>CM072933.1:35332500-35982500 GCA_036971965.1 Nyctalus aviator | reverse complement strand
AGTAAGAGGGTGTAGCCGATCAGTGATTCTAAATGATGTTTCTACCTCTCTCTACCTCTCACTTCCTCTCTGAAGTCAATAAAAATGTATTTTTTTTTTAAAAATCTTTGGCAGAAATACCATTAGATACCTTATAATTATATAGTTTTAACTTTTCAAGGGATGCTTTTTTTTTTTAATATATATTTTATTGATTTTTTTATAGAGAGGAAGGGAGAGGAATAGAGAGTTAGAAACACTGATCAGCTACCTTCTGCACACTCCCCACTGGGGATGTGCCTACAACCAAAGTAGATGTCCTTGACCAGAATCGAACCTGGAATCTTTCAGACCACGGACTGATGCTCTATCCACTGAGCCAAATCATCCAGGGCAAGGGATGTTTTTTGATGTTTTAAAACAGCAGAAAACTACTGATCATAGCAATATACTAAAAGTTACCCTGCAGACTAACATATAATACATTCACCCACAACTATGTTTTATTTGTCCTAGTCAAAAACATAGAACATTCCGCTGAAACCAGTTTGGCTCAGTGGATAGAGCCTCGGCCTGCAGACTGAAGAGTCCCGGGTTCGATTCCGGTCAAGGGCATCCGGGTACATCCCCAATGGAGGATGTGCAGGAGGCAGCTGATCGATGATTCTCTCTCATCGATGTTTCTAACTCTCTATCCCTCTCCTTTCCTCTCTGTAAAAATCAATAAAATATATTTAAAAAAAAAACAAAAAAAAAAAAACAAAGAACATTCCAAAAAGCTTGTTACATCAACTTTATCTTCACATTTTTATGTGGTTCAAAGTGTAAAATAAATAAATAAATAAATAAATAACCAGAATTTTACAGTTTAAGAGGTAAAGAGAGTTTAGCAGAAAAGAAAATGTAGGAATTCAAGGTATTAAACCTAATAACCACTTTCTGAAAATTATCTCAACATCCACTCTTAATATGAGTAACTACTCATAAATTTTAGCTGTGTATCGCAAAATACAAACCTTTGCACTGTATAAGTGGTCGGCATCTGGTGGATCAAGAATGGCCATATTTTTTTCTAAGGATTCTACTTCTCTGTGCATTACAAAGAAATTGCAGTAATTTCCCAGCTGAAATGGTCTTGACAAAGGGAAAGCATCCACCCATGTAAACTGAGCATCAAAAAAGTCACTAGGTATATATAAATTCTGATAACGGCGCCTTAGTTCCATCATGTCACAACTAGGACTGAAAAAAAAGATGAAAGTAGTGAATAAAAAACCTTAATACCAATGAGTATACAAACATTCACTCAATTCTGAAGCTAAACATCTAACCTGACATGGCTAAAAGCCAGCTGCAAATGGTCAATTATTAATGAGCTATAAATGTGCAGAAAGGCATATGATAATCTTATTTTCAAATTGTTTACTTACAGCTTTGAATAAATAACATATCTAAATGTTACCTTTATTTCTTTACTTTTTGTGTGTAGCTTAAAATTCATTAGAGAAGACCCTTTGAAATAACTTCAACCCCAGCTCCAGAGAAGATCTGAACAAAAGCAGTTCTGTCTCAGTTGAAACTGTGCACTTTTGAGAAAACTATGGTTCATATAGAATGACAGAAAGAAGGGATAAGAGTGGTACCAAATTAGTATGAGTGCTTCTCAATCAGTTCTATACAGCACAGAAACACAACTTTTATTCTATAGTAAGATCCTAGGTCAAAAATATTTACATTCAAAATTAAATAAAATTCTCGTGAAAGCAAAATCCAAATCTTTTTTGGATTATCCACACTTCCATACCTCTCAGTGTTAGCGATTAAGATCCGTACTGGATTGTTCATTATGTAAAAAGAGGGTAAGATTCTGGTCTTTTAAACCTGGCATACTGATTTTTTTTTAAAGGTTCATTTCCTTTTTCCTAAGAAGCAAAGCTTTTGAGAGAAACTAGAAGGTAAATCAAGCTGATTAAAAGCCAAGAGATTTCTGTTAAAAGCATAATGAAAAGTGGAAAACACAATTTGTAAGATAAAAAGATAATTACATTGTCTTTTAAAGGGACAATTAAAACAAAAGTATAAAATGTGAACTAATATATAGGTATGTCTTTTTATTTGAAGCCTAAAATTAAAAAGTATAGAATGATAAACTTGTCAGTTATAATTACTGATATACTTATACTTTATTTGGATAAGATTCTATTGTAAAAATGTAAAAACAAAAAAAGGTTATGTGAGTTTTGTTTTTAAAGTGCTACAAACAGAAAGTATATGATATGTAATAGCTTCCTAGTTTCCCATCACTAGAATTTTTGAAGTTGTATCTCACCCCATTAGGAGTAAAATCTATAAAACAAGAGATAAAAAAAATACAAATAAATCATTTCTTGGCATACAGTCTCTTATAATCATATTACTATAAGAAAATCTTGATTTCCAATAATTATAAGAAAAAATAGGAGAGCTTTAAAAATTATTTCTATTTATAATGGGTTCATTTGATGTTAATGGAAATTTACCTCAAAGTGGTGATGTGAAACTCTGAATATCTAACTTTAAAAAAGATAGATAACTGTTCAATTTACATACTACATATCAACTCTTTCCAGAATAGCATTATAAGCTAGGAAAAGATGAGTTTAAAGTAGAGCTTCTCGCCCCAGCCGGCCCGTCTCAGGAGGGTCTAGGGTTTGATTCCTCACCAAAGGCACATAGCTAGGCTACAGGTCTGATCCCCAACCCCAGTCAGGACGCATGTGGGAGGCAACCAATTGATGTGTCTCTGTCACACGATAGTTCTCTCTCTTTATAGAAAGAAAAAAAAAAAAAAAAAAAATCAACGTAAAAATATCTTCACTCCTGGGTGAGGATTTAAAAAGAAGTAGAGCTATAAATAATAAAATAAATAAAATATAAAAAGAAGTAGAACTGCTCTAGTTAATATCTTTGGGACTGGAGAAAGTTTTGGTTCCAAAAACATTTTCTCAAATATACAGACTACATATTTTAAGTATACAATTAAACAGGGATAACAAGAAAACTATAAATTAAGAGTAGTTGTGCCCGGCTGGTGTGGCTCAGTGGTTGAGCACTGACCCAGAAACTAAGAGGTCGTAGGTTTGATTCCAGGTCAGGGCACATGCCTGGATTGGGGCTTGATCCCCAGTAGGAGGCATGCAGAAGGTGGCCAATTGATGTTTCTCTCTCATCAATGCTTCTATCTCTCTATCCTCTCTATCAGACCTGTAGCCTTTTCTCCTCTCAAATCAATAAGAAAAATTTCATTAAAAAATTAAAAACAATAGTTGCTGACTTGACCACAAGCAAGAGTAAATGAAAATCAACTACATAACAAGCAAAGTCACCAAGCAAAAAATTTTTGGCACTGAGTAGTATTAAGTAAAATACACTGGTTTACTCAATCTAGAACTGAATATAGAGAAATTTTAACAATTGATAGCCCAATATTATGAATATTAATTATAACACTTTGTTAAGATGCAACAATACTCTCTTAGGACACTAAAATACAGTTATTTGTTCCTATGTGAAACTGCTTTAAAGGCTGCTTGTAATGGTTTATTTTTATTTTACTGTCCATTTGTTTTTTCTGCCTATTATTTTTTCTTATACTTAACTGCCAGGCCCAGGGCCTTTAGATAATTTTTCCTTTCCCTTAGAGTCAATCATTTAACAATTTCCCTTTTTATCAATTACAACTTTGCACCATAACTGAGTATCTACAAATGATACACACTGTTGCTTTAGATACCCGAACTCACAATTCTTGCTAGTTGATATAATTTCCTCTTTGCATGTGAAGCTCAAAAATTCTTTGTTTTAAATTGATTTATGAGAGAGAGAGAGAGAGAGAGAGAGAGAGAAATATCAATTTTGTTGTGCCACTTATGCATTCACTAGTTGATTCTTGTGTATGCCCTCAACGGAGATTGAACCCACCAACTTGGTGTATGGGGACAATGCTCCAACCAACTGAGCTACCAAGCAGGGCTTCAAAAATTCTTAGTAATTTCAAAAGACTGAAAAATGTTTTGTTTTGTTTTTAAACATATAGACGTGTGTATGTTTTTATTATACTATATTGCTACAGCTAACTTAAATACTTAATCCATTTCTGTATTATTTTGTTATACACAATGGATTATGCATAAACTTAGTAAAGTTATCAATAAATCTGGATCTGAAATAATTCCAACTTTAACGAATAACTTCATCACAGAGTGGCTGCCTTTTTCAATAGCTGATATCTTTAATGAGTGTATGAAAATAATGTAAGCCTGGCAAAGAACTAAACCGCTACTTCAAATTGCATTTCTCCTCTTGTATAAATGAAAATTATTAAGTGTAAATAAATGAAAGTTGAGAGAAAAATATATCTGTATATAACACATTCTACTAAGCTACACAAAATTACAAACTAATAATTTATTAAGAAGTGGGGGGAAATAACTTACCAATCTAAAGAAAACTTTGAAAACTGAACTGTGTAGCGTGGGACAACACGGCGAACTCTCCGGGGTGATCGTTCTCTCTCTCTTCGAGGAGATCTCTCCCGGGAACGTTTTCTTTGAGGAGATCTTTCTCTGGATCTACGTCTATCCCGCTCCCTTTCACGACTTTAAAAAAAAAAAAAAAGGTAAAATTTTCTAAAATTAATAATTTTTCTAGCGTTATCTAAGAATTCCTTCATGAAATAAGATTTTACAGTATACTTTTTTGAATTGTGGTAAAATATATACAATATAAACTTATCATTTTAATCATCTTTTTAGTGGCATTAAGTGCATCACATCATCCCCATCTAAAAACATACCTTTGGCCCTGCCGATGTGGCTCAGTGGTTGACGGTTGACCTACAAATCAGGAAATCACATTCATTCCTGCTTGCAGGCTAGATCCCCAGTAGGGGGTGTGCAGGAGGCTGAGAAATATCTCATCATTGATGTTTCTCTCTCTCTTTCCCTCTCCCTTCCTTTCTGGAATCAATAAAAAACATATATTTAAAAACATACCTTCGATCATCTTTTCTATTAGGCACTTGATCCCCTCTGTCATTCCTTCCTGAAAATCTGGATGGTGGATCTAACCTTCGTGCTGGTTGTGGCTGTGAAACTATACGAACAGGAGGCTGCAATAAACCAGCTTTAAAAGATACAGGGGAAAAAACATTTTTACTTAAACGAAGTTCAAAAGCATTATCTGGTTAAATTTTATACATAGAAAATGTTGGCTAAGATTTTAGGCCCATAAACGGTAGAGACAGTTTTGTATATTTGTGTATTTTTTTACAACCCTTTAACAATGCAAAATCCGTTTTTAGTTCAGGGACAACAAACACTAAACCAGGCCGTGGAACAAATCAAAGGGATATAGTTTGCCAACGCTTTATCTTCTGATATTAAACCAAAAATTGCTATACAAGATATTCACAGGGTGCCAAAGTATCATCCAGAGATTATCTACACAGAGGAAAAAACTCTTACAATACAAAAATTTATGGCCACCACTTTGATCATGTAATCAAATTTAGCATCGATAATAGTGGAAGTATCTCACAAAATGTGCCTCCTAGTATGATGCAATATAAAGTACAAAACATTGCCTATAATATTTCTTGCCAAATGCCTTTAGATTTAAGCTAGAGTTTATAGTTTATACAGTGGTGGATAGAGAAATAAGGTCCAAATATCACAAGGAATCAAGACAAATACAGAATACAATATTCCAAAAGAATCTACAAATCACCTATCCCAATTTCTTAAAAAAGCCAAGATAAATAAAATAAGAAAGAGAAAGTAGAAGATATTCTAGAATAAAAAAGACTAAAGAAACAAAATCAAATATAATGCATGAAACTTGGCTTTCTGTTTAGGAAACAAAAAAACAACCTTACAAGACATTTGGGCCCGACTTGTTGGGCTCAGTGGATAGAGCATCGCCCTTCGGACTGAATGGTCCTGGGTTCGATTCCAGTCAAGGGCACATGGCTGGGTTGTGGGCTTAATCCCTAGTAGGGAGTGCATGGAGGCAGCTGATCAATGATTCTCTCATCATTGATGTTTCTCTCTCTCTCTGTACCTTCCTCTCTCAAATCAATAAAAATATATTTTAAACAAAAAGACATTTGGGAGACAACTGAAGAAATCTGAATATAAATAAATAGGGTATTTAAATACTTTTTCTTAGATGTGATAATAAATTGTGGTAATATAGGAAAACTCTTTTAGGAAGGAAATGCTTAATATATGGGAGTGAAGTCAGTGTCTGGTAATTACTTCAAATGTTTAAGCTAATATCATGTGTATGTTAATTTATGCAGACAAAACACTACAGATAAAACACTTTGATAAAATGTGAACTGTTCAGGGTTGTAAGTATAGAAGTAATAATTATACTGTTCTTTCAACATTTTTATATACATGAAAATTTTTCATGAAGATATGCAAGAAAAATAACTAGCTTACTTATGAATATTTCTTATGTTAAGTAGTAAATACTATATACCAGCTAAGGAACAATGGCTGGTATTACTGAAGGAATCCCTCGCCAATACAGATTTCCCTACCATTCTGCCAAGTGAACCTAGCACAGTCCACTGATCCCTTCTCTCTCTTCTACTGCTCTTCTTGCTCCTCTCAAGCATCTACCAAACTCAAGGGATACATCATGAGAAACACTGCTTTCTTGAGTCCTCCCACAGAAGTTATGTCTCTTTTTCAGAGAGTGACGGGGGGAGAAGGGGATGATATTCAATCCCTATTCACAACTGAAAACAAATCCTCTAAGGAAAAAAAGATGAGAGGGAAAAAATAAATTATAGGACTGAAGATCAGATATATGGAAGAACAAAGTAGTCTGAAATCAGCCTGGCATTACCTAGTAAATTTAACATTCACAAACCCTCAGACCCAGCAATTTCACCAGAAAATATATGCCCTAGGACAGTGGTCGGCAAACTGCGGCTCAAGAGCCACATGCGGCTCAATGGCCCCTTGAGTTTGGCTCTTCCACAAAATACCACGTGTGGGCATGCACATACAGTGCGATTAAACTTTGTGGCCCATGCACAGAAGTCTGTTTTCAGCTCTCAAAAGAAATTTCAATTGTTGTACTGTTGGTATTTGGCTCTGTTGATTAATGAGTTTCCCAACCACTGGCTTAGGGAAACCCATGCACATTGCCTCACACATATATGTGTTCACAGTAGCAGCTTCAGAAACCAAGAACTAGAAATAACACAAATGTTTACCAAAGAACAGATAAACTGTATACTATTCATACTATGGGAATATTATACAATAAGAAAATGAAATCATAGCCATACAGAATATGAAAAACTTTAAAAACATAACATCGAACTAAAAATTTTGTATACAAAAAATTATATAAATAGAATCACAGATTATGTAAAACTCAAAAACAAAACCAAACTGTATTATAAGGATATATACTTAAGAGGGTAAAACTATTTTAAAAGAATTAACTAGCAATATTGTATTCTTTGCCCAAGTAGTGATTTACACGGGTGTTACACCGGCTTCAGCCCACAATTACATTTAAAAAAAATACCAATTAAATAGGCTTCTATTAACCCAAGGCTAGCTATAATTTTAAACATTGTTTAAAAAGTCCTGGAGTTTCAATAATCAATATGCAAAAGAAAACTTAAAACACAGCTCATTTACTTGTTGCATTATGGTTCAATGAGGAACTTAAAGTACTATCACCAGACTCTGCATGTACATAAAATGCTATATTTATAAGAAATAATTCTCAAAAACACTTCAGTTACAAATAAGATACCAAAATGGGGAGAGAGTACTAAAAGTTTTCAGTTTAAGTTAGCAAAGAGCATGTCTTTCAATAAGAGCAATAAAAAAAAAGTTTCTAAATAGCTATAAAAGCAGAAGTGGCTTAGCTCTGGCTGGGTGGCTCAGTGGCTTTCAGCGTTGTCCTGCACACCAAAAAGGTTGCTGGTTCAATCCCTGGCCCAGGAGGGGAAGAGTTAATGTTTCTCTCTCTCCCTCTCCCTTCCTCTCTCTCAAAAATAAAAATATATCCTTGCAGAAACCGGTTTGGCTCAGTGGATAGTGTGTCGCTCTGCGGATTGAGGGGTCCCAGGTTCGATTCTGGTCAAGGGAATGTACATTGGTTGCAGGCACATCCGTGGCGAGGGGTGTACAGGAGGCAGCTGGTTGATGTTTCTCTCATCCATGTTTCTAGTTCTCTATCCCTCTCCCTTCCTCTCTGTGAAAAATCAATAAAATTAAAAAAACAATAATAATAATAAAAGTATATATATATATATATGTAAATAAATGTATGTATCTCCTTGGGTCCAATGGTATGACTCAGTTGTTGAACGAAGTCCTATAAACCAGGAGGTCACTGTATGATTCCTGGTGAGGACACATGCCTGGGTTGAGAGCTCAATCCCCAGTGTGGGGAATGCAGGAAGCAGTCAATCAATGATTCTCTCTGATCACTAATGTTTCTCTCTCTCTCCCTCTCCTTCCTCTCTGAAATCAATAAAAATAAATCTTTAAATATATATATATCCTTGGGTAAGGGTAAAAAAAGAAAATAAAGTAAAAGTAGTCTACACAAAATACTTTATTAAGTATTTTAGAAGTCCCTGTTTTTTCATAATTAAAGGTATACTCTTATTATTTTAACAATTATGTACCAGTCTAAAATATAAAAAATGAAGATACATTGCATATGATACCTTTCTGCTGTGGCTGCTGTAATAAAGGCTGTGGTTGAGTCTGCAGCAGTGGTGTAATAGAAGCTGCTGAAATCTGTGCCTGTAGCAGGGACTGAGGCTGGGGCTGAGCCTGAACACCAAATGTTGTCTGTGGTGCAATTGGTTGGAGTACAGCAGGAGGAGTCTTCAGTAGAGGTTGGGTTTGGGACTGATTCTTAACAAAAAATAAACAAATAAAATTAAAATTTTAAATATGAAAGAAAAATCTTTACAAATCAGGACAACTCGGTGACCAAATTTCTACAATAGTTAACTCAATATTTCATATACCTGATTTGGTAGTGTTTGAATTCTTTGTGCATTCCATTTAAATGGCATATTGGGATTATAAGTAGCTTCAACCAATACTCTGTCACCCACTTGGGGGGTTTTCCCTTTGACAGCACTGGGGGGGAAAAGAAAAAGCACATTTAAAAGAGTTTCTGCCAAAAAAGATTAACAAATTTGGTAAAGTATATTATTTCAAAAGCAAGAAAAGAAAAAAAAAGTAAATTATATCTAATCCCAATATATACAACAAAAAAATAAAACAATCAGCCAGTGTAGTTCAATGGCTGAGCTAATCAACCTATGAATCAGGAAGTCACAGTTTGATTCCCAGACAGTATACTTGAAGATTCGATCCCCAGTGTGAAGCGTGCAGGAGGTAGCTGATCAATGATACTCTCTCTCTCATCACTGATATTTCTATTTTTCTCCCTCTTTGAAATCAATAATGTGTTAAAAAAAAAAAAAAAAAAAAGTTTTAGCCGGGACCGGTTTGGCTCAGTGGATAGAGCATCGGCCTGCAGACTGAAAGGTCCCGGGTTCGATTCCGGGCAAGGGCATGTGCTTTGGTTGCGGGCACATCCCCGGTAGGGGATGTGCAGGAGGCAGCTGATCGATGATTCTCTCTCATCAATGTTTCTAACTCTCTATCTCTCTCTTCCTCTCTGTGAAAAATCAATAAAATATATTTTTTTTAAAAAAGTTTTTAATATGTAGGTAATCCTCATACTTTGGGCTTTGGAAAGATGACAGAAAGGCATATAAAATTTGCTTTGGACTTTGGAAAGATGACAGAAAGACATATAAAATTAAAAAATAGGAGAAACACTTTAAGAAAAATCCTATAGTAAGGTCATTAGAAATATTTTTGAAATCACTAAGGAAATTCACTAACAAAATACTAGTTTGTAAATGTTAGTTCACCAATCACTGAATCCTATTTATTAATATTTTAATTTTAAAATGTTTTTAACACCCTGGCTAAGTAGCATCATCCTGATATGCTAAGGTTGTGGGTTTGATCAGCAGTCTGGGCATATACAAGAATCAACCAATGAATGCATAAATAAGTGGACCAACAATCAGTTTCTCTCTCTTTCCTGTCTCTAAAATCGATTCTTAAAAATTTTATAAAAAGGCCGAAACCGGCCGAAGCCGGTTTGACTAAATGGATAGAGCGTCGGCTTGGGGGCTGAAAGGTCCCAGGTTCGATTCCGGGCAGGGGCATGTACATTGGTTGCGGGCACATCCCCGGTAGAGGGTGTGCAAGAGGCAGCTGATCGATGATTCTCTCTCATCAATGTTTCTAGCTCTCTATCCCTCTCCCTTATTCTCTGTAAAAAAATCAATAAAATATATTTAAAAGAAGAAAAAGAAGAAAAAAGAAAAAGAGAAGGCTGAAACCGGTTTGGCTCAGTGGATAGAGTATCGGCCTGCGGACTGAAAGGTCCCAGGTTCGATTCCGCTCAAAGGCGTGTACCTTGGTTGTGGGCACATCCGAAGTAGAGGGTGTGCAAGAGGCAGATGATCGATGATTCTCTCTCATCAATATTTCTAACTCTCTATCCCTCTCTCTTCCTCTCTGTAAAGAATCAATAAAATATATATATTTTTTAAAAATTTATAAAAAGAATGTTTTTAGTTTATACATCACTAGATATGAGAAAGAGAAGATAAATTTTAAAAGGCAATTGATTATGTCAATCCCTGATTTCATTGTATGTCTAAACATGAAAAAATTAGAAATAACTCACTCCCACAAAATATTTATAAAAAATTCACATAACTAGTTCATTTAATAAGCAAATGATAACTTCAGTCACATTCTCCATTAAAAAAGATCATGGGTACAAGTATGACGAGATAAATGATTAAAACATAAAATTATAGCTAAACGACAATCGTATGCACAATTAAGCAGGTACTATAAATATACATGATGTTAAATACAAAAAGGCATCTAGCAACACCTAACAATGTTTACCTAAGCTGAAAGAATACATCTTCATCCACAAATCCAAATGTATCATGTAGTTTTGTGACCACTCCTGTAAAAACACGCTGTTTCTGAGGTTGGGTTTGTTGCTGACTGGACCTTGGTGTTGGATATGATACAGTGATCTGTGCTGCAGGCTGAGGCGTAGACAGGCTAAGACTTGTAGGCAGTGCAACAGGTGGCTATAAAACAAAATCAAAATCAAATTAAGGTAGTGATTTGAAATAGTCTACAAACTCTCTAAATATCTATTTTAAAAATCTAAAACAATAAAAAAGAAATAGTCTAGAAATTAAAAATAACTCAAAATGCTAAAAATAATTTATGTGAAGTTAGAAAAATACCTATGTACACCTTGAAAATAAAAATCAAGTTTAAAAAATAGGTCATTTGCCAAAACCAGTTTGGCTCAATGGATAGAGTGTCGGCCTGTGGACTGAAAGGTCCCAGGTTCGATTCCGGACAAGGGCATGTACCATGGTTGAGGGCACATCCCCAATAGGGGATGTGCAAGAGGCAGCTGATAGATGATTCTCTCTCATCGGTGTTTCTAACTCTCTGTCCCTCTCTCTTTTCCTCTCTGTAAAAAAAAAATCAGTAAGATATATTTTCTTAAAAATTAAAAAAATAAAAAATAGATCATTTGAGGAAAAGATACTGTAGTACAATGAGTTTAAAGAGCAGTGCTTGAAAAGAAAAATTTTCCTGGAGAATCCAAGATGGCTGCACAGGTAAACACCTAGCCGCAGCCGCACACAATAGTTTCAATAAAATACAACTAAAATATAAAATGGACATTACCCAGAACTACAGGAAAGTCGGCTGATTGGAAATTCTACAACGAGAAGCAAGGAGAAAACCAGAAGAAAGAGCGGAGGAGCTGTAAAGGCCTAAGGTACGGAGACACGTGGCGTGCGGAAAGGATGGAGCCGGAGAGGAGGGAGGCTGAGTGCCTGGCGGGCGTTCCCTAGCGGGAAGGAGATAAAAGCTCCGACTGTTCTAAACCCCAGACCCGACAGCGCTGAACCCCGGTTCTAGGCCAGACCCTGGGGACCCAGGCTCAAACAGAGAGAGCCAGGGCTGTGAGGCGGAATCCCAGGGGAGCAGCAAAAGGCAGAGCCCCCGGAGGCATGCACATTGTGCGCAGAGGATGGACTGTTGACTCTGCTGCTAGATTGCCCTGGCGGGAAGGAGACAAAGGCTCCGGACTGTGCTGGGCCCCAGTTCCGACTGCTCTGAACCCCAGTTCTAAGCCAGACCCCGGGGACCCAGGCTCATCCATAGGGAGCTGGGCTGTAAGGCGGAATCTGGGGGAGTGGCAAAAGGAGGTCCCGGAGGCGCACACATTGCGCACAGAGAAGGGACAGTTGGCTGTGCCGTGAAATTGCCCTGGAGGGAAGGAGACAAAACCCTCAGTCTGCTCTGAACACCACCTCCAACTCCACTTCCAACTGAACTGAACCCCAGTTCCGGGCTCATTCGGGGAGAGCCTAGATTGTTTGGTAGCAGGTGAAAATGGAGGGCACCTTTCTCTCAGAGGTGCTTGCAACAAGTACTGAAGGACCCTGGGGATTACTGAGACTCAGGAGCCGCATAGGACGGGGCTGATGGAAGCAAGGCTGTAGGCTCCACCCTGAAACCCCGCCCCATTCAAGCAGAACACAGAGACTTTTAAGGCTACCAACTCAGGGAAGCTGCAAAAATGCCGAGACGAGAAAATAGAGCACAAACGAAAGAAATGGAGGACAAAAAGCGACTGGATATAGAGTTCAAATCTACGCTTATAAGGTTTTTCAAGAATTTCCTAGAAAAGGTCAATAAGACCTATGAGAATATGAAAAGGGATCAACTAGAATTAATAAGGGATCAACAAGAAATAATAAGGGATCAACAAGAAATAAAGAATACATTGTCTGAAATAAAAAATATTATACAGAGTCCTAAAAACAGAATGGAAGATCGCAAGAATCAAGTCAAAGATTTGGAACATAAAGAGCCAGAAGACACTCCTCCACAGAAGCTAGAAGGCAAGAGAATCCAGAAAATTGAAGATAATGTAAGAAACCTCTGGGACAACTGCAAGCGAACCAATATCAGAATTATGGGGTCCCAGAAGATGAGAGAGAGCAAGATATCGAAAACATACTGAAAGAAATAGTGACAGAAAACTTCCCCCACCTGGTGAAAGAATGAGACTTACAAGTCCAGGAAGCACACAGAACTCCAAACAAGAAGACCACACCAAGACAAATCATAATTAAAATTCCAAGAGCAAAAGCAGCAAGAGCAAAGCAGGTAGTTACCTATAAAGGACCACCTATATGATTGTCAGCTGATTTCTCAACAGAAACCATGAAGGCCAGACGGGAATGGCAAGAAATATTCAAGGTGATGAATAGTAAGAATCTACAGCCAAAAATAATCTACCCAGCAAAGCTATCACTCAGAATCCAAGGCCAGATAAAGAGCTTCACCAATAAAAAAAAAAGCTAAAGGAGTTCATCACCACACAAAACAAAATTATATGAATTGCTGAAGAGGGTTCTTTCGGAAGAGAAAGTAAATAAAGATAAAAATTATGAACAACAGCCGAAACTGGTTTGGCTCAATGGACAGAGCGTCGGCTTGGGGACTCAAGGGTCCCGGGTTCGATTTCGGTCAAGGGCATGTACCTTGGTTGCGGGCATATCCCCAGTAGGGGGTGTGCAAGAGACAGCTGATCGATGACTCTCTCTCATTGATGTTTCTAACTCTCTATCTCTCTCCCTTCCTCTCTGTACAAAATCAATTAAAAAAAATTAAAAAAAAAATTATGAACAACAAATACGTAACTATCAACAAGTGAATCTACAAACCAAGGAAATTTAAAAAAAAAATCTGATGAACAATATTAACTGTTGAATATAATAGAATCAGAGGCATGGAAGGGGAGTGAACTGACTATTCTTGGGGAAAAGGGGAGAGGGGAATGTGGGAAGAGACTGAACATAAACTGTGCACCTATGGATGAGGACAATGGGGGATGGGAAAGGGCAGAGGGTGGGGTGGGAACCTGGTGGAGGAGAGCAATGGAGGGGGGGGAAAGGAACATTTGTAATAATATGAACAATAAAAAGTTATTTTAAAAAATAAAATAAAAAATCAAGAGCAGTGGTAACCTGGCTGGTGTGGCTCAGTGGTTGAGCATTGTTTGGTTTGCAAGCTTGATCCCCAATGGAGAGCATATAGGAGGCAGCCAATAAATGTTTCTCTTTCTCTCTCTCCCTCTCTGAATCAATAAAAAAATATATGTATATACATATATTGTTTAAGGGTTTATTTTAGTTTTCTCTTAAGAATTCAAAATCCAAGGTGGCATCATAAAGGCTCAAGAATGTCCTGTACAAGTGAATTAAGTCATAGAAAGACCAATATGTGGGAGGTAGAGCAAGTAAACAAAGCTTGATCAGCTGCATATAATTGAGTAAGATTTGAAACCCACGAGAACATTGTAAACACCTTGACCACACTCTAACTTTACCTAGTGGAATCTGGCTATAAAATAAACTCTTGGCGCCATCGCGTCCAACTCAGCCCCAGCTTTCTTCTCTTAATCCTTCACTGCCCCCTCTCAGGCTCACCAAACCTGGCCATGCAGGTGCAGCAGTCTCACTCATGTGAAATTTAAAAAAACACACAAAGATCTCAAAGAAACAGAACCAAATGGTGGCTGCCAGAGGAGTGTAGGGAAATAGGTAAAGGTGGTCAAAAAGTACAATCTTCCAGTTTCAAGATAAAAAAAAGTTCTGGGGATATAATGTACAGCATGAATATTTTATATAATAATCCTATATAATAAAGAGGTAATATGCAAATTGACCATGCCAGCACACAAGATGGCCAGCAGGGGAGGGCAGTTGGGGGCAACTTTTATGCTCTATTCTTCATTCAGATATACAAAAGAAAATCAAACTAACCTGTGTTAAAAGAGTCTGCTGAGGTTGCTGCAACTGAAAATAGAAAACACACAAACAGGAAAGAAAAAAGAAAAGGATCAATCAAAATTATTTCATATATGCTTTCTTCATTTAAGAAAAAATTCCTATTATGTGGCTACTTCTAATTGAGAAATATGTAAAAAGTAATAGGTCATTAGGTATAAAGTTTCCTACAGATACATTCAACAACTGCAGAACTGATACATAACTAACTCATTCAAAAAAAAAAGTAAGAAAGTCATCTTTTTTTTTATTTTATAAGAATAACACTCACAGAAAACCTCTCTAAGTCCCCACTGGGGAAGATTTCTAATTATGTCACATGTTAATTAACATGTTATATAAATTATTCAGTATCATTTATATGCTACTTGTATCAAAGTATCACTGGCTATCCAATTCATACATATGCCCATAAAATGAGCACTCCTGAATGTCTGTTTTGCCACAAAATTGGAATTATAAAAGACAACACAGTCTGACCTAATTTCTCCAGCAATAGCTAAGTATACTATTACCATAAAGTAGAAGGAATTGGTATAAAGGGAGAATATTTATTTTTAAAGAATTACATTATTTTTTTAAATATATCTTTTTTTATATATATAATCTTTTTTTCCCCCAGAGAGGAAGGGAGAGGGAGAGAAAGAGAAACATCAATGATGAGTGAAAATCATTGATCAGCTGCCTCCTGCACACCCCCTACTGGGGATCAAGCTCTAACCCAGGCATGTGACCTTGAATGGAATTGAACCTGGGATACCCTTCAGTACACAGGCTGACGATCTATCCACTGAGCAAAACCAGTTAGGGCTTAATATATTTCTTTATTGATTTCAGAAAGGAAAGGAGAGGGAGAGAGAGAGAAACATCAATGATGAGAGAGAATCATTGATCGGCTGCCTCCTGCACGAACCCTACTGGGGAACAAGCCCATAACTTGGGTATGTGCCTTCAGTCGTATTTGAACCTGGGACCCTTCAGTCTGCTCTATCCACTGTGCCAAACTGGCTAGGGTTAAGGGGGAAATTTTAAAACTCTGTAATAGAAACTTGACTTAAGCTAGGCTAAAAGAACCTATATGAAGTTCTAATTCAAAACAGTTTACATGGAGTCATCATGATTTATAGGTTAAATCTAGCAAATTACTATTTTTTCTCTAAGTCAAAAATGAATGATATTCTGTTATCCTATATAATAAAAGGTTAATATGTAAATTGTCCTGAGAGTTCGACCAACCAGGAATTCAACCACTTGCTATGATATGTGCTGATCACCAGGGGGCGGCATGGAACAAATGAAGGCTCCAGCTGGTAGCCAGGGAAGGAAGGCCCCAATCGTTGGCCAGGCATAGTGACCCTACCTATGCACAAATTTTATGCACTGGGCCTCTAGTTCTTCAATAAGAAAACTTGTGGGATATTTTTGGTT
Organism: Nyctalus aviator; assembly: GCA_036971965.1. NCBI lineage: Eukaryota > Metazoa > Chordata > Mammalia > Chiroptera > Vespertilionidae > Nyctalus > Nyctalus aviator. The sequence goes on along the minus strand of CM072933.1, from coordinate 35,966,062 downwards.
TTGTTTTTAAAGAATACTCAGTGTCCTCGCTGAATGGTTCAGTTGGTTGGAATGTTATCCCATGCACCAAAACGATTGCAGGTTTTATTCCGTTAGGGCACATGCTTGGGATTCAAGTCCAATACCTGGTTGGGATACATACAAGAGGCAATGAATAGATGTTTCTCAAAACAATATATCTCTCTCTTGCTCTAAAAATCAATAAAAATATCGATATCCTTCTGTGAAGATTTAAAAAATACTCAGTAAGAGCTTTTTAATTTTTTAGGGATCAGATAGGGGAAAAAAGATATATGTTCATTTTTGTTTGCAAAGGTGTAATTTAGTAAATTGTTGTAGAAAGACTAAAGTTCCTTATATTTATAAATAAGAACTTAAAGAATTAGAGGTTTCAAACAAAAAGGCTATAAAAATTTTGTTTTTTCATCAGTTCATTTGGTCCCATGTAATTCTTTTTTTTTTTTAATTGATTTCAGAGAGGAAGAGGGAGAGGTAGAAACACCAATGATGAGAGAACGATTGATTGGCTGCCTCCTGTATGACCCATACTGGGAAACAAGCCAGCAACCCCAACATGTGCCCTTGACCTGAATCGAAACCTGGGACTTTTCATTCCACAGGCCAATTGCTCTATCCACTGAGCCAAACGGGCTAGAGCCCATCTAATTCTTGATCTGTTTGATCTTGGGTTGGTGCTTTTATGAACCCATCACCTTCTCCATTAGTTCTAGAAATCCCAATTCAGTCCAGTGGTATAAAGTTACTAAGCAATGTCATTAGAAGTATGTACTCCAAAGTGACTATCATAATCCTCTCCACGAGTCTGTGAAACAGTTCTTGGTTGAAGATGAAGCACTTCAGCTGACTGCAAGAGCTTTCAGGAAAGCCTCAAAGTAAAACAGTAACTTTGCTGCCTTTATTAAAAGTCCAGATATCTCAGTTATAGGCTGTTAAGAAAACTTGGTTTTAAATTCATTCATCTGAACAGAATAAAAATTTACTTAAAAAAAAAAAAAAAAAAAAAGCCAAAACCGGTTTGGCTCAGTGGTAGAGCGTCGGTCTACGGAATGAAGGGTTGAAGGGTCCCGGGTTCGATTCCAGTCAAGGGCATGTACATTGGTTGTGGGCACATCCCCGGTGGGGGATTTGCAAGGGGCAGCTGGTCGATGTTTCTCTCTCATCGATGGTTCTAGCTTTCTCTCTCTCTGTCCCTTCCTCTCTGTAAAAAATCAATAAAATATATTAAAGTGAAAAAAAAAAAAAAAAAAAAAGAGTAGCCCTAACTGGTTTGGCTCAGTGGATAGAGCATCAGCCTGCGGACTGAAGGGTCCCAGGTTCAATTCAGGTCAAGGGCATGTACCTTGGTGTCAGGCACATACCCAGTGTGGGGGTGTGCAGGAGGTAGCTGAACAATCTCTCTCTCTCATCGATGTTTCTAACTCTATCCCTCTCCCTTCCTTTCTGTAAATAATCAATAAAAATATATTTAAAAACAAAAGAGTAATGCCTTTTTTAAAATATATATTTTTTAATTGTTTTCAGAGAGGAAGGGAGAGAGAGATAGAAACATCAATGATGAGAATCATCGATTGGCTGCCTCCTGCATGCCCCCTACTGGGGATCGAGCCTGCAACCTGGGCATGTACTACTATGTGCCCCAACTGGGACTCAGACTGGGACCACCTAGTTTGATGGGTTAATGCTTAACCACTGAGCCACACCAGCCAGACAGTATTGCCTTTTTTTCAGCCAAAATAATTTTGAGTATTGGCATTTTCATATGGTTCAACCTAACACATAATCTTTAGTAATATATTTATTTCATTAACAGTACTGAAATAAGTCTAAGGGTGTTCTGAAAACAAGAGAGCCAACTTTAACATCAATCTCTTGTCAATTTTTAGAAGTTTAAAGCATTTATTTGTGGTATAGTGTAATCTTCAGAGAAAATGCGATGCTTGTGAAACCCCAAAGGACTTAAGTCAAGGATGAAATTGGGGCATGGATCTAGCAATGAAAGCTTATAGACTGAGAACCCTATTTCTCCACCGTGTCTTTGGATCCAAGTTTTTGGTCCCCCTCTCTTGTACCCTCCTTTCCTTTCCTGACCACTATACTTTCCTGAAGCTTGTTAAAGGCACTGAAAAAGAATGAAGACTACCTCTTAACTCTGGAGAAGTCCAGAATGGGTGCTTAGTCTAGAACTTATCTAGATTTCTACAGGGAAAATGCTTTTCCCTGACAAGCTTCTCCTTAGGTTATTTCTCTTAGCTCTTCCTACATCACAGATATAAGACCTTGAGAAACACAACTAGAATACAAGCCTAGGGAAAAGGGACCAAAGAAACTTGCTTTTAGTCAGAAGTTTTCAAATTGGGCGTAGGGTGGGAACTACAAGAGTAGGTTTCCTCCCATTTTCAACAGCTCTATTTTAGTATTTTGTGTATTGGGTTTCAGTCTACAATATCATTGGGGGGAAAAGGAAAAGGTTGTGTTACTTTAAAAAAATAAAGGTTGAAAGCCAATGTCTATCTAGGGTTTAGGTTTCATAAGGGAAAAAGCTTTTCGTTTTGAGTATTAGGGACAGATTACCCTCTGCATGCTTTCTTAGAAACATATGGCAAACACTGGCTGCTAGATGAAGATTTGGGTTTTCAGGACCTCTCTCCTATCTTTCTTTACATCTTGAAGACATTCCTTTTTTACATATCCCAAAAGAATTCAAATCACATATTAAGGTAGCTGACAGGAAATAAATTGTGTATGAATTAAATTGGAAGACACACTCTTTAACAAGAAAGATGAAAACTAACCTGTTGTTGCACACTATACAAGGCCTGCTGAGGTTGTGAATATTGCTGGGGGGAAAAGATTTTTTAAAGAAAATATGCATATTAGTTTTATTCATTATCAAAAAGCAATATAAAAACAAGCATATAAATATATAAGCAGAATTATTCTAAAATTTTCTGGAACAGCTCAATGTCATCCAAAATAAACAAAATAGTGATTACACTCTGGGATCCAACAAGAACTGAATTTTGTTCAAATAATTAAGCTATATGAACTGCCAATTTAATAGTTTGACTATGCAACTATACTCCTCACTATGTCCTAGGTATATGTAATTTTTATCTCCAGAAAAAACTAAGCATAATAAAAACCCACAACCACTCATTCTTAAAAAACTGAAGATGCCTACCCTTGTTACACAGATTTAATAGTTTTCTAGGTCACATATCAAAACCTATTAGAGATTCACCTGTTGCAATGCAGCTGCTGCAGCTGCGGCTTGTTGCTGCAATGCTGCAGTTTGAGTTAACTGATAGTTTGCTGGGGTTTGCGTGGTAAGGCCTGCTGCCGCCAATGCAGTTTGCTGTGTGTAAATAGTAGGAGATGCTCCAAGGAGTGATGGCTGCTGAACACCCAATGCAGCTAAAAAGAGATTAAAAGGAGGGGAGGGGACCAAGATTATTTCCAAGAATTTTCCATGACAGCTTAGTTATGCATTATGGTCTGCCATGGTTTAATAAAAACATAGAGAAAAGTTTTCAGTAATGCTTGTAGAATTTAACTGATTAATAACAGATCCCAATCACTTTAATATTAAATGTTCATGTAATGATAGATACAAGAAAACATTCATCTACAAAATGAACCTAACCAACCTTACCTAAACCAAGAGGCTAAAAGTAACCACAAAAAGTATTTAAAAAATAGCACAAAACCATATTGCTTGGAGAAGGGAAGTATTTTAGGAAGAGCAAAAAATAAATTATCTTACAATAAAATTCCTGTTTTATCTTGAAGCAGATGATAATAATATATTAAGGGCAATAATACTTCCTATTGGATACAATATTCACTTACTTTTACTTTGCATTTAAAAAAAAAAGTAAAACTAAAAACAGACAAAAGCAACACTTAAAAGCACAAAATTTTTAATTACAGTGCACTACTGTACTAAGCAATGAGAGCTAAAATTAACCAGTGACTAAAAATGACCTTTACATACGTCAAATAAGTGGGTGGAGGGCATATAATGACAGGTTTAGGTACTTAATGTTTAATGGATGCTTAGGGCTAAAAGCTGAAGAGAACACAAGGAAGATTTTACTCGATGCTTTTATGCAATTCCATTAAATGCAAACAAGCAACCAATTAAAAATTCCGGTTTGGCTCAGTGGATAGAGCGTCGTTCTGCAGACTGAAAGGTCCCAGGTTCGGTTCCGGTCAAGGGCATGTACATTGGTTAAGGGCACATCCCCAGTAGAAGGTGTGCAGGAGGCGGCTGGTTGATGTTTCTCTCTCATCAATGTTTCTAGCTCTCTATCCCTCTCCCTTCCACTCTGAAAAAAAAATCAATAAAAAAATTTTTTTTTTCAAATTAATGTTAGCACTGCATTTCACCAAATTGTATCTCCTGAAACAGTAACTAGCTCTCCAGGACATTAAAGTTTGACAAAAAGGGGTCCAAGTTTTAAAAAATATAAGAAACAGTGGCCCTGCCCTGGCAGGTTTGGCTCAGTGGACAGAGTGTTGGCCTGCAGACTGAAGGGTCCCAGGTTCGATTCTGGCCAAGGGCACATGCCTGGGCTGTGGGCTCAATCCCCAGTAGAGGGCGTGCAGGAGGCAGCTGATCAATAAAAAATATATACTTAAAAAAAAAAAAAAAAAAAGAACCAGTGGCCCTGGCTGGTTTGGCCTGGTGGATAGGGTACCGGCCTGTGTACTGAAGGTCCTGGATTTGATTCTGGTCAAGGGCACATGCCCGAGGTTTTGGGGCTTGATCCCCGGTGAGGAGCCAATCAGTAATTCTCTCTCATCATTGATGTTTCTATCTCTTTCCCTCTCTCTTCCTCTCTGAAATCAATAAAAATATGTTAAAATGGGTTTTTTTTAAATCAAACAGTAAAATAAGCACATATTTTTACTTCAGAATTTCTTAGAACCTTTAATATTCCACCAAAAATTGACTCTCAAAGAGATTACCATAAAAGCAATATTTGCTCATGCACTCCCTTTTCCATCTTGCTTGCATCAAGAATAACTTAAAAAATTTCTGCCCTATAGTTATTAATTAATAATCCTATAGAAAGAATATTATTACTTATAGGAAAAGAATAGAGAACAGTAATGAACTAACTAAAGTACCTAGTCTATGTACCCCAGAAAATCTTTAGGAGTGTGATATTTACCATCAATCAGTTGTTTAAGAGTACAGTTGTTTAAGAGTACTCTTGTTTAAGAGTAAAAGCCCAGATGCTGTTGCTCAGTTTGGCCTATGAACCAGGAGGTCACTGTTTCTATTCCTGATCAGGGCACATACCCAGGTTGTGGGCTCAATCCCCAGTAGGGGGTGTGGAGGAGGCAACCAATTAATGATTCTCTCATTGATGTTTCTATCTCACTCTCTCCCTTCCTTTCTGAAATCAATAAAAATATTAACAAATAAAAATAAATAAAACAAACCAACAAAGGCAAAAACAGAAAACAAACAAGTCCCAGAAATCATGTTTGGAATTCTAGGAAATTATAAATTACTCCCTACAAAAACACTGTTCACAATTTAAAAAGGAGGAAAGAAAAAAAAAGATCATAAGGTGGGGGGGAAAAACCTTTCTAAATATCATACATACATAGTAATAAGTCCTTACCACATTAATTTTTTTTAAATACATATTTTATTGATCTCAAAGAGAGGAAGGCAAAGAGACAGATAGAAACATCAATAATGAGAATCATTGATCAGCAATCTCTTGCACCCCCTACTGGGGATTGAGCTCATATCTGGGAATTGATACGTGGCCTCTTGGTTTTAAGTTTGATGCTCAGGGAGAAACCGGTTTGGCTCAGTGGACAGAGCCTCGGCCTACGGACTGAAAGGTACCAGGTTCGATTCCAGTCAAACGCATGTACATTGGTTGCAGCACATCCCCAGTAGGGAGTGTGCAAGAGGCAGCCGATCGATGATTCTCTCTCATCGATGTTTCTAACTCTCTATCCCTCTCTCTTCCTCTCTGTAAAAAATCAATAAAATATATTTTAAAAAAAAAAAAAAAAAAGATTGACGCTCAGCCGAAACCGGTTGGGCTCAGTGGATAGAGTGTTGGCCTGCAGGCTGAAGGGTCCCGGGTTCGATTTCCATCAAGAGCATGTTCCTTGGTTTCAGGCACATCCCCAGTGGGGGATGTGCAGGAGGCAGCTGATCGATGTTTCTATCTCATAGATGTTTCTAACTTTCTATCCCTCTCCCTTCCTCTCTGTAAAAAATCAATAAAATATATTTTTTAAAATAAATAAATTAATTAATTAAAAATAAGATTGATGTTCAACCACTAAGCAACACGTGCAGGCTACCCCATTAATCTTTTCTCTTATGCATTAAGGAAGGTCAGATGTTATAGATGGGCAGAAAGAGAAACCAAGACTAACTAAATGTATTTAATTAAACAGAAAGAAGTAGGGAACAGCTTAACACAAATGTCCGTTGAAAATTAGGTTAATTGCAATGAGAATAGAGAAAAAGATACCAAAATCTAAGGCACAGATTCTAACTAGTGGATTCTGTTAACCTTCTGAACTTGTATGCAAAATTTCAGACCAGAAATTCCAGTTTTCATCAGATTTTCAAAAAAGGTTAAGAACCACTGTTCTAGGATAACAGAAGCAAAATTCTCATGAAATACAAAACCGGGAAAGATGCTTGGAAAAGTTATTATTATTTAAAATTATAAACACCTCCTTCAGCTACCTGAGCTCTGACCTTAGATCTGCTCTGTTGCACTCTGCTGGTACCAATTTCCACAACTTTGGAAAGTACTGATAATTGCCACAGAAAAAGGGCTCAGAACCAGAAAGTCTGTTTTTTCCCAACAGCTTTTAGTGAGTTCTGGACTCACTTTTGTGTATATCTGAGAAATTACCCTTGCATATTTGCATACAGCTTTTTTAGTCTCATGAATTATAATCAAATTCTGCATTATAATTCTGTAATTTGCAAAGCAAAAAGTTATTGCCCTCTGATTTAATCTTTCTGTCTATATAAGTGGCTAAACACTTGTCAGCAGAACTTTTCCAATTATCCATATTGGAAGGTCTGTTCATTTATCTGATTCAGTATGTTTGTTGAAGGTCTCATGACCTACCTTAAAAATATGCTTATCATTATATATCAATAGTTCTACAAACTTGTGAAATGAGTCCTAAACGACTACAGGCTACTAGGTAAATATGTAAATTTAAGGGCTCTTTTGTTAAATGTTCAAGGACAAATATAAAATACATTATTTTCTAAAATGTAAAATCAGTTTCATATGAATAAAATGTTCATATTATAACATACTAGTATCTATTATATCCTGAATAAACAGACTATTTTAACCCAAAAGAGCCTCCATGTGTTTGAATGTTTTTGGTTGTTTTTACTGTAGTTGATTTCTAATTTCATTCCACTGTGAAACAATGAATGGGTTACCAATGAGATTAAGAAGAAAATCAAAAACTTCCTGGAAACAAATGAAGATGAACACACAATAGCCCCAAATCTCTGAGACACAGCAAAAGTTGTCCTGAGGGAAGTTCATAGCACTACAGGCCTATCTCAAAACAAAACAAAACAAAACAAAAAAAAACAACTATTTAACCCTACAACTTAAAGAACTAGAAAGAGGACAAGAAGAAAAGTCCAGAGTAAGTAGAAGGAAGAAAATAAAAAGATTAGAGCAGAAATAAATGACCAAAAAAAATCAATGAAACCAAGATCTTGTTATTTGAAAGGGTTAAAAAAAAATTGATGAATCGTTAGCCAGACTTATCAAGAAACAAACAGAGAGAACCCAAATAAATCAGAACTGAGCGGAGAAGTAACCACTGACACCACAGAAATACAAAGGATTGTAAAGAAAATCTATGAACAACTATATGCCAACAAGCTGGACAATGTGTAAAATGGAAAAATTCCTATTACACCATGGAATACTGAGCAGCAGTAAAAAAGAATCTCTCATCTTTTAGACAGCATAGAGGGACCTGGAGAGTAGCATGCTAAGTGAAATAAGTCACTCAGAGAAAGAGAAGTATAGCATGATCTCACTCGTATGTGGAATCTAAGTTACAAAATAAATTGATGAGTGGATCCAGAGACATGAAAGCATGGAACAGAGTGCAGAAACTCTGGTGGCAGGGTGGAGGCGAGAATCAACCAAGGACATTGTATGCATATGTGCATGGCCCATGGACATAGACAATGGGGCAGGCCTGGGGCAGGGGGAGGCTGGAAGGGGCCAGTGGGAGGTGAGGTGGGGAAGGGGACAAAAAAAATCCTACATAATAAAAGAGTAATATGCAAATTGACCCTAACAGCCCAATGACAGGGAATGACTGGTTGCTATGACACGTATTAACCACCAGGGGGCAGATACTCAATGCAGGAGGATCTCCGCTCAGCCACAGCTGCAAGTGCAGCGGCTGTAGAGTGAACCCCTCCCAGCTCCTCAGCAGCACTAAGGATGTCCGACCTCAGCTTAAGCTGTTAGTTGTACATCTCCCGAGGACTCCTGGGCTGTCAGAAGAATGTATGACTGCCAGCTTAGGCCCAATCCCCCAGGGAGCAGGCCTAAGCCAGCAGGGGGACATCCCCCGAGGGGTCCTAGACTTCAAGAGGGCGCAGGCCACGTTGAGGGACCCCCAAGTACATGAATTTTCACATACCAGGCCTCTAGTCCATAAATAATTTCCTACGGCACAAATATAAGCTATGCTTACACAAATCCCATTATTTACATATGATCCCTTTGGTGTCTCCTTTGTTCAGTCTTAAAATAAAAATAAAAGATAATATACATTTAAGTAATTATAATACTAATGTTAAGAAGTACAGACATGCCAAAACCGGTTTGGCTCAACAGTAGAGCATCGGTCTGCAGACTGAGGGGTCCCGGGTTCGATTCCGGTCAAGGGCATGTACATTGGTTGAGGACACATCCCTAGTGGGGGGTGTGCAGGAGGCAGCTAGTCGATGTTTCTCTCTCATCGACGTTTCTAGCTCTCTATCTCTCTCCCTTCCTCTCTGTAAAAAATCAATAAAACATATTTAAATTAAAAAAAAAAGAACTACAGACAGAATTCCACCATAACAGCTGTTATACTTAAATAATACAGATATAAATTTAAAACAAATCACATGTTGAAAAGTCAGGTAATAACATGCTGTTTACCAAAATATCAGTACACAGTACTTGCTTATGGACACACAGTAGTTGCTAATAGTTTCTATTTTATGAAAACTAAGTCAAACTATTATCTAACATAGAGGAGAAATACTTGAATCTGAAAAATAATTTGTACCTTTATTTCATATTATTTCATATTCAGTTGCCAACAGAACTGTTGATCATTTATTCCCCCCAAATCAAGAGTAATTAAAAATAAAAACTTTTAAAGTACCCATTCCTTTAAGGAGTCATGTCTATCAAATTTTAGATACCCACGTTAAAAGATCAGTGTCTCAGTAACTGATCTCAAATTACAAAATAAATATTTTAAGTAAGTAAAATGCAGCAAAGAACAAGGAGTTTGGAAGTTTTATAGTTTTTCAAATGTTAAGCTGACTGACCTAATAGATTTAATTATCAGATATATCATAAAAATATATTTAAATTAAGAGAATAAGCTGAACTTTTCTGGATACTCAAAGAAACTCAAGTTTTCATTATGTAGAATCTTATTTAAAATTCAAACCACAAGAAATAGTAAAAAAAATTCTTCCTAAGAGCAATGGGAAGAAGTTTATTGAAACAAAATTTTCAATGACATTATTTATTTTGAACATGTAAATATTCATTTGCTCCTTTTATACATTTTTCCTTTGCATGTTGAATTCTTTCAAGTTGGTTTTTCTACTTTCAATTCAAACTAAATACTAGTCATGTTCCCAGTAGGGGGCATGCAGGAGGCAGGCAATCAATGATGTTCCTCTCTCTCGTTGATGTTTTCTATCTCTATTCCTCTCTCTAAAAATCAATAAAAATATACTTTTTTAGAAGTACAGTCCAGCAGTCCAGGGGAGGAGGCAGTTAGAGCAACCAAAGGACTTGTATGCATGCATATCAGCATAACCAATGGACACAGACACTGGGGCGGTGGGGGCTTGCCCGGTGGGAATGGCTGGCAGGGAGAGGGTCAAGAGAGAGGAGGGGGCATATGACATATGTAAAATTTTACACAATAAATAAAAAAATTAGGAAAAAAAACATTAAAAAAGTAGAGTTGAGTCCACTTACACATGGATTTTTTCAATAAATATGTACAATACTCTAAATGTATTTCCTCTTATACTTTCAATAACATTTTCTTTTCTCTGGCTTACTTTAATATGAGAAGCACTGTATATAATACATATAACATACAAAATGTGTTGATCAACTGTGTTATCAGCAAGGCTTCCCATCAACAGCAGGCTACTGACTATTAGTAAAGTTTAAGTTTTGGGGTAGTCAATAGTAGTAGTACAGGATTTTCCCTGGGATGGTTCCATATGCCTAACCATTTTCCTTGTTCAAAGGTTAACTGTATGACTTCTGAATACTAACACCTTAACTTGCCAAATGATTCTGGTAACCTCTAATGAATGAGTGGCTGCTAACCTCTAGCATAACTAAATCAACCAGGTCTATCAACTTAACGTGGTTTTTTTGTTTGTTTATTAAATTATTATCTGTGTACATATTTTAACATTGCCTCCCCTATACATACCCTCCCTCCCCAGAGTTTTGTGTCCATTGGTTAACTTAACGTTTTTAAAACTATAAAACTTCCAAAGGGCTGTGTAAAACAGGGTGTGTGTTTTTGCTAGTTAACCCATGACTTTTAAAAAAAAAAAAAAAAAAAAAAAGAGCTTCACAGACAAAATTAAAAGGCACATCCTTTGCACATGTCACAGCATTATGCATAGCCTGACTCCGCTCCCTCGTCATGCAGCCCGCTCCCTGGTCACCCCCGCCCCCCCCCATTTACAGGGCATGAACATGTACAGTGTTCAGGAGCCTGACCTGGCTGAGACACTGCAGTGGCTGTAAACTGAGTAGCCCATGGCGGATTCTTCTGTCCTCCAAACTGAGCCATGGGGAAACCTTCGCCTGCTTGTCTTCTATAGCAGCGATCTGTTAAGAAAGGATCCAACATGTGAAGGGTCAGCCAAACCAGACAGATCACAAAAGAAACGCTCCCTTTGGGAAGATGCCCTTGACAATAACAAGGGGCAGGTGAAGGTCCGATTTGTAGCAAACCCTTTTGACACCGGGAAGTTCACAAAAGTATCCAACCTCGATATCTGTGACGTTTTGTGACGTTCGGGGCAGACTCACAAGACAGGCACACTTCTTCCTGCGGCTACTAACTGTCACATTGAAACAAGGCCGTCTGCTGTTCACCTACCCGGCTCTCACCAGCAAGCAGCGCGCAGCTTTACGGCCAAAGGAAACAGAGCCTGCATGCTGCTTCTGGCCATGAGTCGGGGGGGGGGGGGGGGGGGGGGGAAGCGGTTTCAAAGGGGGTGTTCCCAAGAACGGAAACTGGAAGTCAGCGAGGAAAAAGTATTCAAGAATACAATGTAAATAACGAACATCTTGCATGCTTTCTCAAACAGGTGAGAAACGAGGGGGTCCCTGTCCTCTCCCCTCCCTCGAGGGAAAAAGACAGTTGAAATAACGGATGCCCTTTACAGAAGCATCGCGAAATCCTCATCTCCCCCCACCCCACCCCACCCCCCCCCAAAAAAAAAAAAAAAATTCAAGCCAGAAAAAGCGCAGCTCTCGGCCCCGCGCACCCTGTCCTCCTCCCGCGACTCGGAGGAGCCAGAGCTCTGCCATCCATCTTCCTCCCCGGCTCCCGCTCCGGCTCCTCGCGGGCTTCAGACCCGGGAAGGCGGACCCCTGCGTCCCCGGAGAGGAAGAGCGCGCGCCCCGGTCCCCGGAACCCCCCGGGCCGCACGAAGGAAGCCTTCATCTCCCTCCCCGAACCCACGGCGCCCCGCGGGGTCCCCCACGCCCCGGCCCGGCGACCAGGGCGCTGAAGCCGCAACAAGAGCCCAAGAGCGAGGGATGGAGGCCGGCCATCCCATCGACTCGGCCGAGGCGGAGGGGCGCCGCGGGAGCCTCTCGGGGACCCCGGGGGAGGGGGTTGGGGGGTGCGGGGAAGCCCGAGTGGGGGAAGGGCCGGCCGCGCGGGGCCTGCTCCGACCCGCACAAAAGGGGCCGCGTCCCTCCCGCCCCGGCCCCACGAGGAGCCCACCGTCGTCAGCCCGGGGGGGGGGGGGGAGGGCCGTCCTACCACCGCGGCCGCCGCCGGCCCTTCCGCGGGCCGATAGGACGCTGAGAGCCCGGCCTCCGCCGGCGCCGCTTCCCGGGAGAGGAGGACCGGACCTTCACCTGAATCGGCTGCCGGCTAACGCCGAAGCCATTTCAAACCCGTCAGCCTCCGGCGCATGCGCCAACTCCCCCCCCTTCCTCCGCGCCGCTCCCTCCGCCTACCCATCGCCCCGCGGGTGGGCGGCGCCGGCGTGCGTGCTGCGTGCGCGTGCGCGTGCGCGCCCCCCGCCGGTCTCGCGGCGCAGCTGGAACCCGAGCGCGCCCGCGGAGGGTTACCGCCGCGTCGCCTAACAATGAGCGACAATGAGCCCGCCCGTCCGCCCCCCGGACCCCCGCGCGTGTCCAGGCGCGAGCTCTGTGGGAAAGGCTTTCCGAAGCAGTGAGGGCGCCGGAGGGAGGATTTGAGGGCGGGGGAGGCGGGAAATCACGTGATCGCGTGAGCCCGCCGCCATTTTGTGGGGGGGTTTTTTCCTCCCCTCCCCCTTTTTTTTTTCTTTTCTTTTTCTTTCTTTTTTTTTCTTTTTTTTTCTTTTTTTTTTTTTTAACCTCTTTCAAGTACTTGGAAGAATGGATCTATCCTGTGGCATCTCCCTAACTTTTAATAATTTGCGATAGGATTCACTTAACCTGTAATTCACTGTTTTACATATTTTATGTTATACAATTCACAATTAGAATATTCATAAGGTTGTGCAACCATCATGTCTATATATATATACTAGAGGCCTGGTACATAGATTCTTGCACCAGTGGGGTCCCTCTGCCTGGCCTTCGGATATCCCCCAGTCCCGGATTGCCAGAGGGCATAATCCAGTCCAAGGGACCCACTGGTGCAAGATTGGGACTGCTGCAGGCCTCCAGGGCATCCGCCCGCCCCCCACCCCCCCACCTAATCAGCAGGACCCCATCAGCAAGCTAACCTACCGGATGGAGCATCTGCCCCCTGGTGGTCAAGTGCATAGCTACTGGTCAAACGGTTGATTAGGTTTTTATGTATTAGGTTTTTATGTTTATATATTTATTTATTTATTCAGACAGGGAGGGAGAGGGAGAGGTAGAAACATCAATGATGAGAGAGAATCATTGATTGGCTGCCTCCTGCGTGCTCCAGATTGCGGGGTCAAGCCCATAACACAGGCCTGTGCCCTGACCAGGAATACAAACTGTGACCTCATGGTTCACAAGTCTATGCTCAACTACTGAACCACTCTGAGCGCAGGGCTTAATAGTATCTTTTCATGCACAATGTTACTGATTTTTCTTGAAGTTGAACTTAGGTATTTTTTTTTCTTCTGTTGCTTCTCCTTTTAGTGTCATACATAAGGTCCTACTGCCAAATCCAACTCTTCTAAGAGTTGTTTAGTTTCGATTTACATTTAGATTACTGATCCACTTTATTATTTTTTAAAGATATATATTTTATTGATTTCAGAGAGGAAGGGCGAGGGAGAGAGAAACATCAATGGTAAGAGAAAATCATGGATTGGCTGCCTCCTGAACAGCTCCTATTGAGAATCAAACCCACAACCTGGGCATGTGTCCTGAATGGGAATCGAACCCTGGACCTCTTGGTCCGTGGGACAACACTCAGTCCATTGAGCCACACCAGCTGGGCTCACTTATCCATTTAAGATTAATTTTTGTATATAGTCTGAGTTAAGAGTCCAGTTCACACTTTCGCATGTGGATATTCACTTGTCTCAAAACCAATTGTTGAAAAGTCTATTCTTTACCAATTTGATGATTTTAGCATCTCTGTCAAAAATCAATTACCCACGTATAAATGGGTTTATTTCTGGAATCTAAATTCTCTTCCATTGGTGTATGTCTGTCCTTATACCAGTGCCACATCTATAATTTCTGTAGCTTTTTAGAAGCCTTGTGAAGTGAAAGTCTTCCAACTTTTCCCCAAGATTGTTTTGGCTTTTCAGGGTTTCTTGCAATCCCACATGAATTTTAGGACCAGATTCTCCAGTTCTGCAAAAATGGCAGTTGGAATTTTAGTGGGCATTGTTTTGAATCTGTAGGTAAATTTGGGGAGTATTCCCATCTTAATAATATTAAGTATCGATTCCATGAATGTGAGATATCTTTCCATTTATTTAGGTCTTCTTTCATTTCTTTTTTTTTTTTCTTTTCTTTCAACATGTTTTATAGATTTCAGAGTTCAAATGTTGTACCTCCTTGGTTAAATTTTATTTTCCAACTACTTTATTCTTTTTAAAAAAAATTTTTTTTAATTGATTTCAGAGAGAGGGGAAGAGAGAGAGGAAGAGAGAAAGAAACCTTAATCTGAGAGTGAAACATCAACTGGCTGCCTGCCTTGACTAGGGATTGAGCTACAAACCTGGGCACATGCCTTGACCATGAACCGAACCTACGACATTCAACCAACTGAGTCACACCAACCAGGGCACTATTTTATTCTTTTTGATGGTATTGTAAATGGAACAGTTTTTTTTTTTTTTAATTGTTTAAAATATCACATGTCTCCTTTTCCCCCCCATTGACCTCTCCTTGGCCGTCCCGCTGGCCCCTCTCTCCCTCCCACCCCCCCACATGCCCTCATCCACCCTACTGTCTGTGTCCATGGGTTATGCATATATACAAGTCCTTTGGTTGCTCTCTTAACCCCCTCCCTGGAACTGCTTTCTTAATATCATTTTTGGATTACTTATTACTAGTGTAAAGGAATACAATTGATTTTACTCTTAATATTTTTGCAACTTTGTTGAATTAGTATATTAGCTCTAGTTCTTTAGGATATTCTATATATAAAATATGTCATCTGTGAATTGGGGTAGTTTTACTTCTTTCTTTCCAATTTGAATGCTTTTTAGTTCTTTTTTATCAAAGTGCTGTAGCTAGCACTTCCAGTCTAATTTTGAATACGAGTAGTGAGATCAGACATCCTTGTTTTATTCTTGATTTTAAAGGGAAAGCTTAAGTCTTTCACCGTTAAGTATGATTATAGCTGTGGATTTTTCTTTTCTAGTCCTAGTTTATTGACTGTCTTCATCATGAAGGGTTTGGATATTGCCAAATTGTTTTTCTTTATCAATTGAGATTGTCATATGGATTTTTCCTTCATTTTATTGAAATGGAAATTTACATTGATTGAGTTTTGCATGTTTGTTCATCCTTGAATTCCTGAGATAAATCCCACTTAGTTATCTATATATATAAAAGGCTAAGGGACTGACAGTTTGACTGAATAGCAGGTATATATGATGCACACTGGCATTTAAAAATAAACGTTGACTCACACATGCATGATACATATAAAGGACCCTTTCCTCCTTCCTACTTGGGAGTCCATTCTGTGGAACTCTCCCTCTCCCCATGTGCGAGTCTGTAGTTCTTCTTCAATGAATCTCCACCTTTGCTATAAAAAAATAAAAAAATAAAAAGCTCTCGCTGACGCCAATTGTATGTGTGTTTTAATATTATAATACTATATTATATATACTATTTTGACATGTACTTTTTTGCAGTAATGTAATTATCGTATGAATCTTCTAATTAATTTTCTTTCAATATGCATGAATCTGTGCACTGGACCACTAATAATATATAATCATTTTTATATCCTCCTAGATTTGGCTTGCTAGTATTTTTTTTTTTAAAGAATGTTAGTATAGCCAAAACCGGTTTGGCTCAGTGGATAGAGCGTTGGCCTGCGGACTGAGGGGTCCCGGGTTCGATTCCGGTCAAGGGCATGTACCTGAGTTGCGGGCACATTCCCAGTGGAAGGTGTGCAGGAGGCAGCTGGTCGATGTCTCTCTCTCATCAACGTTTCTGGCTCTCTATTCCTCTCCCTTCCTCTCTGTAAAAAAAATCAATAAAAATATATATTTAAAAAAAAAAAAAAGAATGTTAGTATATACAAAGTGTCCCAAAAAATGTATACACACTTTAGCAGCAGATAGCTCAATTTTGAAAATTAATTCTATGTATTTATTTATTTTTGTTAATCCTCACCAGATGATATTTTTCCCATTGATTCTTAGAGAGAGTGAAAGGGAAGAAGCGGCGGGGGGGGGGGGGGACATTGATATAAGACAGACAAATCAATTGTTGCCCCCACATGTGCCCCAATGGGGCCAAGGATCAAGCCTGCAACCCAGGTACATGCCCTTGACCAGGAATCAAATCCGCAACCCTTCTGCAAAGTGGACATATACAGATGGCCAAGGGACATATGAAAAAATGCTCAAAGTCACTAATCATCAGAGAGATGTAAATTGAAACAACAATGAGGTATCACCTCACACCTGTCAGAATGGCTACAGTTAACAAATCAACAAATGACAAGTGCTGGAGAGAATGTGGAGTAAAGTGAATCCTAGTACACCACTGGTGGGAATGCAGACTGATACAGCCATTGTGGAGAACAGTATGGAGTTTGCTCAAAAAATTAAATATAGGACTGCCATTTGACCCAGGGATCCCACTTCTAGTAATATATTCTAAGAGACCAGATACACCAATCCGAAAGAATGTATGTTCATAGCATCACAATTTACAATAGGTAAGATCTGGAAACAGCCCGAGTGCCCATCAGTATATGAGAGGATTAAAAAAAAAAAAAGCTGTGGTACATTTTCTCCATGGAATACTATGCAGGAATAAAAAAGAAGGGTCTCTTACCCTTTGAGACTGCATGGAAGGACCCGGAGAGTATTATGCTAGTCAGAGATAGACAAGTACCACATGATCTCACTTATATGTGGAATCTAATGAACAAAATAAACTGTTGAACAAAATATATCCAGAGACATAGAAGCATGGAACAGACTGCTGAATCTCAAATAGAAGGCAGGGCTGGGAATATTTAACCCAAAGAACTTGTATGCATAGACACAGACAATATGAGTGGTGAATGAGGGAGGAGAGGGTGGGAAAAGGAGACATATGTAATATTTTCAACAATAAAGAATCATTGATTAGTAGCCTCCTGTTGCCTATTGGGAATCAAGCCCACAACCTGGGCCTGGGCCCTGATCTGGCATTGAACTATGATCTCTTGGTTTGTGGATTGAGGTTCAATCATAGAGCAACACCAGCCAGGCTATACGTTTTGAATTTTGTACCAAATGACATGTTAAATTTTTTTAAAAAATCAAGGTTCATTCCCTTTAAGCCAGCATTTTAGTGTTCAGCATAGTAAAAATCTGGAAACAATAAAAATGCTCAATAAGAGTGATAAAATTATGGGACATTAATGTGCTTGAACACCCTGTAGGTATTAAAAGTAATAGGACATTTGAGGCTGTCTTCATGGAAAGTCACTGTGGTTTCATGCTTCAACAGTGCTTGGACGGAACCCGGCGCTGACCATCCCAGCCAGCTGCCCAGATCTAGCCTCTGCCACCCTCCTTACAGAGCCCTCCAACAGTCCCAAGGCCCCCGCCATCACTCCAGTGCTGCCCAGCCGCCTCTCCTTAGCCACCCACCAGTTCAATGACCAGGTCCACCTCGCAGGTGGGCCAGAACTGCCACCAGCACTCGGAGGTCTGATCAACTTGGAGCTCTAGTTTCCTGCATCTACCTGTCCGTGTCTTACTACTATGACCGTGATGTGGTTTTGAAGAACTTGGCCAGATATTTTCTTCCCCAACCTCATGAGAAGAGGGAACATGCTGAGAAACTGATGAAGCTGCAGCCCAACAAGTTGGCTGAATCTTCCTTCAGGATATCAGGAAACCAGACCATGAGAATGGGGAGAATGGGTTGAATGCAATGGAGTGTGCATTAGACTTGGGTGAAAAGTGTGAATCAGTCACTACGGGACTTGTACAAAGTGGCCACTGACAATAATGACCCTCATTTGTGTGATTTCACTGAGACTCACTGTCTGAATGAGCAGGTGAAACCACGAAAGAATTGGGTGACCACTTAACCAACTTGTGCTGCTTGGGGATCCGTGAAACTGGCATAGTAGAGTATATATATAATATTAATATTAATATATATACATATATATTAATATTATATTTTATTGATTTTTACAGAGAGAAAGGGAGAGGGACAGAGAGCCAGAAACATCGATGATGAGAAACCGACCAGCTGCCTCCTGCACAGCCGCTACCGGGGATGTGCCCGCAACCAAGGTACATGCCCTTGACTGGAATCGAACCTGGGACCCTTCAGTCCACAGACGGATGCTCTATCCACTGAGCCAAACTGGTTTCGGCCAGTAGAGTATCCTTTTGACATGCACATCCTGGGAGACAGTACTGAGAGCTAAGCCTTGGGCTGGCTACCAATAGCCATGGGGTTGACTTCCCTGGTCACCAAAGCAATGCCTGCATGTCTATAGCCTTTTCCTTTTCTATAACTTGCACCAAATCATCCACTCATGTATTTAATTTGTAACATTCCTTCAAATAAAGTAACTTGGTACCCTATCCCTCCTCTCCCCAATGATATGATATTTGAGCTGATACTAGAACTACAGGAAGGAGCTAGCCATATGAATTTCTACAGGTAGAACCAGGCAGCAGGTACAAATGCTTTGGATCAGACAAGGGTTTGGCCTGTTCAAGGAACTACAGAAACTTAGGGTGGCTGGAGCATGGTCAACAGAGTGGATAGGTTGGCAGAAGCCAGGTCACCAAGAGCATTGCACACTAAGTAGTTTGGCTTCCTATTAAGTACAGCGAGAAGCCATGGGAATGTTTTAATCAGGGAAATATCATGATCTGTGACATTTAAAAAAAAAAAAAAAGAGCATTAAGATAAAGGATCTAAAAAAACCATTTCACCAGAGGAACATTGAAGGAACTGGCTATTTGGCCAGGAGATTATTATTAAAAAATATATGATAGCTAATTGATGATTCTCTCTCGTCGATGTTTCTAACTCTCTATCCCTCTCTCTTCCTCTCTGTAAAAATCAATAAAACATATTTTTAAAAAATAAAAATATATGGTAGTTGTCTGATGTGGTGGATGTCTAGTTGGGATATTGATTGAGCTATTTAACAAAGCAAAATAATAGAAAAAATACTTTATTTTACAAGTTCCTTCAGCTTAGCTGTTCTGCCATGCCCCAGGGTGTTGCCCATGTATGTATGGTCAGCCTAAGTCATGTCTTCCTTGTAACCAGTCAGGAAAGAGGTGGAAAATTTAGTCTCTAGTTGCCAACCTAACCTGGGAAGAGGTGGGGCAAGGGGATAAAGATGTTCTTG
The DNA here is from genome assembly GCA_036971965.1 of Nyctalus aviator. Classification (NCBI taxonomy): domain Eukaryota; kingdom Metazoa; phylum Chordata; class Mammalia; order Chiroptera; family Vespertilionidae; genus Nyctalus; species Nyctalus aviator. Next base: position 35,946,502 of record CM072933.1, on the reverse strand, counting down.
TTATAGAAGGAAGAGGTCTACCAGGATGCTACACTGGGGAAGTAGGTTTCAAATTAGATGAAGTTAAAGTAACTTATTATTCTATGATAGTGTAATATTATCAATTTTTTTCTTCAGATTTAAAAATATATTTTATTGACTTTTTACATAGAGAAGAGAGAGGGATAGTTAGAAACACCGATGAGAGAGAAACATTGATCGGCTGCCTCTTGCACCCATCCCCCCCCCAATTGGGGATGTGCCCGAAACTAAGGTACATTCCCTTGACCGGAATCAAATCTGGGACCTTTCAGTCCGCAGGTGAGGCTCTATCCACTGAGCCAAACCAGTTTCGGCTGGTTCAGATTTTTAATGAATACTTTAGCATACTGTGTTCAGGATTAGCTTTATTAAAATAATGATAAACTCGCCCAAACCGGTTTGGCTCAGTGGTAGAGCGTCGGTCTGCGGACTGAAAGGTCCCAGGTTCGATTCCGGTCAGGGGCATGTACGTTGGTTGCGGGCACATCCCCAGTAAGGGATGTGCAAGAGGCAGCTGGTCGATGTTTCTCTCTCATCGATGTTCCTAGCTATCTCTCTCCCTTCCTCCTGTAAAAAATCAATAAAATATATTTTTAAAAAATAAATAAAATAATGATAAAGTCAAGGGAAGGCAACTCAGTCTAAATCCAAGTTGATTATTAGCTCTGCCAATTAGTAGTAGGTAGGGGTGTGCACATAAGTAAAGTTTTAGAACTGATCTATGTTCTAAAATGGGGTTGGTAAGAGCCCTTCATATCATCACTGTGAGAATTAAATAAAATGCAAGGTTTCTTAGACATAATCAAGATTCCATATACATAGCCATCTTGATTTTGTTAACACAATCCATACATTTATATATAAAGTTATATATAAATGTATGGAAAATTATATATAAATGTATGGATTCAAATATAAAATTCTTATAGTCCCTTGTCATTAAAAATGTCCGGATATTTGATTGGATATCAAAAATTTTAAAAATATTTTGTAGTGGAAAGAAAAATTAGACTACCAGGTGCAAAATAGAAGTATAAAATTTATTTAAAATCACCCACAAAGTTCTGTATAATCAGGAATGATACAATTTGCAATAGCTTTTTTATAAAAAAAACATGACAAAGGTTTAAAATATAATTTCAATTACAGTATTCATTTCGCCTTATCCTTTAGAACAATTAAAAAAAAAAAGAAACTTTATGCTCTAAATAAATGAGACACAGGAAAATATAATAGACAATTTCCACAACTATCTTTACATGTATATTTCAATACTAGTACATTTCAATGCCTTTTGCTACATAAACATGAAATCATGTACAACTGCTGTGCACCAAAACTTAGCTTAATTCGATCTTTCAAGTAACATGCAATTTCAACTTACAAGTCTTCAAGTACTGCTAGGAAGTGTTCCCTTGTATGCAGAGCACTATATTTTGATCCTGAATTGAAATCATTTTTCCCTTCTACATGAAGTGCTTTTTCTTTAAACTGCTTCCCCCAGGTTAGATCAACAACAAAAGTGATATTTTAGAGTTTAAAAATCTTTTTCATACTATTTCATTGTATAGGATATTTAATACAGTAGGGCAGCAAGAGGTAAAAAAATAAGTCCCCCAAAGCAAAAAAAATAAAAAATAAAAAAATTAAAGGTACAAAATAAATAGTAAATACATTCCAAAGAGGGAAAAAAAAAGTCATCTAGAGACAGGAATATTAACGTGTGAAATTCATATTTCTCTCTTGGGAAATTAATACTACTCTATTTCACCATGATGAAGGATCTGTAAATATTTTACTTCCACTAATGTTAAGCACTCAGTCTTTTCTTTGGAACCACGTTACTGATATGCAATCTACGGGTTGGTCTCCATTTGGCATAAGAGTAAGTGAAGAAACTAGAAATTAATGCATTTCTCTCCTTTGAATAGTTTTATTTTAAGTTTCTCTTGAGGAAACACTTAATGATTTCTTGGTTACCCAAAGATTACCATCCACCCATATGTCACAATGCAAAAGCTACCCTTTATTTTTACTATAAAATCATTTCTAAAAATATATTTCTCTTGAAGCATCTATCAAATTGTAATTTCGTACAAAGTAAAAAAAAAAAAAAAAACAATGACCATACATCGCAATAAAAAATAATTTGTTTTTGTTTTTTAAGAGCTGTTTTTGTAAATCATATGTAGTCAGCCATCTTATAATATCGCAAACAGGCATTTGTTGAGTTACTGAACTGAGTCACCAAAAGTGGAATTTGACTATTTAGGGCAATTTGGCCTCTTTTGTCCATTAGTAACGTATAATGAATGATGAAATAGCAAAAATATCATACCTGTTTGTATCTATAAAGACCTTACCAAAATTTTTACAAATACATCTAATTTTATTTAACTCTCTGGGCAAGGGTATGTTTAACCGTTGACTGAGAGATTGTATATAGCTGAATCAAAGTGTAAAAACAAAACAAAACAAATTCAAATAAGTGGGAGACAGTACTATCTCTTCAGATGGAAAACTTACTTTTTTTAAAATTTAAATTTTATTTTAAATATATTTTTATTGATTTCAGAAAGGAAGAGGGAGAGTTAAAAACATTGAGGAGAGAGAATCATTGATCAGCTGCCTCCTGCATGCTCCCCCTTTAGGGATGGGGCCCACAACCCAGGCATATGCCCTTAGCCAGAATTGAACCCAGGACTTTTCAGTCTGCAGGAGACGCTCTACCCAGCTAGGGGCAAACTTACATTTTTACCACGAGGCCTAGGAACTAGAAAAATCCAGCAAATTCCTTCAAGAAAAATGCACTTAGCTCAACCCTTGTACTCAGCGGTTGAGCGTAGACTCACAAACCAAAAGGTCAAACTTCTATTTCAGGTCTGGGCACATGATGGGTTGCAGGATAGATTCCCAGTGGGGGGCATGAAGGAGGCAGCCGATCCATCAGTGATTCTCCCTCATCATTGTTCCTACAACTCTCTCCCTCTCGTTTCCTCTTTCTGAAACAAACAAAAACATTTTTTAAAGATGGGGGGTGGGGAAAGAGACTGCACTTCAATATAATAAACATATTCGACGTTGAGTTGTTGACTTCAGCCTTTTTTTAAAAAAAAATGTCTTTAAAACAATTATCACTTAGGTTTCCCTCTATTTTGTAGTACAAGGTCTTCCTTTATGAAAGTGTTTTTACAGGGAACAACAGAACTTATTCTAAGCTCTAAAGCATAAGTCTTGGGAATCTGGAGAGACCTTCTTGAGTATGAACAAGAAAATAGCTGGCTACCTAAATGATGTCCGCTCCCACGGGCCACCCTGGTTCTGCTGCGCAAAAGGAGCTGGGCTGGAGGGGCTCCGTGCACGGGACCCTGGCCTACAATGCGGGGATCCAGGTGCGATGCATCTGTTCACAAAGGGAAGACCGAGCAAAACATGGGGTATTATCCCTCCTAATAGGCAAGGACTGATGACCAGACTGAAGAACTGAAATTAAGGGGCGAGTGGGATGAAAAGTGTGTACCCTGTGGCAGTGTAGTATTACACACAAAAAAGTTATTAAATGAAGAAATTCCAAATTAAAATTAAAAAAAAGTTATTGGATGAAGAAACTCCAAATAAAAAAAAAAAACACCAAGTTTTAACGAAGCCAAAACAATATCTAACAAATGGAAGCCAGCATCTGTGTTATCATGGGGATGGTGGAAGACTGCTGGGCCAGCTGAGAGGCCAGTAATGCTTGTTCACCCCAAGGGTCTGCCAACCCTATTCTCCCCACGGGATGGGATTTGAAAATAAGATGTTGGGAACTGAGGAAAGGCTCAAGGTCATTGAGGGGTCAGAAGCACAACCGTAGCGGGCTGACAAGGAGTCAAGAAGAATAAAGATTTCAGACTACATGGGCAGAAATGAAAACACACACACACACACACACACACACACACACACACAATTATAGTCAAGATTCAGCAAAGGGGACAAGGAGCTCCAGCCCGAGGACCTAATATTAGCAAGGAGGAGCAGTATTATCACATAAGACAGGACAAACGTAAGAAACTAGAAGAAAATGATGACTCCTGTTTAAATTCTCCACAGGCATATAACACTGCTTTGAAAAAAAATTTTCATGGAGTTAAAGACAAAGCAGAGCCCTAATCAGTTTGGCTCAGTGAACAGAGCGTCAGGTCTGCAGACTCAAGGGTCCTGGGTTCGATTCCGGTCAAGGGCATGTACCTTGGTTGCGGGCATATCCCCAGTAGGGAATGCGCATGAGGCAGCTGATGGATGTTTCTCTCTCATCGATGTTTCTAACTTTCTATTCCTCTCCCTTCCTCTCTGTAAAAAAAAAAAAAAAAAAAAAAAAATCAATAAAATAATACTTAAAAAAATAAATAAAAAGGAAAATCACGTGGGTCTGGCCAGTTTGGCTCAGTGGATAGAGAGGCGAATTGAAGGCTCAGGGACATGAGCACGGGTTGTGGGCTAGATCTCCAGTGGGGGGCTTGTGGGAGGCAGCTGATTGGTGATTCTCTCATCACTGATGTTTCCATCTCTCTCCCTTCCTCTCTGAAATCAATAAAAACACATTTAAATAAATAAATAAATAAATGGATAATCACAACCCTGTGAACGATGTTGAAATCGCTAGTTTTCCAAGATTTTTTAAGTTTGAAATTTTACAAGTTATTAAAGGTTGTAACACTTAAAAAAAAAAAAATACATAGTACTCAAAAAAAAAACCCTGCCTACCTTATTGCTATTTCAGGACTGGTTTGTATTTGAGGTTTTTCTTTGACAAAATAAAAAGGATGGAATTACTTCCAATATAAAAATAGTGGAAACAAAATACTTCAGAATCATGTTTTGCATATAAAGTTTCATATTATTTTTAGACCAGGTCTGACAAAATTCCTAATTGGTAGCACTGTCTAAGTCATGGTTTATGGGGCAGGAATGCATTTACCAGTCCGTAGATACTAAACTACTAAACGTTTTAGTCTCTGAGGGGTTGACTTGCTGACAGTTTTCTCACCAGTAAGTTGGAAACATTCTGTCAAATCCCTAAGTGCTGGAGAGAATGAAATAGTAAATAATAAAGCAGTTTCATAGCCTACATTAATTATAATTAATTATAATTTTAGATTAATTATAGTTTTTCTTACTATCACATGGTTCCTCATTTTCCTTTATATATTTTCACCGATTTCAGAAAGGTAGAGGGAGAGAGAGAAACATCAGTGAGAATCATTGACTGGCTGCTTCCTGCATGCCCGCCTCTGGGGACTGAGCTTGCAACCCGGGCACATGCCCTGAAAAGAAATCAACCCAGGACCCTTCAGTACATAGGTCAAAGCTCTACCCACTGAACCAACTGGCTAGGGCTGGTTCCTCATTTTGAGCTATTTTTTTCCAGAGGAAACTGGTATGGACTGGAAAGAAGAAAAATTAAAAGCATTTCTTGGGGTTGAGCTCCTAGAGTAAACTTGCAGGTTGCTGATAGGAACACAATTCTCCCTCATTTCTGCCCCTTAACTTTTCCCATTTTACTTAAAAGAGCTTCTGATGACTGACTTTTCCCATCTTTAAGAGATATTCAATTATTAACCAATCTGAACTGAATAAATTCAATTAATGAGTAAAAATATTTTAAAGGATTACTTTCAGTTCACTTTTTAAACTTTCTCACCCAGGTTATTGAGATAGATTCTATTTTTGCCAGCAAATAAATTCCAAAGAGGTAAATTAACTTTAGAAATTATATACTATCCACAAAATTGGGCTGGATATTTGGAGGAAAACATGCACACAAAAAAATATTGTCTTCTATAGATCAACTGTTACTAAGAAAGTCACTGGTCAGACCATTAGTATGATGCATTGTACAAAAATAGGAAAGCCATATAGAAGTAGTAGTAGAATATTTATCTTATTGCACAACTTTTTATAAAATGTATTTTTATTGATATCAGAGAGGAAGGGAGAGAATCTTCAATTGGCTGCCTCCTGCACACCCCCTGCTGGGGATCAAGGCTGCAACCCGGGCATGTGCTCTTGACCAGAATGAAACATGGGACCCTTCACTCCACAGGCCGACACTGTACTACTCACTGAGCCAAACCACGCAGGGCTTGCACATCTTATAAAGCACTCAAGCACTAATAAATGAGTCTGGAGTCAAATATTATTGAGATACATAGAGACCACTAAATGCTAATCTGTGGTCTTGTGATCATATCTATTACTAAAAGCTGAATTTTGCTTCTAACTAAGAACAAATAAAAGCTCTTGATTCCTTTTGGTATAATTCCATAAAGAATTTTAGAAACACGATTTTAAGACAGGTGAGCAAGATGACTGCTATTTTTAAATGAGCCGGGCATATTTGTATAAGGGATTGGGGAATGGAGGACAGAGAAAGGGGAGAATCAAGAGGAAAGGATAAAACGTGTAAAAAGAATTAAAGTGCATTTAGTGACACCGTTACCTTGTTAAATGAGAAAAAGAAAATAGCAGGCAGAGTTTATGGTCAGATTATAAGTTTATTCCCAGCCAACTAGAGAAGAAACCAAATCACTTTCTAATACTGTTATCTCTAATAATGCAAATGTTTCTGACAGCTATGGGGGGGAAAATAAGAATGCATCTAATAACAGCAGATAGGAGCAGAATTCCTATTTTTAGAACAACCAGGTTTATGCTGTAAAGCAAGTTTCCAAAGTGGCACTGAAACAGGCATGGGTTAAACCAGCTAAAATGTTTAACACCTGATAAAGTTCCTAACCTTGGACTAAGCTTTCCTTTGCTTTACTGGAGGGGACAAATGGCTGCACAAGGTAGAAAGAAACCTGACCGAGGCAGGATCATGGATATCACAGAAAGGATGGGAAAGGAGGAGAGCCAACTAAGGGGAAATGTGTGGGACCTTGAAAGCTAGAAATACTAACCTTGCAGACTACCACAAGAGAAACGTATTGCGGGACCCTCAAGGCAGTGACAATTAGGGCAAACTAAGGAATACCTTTGGGTTACCTGAAGGAATAAGACACAGGTCTTTTGAAACAAATAATGGTATTTGACTGGGCACCCATAAGAAGCAGGGTCTGAGAAAACCTCCTTCAGATACTAGAATGACGAGAATTAAAGTTTGTAGAGCTCAATGTGGACAAAAAGGGTGAAGCGGTGGATATGAGACATTTTCACCATGTCCAAAATTAAGAGGAAACGGGTCTCTATTTTATACGCGAAAGATGCCGCTTAATCTCATTACATGATAAGAAAACACACACTGAGCTTCTGATAAAGCTCATACCCTTTCTTTCTGAATTGCATGCCAGAGCAATGGATGGCATCATTTCCTGAACCTATGAGAGGACCGCTCACCATGGAGCATAATTTGATTTGGATAAATCCAGACCCTTAGGAATCAGAGCACTGATTTTTATCACTTGGAGGATACTGTTGACGTTGGAGTTACAAGTACAATACGTTTACAGGCAAGGTTAGTAGCTGTGCACAATAAGACAGTATTCTAATGTGTAGACAGTCACGTTAAAATGACCTATGCTGGGACTGAATCGTGGGGCAAACTAGGCAAGACATATACATAGGCTGTATGTACAACTATGGTTAAATAGTATATACAATAGAAATATATACTTCCCCCAATTATCTTACCCATTCAATCGTTTAACTTCTTATAAATGCCTACCACTTTTCCAAGGGGAATAAATCCTGTACTGTGTAAGTACTTGATATTTACTGAAATAGCAGACAAGCCACACTTTATAAGATGTGTTAACAGGATGGCTTAGCAGTAAAAGTCGGCTAAATTTCCCATGCAAGGCCCAAGAGACTCTAAAGGCAGGGACATCTTGATCCATTACTACTTCTATCCCTGAACCTCTCCAAAAAAAAACCCTCAAAAAACAAAACCAGAGCCATTTTAATCTTAAATTGTACAAATATTAGGTTAATTCCCATTGATAAAATACTGTATGGGCGATCAAATCACATTTATTTTCATACAGTCATCCTAACCTTCATTTGATTCTTTAAATTATAATTTAAAAAATTACTTCACACTGACATTAAAACCTGCTTTCTAGGCCCCATTGATTGAATTTGATGACTTCTAAGGTGTTTTCCAGTGCTGTGAGGCACCGCTATTACATTAGCTTATGTCACAATTCTCGCCATTAATTTTTACAAAAGATAGAAACTCACAATGTGCTAAAACTAGACAAAAAAAGGTTTGCATGCATCAAAAAGTTGTGAAATAGAAAGTAGCTGTTTATTAACGGTCACATACAGCTACTTTGGCATATCCAAATAAATGCCGACCGAGCCTGTTATCAGTTGAAGTTGTCATGCAATGTCAAAACGTTGTCCCCGATAAAATATTACAATATGTATAAAGACTAAACTTATAGTTTGAGGTTATTTTCATACATGCTATTGTATAAAATAAATAATAGGTAGGGATCTATGAAGTAATAACATTAGAAAGTAGGATACTTCATATGAATTAAGTCAATATCTCATTTACAAGAGTATGGGTTCAATTGAGTATGTATTGGGGTTATGTCTCAAGCAAATTGCTTATGGTTCTCATCTAGAAAAATTCTATATTTAACAAATGAAATTATTGCATCCACATGCAGATTTCATAAAGATGTTGGAAGGTTGTTTAAGATGCAATCAGTTTGCTAATATGTTGCAAAAATTAACCTACAGCTGTACATTCTGTTAGGTTCCATTTTCAATAATATTTCAGCAATTTCCAACCTTTTTTTACCTCATGGTACAAATAAACTAGTTACTAAAATTCTGCAACACACCAAAAATTATATTATCTTTCGCCTATCTGACAAAAAACAAACACACACACACCCAAAGGGTATAATTCTCATAGCACAAAGGTGGAAAATCGCCGATATATTTCAAACAGGTCTATGTCATGATATATTTGGTACTTTGTGGATGAATTGGAAAGAGGATGTAGATAAAGAAAACAAGAAAAACTATTTCCAATGATAGCCTATGAGAAATAGGACTTGAAGGGCAGCATATTTCATAGGATTCTACACTTGACAAGAGTTATTCTCCCATCATTGGTAAGTTTGTAACATATTATGAACAGGTTGGGCTAACTTGGGAGTCATGCATCAAGCAATTCCATATCACACCATGAACGAAAGTAGAAGGTTGAAAACCCAAAGGCAGAAGACTGACTGCTTAAAAAACAAAACAAAAAAAACACGTAAAACAAAATGTGATCATTACAGTAAAATATAATAGAGGTATAGAAATATTAGATAACCAGTTTTCTGAGTGACAATGTCATTTCAAACAAATTTATTTCCTTGCTTCATGAAAAAGAGCACTCTAACAGCAAGAGTAGCCAGTATACAATCACAATGCTGCAGAACATTTAAGCATGAGCTTTGAAAAAAATTACAGGGCATACAATGGGATGGATAATTTATGAAAGAGTTCAATAATGCAGGAATCGTGTGTGGTTCCCACCATGGGCTTATTAGCTGAGCAGGTGTTAATCCCAATACTCCCTAAAATCAACACTCGTGCTTCAAGTTTAGATTGTTAAGGAAACTTATTTTAAGTTAGTGACACTGATCGGAATTGCTGTACATATATCACAATGGTGTGTTTTGAAGGAAATGTGTTTATTTATTTATTTATTTATTTATTTATTATAATGTGTGTTAAGAGTATCTTCTAGGATTTTAATTCTTCAAGTTTACTGTTATGGGTGGCGATACAAATAAAACAAAAGCATTTACTTAAAATTTGAAGACATTCAAATAAGTGTTGAATGGATAGATGGGTGGATGGATAAAGTATCTTTAAGTTTTATCCATTAAGTCTGGTGAAAAAATAACTCCTAGTGAGAGGTAAGGCCTAAAATAAAATATTACAATGGTGTATTCTTGATGGTTTACTACAAGTAAATATCTTATTTAAGCAGCTGAAACAATAAAGAATCACTTATTTATATACTTAGATGTATAAGAAACCCATAGGTTCACAAAAATATACATGTTTTACAACAGAAATCTAAGGCACACAAAATACTAAAACAAGTCAATGAATTACCCTATTTTACATATTCAAAAGCAGAAATCAACTTATACAAGATGGACTATCAATGACATTTTCCTATTTACAATCCCTTCATATTCCTTTACATTGATTAGTCAAAAGCTTGAGACTGATACTTTGCACCATATATTATTTTAATAATTTATGATTAATTTTATTTAGAGAGCTTACTGGAATTGTTTGCTTTTGCACCAAAATCGTGAGTGTTAGCAGTTATGGCCTTCCTATGGCATTTCCAGAGGAGAAGCACCATTAGGTTTCCCATACTCCCAAGGAATCTGAGACTTTGAAGGTTATAGCACCTCTGCATTTTAACAGAATCAAGTATTTCATTGAAATTTCTTCTCGATCTAAAATTTGGTCTGGGCAATCTCTTTTGAACCAGAAAAAGTAACACAAGAAATAATGGGACAACTGAGAAAATAAACAGAATGCCTATTTTCCTGAAACCTAGATCATAGGCAATTATCTCAAAACTAATACGTTTCAACTACTTTGGATTAACTAATTTATAACATACCAACTATTTGTTTTGTGTGTGTAATGATAAGGAATTAATTTTCACAATATTTCTACTAAAATTTTATTCTCTACTAGAATGACTTTCAGAATAAGGCAATTTGGGATGGGTAGGGTTCTTACTACTTAATTTTTGTATTTAATCACCTCGAAACTTTAGAAGCATTTGACTCTTTTGAATCCTATCATGTCAAATCTCCTTTTGGAAATACCTTTCATGGATTATATTGAGAAAGTTACAGTGAAAGTAAATTGGGGTCAATGTTGCTCAGCAAGAGCTCACACTTAATTAGATACCAAGAAAATATTAATCAATGTGGATGATATGCTTTCCGATTCCAATTTGAGATAATTAACAATTTTCACATGATTGATTTTATATAAGTAGCCAATATTTGAATGAGAAAGAACACATTAAAAAACACAAACCATACACATGTATGAATACATATTGCAGTTAATAAGATGGAACTCTACACAGCAAGAATAAATGATTTCTCTTGTATGCAAATATGCACAAACAATAGACAATTGGATTCTTATACTATACTATTTCAAGTTAATTTTAAAAATAGAAAGTGCTTTTAAAATATATATTTACAATTTACGAACAGCCTCCAACCATTACTAATAATAACGAATTATTTTATACAGGAGACACCTTAAGAGAGAAAACATTTCATTGGTTTATTTCAAAGGGAAAAATGCCTATTTTCTAGCAATGATTGGAAGATGCGGAAACAATGGCACCATGAAATAATAATTCAGCTTATAATGAACTATGTCGATGTGGTTAAGCACCAGGAGCTGTGTAGAGTTAACACTGTATATATCTTGATTTTTTACATCATAGCACATTATCAGTTAAAAGCCTCTAAAAATTACTCGTTTCATAGTAAACAGACTTATTTAAAGCACCAAACTGAGTGATTCTCTCAAGGTTAACACCTAACCAAAACATTTCTTTATGTATTTAAAACTATAAAACTTTTTTTTTAATTTTTGCTTAAAATGTGCACCTTCTATCAATTGTCAAAATATATATAGTCACAGTTAAGAAATACCCACCCTACTTCATTTTGCCTGTTTTTACTTCAGCCTTCAAATGGGTGAGATGAAGATCTAGTAAACAACAACATGACTTCCCTTTAACAGCACCTTGGGAAAATACACTGCTCTAGCAAAGGCATTGGAAAGGGGAGAACAGCCTTCACACCCAGTGGTTATAGGGCCCCGCGACATGGGTGACGGCGTAAGGGGCCACGGTGACGACATTGTCATGGGTCAATGTGACCGCCTTACGGGAAGGAATTTCCTCCTCCATCTCCATCACCTCAGGGGACAGCTCGGGACCCTCGTGAGCTGCCTGATCGCTCTGATCGGAGACCTTAATTTTCTTACTCTTAGCTTCTTTATCTTTAGCCTCGTACTTAATCTTGTTTTTTTCAAAACCGTGGTGGGGACTATTTAGGTTTTTGTGCTGGTAGAAGACGAGAGAGAGGCGCGTGGGATGGTTCCGGTTTGGGTGTCGGACGGGAGTGGTGGCATGAAGCTCTCGCCGGGCACACTCGATTAAAACGGAGCCGTGAGCGGGGGCTATGGCCACCCCGCCGACCTCGTCATCCAAAAAGATGTGCTCACTGTCTGACCAATACTCCTCAAGGTGGGGCAATTTCTGCACAGCGGATGCCTGGGGGCCATGGGATGGGGGGGCATCGGATGGAGGCTCAGCGGCTGCCGAATGCTGCCCATCTTCTTCCTTCAGGGAGGAAGCAAGTTCAGGAGCAGAGGTGCTGAGTGGGGGCTGCTGCTTGGGCTCATGAGAAGGCATCTGCTCAGCTGGACCAGCGGGAGGCTCGGGACCCACCAGGGAATCGGACATGGGAGTAGGCAAAGCGGGAAGAGGACTCACTTCACCAGGCTGTGCAATTCCAGAGCATTCCCCAGCAGCAGCGGCATTAGCATCACTGTGTCTCCCAGAAGACATCGTGACGTCAGGATTGCTACTTCTTTCTGGAAACCCGCCCGAAACCGAGGCATCTTTTGTGGTGGAAGCAGTGTTGGCAGATGAGGGTAAGTCTGGGGATAAGTTTGCCTCTTGCACTGGGTGAGGAATGGATGGGATCGTTGAGGAAGTTTGAATGTTGTTCGAACCTTTGAAGACAAAATTTGGTTCAGTTTCACATTTTTTTAAATTTTGTTTTAGTCGAAGCCGGTTTGGCTCCGTGGTAGAGTGTTGGTCTGCGGACTGAAAGGTCCCAGGTTCGATTCTGGTCAGGGGCATGTACATTGGTTGCATGTACATCTGGTCAGGGGCATGTACATCAACAGAGGCAGCTGGTCAATGTTTCTCTCTCATCGACGTTTCTAGCTCTCTATCTCTCTCCCTTCCTCTCTGTAAAAAAATCAATAAAAAATAAATTTTAAAAAAATTTTGTTTTAGTTACTTTTAATATTATTATTTTTATTGATTTCAGAGAGGAAGGGAGAGGGAGAGACAGAAAAATCAAGGATGAGAGGAAATCATTGATCAGCTGCCTCTGCAAGGCCCCTGTCAGGGATTGAGCCCCACACCAAGGCATGTGCCCTTGATAGGACCCTTCATCCATCCAAGTACTAACCAGGCCAGAACCTGCTTAGCTTCCGAGATCAGACGAGATCGGGCGCGTTCAGGGTGGTATGGCCGTAGACTAGGCCAAAGCTCTGTCTACTGAGCCAAACCAGCTAGGGCTAAAGAGTGTATATATATATATATATATATTTATTGATTTCAGAGAGGAAGGAAGAGGGAGAGAGAGATAGAAACATCAATGATGAGAACCATTGATTGGCTGCCTCCTGCATGACCCCACTGGGGATTGAGCCCACAACCCGGGCATGTGCCCTTGACCGAAATCGAACCTGGGACCCTTCAGTCCATAGACCAATGCTCTATCCACTGAGCCAAACCAGGTAGGGCTAAAGAGTACAAAGAATTATAACAAAACACTGACAATGGAAATGTTGGCCAATTTTGTTCCACTTAATGTCAAACACACACGCAAACATTAAAAATGAAACCAAGGACCCTTCAGTCCACTGTGACAAACTGGCTCGGCATAGTTCTTATTTCCAAAGAGAAGTTATACTTAGGACCCAGGGAGTGGTACATCAAGAAACCCATGCTGCGTCTGTTATTATGGAAGTTAAGTTGTCCACAAATACAACTAATGAGAGGGGGGAAAGGGTAAAATAGTGATGAGTCTTTCATTAAGCCTAATAAAACTATAAAAGAAAGGTTTTATGGGAAAGATTACAAAGGGATCAAGATGTTATGGGCCAAATATTGTACATATGACTACAAATAAGGTATATGTTAGCAAAAAGAAATTGTATCTTCAATTTTGGATATGATTATAAATAGAGAGGAAGTGAAAGAGAGATATCTTATGTAATAACAGAGAAACATGTAAATTGACTGTACTTTCACTAGACCACAGCCAATCAGAGTGAGAATGCAAATTAACGCAACAAAGATGGTAGTTAATTTGCATACATGCCTGTGTCCGGGAACCTCCTAGGCACCCAGATCACTCCCAGTCAGCCATCAGGCAGAGGCTTTAGGCTTTGAAGTGTCCAAGCCTGCGATCAGAGGGGCGGGTGGGGGAACCACTTCCCAAGCCTGTGCTAGAGGTTTTTGGCTTGGGAAGGGGAAAATATCAATGGAAACATATCCTGAGGTGAGGATAAAACGAAAAATAAAGAAAGAAATGTCATATCCTATGAAAGACACATCTTGAAAATGCTTAAAGAAAGTTGTCACGTCAAAATAAAAAAATAAAAAATAAAAGAAAAGAAAGTTGTCATTTTTTCATGGCAAAGGGACTGGAGTCCATGTTGATGAAAACACCTTGGCATCTGCGGTGGCTGGCAGTGGCTGCAGCAGAGGGGTGATGGGGCTGGCACGTTCCCCTGATCAGCCTGGTCGCCTCAAGCAAAGGGAGGCCAGACTATGGCTTAGGTCGGCTCCCAGTGAGGAGCGGGCTTAAGCCATCCATAGGCCATCTCCTGAGGGTTCCCAGTATGTAAGAGGGGGTAGGATGGGCTGAGGGACCCCTTCCCAGTGCACAAATTTTGTGCACTAGGCACCTAGTATTGACAGAGAGAATCATCGATCAGTTGACTTCCATACGCACCTCACCTGAGGGATCAAACCTGCAACCTACGTATTTGCCCTGACGGAAATTGAACCTACACCTTTTGGTGTGCAGGACAAGACTCCCAATACACAGAACTCACATGCCTGGGTGGTATATGTTATTTTAAAAATAGCATGTAAAGATGCTATCTAATTGGAAATGACACAAAGATAAAGATGATATGATCAGAATGTAAACAGCATTCTATAAAAAAAGTGTGCACTGTCATTTCTCCCACTTAAAAAAAAAACACAAATAACCCATCTTAAAAATATAAATATCAAAGAAGTTGAAGAAAACCCTATAATTCTGTTTAAATACCAATATAAATTCATGGTGTATTTTTTCCATTTGGCTCTTTAGAGAAATGGCTGATTTCAGAAGTGGAACAGGATTATATTTGACTAGAGGCATGGTGCACTAGATATTCGTGCCCAGAGAGTCCCTCAGCCTGGCCTGTATCCTTCTCCAGTCCATGACAGCTGGCTCATAACCGCCTCTGCCTGCCTGCCTGCCTGATCTTGCCCCTAACGGCCTCTGCCTTGGCCCCTTCGGCTGTTACCAGTAGGAAGTCAGACATGCAAAAGACTTCTGTTAGATCAGGACTAATTAGTATGTTACTCTTTTATTATTATAGATTATTTAGATGGGCCTGGAACATCTGGCCAGAACAGGAGCTATCAAAGACAGCTGGGGGTTCTGAAAAAGCAATTTATAAGCCAGGTTTCTACTGACTAAAGACGGGACAATTAAATATATATCTATTGATTTCAGAGAGGAAGAGAGGAGAGATAGAAACATCAATGATGAGAAAGTCATTGATCAGTAGCCCCTGCTGGGGATTGAGCCAGAAACCGAGGCATATGCCAGGCCTGGGCATCAAACAGTCACCTCCTGGCTCATACTCAATCACAGAGGCTTGAAAGTCGGACAGAAATGAGATTCTGGTCTTCCTGTATCTTTCCTTTATTGTTCTCCTCTCCCCATTCCTCATTACATGCTGGTTGGTTTCTCCACACTTCCAGTTTCTTCAGGCCAATAACATCAGGGTAAACCTTGACACTTTTGTGGGGGACACATGCCAAATTTAATCAGAAACCCTGTTGATTTAACCTTCCAACCATATCTGGAATTAGGTATTTCCTTATGTCCTTTTTAGCCACGCTGGTCCTCTCCTGAATTATTAGGATAGCCTTTAGGATGACCCTACTTTGCTATTCACTGCCTCACTTTACTCTAGTTTTAACCTAGTAACCAGCGTGTTAGGTTTGAGTCACATCATGTCCGTTTTCTATACCAAAATCGCCAGTATACTTCTCTTTCACAATAAAGACCAAAGTCTTTACAGCAATCTACAAAGCCTGAGATATGTGGAACCCTTTTATCTCTCCCATTTCACACTTGCTCCGACCACAATGGACTCCTTGCGAGCATCAAGTATTCGAGGGAAATTCCTGCCTCCTGCCTATGCCATTTCTTCTGGCTAGAGAGCTATTTTTCCAAATAAAAGCACTGCAGACTCTCATTTCCTTCAGGGTGTCACAGAAATTCCTTACCCTTAGTGAATATTTGTGATGTATTTAAATGTAATTCTTTTACAGTAATATCTGCCCTTATTGCCATGGCTACGTTTCCAATACCCAAAATACTTCAGAGTGCTGCTCAGTAAAACTGGTTGAGCAGGCTACTTAAATTGATCAAGGAAGACTTCGAGGAAGTAATGTCACTTCGTGTATACCAAAAGGAAGGATTAGGGCTTTAAAAAAAAAAAGGGGGGGGGGAAACAACGAAAGAACATGTTGCCCCTTCTGGATGGCTCAGTAGGCTGGAGCATCTTCCTGGGTACCAAAAGGTTTTAGGTTTGATTCCCGGACTGGGCACATACCTAGGTGGCCAGTTTTGATCTCTGGTCAGGGCATGATTTATGTTTCATCTCAATCTCTTACCCAACTTTCTTTCTCTAATACGTGGGTGAGGATTAAAAAAACAAAACAAATCAAAAAACACGTTTTGAAAAAAATAGAGATGGGGCATTTTTGTTGATTTTTGGTGTGTGTAAGTATGTAAAAACTAGAGGCCTGGCACACAAAAAATTCATCCCTCAGTCTGGCCTGACCCCTCTCACAGTACTGGTGCCCTCAGGAGATGTCCTACTGCCAGCTTAGGCCCACTCCCGGTGGGGAGCAGTCTGACCTCCCTCTGTGGGAGGCAACTGGGCCGATCAGGGGAAGGTGCTGCCTCTATCACCCCACTGCTGCTGCCACTGCTGGCCCTCCTCAGCCCTCGTAGCTGCTGCAGCTTTGTCCAGAAGGACGTCCGATCTAATTAGCATATTACCCTTTTATTAGTATAGATATATTTGGTGTCATAGATATAGTTTGAACTCTAACAAAGTTATATTAAAAAAAAAAAAAAAAATGAGCCCTCCAGGCCCGGAGCAGCAGCTGCCAGGCTGGGAGCGGCCAGGCCCCAAGCAGCCGGGTCGGGTGCGGCCAGGCTGGGAGTGGCGGCTGCCAGGCTGGGAGCGGCCAGGCCCAGAGCAGCCGGGTCTGCTGCGGCCAGGCCCGGAGTAGCGGCTGCCAGGCTGGGAGTGGCCAGGCCTGGAGCAGCGGCTGCCAGGCTGGGAGCGGCCAGGCCCAGAATAGCAGCAGCCAAGACCAGAGCAACTAGGTCGGGAGCGGCAGTGGCCAGACCCAAAGCAGCTTGTTGTGGTACGAACAAGAGCAACAGAGGCCAGGCCCGGTGCAGCCAGGCCCGAAACAGCTCACTCCTCGCCTGCCCCCGCCCCAAGGCTGCCTCTCAGACATGGCTGGAGACTTTGGTGGGAACTTGAGGGTCTGCTGAATCAAGTGATGAAGGCTTAGATCTGGATGTGTTGAGTTAGTATAGCACTGCGGTGTTGATCTATGAGTGCCTTGGGTGGGGCCTGGATGAGGTTGGTTGACCTATTTGGAAATGTCTTTTGTCTGAAGTGTATCATTGGGCATGTGGAGGTATTATTGATATGAGAAAATGCTAAGTAACTGATTTACTATCTGAAAAGGGATTTACTATCGAGGAAAGGGAGGGAGGAAGAGACTGAACATAAACTGTGCACCTATGGATGAGGACAATGGGGGATGGGGGGGGTGGTGGAGGGTGGGCTGGGAACCTGGTAGAGGGGGGAAGAAATGAGGAACCTTTGTAATAATATGAACAATAAAGATTGATTATCTTTTTAAAATAAAAATAAAAAAAGAAATAAAAGAAATAAAAGAAAAAAAAGAGAGAGAGAAAAAAAGAAAGAAAAAAAATGAGCCCTGTTTGTCTCAGTGGATCCAGTGTCAGCCTGCGGAATAAAGGGTCCCGGGTTCCCTTCTGGTCAGGGGCATGGGCCTGGGTTGTTGGCTCCATCCCTAGTAGGGGGCGTGCAGGAAGCAGGTGATTGATGGTACTCTCAAGTCATTGATGTTACGATTTCTCTCTCCATCTCCCTAACTCTCTGAAAACAATAAAAATATGTATTTTTTTAAAGAGATATAACAATTAACTAACTTAACTGCCTGATAACTGACATAAAGGATTTCTTCCTACAATGCCCACTACTAAGAGTAGCAAAGATAAAGGAAAAGAAGAATACAGTGCAAAGGAAACACTGAACTTCTGCCAAGGAAACTGATGCACTAAAACAAGCAGTCCTATGCCTCATCTAAAAGAAACAGTGATGGCCCTAACCGGTTTGGCTCAGTGGATAGAGCGTCGGCCTGCAGACTCAAGGGTCTCAGGTTGGATTCTGGTCAAGGGCATGTGCCTTTGTTGCAGGCACATACCCAGTAGGGAGTGTGCAGGAGGCATCTGATTGATCTTTCTCTCTCATCGATGTTTCTAACTCTCTCTCCCTCTTCTTCTCTGTAAAAAACAAATGAAATACATATGTTAAAAGTGACAGTGACGAAGCCTTACTGTTGTGCGTTGTTGAGTTATTCTTCCGCTTGATTCGAGGAATGAGCTTCTTCTCCATAGCCTTCACCTTGCACGTGAAGACGTCTGTCCTCCTCGATGTCCTTTTCTTCCCACAACGAGGAATTGGCTGCCTAAAACATGTCCTTTTTTTGGGGCGGGGTTTGAGAACATCAATGGCCCCAGATCTGACCTTCGCTTCCATTCCTTCTCTGGAGTCAAACTCATCGGTGTCTGATAATTTATAGAGGGGTAGAACATGGAGCTGCTCATCTTGAGGAATGATGCCAAAGGAGCGGTTATCTTCTCGTGTTAAAGTACAAACCTGACAGGAAGGAAAACATGAAAAATATAGGTCCTGCACATGCATCACAGTTACTCCGACCATCTCACCGCCATGTCGCAAGGGATCTGTATTCAAATTTGATGTTCAATTTTATATATTAAGAGATTTAAAAATATTAAATACTATGAACTTATCAATAGCTTGTAAACAAGACCCTTATAATTTTCACTTGCCTTTTAAGTAAATGATAATGCATGTTTATATATTTTACAATATTTTAACTATTAAGCATTTTAGCAGTTACATTATATCTTACCTTTAGTAAACAAAGTTAGTGAACTGTTGTTCACTGCCTTCATATTAAATATTAACTATTAAGAAATGACTACTTTATTGGACGGGAAACCTCGCCATCTTGAGAGGAAGATAGGATCTTGTCAGAGGCCTGAATATCCACGGCCGCACCGACCACCAAGCAGCTGTGACCCCCAGAACGCGGATCCCAGGCAGCGCGAACACCCGGCCCCACAGGAGTGCCCCACTGCTCGGCGAGAAGAAGAGAGAGAACTACACAACCAGACATCCTAAATAATGGGGAGACCCAAAACCAGCCCGCATATGAAAGAAAAGCAGGCTTCACCAGAAAAGGAAGTAAATGAGCTAGAAGCAAGCAACCTATCAGAGCAAGAATTCAGAGTAATAATCATAAGATGGCTAAAAAGAATGGAAGACAAATTTGATAATATGAGTAAGAACCAAGAGGAAATGAAAAATGACATCGCTACTGTAAAGAACTCAATAGAAAGCATCAAGAGTAGATTAGAAGAAGCAGAGGACCGCATCAGCGAGCTAGAAGACAAGATGGAAAAAAATACCCAATTAGAACAGCTTCTGGAAAAAAAAATTAAAAAACAGGAGGAAAGTCTAAGGGAACTTTGGGACAATACAAAACAAAACAATATTAGAATAATAGGGGTTCCAGAAGGAAAGGGAATTGAGGAAGACATGGAAAACGTATTTCAAGAAATAATGACAGAAAACTTTCCTGAGATAGAGAAGAAAAAACCCACACAAATCCAAGATGCTCGCAGAGTCCCAAGCAAAATGAACCCCAGAAAACCGACCCCTAGACACATTATAATTAAGCTGGCAAACACCAACGACAAAAAAAGAATTTTAAAAGCAGCCAGAGAGAGACAGAAAGTTACATATAAAGGAACCCCCATCAGACTAGCAACTGACTTCTCCACCGAAACTTATCAGGCCAGAAGGGAATGGGATGAAATATACAAAGTCATGCAAAGGAAGGGTCTGAATCCAAGAATACTGTACCCAGCAAGGCTATCAATCAAAAGTGAAGGTGAAATCAGGAGCTTCACAGACAAAAACAGACTAAGGGAATTTATCTCCACCAAACCAGCAATGCAAGAAATGCTAAAGGGTCTACTGTAAAATTAAAGAAATAGAAAGCAAAGAAGGAACACAGGGGTATAGAATAAAGATGGCGTCAAATAAGTATCTATCAATAATAACCTTAAATGTAAATGGACTAAATGCCCCAATCAAAAGACATAGGGTAATGGATTGGATAAGAAAACAAGACCCATATATCTGTTGTCTACAAGAAACCCACCTCAGGAAAAAAGATGCACACAGACTGAAGGTGAAGGGTTGGAAAAAGGTTTTCCAGGCAAATGGAAATGAAAAAAAAGCTGGGGTAGCAATACTTATATCTGACAAATTAGATCTCAGAGTCAAGGACATAACAAGAGATAATGAAGGCCACTTCATAATACTAAAGGGAGCAATCCAACAAGAAGAAATAACCCTGGTAAATATATATGCACCCAATACGGGAGCACCCCAATATATAAAAAAACTGCTGGAGGACATTAAGGGAGAGATTAATAGCAATACAATCATAGTAGGAGATTTTAATACCCCACTGTCACCCTTTGACAAATCATCTAAACAAAAAATCAGCAAAGAAATATCAATTATAAATGACTCGCTAGACCAGATGGAATTAATCGACATCTTCAGAACATACCACCCCAAAGCCACAGAATATACATTTTTTTCAAGCGCACATGGGACATTCTCAAAGATAGACCACATTTTGGGACATAGGCAAAGTCTCTTCAAATTCAAGAAGATAGAAATCATATCAAGCATCTTCTCAGATCATAGTGGCATAAAACTGGAAATTAACTACAATGAAAAAAATCCAAAGAAATCAAACACATGGAGACTAAACAGCATGCTATTAAACAAGGACTGGGTTACCAGAAAAATCAAGGAAGAGATTAAAAACATCCTGGAAACAAATGACAATGAAAACACAACTACCCATAATCTATGGGACACAGCAAAAGCAGTTTTGAGAGGAAAGTTCATATCCCTACAAGCCTATTGCAAGAAACTAGAAAAAATGGTAACAAATGATCTAACTCTACAACTCAAAGAGTTAGAAAAAGAGCAACAAGAAAACCCCAGTGTAAGCAGAAGGAAGGAAATAATAAAAATCAGAGCGGAGATAAACAACATTGAGACCAAAGAAACAATACATAAGATCAACAAAACCAAGAGCTGGTTCTTTGAAAGAATAAACAAGATAGATGGTCCTCTAGCCAGGCTAACCAAGAAACAAAGAGAGAGGACCCAAATAAACAAAATCAGAAACGAAAGAGGTGAAATAACAACAGACCCCACTGAAATACAACGGATTGTTACAAAATACTACGAACAACTCTATTCCAACAAACTGAACAACCTGGAGGAAATGGACATATTCCTAGAAAAATACAAACTTCCAAAACTCAATCAGGAAGAATCTAAAAATCTCAATAGGCCAGTGACTTGGGAAGAAATTGAAACAGTCATCAAAAAGCTTCCAGTAAACAAAAGCCCAGGACCAGATGGCTTCACAGGAGAGTTTTACCAAACATTCAAGGAAGAACTAAAACCTATCCTCCTCAGACTATTCCAAAAAATTCAAGAGGAAGGAACACTTCCAAACTCCTTCTATGAAGCCAGCATCACCCTAATACCAAAACCAGATAAAGACAACTCAATGAAAGAGAATTACAGGCCAATATCCCTCATGAACGAACATAGATGCCAAAATTCTCAACAAAATTCTAGCAAATCGGCTCCAGCAGAGCATCACAAAGCTCATACACCATGACCAAGTCGGATTTATTCCAGGAATGCAAGGTTGGTTCAATATCCGCAAATCAATAAATGTGATACATCACATAAACAAATTGAAAGATAAAAATCATATAGTCATATCAATTGATGCAGAAAAAGCATTTGATAAAATCCAACACCCTTTCCTGATAAAAACTCTCAACAAGGTGGGAGTACAAGGATCATACCTCAACATAATAAAAGCTATATACCATAAACCCACAGCCAACATCATACTCAATGGGCAAAAACTAAAACCATTCCCTCTAAGAACAGGAACAAGACAGGGATGCCCACTCTCACCACTCCTGTTTGACATAGTACTGGAAGTACTAGCCATTGCAATTAGACAAGAGGAGGAAATAAAAGACATCCAAATTGGAAAAGAAGAAGTAAAGTTATCTTTATTTGCAGACGACATGATATTGTATATAAAAAACCCAAAAGACTCCATTAAAAAACTAATTGACTTAATAAATGAATTTGGCAATGTAGCAGGATACAAAATTAACGCCAAGAAATCTATGGCATTTCTATACACCAACAGCGAACTTATAGAAACTGAGACTAAAAAAGCAATTCCATTTACCATCGCACCAAAAAAATTAAGATACCTAGGAATAAACTTAACTAAGGAAATAAAGGACCTATATGCGGAAAACTACACGACACTGAAAAAAGAGATAGAGGAAGATGTAAGGAGATGGAAGAACATACCATGTTCATGGATTGGTAGAATCAACATCATCAAAATGTCCATACTTCCTAAAGCAATCTATAGGTTCAACGCACTCCCCATTAAAATACCAACGGCATATTTCACTGACCTAGAAAGAACTCTCCAAAAGTTCATTTGGAACAATAAAAGACCCCGAATAGCCACAGCAATTCTGAGAAAGAAGAGTAAAGTACGAGGGATCTCAATACCAGACTTCAAACTGTATTACAAAGCCACTGTTCTCAAAACAGCCTGGTACTGGCACAAGAACAGACAGATAGATCAATGGAATCGAATCGAGAACCCAGTTATCAACCCAAATCACTATGCTCAATTAATATTTGACAAAGGAGGAATGAATATACAATGGAGTCAAGACAGTCTCTTCAATAAATGGTGTTGGGAAAATTGGACAGATACATGCAAAAGAATGAAACTAGATCACCAACTTACACCATACACAAAAATAAACTCAAAATGGATACAGGACTTAAACATCAGACGGGAAACCATAAAAATACTAGAAGCATCCACAGGCAACAAAATCTCAGACATATGCCAAAAGAACTTCTTCACTGATACTGCCCCTAGGGCAATGGAAGCTAAAGAGAAAATAAACAAATGGGACTACATCAAAATAAAAAGCTTTTTTACAGCAAAAGAAACCATCAACAAAACAACAAGAAAGCCCACGGTGTGGGAGAACATATTTGCAAATGTTACCACTGATAAAGGTTTAATCTCCATCATCTACAAACAGCTTATACATCTAAATAAAAAGAAGATGAATGATCCAATTAAAAAATGGGCAATGGACCTAAATAGAATATTTTCAAAAGAAGACAGAAGGAAGGCCAAAAGGCACATGAAAACATGCTCAAAGTCTCTAATTATCCGAGAGATGCAAATCAAAACAACAATGCGGTACCATCTCACACCTGTCAGAATGGCCAACATCAACAAATTAACAAACGACAAGTGTTGGCGAGGTTGTGGAGAAAAAGGAACACTCGTGCATTGCTGGTGGGAATGCAGACTGGTGCAACCACTGTGGAGAACAGTGTGGAGTTTCCTCAAAAAACTGAAAATGGAACTCCCATTTGACCCAGCAATCCCACTCCTAGGAATATATCCCAAGAAGCTAAAAACACCAATCAGAAAGGATATATGCACCCCTATGTTCATAGCAGCACAATCTACAATAGCTAGAATCTGGAAACAGCCCAGGTGCCCGTCAGCAGATGATTGGATCAAAAAACTATGGTACATCTACACAATGGAATACTATGCTGCCATAAAAAAAAAGGAATTCTCATCATTTGCAGCAACCTGGATAGAACTAGAGAACATCATGCTGAGTGAAATAAGCCAGTCAATGAAAGAGAAATACCACATGGCCTCACTCATTTATGGGTATTAAAGAACATTATAAACTGACAAGCCAAAAGTCAGATATAAAGACAGTAAAGCAACAAGCAGACTGTAAAATTACAGCAGGGACAGTAGGGAGATCTGGGGGAGATAAGAGATCAACCGAAGGACTTGTATACATGCATATAAGTACAACCAATGGACACAAAACTCTGGGGAGGGTGGGTATGTATGGGAGGGGGGGAGTTAAAATTTGTACACAGATAATAATTCAATAAAAAATAAATAAATAAATAAATAAATAAATAAATAAATAAAAAAAAGAAATGACTACTTTATAGCCAATACATAACCTTAATTCTTAATACTTAAATAATGTCAAATTCCTTCAAGTAGAGGGAGTTTAATTATAATTTTTCTAGTTTGCTGTGTTTCCTCTAGGTCTTCTTCATTTCTTTTTGGTAAGTAAAGTTTATAAGTATCTTTTCTGCCTTCACTAAATAAATTCATGAAGCAAAAGAGGAAGCAAAAAAGATCTTTTCTAGCAAGACATATATTTTACTTATTTTTTAAAAAACAACTGAAGTATCCAAAGCCGGTTTGGCTCAATGGATAGAGCGTCGGATTAGGGACTGAAGGGTCCCGGGTTCGATTCCGGTCAGGGGCATGTACCTTGGTTGCGGGCATATCCCCGGTTGTGGGTGTGCAGGAGGCAGCTGATCGATGACTTTCTCTCATCGATGTTTCTGACTCTCTATCTCTCTCCCTTCCTCTCTGTTATTAAAAAAAAACACAAAAAACAACTGAAGTATCGTATCTTGATAAATTTTCTCTTTCTGTTCTGTTTTTCTTCTGTCATAAATAGAAGTAAATTATATTTATTATAATTTGCCTGACTTGTGTTTTTGTTTCTATAACACTGATCCGAGGGTATTTTTTACAAAATATATATTTTATTAATTTCTTACAGAGAGGAAGAGAAAGGGACAGAGAGTTAGAAACATCGATGAGAGAGAATCATTGACCAGCTGCCTCTTGCACACCGCCCACTGGGGATGTGCCCACAACCAAGGTACATGCCCTTGACCGGAATCGAACCCAGGACCTTTCAGTCCGCAAGCCGACGCTCTATCCACTGAGCCAAACCGGTTTCGGCCCAAGGATATTTTTAAAATATATATATTTTATTGATTTTACACAGAGAGGAAGGGAGAGGGATAGAGTTAGAAACATCGATGAGAGAGAAACATCAATCAGCTGCCTTCTGCATACCTCCTACGGGGGATGTGCCTACAACCAAGGTGCATGCCCTTGACCTGAACTAAACCCGGGACCCTTGAGTCCGCAGGCAGATGCTCCATCCACTGAGCCAAACCAGTTAGGGCCTGAGGATATTGTTTCACATTGATTTTTGGACAGTGGAAGCAACGGGGGAAGGGGATTGGGGAGAGAGACAAAAGAAAAAAACCTGGAGAGAAACACTCATCCACTGGCTACCAGGGATTGGAAACCTACAACTGAGGTACCAGGTCTTGACTGAGAATAGACATGATCCTTCTTTGTGCAGACCAGTGCTGGGACCACTGAGGAAAATGGCCAGGGCTAAATTGTTTGAATGAGAAATAAGACATGTCTTGATTATAACCTATCTCTCAGGCCTTGACCTTATGTTATTTTTAGAAATTATAGGGAAATAAAAATACCAAAAATCCCTGACCTTTGATACTTAATTCTTCTTCAAACTACTAATTTTCAAATGTCATTAAAAGCATATACAATTGTTCCCAAGATTTGATTTCCAAGGTTGAAAAATACAGATGGTCAAATCAGGTAGGCTAAAAATCTTTTAAAAATCGTACTGTTTTCTAAATATCTCTAGTCAAATTGACTAGCAAGGTTTGAAATATGGAACGTACTTGATTTCAATATTATAAAATTTTTATTTATTTTTGATTTTTATTTTTTATCTCCTTCCCGTGCCTTTTCAGGCAGCTCAATATTTTAAAATTTAGTAACTTAAAAACATTCCGTTAAAAAAAAAAAAATCAAATCTTTTACTAGTAAATGTTTATGTCTATTTATTTGTAGAGTCTAAGACGGTGACAAGGAGAAAGACTAAACATGAGAAATGTAAGAAACAGACAGGGGGAAGAAAATTTGACAGTAGAATTTCAAGGGTTCAGTTTTTTTAAGATGGGGAAATTTGTAATTATGCCAAGAACTAGGCGTGAGCTCCATGACAGGAATAACAACAGCAGTGGAAAAGAATGAGCACGGACAGTGGATAGAGCGTCAGCCTTTGGGCAGAGGGGTCCTGGGTTCCAATCCAGTCAAGGGCACAGGCCAGGATTACCAGTAGGGGGTGTGCAGAAGGCAGCCAATCGATATTCCTCTATTCCCTCTCCCCTTCTTTATTTTTCAAATATACATCCTTAAAAAAAATTTTTTTTTAAGTTGCCTTACTTTCTAACTACCAGATTGATAGCACAGAATCGTTGCTTTGAAGATTCAGGTAAGACCTATCGCCTAGCAAGCACACCTCCATTAAATATGTAATTCAAGCATTTCAACAAAATATATGTTGAAGGCTAATTCTGCAAATCTTTTGGAAGGACGACAGTACTTCAAAAATAAAATAAAACTATTGATTACAATGTTGTGGAACAGAATATACGAAATGATGTTACAATCGTACACAAGGCCTCCACCTAAGCATATAGCAATGGAGGTTTTCGAATCACTAGGGAGCAGGTACGTACCACGGTGCTTCCATTGTTCATGTTGTGAATGTCCCTGTGGGCGTGGGTGCAGAAGTCCACGCAAGCAGTGACCCCAGAGAAAGGACGACCTTCCTTGTTGCCAAGCCGACATTCTTGGGCAGTATGTTCAAATTGTACCTAAAAAAAAAAAAAAAAAGTAAAAATAAAAGTATGACACAGTATGATAGATAAAAATCACTTCCTAATAAAGTTCTTAAATTAATTACAGTTTGTAACTTCAGAGCTGTCCTCAATGACAGTATTGCTGGATTGAATGTGTGGTTTAGTGCCATCCAGGATAAAGAGGTTGAGGACACATGGGTAAAATGGTAATTTCTATGGTTGAAGGTAGGGTGACTATATTAATGCCCACTAATTATTGACTTAAGTAGCCAAATCATGCCATTAGAAAGAAAAATAGAGTGTGCCTTAATCATGTATGAAATTTTCTTTTTTTCTTTTTCTTTCTTCTTTTTTTTTTTTAATATAGTTTATTGATTTTATACAGAGAGGAAGGGAGAGAGATAGAGAGTTAGAAACATCGATGGGAGAGAGGCATCGATCAGCTGCCTCTTGCACACCCCGTACCGGGGATATGCCCGCAACCAAGGTACATGCCCTTGACCGGAATCGAACCCGGGACCCTTCAGTCCCCAAGCCGATGTTCTATCCATTGAGCCAAACCGGTTTCGGCCATGTATGCAATTTTCAAAGGGTATGAAATTAAATATACATACATTCATGAAGAAGTACAGAAAGTACATTTACAAAAGTAAACGAAAAGCTGAAATTGGAGAGAGCATGTTATTCATAATACAAATGAAATAAAGATTTTTTTAAAAAAATATGGGCTGATGCTTCTTTAAAATTAGAAACGATTTGATCTTATACAAGATTTATAAATATTTCCTCACATTCTGTGGTTGTGTTTGTGTAAACTCACCCACGGCTCCACCATTTTAATTGACATAATTCTGACATGTGACCTGTAAATTTAAGGTGCACAATGTGGCCATGAGATATGTCGATCTATTGCAAAACGATTGCCTCCATGGGTTCAGTTAACATCCAGTCCCTCTTTTCTTGTTGATGTCCTTTGAAGCACAACCTTTAAAAATTCTGATGGCCTACTTTCTCTCAATTATATTTTTCTATTGCTAGTATATACAAATGCAATGATTTTGCATAATGATCATTCTTTACAGAAACCTCGCTGCAGTCACTTTTCAGCTCTTTGGTTTAAATGATGTATTTATTTTTAATTAATTAATTAATTAAAGTGGTTGAAGTGACATAAAGGTTTCAGGCATGGGTTTGTTACGTTAACACTTATTTTTAATTCTCCGTGTGTGTGTGTGTGTGTGTGTGTGTGTGTACACTATTTTCTAGATACAGTATCATATCACTGGTAATTAGACATTGTTTTATGCCTTAGTTTTTAGTTTGGATTTCTTTTACTTCCCTAATTGTCTTTTACTTCCCTGACTAGAACCTCTACCAACATGTTTCACACAAGTGGTGACATTTGACATTTTTATCTTGTCCCGGATATTAGGCAAAAAACTTTGCCTTTTATCATTGGTTCAGTTAGCTCTGAGTTTTTCATGGAAGCCCTTTACCAGGTTGAGGCACTTCCCTTATAGTGTTAGTTTCTTGAATGTTTTTATTACTTAAGACTTGGATTATTCAATGACTTTCATTCACTTTACTTCTTTGTTCTATTAATATGGTGTGGCACGCTGATTAATTTTCATGTGTTGAACCAATCACATATTCCTGCTTTCTAAGTTCCATATTGAGAGCGAATCATAATTCTGTGATGTTTTAATTCAATTGCCACAATACTATTTCTTTAAAATCCTAGATAATGTTAAAGCTGTCCAATTAAAAAATGGTCAATTGGAAAGGTTTCCTAAAGAGTGATTTTATTTATAAAGGAATTTCATTAATGTTTAAATGTATTATATAAGGTCCCCACACATACCTGGTTCTGGTAAGCAACCGGAGCATACTGTTTATAAATTGGAGCTAATTGTGTGGCCAAGCTCTGCAAATTATCTTCCAGGTTTTTTTCCTATAGGAAAATACAGTCCATAAAGGTTATTTTCACAATATCATGTGAGGTGAGCTCAAGATTATGTAAATGATATGTAGGGTGATGCACACTTCATACTTACACTGATGAAAGAGCTACAATAGAAAACAAGATGGATTGTTTATTAAGAATCTATGCAATTAGTGATTGTTAGGCTTTCTTTCAGTTTTTTCAAACTAAAATTCTACGTTATAAGCTAATTAGAAATTTAAATATGAGAGGTTAGTTACGAGTTTGCTCATGTTGCTAAAAATGAGATCCATATTCAATGAAACTGGCTACTGGAATAACAGCAACGTCAACATAAGAATTTTAATTTTTGAGTGTGTCTAACAAGCCTCAAACTTGACAACTGTAACAAATCAGGGAAAACCTTTTTGATTTCCTAACAAATTATGTTGATGCTTCCACTGACAGACAGACAAGCAAACAAACAAACAAAGCAAGCAAGCCTATATCTAGAGTATTCTGTTCCATTCATCTGTCTCTTAATTATCTGGTACTTAATGTAGTGTACTAGATAGAATGAGGAAAGTTAGGATCCTACTTGAAATGCAGTTCCTGTCTTTATACACACACCTTAATTATTTTCTTTGTTTGGGGAAAAACTTTAGAATTATTTAAACTAGAGACCTGGTGCATGACATTTGTGCACTGGAGGCGAGCAGGGAGACCCTCAGCCTGACCTGTGCCCTCTTGCAGTCCAGGACCCCTTGGTGAGCATCTCAGAGGTGAGCATCTCAGAGGTAGGAGCTGCTGCAGAGGTAGGAGCACCTGCCAATGCCACTGTGCACACCAGCCATAAGGCCAGCTTCTGGCTAAGTGGAGCTTCCCCTGTAGGAGTTGACTGACCACCAGGGGACAATTCCTGCATTGTCTGCCCCCTGGTAGTCAGTGCACATCATAGTGATGGTCTGTTTTGCTGTTCAGTCTATTTGCATATTAGCCTTTTATTTGATAGGATACCTATTTAAAAAGATTTTTGTTTTCTAATACTTGAAATATTGGGTAGGGTGTTTTATTGCCAGTAAAATATTATGAACAATATAGTGTCACAATTCAAATTTATAATCCTATTGAGTGGAAATGGTTGTGGTGAAGAGGTTAAGAGGCAAATAAATCCTGATTTTCTAATTGCTTTAGTAGAAAAATGTGTTTCAGACATATTTCTTTTAAATTAGATCTTTGCCTGTTCAAACCAACATCTCTCTATTCTTCTCACCCTATATCTGATCTCAAGAGCCACTCAATCTACACCCATGACATGTTGCCACCTGACCAGATTACCCAGTCCTCTACCAAGCTGGCACTATTTTAGCATAACCTTTAGTGAAGAAATAGAACCACCGTCTAATTTTATTTTTATTGACTTCAGAGACAAAGGGAGAGGGAGAGAGAATAGAAAGATCAAATATGAGAAGGAAGCATTGATTGGCTGCTTCCAGCATGCCCTCACTGGGGATGGAGCACTCAGCCTGGGTATGTGCTCTTAATCAGAATCAAACCAGGACCCTTTAATCTGCAGGCCATCTCTCTATCCACTGAGCCAAACTGGCATGACCACCCTCTGATTTTAAAAATCTCCCCAGACCAACCATTGCTCACCATTTCCTCTGTCCCCATCATAATTCAAGCTACTAGCTCACTTGGTCAACTGCAACCCATTTTTCAAAGGGTATAGCCATAGAGAGTTCTTTAAATTACAAGTGTAATTATATAACTCTCTTAAAACCTTTCAATAAACTTCTAAGATCTTGGAAGTGGCTTAAAAGGACATTATATACACCTTCCTCTCTCTTGCCTGCAAAGATTCATACGGCCTTCACTCAGTTCCTGGAATGAGCACTACTTCATCCTGAATAATAAGCACTATATAAATGTTACTAATTATCAATGATAACCATAAACAAAAACTGATCTCACATCTATTAATTACATAACAGAATTATTATGATAGAACAGAAATTTTAGTCATGTCAATATTATTAAAATATTTACATGCTAATAGTTTTATCATATAATACTTGGAATGAAAATTACAATTGTTTAATTTTAAGAAACATCAATGATGAGAATTATCATTATTATATTTTAAATATATATTTTATTGATTTTTTACAAAGAGGAAGAGAGAGGAATAGAGAATTATCAACATCAATGACAGAGAAACATAGATCAGCTGCCTCTTGTACACTCCCTAGTGAAATCGAACCTGGGACCTTTCAGTCCGCAGGACGACAAACTGGTTTCGGCTGATATCCCATTATTAAGTGTCAGATCTTTGACACAACAGACCAGCTTTCCATTATAAAGTATTTTATATGCCCGTTAATAATTTTTTTAACAGTTTTCTCCCTAAATGTCTAATAAACTTTTTTTTAGACTTCTATGGTACTTTATTTTCATGTAATAGTCTTGTCTCTTGAATATTTTCCTTGTTTTATTGCAATAGATGGGAAATATAGAAAATGCTAAATAACTGATCTCTTTCAAGAGACCATTATTCATTTAATACCATGAATAAGCTTGTTTGATGTCATAGAGGAAAAGAGAAGGAGAGAGAGACAGAAACATCCACAAAGAGAGAGAATCATTGATCGGCTGCACTCCCAAAGCTGGGGATTGAGCCTGTACCAGGGAATATGCCCTGACTGTGGCTCAACCTGCATGCATATACTAAGCCTTTTTGAAAGATATTCTAATCCTGTGTTCAGATATACTAGGATTAATTCCTGCTGTTTTCTTTTCCATTTATCCTGTCATAATGATTTTGTGTCAATTCCCTTCAATAATTTATGGATCGTTTGCTTTTTAAATGCACCCACCCTAAATAATTCAAAGCTATAAATTCTATTTTTATTCATCTAAAAAAAAAATGTTAAACATGCAAATACATTTTAATGACATTCAGAGCAGTGTTTTCCAAGCTGTGGGGATAATGAATTAGAGGACCATGAAATCAGTTTAGTAGGTCACAACTAGCATTTAAAAAATAAATTAAATTTTTAAAAAACGTACCGCATTGTAGAGATACTTAATAAGAACTAAAATAAGGTTAAGTCTTTTTTTCTAATAGTTTTAATTATTTCCTTATATATATCTATACAGTGGTTTGTGATATAAATTATTATTATTATTATTACAATTAGAGCTCAAAGTTTGAAAAACACTGATCTTGGAGTTAATAAGTATCTAAACCGTTCCCACTCCAAACACAGAATAAAACATCACCACTTAGTGTTATAGGTGCCCCACCCCGCCCCCTGACTATGCACACTTGAGTTGTTAAGAGAATGGAATGATACTTATAGCTTGTTATTTCTAATGTAAGTACTCAACTTATTTAAACTTAACAATAAGGTTGAGTAATTTCGTTGCTCACCATGGCCTCTTGTCCCGGACAGATTGCTTCCGGTCTCACATATCTTCTTTCTGGAATACGTCCTTTAGTAATTCTTTCATAGTAGGTCTGTGGGTAGTAAACTTTCTGAGTCTGTGAAATGGCTTCCTACTTTGGCTGGGTATAAAATGCTAGATGTTCTTTTAATAATAATTATTTCCAGGGGTTAGGGGAGAAGGAGGAGGGAGCCAGGGACAATTAGAATTTGGCATGAAGGCTTTACCTAATTGATTTATAATTATGATGTATTTCCATCAGTGTACATATTTTTACTGTCTTTTCAGTACTTTTAATACTTAATATTTTTAATCCTGAAAAACATTTAAAAGAAATATATATACATATATATTTCTTTTAGATGTTTTAAAAAGAATATTAAAAAATATATAGCAATATTAAAAACAATATTAAAATATAGGTATTCAGTGTATAATTCAAATGTTAAAAGGGCACTTACATGTAAGGGAGAACTTGGATCAATTCTAAATCTTCTAGGGCTTGAGCTTCTACCAAATTTACAGCCATTAAAAAACATACTCCATGAGCAGCCAAAAGAGAACGAAGCTCCACAAGTCTCAGGGTCAATTCCTTGGCATGTACAGGTACGTCTGTAAGATGGTAATGGCAAGACAATGAACTGACAAAGCAGGACAATACTTCAGATAGATTTATATAACTTTAAAAGTACACATGGATAATAAACAGATTTTAACACATCTCTTATTATTATATCTAACTACTGTTAACACAATGCTAGAGATCAACCAAGGGACTTGTATGCATGCATATAAGCCTAACCAATGGACACAGACTATAGGGGGTGAGGGCATGATTGGGGGTGATGAGGGAATAAGGACACATATGCAACAACTTAATCAATAAAAACAAACAAACAAAAAACAAACAAAAACAAACAAAAAAACCCAAGTGGTAATGCCTGAAATCTGAGGAAAAAAACAAAAACAAAAATACCCACAAACAATGCTAACTCTATGTGAATATAATTAAACTAAACTATGGACCCAGTGCACGACATTCATGCACTGGGACAAAAGTGTCTCCTCAGCCCAGCCTGGGCCCTTTACCAGGCTGGGACCCCTTGGGGGAGTGGATCTAAGCAGGCAGTTGGACATCCCCACCCAGGGGGTCCTTAGAGATGACACAAATCCCGCTGAGCAGTGCTCCCTGCTGTAGGAGGGCACTGACCACTAGGGGGCAGCTCCTGCATTGAGTGTCTGCCCCCTGGTGGTCAGTGCACATCAAAGCAACTGGTCGTTCTGCTGTTCAGTCAACTTGCAATCAGCTTTTAAAAAATAAATTAAATATTTTTTAAAAATTTAAATAAAATGCTCAAGATTGCAAATCTAAATAAACTATAATAGATGGAATGGGAGAACATTATGCTGAGTAAAATAGGCCAGTCAATGAAGGAGAAACACCACATGATCTCACTCATTTATGGATAATAAGGAACATTATAAACCGATGAACAAAAAGATAGATACAGAGACAGTAAAAGAAACAGACTGTTAAATTACAGTGGGGAGGGGAGGGAGATATGGGGGGGATAAGAGATCAACCTTGTATGCATCCATATAAGCATAACCAATGGACGAAAAACTTTGGGGAGGGAGGGCATGTATGGGAGTGGAGGTGGGGTGGGGATTGGTAAGATATGTACACATATAATACCTTAATAAAAGATAAATAAATAAACTGTAATAAACTATACAGATCTAAAACACTGATAACCGCCGAAGCCAGTTTGGCTCAATGGATAGAGCGTTGGCCTGCAGAGTGAAGGGTTCCAGGTTCAATTCCAATCAAGGGCATGTACCTTGGTTGCAGGCATATCCCCAATAGGGGGTTTGCAAGAGGCAGCTGATCGATGATTCTCTCACCTATGCTTCTAACTCTCTATCTCTCCCTCTTTCTCTCTGTAAAAAAATCAATAAAATATATTTTAAAAATAAAACACTCATAACCTGTTTGATATGGAGATGTTCTGAGATTGGAATATAAAGGGCCTGGATTTACATCCAGGTCTGATCCCTATCAAAAATGAAAACTATAGCATTTCATGACCACTTTGGATTTTACCTCCTCCATCTATAAAACTCATCAATATAATCCTCTGAGGCCTGAAAAAAATATGAGAAGTCACTTAGAGCTTCCAAAGAATACCTTTAGCAGTCAGTATCTTTGAAATGGAATAAATGGACTCCAAAGTCCTAATTTTATGGATTGAGTGTAGTATGCCAGTAATTTCTGAACTGAATTGAATCAGGCAAAAACAATCAGACAAGCCAAAACTGAATAACACTGTACAAAATTAACTCATCCTTTTAAAAAATGTTAATGTCATGTAACATAAAGAAGTGAGATTAAAGGATTAAACAACCAAAAGATAAAAAAAATCCACCCAATCCAGATTGGGGGGAAATTTCTATAAAGATTATTATTGGAAAACAGATATTTGAATATGAATTGTAGACTAGCTCATTTTAATTGTTTAAATCAAAGTTAAATTTTCTGATTTTGATTATTGTAATGGGTTTATACAAAAGATTGCTTTAAGATATCTTTATGTATAAAAATCTAAGTTGACTCACACATGTGTAATACATATAAAGCCCTAGAAAGCGCCAATCACATGTGTGTTCTATTTGTAATGGTTAATTGAGAATCTAGTTGACACTTTTATAGAGAAAGGGTGAATAGCAATATCAAAATATTTCTTTGTATTAATCGTTCAATGTATAGGAATCTATGCACTGGGACACTAGAACTTTTAAAGTATTGTTTAGGGAAAATTTTTTAAGTGTGAAACTAGTTCACAAATAATACAGAAAAAAATATTTCAAAATCAGTAATAAAAACAAGCATATATCCACAAATGTGGGTATGTGCCTATGAGTATAAATGCAAATATAGCAAACCATTAACAATGATGTAATCTAGGTAAGGGTTCATTTAAGCATTCTTACATATTTTCTATAAAAATAATTATTGAAAAAATGCTAGATCTGTGTTGGGTGAAATAGAACTATTGGATTCTTGAAAAGATTAAACAAGACAATATATGTGTATCATTTCAAAGCAGTGTTTTCAAATAAAAATTTTATGTGGGTACACAAATAAAAATTTATTGTGTACCCACATAAAATAATTAGCAAACATTTAAAAATTATGTACAGTCCTAGCCAGTTTGACTCAGTGGATAAAGCATTGGTTTGCACCAAAGGGTCCTGGGTTCGATTATAGTCAAGGGCAAGTACCTTGGTTTCAGGGTCCTCCCTAGCCTTCACCCTGATTAGGGCATGTGCAGGAGGCAACCAATAGATGTGTTTCTCTCTATCTTTCCCTCTATCTAAAAAAACAAAAAACAAAAAGGTAAAATATCCTCAGGTGAGGATTAATAACAAAAAAGATTTACACAAACTTGTGGCCATTAAAAAGAAAACTATAATGAAATGGAAATATAAGCATAAAAGAACACTCTGAGAAATATACTAATTCATCTCGTGTGGGAATAAGAAGGAATGATATGTTTTTATTATATTTTGTATAATGACCTTTCTTATTAAAAAGAGACCTTTTTGAGGAAAACTACATTAAAACATCCCTGATGGACACACAAGTGAACTTGAAAAAACAAAACAAAACAAAAACCTTTTATGGGATAAGAAGATTCATTATCATAAAGATGTCCATTTGTTATAATTTAATGCAGTCCCATTAAAAATATAATTTGATTCATCCTAACACTACATAGTTGATTATGAAGTTTATTTGAAAGCACAAAGGGGGGGAAAAGAATAAAAAGTATTGGAAAACAGTAAGAATGGCAAGCAAGCCCTACCAATATTAAAATATAGGCCAGCTAGTGTGGTTCAATGGTTGAGCATCAAACTATGAACCAGAAGATCCCTTGATTCCTTGTGTGTATTGTGTAGGAGGTAGCCGATCAATGATTCTCTCATTATTGATGTTTTTATCTCTCCCTTCCTCTCTGAAATGAATAAAAATGTATTAAATAAAGCATATACAATTTAAGAAGTGGTACTCACTAGCTGAAAAGACAATAATAGAGAGTTCAAATACAAGTGAGTACTCACTTGCATAATTTCCATATATAATTAAGTAGCATTTCAAATCAAGGACAATAAGGAGTACCCTTTACAAAGTAGTAGTGTTGGAATAAGTGGAAAAAAGGATCGAAATGAATTTCTTCTTCCTAATATTGACCAGAATAAATTTTAAATACAGAGATTTATGCTTTTAAATATTTATGATTTCAAAAATTCTAAAAGAAAACATGGGTGAATTATTCTTTATCTTGTAGAAAAATATCCTTACATACCATTTAAAATTGAGACACAAATAAGGTTGAAGATTAAAAAAACAAATACACACTGACCGATTGATGCTCAGTGGATAGAGCATGTGCCTGCGGACTCAAGGGTCCCAGGTTTGATTCCGGTCAGAGTTATGTGCCTTGGTTACGGAAGCATCCCCAGAGCGAGAGTTTGGGGGGTGGGTGCAGGAGGCAGCTGATTGGTGTTTCTGTTCATGGACATTTCTGACTCTCTCTCCCTTCCTCTCTGTAAAAAGTCAATAAAATATATTAAAATAAATAGATAGAGATTCTCTCACAATGCTGAATGCAATGAGAAGTGGTACAGTTCCCTGTGGAGGAAGCTTTTCCTTTATGGAAAAACTAGTCTGCTCCCGATTCTTGAGGTGAGCAGGCCCCAGTATCAAAGAAAGACTCAATAAAATAATATTCGAAGGCAGGATATCCTAAAATGGTCTTAACTCACTATGGAATGATATCTTTCTCTAAAGAAATGGTCACTATTTTTAAACAATACCTAGAATCTTGTTCTCCCATACAAGTACTTGGTAATTAATTAACAATTTTTACATTATGTAATAGAAGTCTGAATGTCAAGACAGTACAAAATTGATATAATTACTTCTCATTGAGAGTGCATCTTCGGTCTGTGGGATGGCCATTGTAGGTCCTCAGGTTCTCGGTCAGCTCTGTATACAGCCTGTCCGCCATGGGAAGCGGAATGCCGTCCCATACCAGGATCAGCACCACCGTCACTGCTGTTGGACAGTGGTGGCCGGTACGCTCCCGAACCAAACAAAGAATTTTCTCTTCTTCGCTGCTTCTTCTCAAAACCTGCAAAAGCAGAACATATTCACTGATGGAAAACAAGAAACCAAAGGTTAAACACAATGACTATTGCTTTCAAAGCTTTGTAGTGCATTCTACTTTTTAAAATTACTGTTTCACAAAGGGTCGAAGCCTATAGGACCTTCTGTTGTCAACCTAGCTTTCTTCAAAGAACTCACAATGGAGTATCCAAGATGACTTGACTAACGAACAACAGATAGGAATCTGCGGGATGTGGTTATTATTTGTAAAAGGATACCAAAGCACTCTGTTTATGAAATTGTTGATACAGTTTTGCAAAATAGGTGCCAGAGGATACAGGGAACAGGTACCAGGGAACAGTCTAACTTCTCTTATACAAATGTCACACCAGGACAAATCTAGTTAGATTCCTAGCATTAAGAATACACTTGGGGCCGAAACCGGTTTGGCTCGATGGATAGAGCGTCGGCTTGGGGACTGAAGGGTCCCGGGTTCGATTCCGGTCAAGGGCATGTACCTTGGTTGCGGGCATATCCCCAGTAGGGGGTGTGCAAGAGGCAGCTGATCGATGACTCTCTCCCATCGATGTTTCTAACTCTCTATCTCTCTCCCTTCCTCTCTGTACAAAATCAATAAAATATATATTAAAAAAAAAAAAAAAGAATACACTTGGGTATCAAATTTAGCGTCTGAGGAAAGTTATGGATCTTTTCCTTGAGTGGAAGGCTGACTAAATAGAATAATGAACAAAGAAATACAGGAGATTTTCCCTGCAATTCCTGTGATTTTTCTCCACACTGTCGTTAGGAATTATCACACCTATTTTATCATAAGACAAAAGAGACCCCATGGAGCTTCGGATCTCCTTCAATCATGTGAAGACACAAAGAGAAGAGAGTCCTAAACCCACCATGTTGGCTCCCTAATCTCAGATTTCCAAAACCCATCACTATGTCAAATAAATTTCTGTTCTGTATAATCTATTCAGCCTGGTGTGTTTTTTCATAGCAGTCAAAACTGAGTAAAAGACCTCTGACAACTGTAAATACATTCAAGATGACCCCAAAATGGAGCGAGATACCATGTTGATGGATTAGTAACTATTAATGTCAATTTTCTCCAAATTTTTTTTTTTAATTTTATGCATTGTCAATCAAAATCCTGTCAACTTGTTTTGGTTTGGATGAAAATTGACAAACTTGTTTCTATAAAAATGCAAAGGAACATTAAGAGCCAAGAAAAGGCAGAGAAAGTGGTCAACAAGATATCAAGATTTATTGCAAAACTATAGTAATTAAGTTAGTTTCAAATTAGTACAAGGGCAGATGAAAAGATTAATGAAATAGAATAGAGAGTTCAGGAGATCAGTATAAAAAAGATCACCTGGACTTAGGCAAATTTGACCATACAAAATATCTTTTCAATAAACAATACTATGTAGATATACATGTAGAAAAAAGTGAATCTTGACCCTTACTTCAAATATGTAACTTGAGTTATATTGTAGATCTAAAAATGAAAGACAAAGCAAAAAGTTTTTAAAAGAAAATAGCTTCATGACCTGCGAGCAAAATAGAACACCAAATTTAATTGTTTATAAAGGAAAAAGTTAAGCTGGATTATTTTAAAATTAAGAACATCTATTCATCGAAAACATTAACAGGCAAAAGATAAGGCAAGCAAGTGAGGGAAATATTTAATATATACATAAAATTGATAAAATAGTCTTATCGAAAATAAAGAACTTCTGCAAATAAATAGAACACAATTAAATGGACACTATAGAATATCCAAACAGATGGTGAGCTTAAGAAAATATAGTTAACATTATTAGCAAAGTAAAAAATGATTTAAAAGCACTACATATGTTTGTGGGGTTATAAAATGGAGCAACCACTATAGAAATTGTTAAGGTTGCTAAAAAAAAAAAAAAAAGGCAACAACAAAAAACAAACAAACCACTTTAGACTGCAGGGAATATATCCAAAAGAATTAATACAGCAGAGTCTTGAAAAGATGTTTCCATATCCATAGTCACAGGGGAGGAGCCCAAATGTTGATTAATAAATCAATGAATAAACAAAATCAAAATTTGTATATACACAGAATGGGGTATTCTTCAGCCTTAAAAAGAGAATCCTTTCAAACACTACAACATGGATGAACCTTTCGGAAATGATACTCAGTGAAATAAGTCAGTTGCAGAAAGAAAAATACTATATGATCCCACTTATAAGAGTTATCTAAAGTAATCAATCAAAGAAAAATGAAAACTTGAATGGTGGTTATCAGGAGCTGGGGTAATGGGAAAACAAGGAGTTATGTAATGGATATAGAGTTTCATGTTTTCAAGAAAAAAGTTCTGGAGATCTCCTTCAAAACTATGTGAATGCATATAAAACAAATAACTATTTGAAAATCCATTGTAAGCCGAAACCAGTTTGGCTCAGTGGTAGAGCGTCGGGTCTGCGGACTGAAAGGTCCCAGGTTCGATTCCAGTCAGGGGCATGTACGTTGGTTGAAAATCCATTGTATTGCTATCACTTGTATTTCCACATTTTGGCCCATGTTTAAAACCTACATCTGGTATTTTCACTAGATCTTTAAAATCTAGTGAAATTAAAGGGTAATATGAAAATAAAATCTAGTGTAATTAAAGGGTAATATGAAAATCAACCGAACGGCAGAATGACTGGTTACTATGATGCACAATTACCACCAGGATGCAGGTGTTCAATGCACTCCCACAGGGGAGTGCTGCCCAGCCAGAAGCGCAGAAGCAGGGCTCACAGCTGTGAGCACAGTGACCAGTGGTGGGAGCCCCGCCTCTATGGGAACGCTAAGGATGTCTGACTGCCTGCTTAGGCCCAATCCCCGCTGGATGTCCTGTCAGTTGGCTCCTGGACTGATAGAACCCCCCCATCAAGTGCAGGAATCTCATGCACCCAGCCTCTAACTATCTGAATAAGAGAGTTCTGGGTCAATACTATTGTTATGTTTGATCTTTAATAATTCCTGTTAATTTCTAAAGAGATAAACAGCACAAGCAAATATCAGGGGGGCAAATAATACTGCAATCAGATGTGGAGAGATAAATGAAGGCCTGATGCTCTCAACTTTGACAAGTGGGTTATAGAGGTCATGTATGAAACAGCCAGTTAATGATTTTCTCTCATCATTGATGTTTCTTCTCTCTCTCTCTCTCCCCCTCCCTCAATGAAATTAATAAAATGTATTTTTTTAAATGTGATAAATAAATAAATGTAAACAAGTGATCCTGGACAGGATTCTGAATCACGACAAAAAACGTTTAACTTTTCCATAAAGGATGTGATTGGATATAAAACCTAAAGATTAGATATTAATCTTGTGCTAGGATTAATTGTTATAAGTTTATGTAAGATTTTAATAATAGAAACTATGAAAGACAATTTACTGTGGTTAAGAAATACCCTTGTTTTGAAAACATACCAATGCTTTTATGGTAAAGGCCATCTTGCCTACAAATCACTATTAGGGTATAAAGGTAAAATGGGAGGAAGAGCAAAGGAAATAGAAGGCAAAAGAGGTAAAGAAAAAGCAAAGCAAATGTGGTAGTACATTACATTTGGGAAACGTCAATGAAGATTATCTGAAAACCTCTGTACGATTCAAGCCACTTTTGCGTTAAGTTTGAAATTATTTCAAAATAATAAGTTAAAAAACATTGTTCTTGTGCTGGCCAAAGTTTTGGGACTTCGGTGTTCATGGTCCTCAGTATTGGAAGACAAGCTGCAGGACAGAGTGTCTGGATCAGTGGGGACATACATAGCGGAAGAGACAAACTACAGGCAAGTATCTGGATGGAAAGTACCAACTCCTATGTTGTCAAGGATAGGCCTCTGTCAGGAACAATACAGGAATAGCAAAGAATAAGTCTTTGCATAAACCAAGGGTGAATTGGGGAATTTCTTGTATTGGAAAAAAATATCATTTCAGTTAAAGTCAATCTGTGGAACAATGAGTAGTCAATGCATATTTATGTTCAGGTAATATCCTAAGTAAATTAATGTGAATTAAAAAGTATATAAATGTAGAAAAACTAATGAGTACCCAAATGCAAAATACTGTCAATATTAGGAAGATGTGTCCTAGCCAGTTTGGCTCAGTGGTTGTGGTTCAATTCTTTGTAGGGGCACATACTCAGGTCACGGGCTTGATCACCAGTGTGGGGTGAGCAGGAAACAGACGATGAATGATTCTCTCTCTATATATATAAATGAAATCAATAAAATGTATTTATAAAAAAAATCATAGCTAGAAGGAACTCTGAAATCAAGTGTGGGATGACCAGAGATCACTGTTGGCCAACAAAACAAAACAAAAAAGCCAAAACACCTCACCCATTAAGGTTATTTAAGGCTACCTATGTATATTACAATAAAATGAACTTCAACCTTCGGGGATGTTTATTTCTTAATCCGGGTGGAGATTACATAAGTGTGTTCTCTTTGTACAAATTCACTGAACTGAACATTTATGACTTGTGTAGTTTCCTTTTTTCTTTTTAAAATATTTTTATTGATTTTTTTTACAGAGAGGAAGAGAGAGGGATAGAGCGTTAGAAACATTGATCAGCTGCCTCCTGCACACCCCCTACTAGGGATGTGCCCGCAACCAAGGTATATGCCCTTGACTGGAATCGAACCTAGGATCCTTCGGTCTTCAGGCCAATGCTCTATCCACTGAGCCAAACCCAGTAGGGATTCTATTATACTTTTTACCCTGTCACACTTGCCTCCTTGTGTTGAAAGAACGGGTTATTGCTTCTCCTTTTAGGGGTCACACAAAAAGTCTAGCAGCAAATTCTGACTGGACAGCAAAACTTAGTGAG
Organism: Nyctalus aviator; assembly: GCA_036971965.1. Taxonomy (NCBI): domain Eukaryota; kingdom Metazoa; phylum Chordata; class Mammalia; order Chiroptera; family Vespertilionidae; genus Nyctalus; species Nyctalus aviator. Next base: position 35,903,868 of record CM072933.1, on the reverse strand, counting down.
CTACTCTTCACATTACTTTGCCTTTTTCCATAATACTGTTTTCTTCTTTCCTAGAAATGTTTCTATTCCAGGTGGTCATTAACACTCTCCCAAAATCGTTAGCCTTTGACAGATGTTTCATACTCTTATTCTCTACTGTCACTTTGCATTTTCTCAGGGGCTAGTTATCTCTTCCCTTAGATTTGGATGGTACAATCTCTTTGATCTACACTGCTCTATTAACTCCTTACACTATACTCCCCTCCCCAATTGAGGTTTGGAGTAATGGCAGGAGCAGGGAGGAGAATTCGGATGGGCTGTACAGATAGCTCCTATGTCAAAGCAATTCACACTATTTTCCCCTAGATTTATACAACAGCATAAACTTTCCCATTTTGTTTCCTTTGTTCTAAGACTCTGCCTAATCCCTGACTTGATTGCCTTTGGCCTGTACCATGGTGCTACTTATATCTGTGCCCAAATTTGGCACCTGTTGTTCTGGTTGACATGTGAGAAGACCATTTTATCAATGGTCTTTAGCAATAAAAATTAGGCAAAAGCTAATAAGTTGATGTTGTCAGTGATGCTAACTGACTTTTTTCACTTTGTTTTGTTATAAAACATATTGTCTACTAAATACTATTAGCACTACTTTTACGTTAGCTTAGTTGCTTAGAGTTCATTTTTCAGGGAACTCTTTATTCAACTATCTCTATATATAAAAGCCTAAGCGACTATTACAGCCAAACTGCCTGAATGACCGGACAACCAGTCACCATAATGCACATTGACCACCAGAGGAAAGACGCTCAAAGCAGGAGCTGCCCCCTGGGTGGTCAGTGCTCTCCTACAGTTAACCTCCATGGTACAAATTGTGGGCTCAATCCCCAGTGTGGGGCATTCGGGAGGCAGTCGATCATTGATTCTCTCTCACCATCAAAGCTCCTGTCTCTTCCTTTCCCTTACTCTCTGAAATCAATAAAAATACATCTTAAAAAGCAAATAATAATAATAAATAATAATAATAAAAGCATGTGCAATTAAAAATGTATATTTATAAAAGAATCCAAACAATTACTAACAAATATAAGTCTGCACACAGAAATGAAATCACACAATCTCTACGGCCATACCACCCTGAACGCGCCCGATCTTGTCTGATCTCGGAAGCTAAGCAGGGTCGGGCCTGGTTAGTACTTGGATGGGAGAAATGAAATCACACAATGTTTAAGTTTAATAATGAATACATGATAAATGCACGCTATGCAAGATGAAAGTATAGTTGGGGAAAATCCATTAGTTGAACATTTACTAGATTTCTTATATTAAAATGATTTATCTCCATTTGCTTTAACCCCTTTAAAAAAATTAATCCTGTATAAAGGATCCATATGTAGGACTTAATTATTCAGAAACCTAATCCTTTCACTCAATTTTTCATTAAATTTCTATCAATAGTTCCAAGGTGTGGGGTGAACAACTATAGCAGGCTATTAATTCTAATACTCAAAACTTCTCCATGCCACAGGAAAAAAAAAAAAGAAATCATAATGAATACCACAGCAATACTATTTCAAGATAGCAATTCAAATTTTTCAGATCTCAGTTTAAATGTTCCCCTCCCAGAGAGAGCTTTAACTGAATGTTCAATCATCATGAGAAACCCATGGAAAGTTCTCACTAATGAGACAAACAAAATAAGGAATATAAAATTGCAGTTAGTCTGTAGACTAAATATATTAAATGATAGAAATTAAAAGCATAAAATTTGGAAAGAAGAATAAATTACATGATTGTACATCTCAGCTACACAAGAGAAATAAATTGGAAAACCAGAAATATGTAAATTCTATGGCAGGAGCCTGCCAATTCATGTTTCTCTCTCATCAATGTTTCTATATCTCTATTCCTGTCCCTTCTCTCTCTAACATCAAGGAAAACAAAGTTTTATACATGGAAAAATCCATTTTGAGAAATGTATAAATACGAAATACTTACCCACTTAGCGACAGGACATCCACGAGAGCTTTTCGCTTCTTTTCCGGTATATATAACCTTTTCTATCCTTACTGCACTTCCTCTTTGCCCATACCTGAGTACAAAACACAGTGAAAAGAAAATAATTGTAATATATATTTTCAACATCTTAATGTGCACAAGATATGGATTTGTAAAAGGACAAAAACCAAACTCTGATCATTATTTATTTTTGTTAAAAACTTGGTTTTGTGTGGCAGATATTTTGTTATATCCAGTTTTGTACTATTTCTACTATTATTATGCAATGATATAAAAAAAAAAAACCCGAATATTTCTGAATTTATTATTTTTTTAATTTGACGAAGACAGCCTTGCTCTTTGAGTGTCTTGCTGAGGGCCCAATGGCTGTTGTGATGACAGGCTGAGCAGGGACACCAGGGAAGCGATTCTGGTCCTGGGCCCTAGGAAACATCCATCTCATACTCCTGAAGGTGTTGCGTTCCTCTCACGTTTATTCCCAGAGGTAAGCCCTCTGCATGGGGTCTGGTCCACAGTGATTTTAACAGGGAAGCGGATTTCCTCACCTATTCTCCATGATTTCCCTGACAGCAGCAACATTTGGTCCTGCCCCAAGGTGCGTATAATATGGGCCTTTTTCTTTTTGATCTGTGGAAGGAATAAGATTATTAGACCCAGAGTTTACAGAACTGCATAGGGGCAAGGAAGAACTAATTCATAATTTTGGTGTTTTTTGTTTTGTTTGTTTGTTTGTTTGTTCTTTCCAATTCAGAACAATGAATCTTGACAGGTTTGGGTAAGCTTTTGCCATTAAAGTCTAGGGCAAGGAGCCCTGAATTTAAGTTTACTTTCCTAATTCATTCTTACCCTGAAAATCAGAGGAGGAAAATATCTTTTAAGATGTGGGTCATATTTGTTCTCTTAATTTCTTGCTTTTATGAAATCTATTAATAATTGAGGTACAAAATTCAAATTTATCCAAGAACAATATACTTAAAAGCATGGTTTCAGAATCCCATTAATTGAGCCCAATTATTTCACCACTAAGGATCTGTTCTAGTCTACAATTGCACAATTATGTATTTATAATGCAAATGTACACGAGAATGTTCCTAGTTACAATTATTTGTAATATTGAAAAAGAGAAAACCTTAATACCTGTCAATAAGTGATAGGTTAAATAAGTTAGGAGATATTTATGTGGTGGAAAACAATAAAGCTATTAAAACAATAGAATAATATTTACAATCACTGAAAAAGAAATCTAAGAAATTATAAAGCAATATTTTTTATTTTTTCAATTACAGTATACATTCTATTTTTTGTATTAGTTTCAGGTGTACTAAAAAAATCTAAGAATTCTTAAGGTAAAACATTAAAACAAAATTAAAGTCAGTATAATGTTAATTCGTGTAGAAAAACTGAAACAAGCTTTATTTTTAGCAGATGTTTGCATCACAATTCCGTACTATTTGAATTTTTGTGAATTACAGATTTATTAGAAAACAGTGTTCTAACTGATCTCTTGAATCATGCCTAACTAGAATGATTGTGAAATTATTATGGGCCTGGGTGTACCCGCCTAAACCGAAATGTCATCATTGAACTATTTTGATTTGGCACCAAATATAGTTTGGGATTAAATTCTGTGGCTTCTCCGACAAGGTCTATTAAATAGATTAATTTATTACTAGTTATCTAGAACACTGGTTCTTTTTTTTTTTTAATATATTTTATTGACTTTTCACAGAGAGGAAGAGAGAGGGATAGAGAGTTAGAAACATTGATGAATCATCCATCAGCTGCCTCTTGCACACCCCCCACCGGGGATGTGCCCGCAACCAAGGTACATGCCCTTGCCCGGAATCGAACCCGGGACCTTTCAGTCCGCAGGCCGACGCTCTATCTACCCACTGAGCCAAACCGGTCCCGGCTAGAACACTGGTTCTTAATAAAGGGTGAATTTTCCTTGGTGGGACATTTGACAATATTTTTGGCTGTGACAACTGGTCCAGGGTGTGTGTGTGTGTGTGTGTGTATGTGTGGGCCAGCAATACCACTAAACCGTGACAATGCATGTCTCCCTACAATAATTATTCGCTCTAAAATGCCAATAATGATAAATTTGAGGTACCCTAACCTAGATGGGGCTATTACCCTTATTTTGCTAGAACATAATACCTCCAGGGAAATCCTTTACCCTTCCATGGAATGGTCCCACTTGGGATGATTTCTGAGTGAGTCTGCTTTTTGTTTCTCTTCGTTACTTTCCTATTTCTATAGAATGAGCAAATAAGCTCACATGTAATTATTGTGTTTTCCTAAAAACACAACTTCAGATACTCAATAAACTTGGATGCCTCGCTGTGACTAGTTGCCATGTGTAAGGAACGAGTCTAGACAATCATCCCATTGAAGCTATGCACATGGTAGCATTAGACTTTCTCGGGTATATAAACTCTACAGATCTTTTTCCTATTTGTCATGACATTCAGAAAATCCCTTTCACTATTTGACCTCAGATTTTTAAGCAACAGCTGGTGAATATTACAAACATAGACTGGAGTTTGGATGGCCTGTCTCTGAATTCTAGCTTTGTCCATTAGCACTGTAATATTTTTTAATGATTTAAAAATTTTTAGAGTGAGAGTAAGAGAAACACCTATGTGATAGCAAGACATTGATTGACTGCCTCCTGCACACCACCTACTGGTGATCAAGGCCATGATGTAGGCCAGTGGTAAACTCCTTAGTGAATAGAGCAGCGGCTTGTGACTGACCTAGGCAAGTGCCTTGATTGGTAATCAAACCAGCAACCTTTTGGCACACCAGAGGACATCAAACCAACTGAGCCACAATGGCCAGGGCGAACAACTCAATATTTTAAAACTCCAAAAGCTTTGCAAATTCTTCAACTAGTCAATATTATGAATTTTTTCATATACTGTTCAGGCACACCCTTTATATTGAAGAGCATAAAAGCAGAAGGCACAAAAAACAAATATCCCAGTTATAGTTCTTGACTGGGGGGTAGCAGTTACAGAAAAAAAATTTTTACGGTCATTTGTTAGTTTGTAGATGATATATTTTATAATCTCTGTATGCATGTTATATCTCACAATAAAAAATACATTTTAAGCAAAAAGCTTTCAGGTTTGAAATCCTTTTGCACTCAACCACCGAGCCATGCCAGACAGGCATTTTTTAAATCTGGGAATAAAGTGTAATAATAAAGTATAAAAGGAATTCACTCTTATGATATTCAGAATAAACAGCCTTGAGTGAAATCAGCTAATTTTCCACTTGAGAAAGTTTCCTGATTAGGAGTTGAATTTCCAATTTACCTGAGCAGCCTCATTAAAGGTCTGACAGAAAAATGTGTAGTATAGAATTAGGTCGTCCACCTTAGCTAGACTATGAAATAGGGCCAAAGTGCCTCATGTAAAACTGCAATAAACAAATCATGATTTGGTCATGACTGGTGGCAATGAAATGCAGGTAAAGAAACACACACACACACACACACCACACACACGCACTTACCGCAGTTGCAGCTTGGCAATTCAGAATTTGTCGTGGTAGACACCAGGTTTCTTGTAGAATTGGTTAAAAAGTTCATGGCATAATTATGAAAATTGTGTGCATTTTCTACTGGGGCAACTTGGGATGCTCCGACACTAGGTAAAGAGACGTCTCCTTCATTTGTGGTAGAAACCACCGTGATCCCACCTGAACTTTCTACGTTTACATTTCTGAGAACTTGTCCCGGGTGTGAGGAGGGGGCCGCATGAGAGGCGCTGGGCAATGCTGGCAGGCTCGGGTGCATGGGTTGGTCTTCACCGTCTTGCTGGAACTGGGTTTGGTCACGGTCAGGCATCACATTAGCACGCTGGTTAGTGGGAGAGGAGGACAGGAGGACAGGAGGAGCTTTCTGATGGACATTCACCACGGGCTGTACCGGAGAATCAGGAACTTCTTCTTTAATCGCCTGCCCATTGGATTCTGTTTGTAAATGGGATGTGGAGTGATCAACGTTCATCATTTCTTCCCGTTCTAAGTCAGAATTTCGCTCGAATTTGATCTGAGCAAGTGGAGGGAAAAAGTACTCGTATTTGATTGCCAACTTTTTTGGAGTAAGTGGTGCCCGGACTGGGGAGACAGGAGGAACTTTCCCCAACAGAAGAGGGAAATCACGGGGACCGAACTGACCAAATCTTTGAAATTTGGACGCTATCCAAATGTCATGTAACCTATTATACTCGGATGACAACTGCTCCTGCCTTTTCTGAGCATTTTCTTGACAACCTGTGGCTGCTGGCTTCTTCTTCCGCCGTTCTTTGGATGGGGTGGATTTAGTCTTTTTCCGGGTTTTGTTCTTTTGCTTTGTTGATGAGCCATGGTTATTTTTTACACTGGAGCGCGGTTTCGCTTTTATTTTGTTCTTCTCCTGACTGTGTTTTTGCACATTGTATACCAGGTTTGCTGATGTGCTTGCTTCGTTGGTTTCCTCTGGTTTTGGACATCTGAATTTGATGACCGAGGCAAGTTGTGTTAACTGTGCGGCAACATCTTCCTCTATTTGACTATGAACTGTATCTTGACACCACGATGGTTCATCCTTTATGGCCAACGTGCGGCTGCTGTCCAATAACTGGTTGCAGGACCCCAATTCACCGCCTGTTGGGGGCGACTCGTGCAAATTTTCTGAACGGCTGTCTTGAGTACTACAACTTTGAGCGGCATTTTTACTGGTGTCAACTTCAGGTGAACTGGAATTTGGTGTAAAAAGAGACGTGGCGTTTTCTCTTGAACATTCCTGTGGCGCCGTGGACACCGGGTCAGTAGCTGCGCCACCGCCGGGTGACGTGGAGACGTTACTTTGGCCATTGAACAGCACCGTGTGGCATGAACTCTGCTTTTCTACAGAGGGGCCATGGAAAAGGCTTTGAGGTCCCCCCTGCAAAAACCGTTCTTCGAGGTCCTGTATAGAGCAGAATAAAGCTGTATACTTGGTGTACTTATTAAGCACACCAGCTGGCATCTGATCGTTTTCTTCATCCTCCTCCGACTTGGATGGCGAGGCGTTTGCTGCGGGGGTTCCGGAGAGCTGAGCCAAAGCTTCAATCACATCCACCTGCTCCTGCGTTAATGTCCTGTCCGTCACGAGGGATAGAAGATGTTGTTGAACTGGAGATCCATGATTTGGTTCTGTACTTGGTATGTTCTCTAGAGGTTTTGGTTGCTGCCTTGCAGTGGGTGTACCAGTAGGGCTGGTGCAGCTGAAGTCTGCAGGATCAGGAAAAGACTCGGAGTCAGGCTGCTGGAAGACTGAGACATCGCTTCTGCCCGGAAGATGATCGCGTGCGTTAGCAGCAGCGGAGCTCATGGCATTGTTCTGGTTGGCCGAGTCTACCAGGGGGTCACAGGAATTGTTTGCAGACACCTTTTCACACTCTTCAATGCTGAATGTTTGAACAGACACCTCTGTTTCCGTTGGTATGTAGTGTGCATTTTCAATGCCATTTGTTACCGTTTGTGCAAACAAAACTTGAGGTTCAGGTAGGACTTCGTTCGGGGCATCTTCAGAGTTTCCCAGTTTTCCCCCTTCTGTCACAACCGCCTTCACCTCTCCTTTGACTTGATCTGTTAATTGGGATTTCTTGCTCTGCGTCCACTTCTCCACTTCAATGCCTGTCATACTTCCGTCATTTTCAGTTACATTTTCAGGGGGGTGTGGGTTCAATTCCAATCTTTTTTCTTCCCCATGACCACATCCACTGTAGTCCATGGATACTGACTCGGGGCCATTTACTGTTTTGTTTTTAAAATCTGCCTGTAAAACAAACACAGCAAATATGCATATTACCCATTTAAATCTTTCAATAAGAGCCATTGGAACTTAATCCCAAGAATATAATGTTGAATTTTCCCAAAAGAACACCTATATGCTAAGAATCCAATCAAGAAATTTCCTTCATCATCATTCCAGTGCCAAAGGCAAACCATTGCTTTGACGTGGTAGATTTCTTTTGCTTATTATAAAACTACATAACTGACTGCCTTTCACTCAAAATTTTATTTGTGAGATTTACCCATTTAATTACCTCAAATACGAGCCATTGGAACTTCACAACTTGTTAAAAACACTTGTAATTCATGGTTTTGTATAGTAATTCGTTATGTTGACCTTTCAACTGTAGAGGCCAATTTAAGTTGTTTCTAGGTGTTGACTATTACAAGTATACTCCTGTAGTTTTATTGTATGCATTGTGTGGAGTGAAAATGCTGGGTGCTAGAGTGGGTGAGTATATCCGTATATCTTCAACTGTAATACATAGGGCAAAATTTTTTCTAAACTGGTGATCAATACACTTTCAGCCAATAATTATGACAGCTCCAATTCTTCTACATTCTCATTAGCAGTTAGTATTTTCTGTCTTTTCATTTTGGTTATTCTGTTGAGTTGGTAGCGATACAATTCCTTTGAAAATTTATTCTTCCCCATTGTGTAATGGTTAGCACTCTGGACTCTGAAAATTTATTCTGAGATAAAATTCTAATAAAATAAAATTCAATGCTACCTTTTCAAATTGTACATTACTGTGGTTTTTTAGTACATTCACAATGCTGTGCAAAAATTGACTCTTATCTAATTCTAGCATATCTTCATCGTCGGAAGAGAAACCTTATACCCATTAAGAAATCATATTCAAAATGGCTGACGTGTTTCAGTGTTGGATCATCATGGTTTTATTCCTAGTCAAGGCACATGCCCAGGTTGCAGGCTTGATCCCCAGTGTGGGGCGTGCAGGAGCAGGAGGCAGCTGATCAATGATTGTCTCTCATCAGTGATGTTTCTATGTCTCTTCCTTTCCCTTCCTCTCTGAAATCAATAAAACAGTATTTAAAAAAAAAAAAAAAAAAAAAGACATGATGATGATTGCATAACCTTACTAAAAGCCAATATATGAAATTTTTAAAACAACGATGTCAGGGGCAATAGAAAGGTATCTTCTATACTGTTAACATTTAAACATGGCACAGGATGTCCTACTCAATGCCAAGGTGAGAAAAAAAATGAATATAACAAATTAGGAGAGATCCAAGATGGCTGCTCGGGTAGACACCTAACCTCAGCAGCACACAACAATTTCAATGGAATACAACTAAAATGTAGAGTGGACATTGCCCAGAGCTACAGGTAGTCGACTGACTGAAAATGCTACAACAAGAAGGAAAGAGAAAACCAGAAGGAAAATCAGAGGAGCTGAAAAAAAGCCTAAGGTACGGAGACAGGCTGCGCGCCCGCATGCGCGCGCGGAGAGGTCGCAGCCAGAGAGGAGGAGAAGGCTGGGGGCCTGCCTGGCGTTCCCTAGCAGAAAGGAATTAAAACCCCCGGCCTGGGATGAACCCCCAAACCAGCAGCGCTGAGCCCCAGTTATGGGCCAGACCCTGGGGACCCAAGCTCGGGCAGGGGGAAACGGGGCTGTGAGGCAGAATCCCGGGGAGTGGCGAAAAGCAGGGCCCCCGGAATCGCGTGCACCCTGTGCACAGAGGACTGAATGTTGACTCTGATGCTGGATTGCCCTAGCGGGAAGAAACAAAGCCTCCGGCGGCGGCGGCTGCTGCGGCAGCAGCGGCGCTAAGCCCCAGTCCGGACTTTCACCATTCTAGGCCAATCCCTGGGGACCCAGGTTTAAGCAGAGGGAGATGGGGCTGTGAGGTGGAGTCCAGGGGGAGCGGCGAAAAGCAAGGCCCCCGGAGTCACGCGCGCACACAAACAAAGCCTCCGGCGCTGAACCCCAGTCCGGACTTTTGCCATCCTAGGCCAATCTCTGGGGACTCAGGCTTAAGCAGAGGGAGATGGGGCTGTGAAGTGGAGTCCTGGGGGAGCGGCGAAAAGCAAGGCCCCCGGAATCGCGCGCACACTGCCCGCAGAGGACTGAATGTTGACTCTGATGCTGGATTGCCCTAGCGGGAAGAAACAAAGCTTCCGGTGGCGCTAAGCCCCAGTCCGGACTTTCACCATTCAGACCAATCCCTAAGGACCCAGGTTTAAGCAGAGGGAGATGGGGCTGTGAGGTGGAGTCCTGGGGGAGCAGCGAAAAGCAAGGCCCCAGGAGTCGCACGCACTGTGTGCACAGAGGACTGAATGTTGACTCTGATGCTGGACGCCCCTAGCGGGAAGGAGAAAGAAGGCTCTAGACTGGGGGAATGCGATGAGGAGCAGGAGCCCCTGCCCGACACCGGCCAGCTGGGCACCAGCAAGGAGCTGGGCGACGAGGCCCCCAGGGGGGGCGGTGCCCCTGAGCCTTTGACCGCTGAGCGCGGGCAATGAAGCCGAGGCTGGGGGCTGCTTCCTGGGCGGCACCGACCCCGGCAACAGGCCGAAGCAGCGCAGGAACCCGCGGAGAACAAAGGGGTGCCACAGGCCAACCTGCTGAGCTTCCAGGACAAGGAGGAAGAAACCAAAGAAGTTCTCAATGTGAAGAAATCAAGTGAGAGCAAAAGATAGTAAAATTACTTAAGAAAGAATACAAAGAAGATCTTGAAAAAAATCAAAGACTAAGTCAGAACTCAACTCACCAGCCAACATTGCAACATAAATGCATTGTTGTTGTTTTTTTTGTTAGTTTGTTTTTAAAAAAAGAAGGAAAGAATGTTAGAACAGCGGCAGCCAGGCCTAGAGTGGCCAGGCACAAGGCGGTGGCAGCCGGGCCTGGAGCAGCAACAGTCAGGCCCGAGAGCAGCAGCAGCCAGAACCAGAGCAGCAACAGCCAGCACTGGAGCAGCCAGACCTGGGGCAGTGGCAGCCATGCCTGAGGCGGAGGCAACCAAGCCCAGGGTGGCCAGTCCAGGAACACCAAGACCCGGAGTGGCTGGGCCCAGAGAGGCTGGGCCCAGAGCAGCCGGGTCAGGAGCAGCCAGGCCCAGAACGGCAGTGGCCAAGATAGGAGCATCCAGGCTGGGAGCAGCCAGGCTCAGAGCGGGCCGGCCCGGAGCAACTAGGCCCAGAGCAGACGGGTCCGGTGCGGCCAGGCCCGGAGCAGCGGCTGCCAGGCTGGGAGCGGCCAGGCCCGGATCATCAGGGTCGGGTGCGGCCAGGCCCGGAGCAGCGGCTGCCAGGCTGGGAGCGGCCAGGCCCGGAGCAGCAGGGTCGGGTGCGGCCAGACCCGGAGCAGCGGCTGCCAGGCTGGGAGCGGCCAGGCCCGGAGCAGCAGGGTCGGGTGCGGCCAGGCCCGGAGCAGCGGCTGCCAGGCTGGGAGCGGCCAGGCCCGGAGCAGCAGGGTCGGGTGCGGCCAGGCCCGGAGCAGCGGCTGCCAGGCTGGGAGCGGCCAGGCCCGGAGCATCAGGGTCGGGTGCGGCCAGGCCCGGAGCAGCGGCTGCCAGGCTGGGAGCGGCCAGGCCCGGAGCAGCAGGGTCGGGTGCGGCCAGGCCCGGAGCAGCGGCTGCCAGGCTGGGAGCGGCCAGGCCCTGAGCAGCAGGGTCGGGTGCGGCCAGGCCCGGAGCAGCGGCCGCCAGGCTGGGAGCGGCCAGGCCCTGAGCAGCAGGGTCGGGTGCGGCCAGGCCCGGAGCAGCGGCTGCCAGGCTGGGAGCGGCCAGGCCCTGAGCAGCAGGGTCGGGTGCGGCCAGGCCCGGAGCAGCGGCTGCCAGGCTGGGAGCGGCCAGGCCCGGAGCAGCAGGGTCGGGTGCGGCCAGGCCCGGAGCAGCAGCAGCCAAGTCCAGAGCAACTAGGTCGGGAGCGGCAGTGGCCAGACCCGGAGCAGCTGGTTGTGGTACGAACGAGAGCAACAGAGGCCAGGCCCGGTGCAGCCAGGCCCGAAACAGCTCGCTCCTCGCCTGCCCCTGCCCCAAGGCCGCCTCTCAGACACGGCTGGAGACTTTGGCGGGAACTTGAGGGTCTGCTGAATCAAGTGATGAAGGCTTAGATCTGGATGTGTTGAGTTAGTATAGCGCTGGGGTGTTGATCTGTAAGCGCCTTGGGTGGGGCCTGGATGAGGTTGGTTGAACTATTTGGAAATGTCTGTTGTCTGAAGTATATCATTGGGCATGTGGAGGTATTATTATGTCTGTTGTCTGAAGTATATCATTGGGCATGTGGAGGTATTATTGATATGAGAAAATGCTAAGTAACTGATTTACTATCTGAAAAGGGATTTGCTATCGAGGAAAGGGAGGGAGGAAGAGACTAAACATATACTGTGCACCTATGGATGAGGACAGTGGGGGATGGGGAGGGGGTGGGGGGTGGGGTGGGAACCTGGTGGAGGGAGGAGGAAATGAGGAACCTTTGTAATACTATGAACAATAAAGATTGATTAAAAAACAAAAAAACAAAAAAAACAACAACAAATTAGGAGATGTATTGTTAAAAAAAGATGATACAGCTGATTCCATAGAGAAACCAGGAATATTTATTAAAAACTTACCAGAATTGAGAATTGCAATAGTTATATTCAGAATATAAAATATAGCCGAAACCGGTTTGGCTCAGTGGTAGAGCGTCGGTCTGCGAACTGAAAGGTCCCAGATTAAATTCCGATCAAGGGCATGTACATTGGTTGTGGGCACATCCCCAGTAGGGGTTGTGCAAGAGGCAGCTGGTTGATGTTTCTCTCTCATCGACGTTTCTAGCTCTCTATCTCTATCCCTTCCTCTCTGTAAAAAGTCAATAAAACATATATATTTTTAAAAAGAATATAAAATATGTAAGCTTTATCCAATTGTATTCAACAATTTTAGGAGAAAATAACTATCTCTGATTCTTTTTCCCTTTTCTTTTTTATGTATATTTTATTGATTTTTTACAGAGAGGAAGGGAGAGGGATAGAGAACTAGACACATTCATTGATCATAGAGAAACATTGACCAGCTGCCTCCTGCACACCCTTACAGGGAATGTGCTCACAACCAAGGCACATGCCCTTAATCGGAATCGAACCTGGGACCCTTGAGTCTGCAGGCTGATGCTCTGTCCACTGAGCCAAACCGGTTTTGGCTATCTGATTCTTTTGAAAAAATATATTTTATTGATTTTTTTACAGAGAGAGAGGGGGATAGAAGGTTAGAAACACCGATGAGAGAGGAATATCCGCTGCCTCCTACACACCCACTGGGGATGTGCCCACAAGCCAACGTACATGTGCTTGACTGCAATCGGACCTGGGACTTTCAGTTCTCAGGTCATCGCTCTAACCATTGAGCCAAACCTGTTAAGGCTAATTTTTTTAAATTTATTAATTTGACAGATTGAGAGAAACATTGATTTGTTATTCCACTTATTTATGCATTCATTGGTTGCTTCTTATATAACATAGAGGCTAAATAAAATTAGAAATGAAAATGGTGAAGTAACAACTGATACCACAGAAACACGAAGGATTGTAAGAAAAGACTATGATAAATTATATGCCAACCTGGACACAATGAACAAATTTCTAGAAAAATACAATCTTCCAAAACTGAATTAGAAAGAATAGACCCATAACAATTGATGAAATTGAATCAATAATAATAATAATAATAATAATAAAACTCTCAGCAGCCGAAACCGGTTTGGCTCAGTGGATAGAGCGTCGGCTTGGAGACTGAAAGGTCCCGGGTTCGATTCCAGTCAAGGGCATGTACCTTGGTTGCGGGCACATCCCCAGTGGGGTGTGTGTGCAAGAGGCAGCTGATCGATGACTCTCTCTCATCGATGTTTCTGGCTCTCTATCTCTCTCCCTTCCTCTCTGTACAAAAATCAATAAAATATATTTAAAAAAAAAAAAATCTCTCAGCAAACAAAAACCCTGATTGGAACAGCTTCACAGGGGAGTTTTACCAAACATTCCAAAGAATTAACACCAATCCTCCTCAAACTATTCAAAAAAAAAAAATCAAAGAGGAAGGAACACTTACTTCTAATTCTTTTTTTATGAGGTCAGCATTATCCTAATTCCAAAACCAGATAAAGACATTACAAAGAAAAAGTTTTACAGGCCAATATCCATGGAACAAGGATGCTAAAATCCTAAACAAATAGTAGCAAGTCGCATCCAGCAATATATTAAAAGGTTCATGCCTGGCTGGTGTGTCCCAGTGGTTCAGTGTCTGCCTCTGAACCAGGATGTCAGGGTTCAATTCAGGACAGGCCGCATGCCTGGATTACAAGCTTGATCCACAGTAGGGGGTCTGCAGGACACATCTGGTCATGATTCTCTCTCATCCTTCATGTTTCTATCTCCCTTTCCCTCTCCTCCTTTTCTGAAATCAAACTGTATGTATGTATATATATATATATATATATATACACACACACACACACACACACACACACACACACATATTTTAAGATCATACAACATGACCAACGGGTATTTATTCTAGGGATGCAAGACTGCTACAATATTCGCAAACCAATAAACGTGATAAATCACATAAATTCAAAGACTAAATCACACAATCACATCAATAGATGCAGAAAAAGCATTCAACAAATTCCAACACCCATTTTTGATAAAAACTCTCAGCACAGTGGGAATAATAAATAGTAGAGGAATCAAACCACAAAATGATAAAAGGCCATATATGACATACCTACACCCAACATGATAGTCAATGGGCAGAAACTAAAACCATTTCACTAAGAAAAGGAGCAAGACAGGGATGTCCACTTTACCGATTCTTATTCAACATAGCGCTGGAAGTCTATGCAATTGGGCCCTTGAATGTAATCAAACCCGTGACCCTTCAGTCCACAGACGGATAGTGGTTACAGCAAACCGGTTAGGGTGAGAGTTTCTAGTCATCATGTAAAAGGGCTCCAAAAAATTAATAAGAAAAATCATTCAATATAATAATAGTGAGTGGAGAATGGGCATATTTACTCAAGCTGAAAATCAAAGAATCTAAACCTACTTAAATGCGAGAAGACAAACAAATGCATATAAACACTTTTTATCAAACCAAAAACAAAAAGATAGAAATTTATGTAAGCAAATTATAATGTAACAAATATAACATTTCTATGCAAGAAAGTGTGACTAACCCGTTGGTATGTTTACATTGGGACACAAAGTAAAGACATTACTCTATATTTCAATGCAGGGATTGCATGGCAAGATACCCATCAATGGATAGACCCGTCGTCGGTCTGCGGACTGAAAGATCCTGGGTTCGATTCCGGTCAGGGGCATGTACCTTGGTTGCGGGCACATCCCCAGTGGGGGTGGTGCAAGAGGCAGCTAATCGATGTCTCTCTCATTGATGTTTCTGACTCTCTATCCCTCTCTCTATAAAAAAATCAATAAAATATATTAAAAAAAAAAAAGATACCCATAATATATCAACCCAATAAATAAGTTGGAGATGTGATCATGCCTTTTAATTCAAAGACACAAATATTTATCTGGCACTACAAAAACATGAAACAGGGGGGGGAAATAGCCTCCCCTTTTCCTTTCTATTTCCTAGTGGTAAGTACTGTTAATACTGTAGCTTTATCCTACCGGTTTGGCTCAGTGGATAGAGCATCAGCCTGCAGACTCAAGGGTCCCAGGTTCGATTCTGGTTGCGGCACATCCCCGGTAGGGGGTGTGCAAGAGGCAGCTGGTTGATGTTTCTCTCTCATCGACGTTTCTAGCTCTCTATCTCTCTCCCTTCCTCCTCTCTGTAAAATATCAATAAAAAATATATATATATATTTAAAAAGACATTTTTTTAAAAAAAATCAATAACATATTAAAAAAAATAAAATTGATCCAACAATTACAGTTGTATGAAGAAGAAGAAGAAGAAGGAGGAGGAGGAGGAGGAGGAGGAGGAGGAGGAGAAGGAGGAGGAGAAGAAGAAGGAGAAGACGACGACGACGGTTGCTCCTGTTCTTGTTGCTCGTAGTGAAACTGTGTTCATAGTGAAACCTGCCACTCACAGTGAAACGGAGTGGCCAAGTAAACAGATTTACCACTACTTGGGGGGAAATCCAAATTCAGGCCATGACAAAAAGGAATGGCAAAACATGACTAATTAGTAGTATGGTATATGAAATGTGTAAAGCGGTTACCTAAAAGAAAATGAAATTAATAAGCATGGAATAATCAAAAAGCAATTTTAAAAATATTCAACAAGCCCTTAGGACAGAGTACCCAGAGACCCAATGAGGACCCCCCCTTTCATCCCCCCCTCCCCCCCACCCCCCACTTTCCCAGGCCCCTCTTCCTTTAGGATCTCTTTACTTTCCAAGGGCCCTTCTCTTGCCTCTGTAAATTCCTCCCTAAACCCATGCAGCCCAGCTGGCTCACTTCCTCCACGCTCACTTCATCTACTCCGGTGGCTTTCAAAATAACATTTTGCTTGTATTTGAAAATATATGTGTAACATCATCATATTTTAAAACACATCTAAATAATGTCTAAACATTTATTTTTAAGTATGAGTGTTGAAAAGAAACCAGCTTAATTGCTATCTGTTCAATCTCGAACGCTAAGATGGGGAAGAGAAGAGCAATCCTGAGAAATTATGTCAGCCAGGCGATGACTTATTTTCTTTTTATAAGGGATTGTATAGATTGTGATGGAGATTAGATAACGTGACAAAAATGAGGTTTTGTGACCTAACAATTCCATGAATGTTAGCCGTGTATAACACTCATTAAATCATCACCACCAGCTTGAGGTCAACACCGAAAAAGTGCTCAACCTGAAGAAAAATGCAAATGAAACTAAGCTATTTTTTACTGATCAGAACAGCAAATACAAAAGTTTGGCCATGTAGGCCCATCTCTAGTAGACTAATTCAGTTGTGACACAGCTACATAATACCTTGCAGCAATCAGAAAAACAACAACACAATTCCATCGCTAACAGCCAGGATACACAGGATGTATTGGAAAACATAGAGGACCTGTATATGCAATGTTTGCTTTCGTGTTAAAAGTGAAGGGAAATTATATATATTCATATTTGTATAAAGAAACTCAGAAGAATCACAAAAGAAACTAACACCAGTGATAGATAGGAAGAGGTGAGAAGCAATACTTAACACTGAGAAAACAGAAGGTGCTTGGGTATTAGAAGTCCCAGACCGGATTAAACTCTGTTAATATTTTAACATATTTCCTTTAACATTATACAAAAATTGATTAAGCTCTCTATGGGAGGATTCCAAGGGTCTAGTGAGTGAAGACAAGCTAAATGCAGAGTAGTTTATGTAGTAGGGAATTAAAAAGTGGAGCAGAAGGAAAAACGGGATGCAGGGAAACATATATGTCAATTGCCTAATACTTGTGTAAAATATGTCAGGACAGCAATACATAGGAGTTGGGGGAGGGCAGATGGGGAGGGAGGCCAGAAAGAGCCACTAAAGTATATGCTTTGCTTTTATTTGACATTTTCCCATAACAAGAAAATTTAGTACATAACTGTCATTACAGGAACTAAGCAAGGAGGCCTCTGAGGTGGTTCTAATGCCGAATTCACCCGCAGAAGCAAACCCAAGGCTAAGCCTGAAAGTACCTCCAGGTAAAGAAATCAAAGCCTAGCCCTGGCTAGAGCGTCAAACCCAGTGGATAGAGCATCAGACTGCACACTCAAGATCCCGGGTTCGATTTCGGTCAAAGGCACGTGCCTGGGTTATCAGCTCCATGCCCAGTAGGGGGCAGGCTGGGGGCAGCCGATCAATGATTCTCTCTCATTATTGAAGTTTCCATGTCTCCCTTCCTCTCTGAAACCAATAAAAATAGATCTTAAAAAAAAAAAAGATTTAAAAAATAAAATGTCAAGAAGGATACGTAGAACTGTCAACATTTGTCTTATAGATACTGTTCTCTGATCAGTGGAGTGCGGGTAAATGTTTAACAACTAGCCTGGTAAATGTGGGAGGGGCCCTGTTTTGTAGTGTTGAGCAATTTCTGTGGCATAAATATGCCCATCAAGGGGGCTTGTAAACGAACAGTGTGTCCACCTGAGCATCGTTGGGAATAGCTCCGGCCGGTTTTCTCAGTGGCAGAGCATGGGCCCAAAGCCTCACGGGCTGCAGGTTCAATCTCCCACACAGGGTGTATGTGGAAGGCAACCAACTGATGTGTCTCTCTCATATCTCTTTCCCCCTCCCTTCCTCTGCCTCTCTGAAGTCAATAAGAATATATATTTTTAAAAGCTTGACTCAGTGAATAGAGCATCGGCATGCGCTCTGAGGAGTGCCAGGTTCAATTCCAGTGAAGGGCATGTGCCCGGTTTTGTTGACTCAGTCCCCAGTGTGTGTGTGTGTGGGGGGGGGGGGGTGCTGAAGGCAGCAGATCAATGTTTCTTACCACTGGTGTTTTTCTCTCTCTCTCTCTTTCTCTCTCCCTTACTCTTTGAAATCAATAAAAATATATTTTTGAGAAAAGAAGTAAAGTGTTTCAAGACTATCAGAGAACTGCCCTGGCCAGTAGCTCAGTAAGCTGCAGGGTGGGCTGGTGCACTGAAAGGTCTCATGTTGATTCCCCGTCAGGGCACATAACCAGGCTGCAGGTTTGGTCCCTGGTCAGGGTGTGCATGGGAGACAGCTGATCTCTCTCTCTCTCTCTCTCTCCCCCTCTCTCCCTCCCTCCCTCTAAGATCAATAATAAAAAAGTGAGTGTTTTATACTCTCATACCCACCTGCACACACTTGACTCTTCTCCTCCCCTCTATCCCCCTTCTCCATCATGTTTTTAAAAAATATTTTATTGATTTTTTTACAGAGAGGAAGAAGGGAGAGGGATAGAAAGCTAGAAACATCGATGAGAGAGACACCAATCAGTTGCCCCCTGCACACCCTTCACTGGGGATGTGCCCGCAACCAAGGTACATGCCGCCCTTGACCGGAATCGAACCTGGGACACACTATCCACTGAGCCAAACTGATTTCGGCCCCATCATTTTTTTCACTCCCATCCTTAACTACCCTGTCCCCCCAACCTCACCAAGAGCCCAAGGGTACATTTTCAAGAAAGTAATTCAAAGTCCCCTACTTCTCTGTCTTTTCTTCTATATCCATTTCAAGACATAGATTGCTCTGGGCCCCTCCCACACATTCGGAATCTAAAGGAACACTGAACTCCTTACTGCACATTTGGGTCCAACTTGGGTCCTCTCTCAGCATGATATTCACACTGCTCCTGTAGGAGCTCAAAAGGCATGAAGCAAAGAGATGTTTTAATATGAAATGATTTTGCCTCTTGGGCAGAGCAGACCTGATTGTAGTCCCTCACAACAAGACACATTCCATCGGTGCCGCATTACCTGCCTCAAGAAGCACATGCTCGCCGGGACTGGTTTGGCTCAATGGATAGAGCATCGGCTTGGGGACTGAAGGGCCCCGGGTTCGATTCTGGTCAAGGGCATGTACCTTGGTTGCGGGCATATCCCCAGTAGGGGGTGTGCAAGAAGCAGCTGATCGATGACTCTCTCTCATTGATGTTTCTAACTCTCTATCTCTCTCCCTTCCTCTCTGTACAAAAATCAATAAATTATATTAAAAAAAAAAAAAAAGAAGCACATACTCATAAAGACAAAGCCTTCCAAAGCATGTTCACAGACATGACTATGACCTTGAGCACAGGTAGGGTCTGTGTTTCTCAGTCTGCTTTTTTTTTTTTTTTTTTTGTCCCATCCCCACCCTAGGACTCCTTTAAACATTCCCCCCACCCCCATTAGTTCTCCCCATGAAATTTTAATCCTATAGATAACCTGTTTATATACTATGGCCTCATTGTAGTATCTAATATGTTTTTACCCCCATCCACCCATTTCAGTAAAAAGCAATTTCAACAAGTAACACATAGAACACAAGTTATTTATGCCCACAAGTTATTTATGTCTATTCAGAAGTGAGGCACTCAGGATTAATGTTCTCAACCTCACAATTGAGTGTTTTGAGAAAAAATTCCATAGACCCACTGGTGCCTCTACTAATGGTGACTTTACCCTGACATACTCATGGTAATATAATATTATATTTTACCCCCCATATTTCATACTAAGCACCAAGGAAAGCCCATGCTTTGCAAACCACCACAGGTGCAAGGCTGACCACAACCACTTGCTAACAAAAAACCAATTTAAACCAAAGGAAAAGATGACCCAGTTACTCACCAAGGATCCACCCAAAGAGATTCTAAAATAAAAAGTTCACACACACAATGGGAGGGGGGAGATTTACTGTAATGGTGGAATACCTTCAACAATGAAGATTTTAAAAAATCAGCACACCCAAACGCCTCCTTCAAAGGGAACCTGCAAAAACAGCTACCTTGCTTTCCCAGGAGCTGTCTGCTCCACAAGTCCAACCGTTAAGTTCTCCTTTTCCTTTCAGCATAAAAAGTAGATACTTCGTCTACCAAGCCTTGTAGCCCCACTGTTTTCTTAGTTTTCCCTGTGACTTCTGTTTCTCCAGTTTGCCTACAGCCACCACGAGGGGGTCTAAGGACCCTGGTCAGAAGGCCTTCCCACCCCGCCTACCTCGGAGCCATGAGGCTGTTGGTCTTCGTCGCAGATGGGCTGAATTGGAGCCATGACAGAGATTTCGGAAGTTCTCTCCTTCTCCGCCAGAGAGGAAGACTAGTCCACTCCAGATTCAGAGCTGTACCATTCTTCTCTTTATAGGCCGATCCCAAACAAAAACTCCACCCTCGTTTGGCCTCAGGGTCTTATTCCCCAAAGTAATTTTTTTTTTATCTTATGGGTTGGGCAAAGAGGAGGGGACACAGTAACTAAAGGGAGTGGCCACTTCTAATTAACCACAAACTGCATCAACTGAAGTTGATTGGTTCCAATTGCTTGGAAAACATGGCTGACCAAAGAGGAAGACCTCTCTACAACGGGCTCCTCCTCTCTGGACCTCTTCTCCTGGAATTATGGAGCAGTACAGAGAATGCCCAGTCAAATACCTTCCAGACCCCAAATCTGCCTCAAGCTATCATTTAAGCAAATTGCCTCCTTCGCCGAAACGAGTTTGGCTCAGTGGATGGAGCTTAGGCTTGCGGACTGAAAGGTCTGGAGTTTGATTCCGGTAAAGGGCATGTACCTTGGTTGTGGGCACATCCCCAGTAGCAGGTGTGCAAGAGGCAACTGGATCGATGATTCTCTCTCATCGATGTTTCTAACTCTCTGCCCCTCTCTCTCTTCCTCTCTATAAAAAAAAAAATCAATAAAATATATTTTTCTTAAAAAATTGCCTCCTGATTCCCATTAAGGGGCATGCAGGAGGCCACTGATCCTTGATGCTTCTCTCCTCTCTCTTCCTTTCTGAAATCAATAAAAATATATTTATGAAAGGTATTTCTTCTGAATAGCAGAAGACACCTTTTGGCTACTCCCAAGGGTGTGAGTTATTGGATATCAAAGTCAGTCATTCCTTAAATACCACAGATTTAACCTGTTCTTTTAGAGAACCTGCAAATTTTCAGCTGAATCTCTCTGCCCTCCACAAGCCCTAAAACTCCATTATCACAGGACATCAGCCCTCACCCTTGACTGCAGCTGCGTTCCGGAGCCTATCACCTAAAGGAGTCTAAATGAAAGACACTGCCTTTTCATGAACTATCCCACCCATGCTTAAAGTTAATAACTTGACTCTGATGTTCAGTATGTAACTTCTTGTCCTTTTTGTATACCAGTACCGTAATTGTTTCATAATATTTTAAAGAATACAGACTTTACTGGAACCGGACAAATTTGGCTACTTGCCCACATTTATTCATATTTCACCAACCATGTGGGCTACAGCAAGGGCTTGCCCTGGAAAGTCTTTTTTGAGTCAGTTTCCTTAAGATAAATCAGAACTGGTAATAGCACTTACTGGACAGGGTTATTGCGAGTATTTGCATATACTGCTGGAACTTACTGTGTACAAAAGAACTGTAAGGTAAAAATAAATATCAGGTAGATCTTTTCCACCTGTCCTTCAACATATAACAAAATCCTAGTAATTCCAGGCTCAACTCCACAATTAAGAAAAGAGTATTATTAGTTAATTCTTATGTATTGAGCATTAACCACTTGCCATACACCACTTAATACGAATTATCTCATTTGCTTTTCCTCCTGAGATTAGTAGCATTAATATCTCAATTTTTTATAAGAAAGTTTCTGATAAGGTTTTTTTTTTTAATATATTTTATTGCATTTTTACAGAGAGGAAGGGAGAGAGATAGAGAGTTAGAAACACCGATGAGAGAGAAACATCGACCAAGTGCCTCCTGCACAACCCCTACCAGGGATGTGCCCGCAACCAATTACATGCTCTTAACCGGAATTGAACCTGGGACCCTTCAGTCCGCAGACCAACACTCAATGCTCTACCACTGAGCGAAACTGGCTTTGGCTCTGATAAAGTTTTAGGCTTAGGCTTTGGCTCTACCACTGAGCGAAACTGGCTTTGGCTCTGATAAAGGCTACTCAATGTCATATCAATACTTTCAGAGCCAGGATTCATTTTTTTTTTAATTTTTTTATTTTTAATATATTTTATTGATTTTGTACAGAGAGGAAGGGAGAGAGATACAGAGTTAGAAACATCGATGAGAGAGTCATCAATCAGCTGCCTCTTGCACACCCCCTACAGGGGATATGCCCGCAACCAAGGTACATGCCCTTGACCGGAATCGAACACAGGACTCTTCAGTCCCGAAGCCGACGCTCTATCCATTGAGACAAACCGGTTTCAGCCAGAGCCAGGATTCAAACCAGAGGTCTAACAAAATCCTAATGCTTAACTCCAAGACAATGTTCTACAAATAATCATTTCAGCATCAAATAAGTATTAACATTATAACAAAGTCAATTGTTATTAATACTTAATGTTTACTGAACAGAGATTAAGATAGATGCTTAGAATTTACAAAGTACAATCCCCCTTCTCCACCCCCCCCAAAAAAGAGAAATAACAACAAATTCCTATAGTAGTTTCTTTTCTCAGATTGTGGGAATTATTGTCTTTGTGAACCAAATGACCTACTTTTATTCATCTGCTTGTGATTTGTAGCAGCATAGTATTGATATTCAAAATAATTTCACCTCACTCCAAATTCAATATATGCACACTGGGTTCACATGAAGTTATTATGAAAAGTAGGGAAAATTAGATTCCAACTTTAGATCTACTTCTTGAGGATGTGGTCATAGGTCACTGTCCATGTTTTCTCCAAATGTTCCTCAGACAATAACATTCCTTATTTCTGGATAGCCCTGATATGTTTTACCTTTTTCCTAACCTTTTTCTTATGAAATTTCAGTTTCATATAATTAGGAGACTAAGATTCAATGAAAATGTATTAAGTAATACCCCAGTATGAATTGCCACATTAATTTAAAAAAAAAAGAAAAAACAAATTGAAGATGGTCTTATTCAATCAGAAAGAGTCAGGCACCAAATACATTAGTTTTGTGGGGGGTTTTTAATGGCACTAAAAAATAGTAAAGATTTCAGATTTGTGCCATAACTAATCCTATTATCAAGTCTTCCTGCCTAGAATGCTCCATAATCAAAGATCTAAGATAATATTCAAGGAATTTGCCTTATCTAACTCCATCCAGAGGTCACAGACAATTAGTTCACTCTCCTACAAGATACCAAAAAAAGTTTCGACTTTCAGTTCCTTCCATGTTGTCCATGTGGCCTTGGGTCTCCAATTTTCCCCTTGAAGAAAAATAAATAACCACTCTTTCAGTCTAGGCTTTCTAAACACAGTTAATCAGCACTTAGCTGATGGTGATATGCACAGAAGTATTTACACATTCCTCACTGAAACAGAGCATTCTAGAAATACAAAACCGGTCAGTCTTTCTCTGGTAGCTCCTTCCCCAAAGGCTACATACTTGCCTTCAACCTGCACCTTAGTGGCTGATGTCTCTCACAGTCAGACAAGATCTGTCTCCTACACGTCAAACTCTGCCATCCACCAACTGGACACCTTCACTAGGTAATTACAACACAACCATGTCTAAAAATTAACTAGTTACTACTTCTCCAAATCTGCTTTAATCTCAAAACCTAATAACCCATAAATCTTCTGAGGAGCCTCATACATTCAAGAACCAGATTCAGCCTCCAATGTTACAGAGTAAGAAGCTAGAAAAATTACAGGACTAGCAGACTAGGGAAACTGAAGACACAGGCCGTTTGCAGCCACGTAGTAAATCCTGTCTTCCCTAAACCGAGGACACTTAAGAATAAATGGTTTGCAGTAAGCCCCAAACGGAGGGTAAATAGCTTAAATCGCCCTACTCAGGGAGACTGCTAACAGAAATCCAGTTAGTGTACTCACCTAAGCAGAGACAAGTTAAGAGAATAATCTCATTTTGGTACAACAGCATGAAGCTGATGAATATTGTATTGATGCCCCCCCCAACCCCAACAAGACCTTCCCTAAATACCAAGACTTTAAATAAAAAATATCTTTGTTGAAATATGCTACTGGATGATGTTTTGATTCTTAAAGTTCTAGTGAAGTGACCACATTAACTACACTAATAAAAGAGTAATATGCTAATTAGACCAACTGGACCAAACATCTTCTGGTCATCCTGCCTTCCTTCTGGACTAAGGCACCATGACAGGGGCCAAGGCAGAGGCGGTTAGGGGTGACCAGGCCTGCAGGGGAGGGCAGTTAGGGGCAATCAGACTGGCAGGGGAGGGCAGATAGAGGTGATAAGGCTGGCAGGAGAGAGCAGTTAGGGGTGATCCGGCAGGCAGGCAGGCAGGCAGGCAGGCAGGTGAGCAGTTAGGAGCCAGTGGTCCAGAATTGTGAGAGGGATATCTGACTGCCAATTTAGGCCCAATAAACAGGCAGTGAGACATCCCCTGAGGGATTTCGGATTGGATAGGGTGCAGGCTGGGCTGAGGGACACCCCTCCCCCTCCGTGCACAATTTTTGTGCAATGGGTCTCTAGTAAATTATAAAAATGTCCAGAGTGCTCGCTTTGGCAGGACCTAGACTGAAATTGGAACAATACCTAGAAGATTAGCATGGCCCCTATGAAAGGATGACAGACAATTTCGTAAACCAGTCCATTAAAAAAAAAAGTCCATAAGTGCAGAAAAACAGATCTGGAACTCTGATAACCTCAAATTGCTATATTTATTAACCTGAAATCACTTGTATATCAATTTCTTATGTCAGAAAATGCATTGTTTAAGCAAGTTTTAGTTATACTCAGGAGCATCCTAAGTATAGACAAAGGGCAAAAGGGGTAGAAACTATTAATTTTATTTCCCCCTAATGTCTTTGTCCTTTAAAAAAAAAAAAAGAAAAAAGGTTTTTTATTGATTTCAGAAAGAGGAAGAGAGAGGGAAAAGAAACATCAATGATGAGAGACACAACAGAATGAAAAGGGAGCCCACTGAATGGGAGGACATATTTGGCAATGATACATCTGATAATGGGTTAATATCCAAAATATATAAGGAGCTCATACAACTTAACAAAAGGAAGACAATCAATCCAATTAAAAAATGGGCAAAGGACCTGAATAAACACTTCTCCAAAGCAGATATACAGATGGGCCAAGAGACATATGAGAAGATGTTTCTAATCATCAGAGAGATGCAAATTAAAATATTTTTTGTTATTGATTTTTTACAGAGAGGAAGGGAGAGTGACAGAGAGCTGGAAACGTTGATGAGTGAGAAACATCAACCAGCTGCCTCTTACACACCCCCTACTGGGGATGTGCCCGAAACCCAGGTACATGCCCTTGACCGGAATCGAACCTGGGACCCTTCAGTCCGCAGACCGACGCTCTACCACTGAGCAAAACCGGTTTCGGCAGAGAGATGCAAATTAGAACGAGGCACCTCACACCTGTCAGAATGTCTAGCATCAACAAATGTCTAGTGCTGGCAAGGATGTGGAGAAAAGGGAACCCTAGTTCACTGCTGGTCAGAATGCAGACTGATGCAGCATTATGTAAAACAGTATGGTATTAACTCAAAAAATTAAAGATTGAGCCGCCATTTGACTGATTCCACTTCTAGGAATATAGTTTAAGAAACCCCAAACACTAACCAGAAAGAATGTATGCACCCCTTTCATAGCAGCCTAAGTTACTATAACCAAGATCTGGAAAGTGCCCGTCGGTAGATGAGAGTTAGATAAAAATGCCATAGTGAATTTATACTAAGGAATATTATGCAGCAGTAAAAAAGGAAGAATCTCTTAACCTTTGAGGGAGGGATCTGGACAGTATTAGGCTAAGTGAAATAAGCCAATAAGAGAAAGACAAGAACCACAGAATCTCACTCATGTGGGAACTAATGAGCAAAACAGATCCAGAGACATAGAAATGGACATAGAACAGACCGGGGAACCTCCGAGGGAGGGCAAGGGAAGGTGGGTGGGTGGGAAGTGATAAAGTAAGAAACATGGATAGTACGCACATACGCATAATCCATGGGTATAGAATATAGACAATATGGTGTTAAAGGCGTGGGGTGCGGGCAGGGTGGGGCTATAAGGGTCAATGGGAGGGAAAAGGGGACCTGAGAAATCTAAGACAGAGGCCAGATAAACCCGGTCAGTCTCGGCTTTTAGTAGTCGAGGTTGGTGGGCACTAACAGAGCCAACATGCTGCGGAATCTGCTGGCTCTTCGTCAGATTTCCCAGCAGACCATTACTACTGCTTCACGCAGGCAGGTTGAAAATAAAGTTCGAGCCGGGACTGGTTTGGCTCAGTGGATAGGGCGTCGGCTTGGGGACTGAAGGGTCCCCGGTTCGATTCCGGTCAGGGGCATGTACCTTGGTTGCAGGCAGATCCCCATTAGGGGGTGTGCAAGAGGCAGCTGATCGATGACTCTCTCCCATCGATGTTTCTAGCTCTCTCTCTCTCCCTTCCTCTCTGTACAAAATCAATAAAATATATTAAAAAAAAAAAAAAAGAAAAGAAAGTTCGAGAGAAACAAAAGTTATTTCAGGAAGACAATGGAATTCCAGTGCATCTAAAAGGTGGGGTAGCTGATGCCCTCCTGTATAGAGCTACCATGATTCTTACAGTTGGTGGAACAATTTATGCCTTGTATCAGCTGGCTTTGGCTTCATTTCCCAAGAAGCAGGATTGACATCAGTTATCCTCCCAGCAATGAGCTGGTTCAGTTTCATTCAGCTCTCTATGGACCAGTAAGCTGACGATAGCTGAGTTCTTCTTTGGGATCAATATTTATTGACTTGTACTAACTGCCACCAATAAAGCAGTCTTTACCATGAAAAAAAAACAAAACAAAACAAAAAAAAAAACAAAAAAACCCGGTCAGTGTATCTTAGTGACTGAGCTTTGGGCCAAGCACTAAGGTCGCAAGTTTGATTCCTGAGCATGAAATCAACCACATGCTCAGGTTGTGGCTCAGTCCCCGGTAGCGGGCATGTAGGAGGCAGCCTGTCCATGTTGCTGTTTCTCTTTCTCCCTGTCCATTACTCTCTCTCTCTCTCTCTAAAAAAAAAAAAAAAAAAAAAAATCAATAATAATAAAAACAAAAGTAAAAAGTAAAAATAAACCCAAACACCTGAAAATCAGAGTCCCACACTCTCCCTCCAGTGGGCATGCCTGTGCCATTCCGGTCCTCCTCTCCTCCCTCCAAAGGCACAGATCCCCTAATAGTCAGGGCCTAACGTCCAAGGGATTCTGTGGGGCTTGTAACCAGGGGGGCAATGGACAGCTGCAATTCGCATGGGGCCCCCTGACCCTGTCTCCAAGATCCCTTTTCTCTGACTTCCCAGGGAGCTGGCAGCCCAGCCTCGGCTCTCCGGTAGCTTCTTCGAGGCCCTTCCTTGTTTCACTGTCCTAAGGACGTTTTGCTTGGCTAATAAATGGTTGAAATATTTCCTTCAAGAGGACAAGAACCGAGGTCTCCTTGTCTCACTGATAACACAGCTTCAGCAGAGTTTTCCTGAAAACTTAGCCACTCACTCATCTTGCACTCTCCATTCTTAGGGCTTCTTCCTCAGTGCATTCATTCATCAAATATTGATAGGGTATCATCATGGGAGAGAAAGGTACTAGCTATAATGGAGACCACATTTCTCTAAATATATATTTTTACTGATTTCACAAAGGAATGGGGGGGAGGAGGGAGAAATAGGATCAACAGTGATCAGAAAGAATCATTGATCAGCTGCCTCCTGCAGGCCCCACCCTGGCGGCAAAGCCCAAAACCCAAGCATGAGATATGTTACTCCTTTAATATGAAGTCTATGAAATTCAATGTCTATTTCACACACAATAAATCTCAGTTCAAGCTGCATTTTCAATGATAACCATGTAAAAGGTAGCAATAGCAAAAGAAAACAAATATTTAATTGACAAATATTTCACTTCACTTCAGTTTTATACTTTAAATTAATTAAAATCAAACCAAATCACAAAGTCAGTTGTTTAGTCACACTACTACATTTCAAGTATTACTATACAATGCGGTTATTTAAGGATTTTTTATTTTATTTTATTTATTTTTTAATGGAAATGTCGCTGCTTTAGGCTGAATTCCACACTGCACCTGTCTAAACACCAACATCACCCTAGAAAAATCAAGATTCTAAATCAGGGGTGGGGCCGAAACCGGTTTGGCTCAGTGGATAGAGCATCGGCCTGCGAACTGAAGGGTCCCGGGTTCGATTCCGGTTGAGGACATGTACCTTGGTTGCGGGCACTTCCCCAGTGGGGGGTGTGCAGGAGGCAGCTGATCAATGGTTCTCTCTCATTGATGTTTCTAACTCTCTATCCCTCTCCTTTCCTCTCTGTAAAAAAATCAATAAAATATATATTTTAAAAAAATTAAATTAAATTAAATAAATAAATCAGGGGTGGGGAGTGACCTGCCAGAGGGCCATATAAGGCACATACATAATCATTGGGTCTAGCCCTGCCAAGGCAGCAGAAATTCAATAAATCTAAGAGCTTTTTTCATAGCAACACAAATTAATATTAAGTAAATTATATTAAGCGAACGATGTTATAAATACATAAATGGCCCTTAGCAGAAAAAGAAGATCCCCCGTTTCTGTTAACCCCTCCAACATTCCCTTAGGCCTGAAGGTAAAAGTTCTATGACGATTCCAAGAGCAGCTCGGTAGGGGTACCTAAGCCTTCATCCTCAGAGCAAAATTCACAATCCTCAGTCCAGCGAGCAGGGTCCACCCAGCCTCACCGAGCTCCCACATCAGCCCCACCCGCCAGCCCCTAGGCTACCTGAAGCAGCCCGTCCAGTCTCAGTAGCAACTTCAACAAAGAATGACCTTTGGTCCCTCAACTGCCCCTCCCCAACTTGCCCCAAAACACGGAGAACTTGGAAGAAAGGTGACCTCTACAGATATTTCTAAACAATCATCCAGGTGATAGAGAATCCAGGGTTTTTTCACCCTCCCCCACCCCCCACCCCAGCCTTTCTCAGATAAAATGGAGCATTCCTTCCTTTACTATCTATGCAAGGATATTTATCCTATCCACTGATTGCACTTTGTTTGCATCTCCTCATCCTGAACTTTGGTCTTGGTGCTTGTCCTCTCAGCTCAAAATGTGTGTTTTACTTTGGGGACAAATGAGCAAACCTAAGTATAGATGACTAGACATTAGATACTATTAGGGAATTCTAATAATGGTATTACGATTGAATAGAATGGTCTTATTCAGGGACCTAACTATTCAAGAGTTCATACACATTAAAAAAAAAAAAAGAGAACTATTAAATTAAGAACATAGGTAAAGTGGCGTTCCTTGCCTTATTCTTTCAACTTGTTTTATGTCTGATATTTTTCATTTTAAAATATATTGATATTGATGGAGGGTATGTATGGGAGGGGGGCAATGTTAAAAATATGTACACAGATAATAATTTAATAAAAATAAATAAATAAATAAATAAGTTGGATATTGCCCCTAGGTGACTTGGCTCGGTGGAGAGAGCCTGCAAACTGAAGGATTCCGGGTTCAACTCAGGTCAAGGGCACGTACTTTGGTTGCAAGCTGGTCCCTGGTCTGGGCCCTTGTCAGGGTGTATGCAGGAGAAAACCAATAGATGTATTTCTCTCACATCAATATTTCCATCTTTCATTCTCTATTCCAATCTCGCTTAAAAAAAAAAAAATCAATAGAAAAATACCCTCCGGTGAGGATTAAAATAAATACTCATTTTTTAAAAGTTGGATGTTTATCTTTAAAATAAAAAATGAATAACAATAAATTTTAAAAAAAGAATAAACAGCCCTGACTGGTTTTGCTCAGTGGATATAGCATCGGGGCCTGTGGACTGAAGGGTCCCAGGTTCTATTCTGGTCAAGCCCACATGCCTGAGTTGAGGAATCAAACCCCCATAGGGGTATGGAGGAGGCAGCTGATCAATGATTCTCTCTCATCATTGATGTTTCTATCTCTCTCTCCCTCTTCCTTCCTCTCTGAAATCATAAAAAAAACTTTTTAAAATAATTATTAATAAAAACACATGATTTTTTTTTTTTTTAAAGAATCACAGATCTTTTATGGTGAATAATCTGGAGACTTTCCAACTCTGCTATATTCATTTGCAAATATTCTCTTAGAATAAAGGCATAGAGGTTCCTCCTTTCCAAATGTAAATTTTCCGATTACTTGTTTCTGAAGGTGGCTTTCTGGAAACAGACCCTTTAAATGGCGGGACGGGCTAGGAAAGTTGTGTCAGATGTACTTGCATTTTCTTGCCTCCTCAGGCCAACATCACTGACTTCCTGTCACCTTTCGTCTAAACCAGAGCTTTGGTCTTTGGTTTGTTTTTTAATCTAACTCCTTTTGTTCTGTGTGCACGTTAATCCTCACCCAGGATTATGTTTCCATTGATTTTTTTTTTCAAAAATATATTTTATTGATATTCTACAGAGAGGAAGGGAGAGAGATAGAGAGCTAGAAACGTCGATGAGAGAGAAACATCGACCAGCTGCCTCTTGCACACCTCCCACCAGGGACCTTTCAGTCCGCAGACCAACGCTCTACCACTGAGCCAAACCGGTTTCGGCTCCATTGATTTTTAGAGAGTGGAAGGGAGAGGGAGAGAGAGAGAAACATCATGTGAGAGGCTCATCTCTTAGTTGCCTCCCACACACACATACAATACCAAGATGGCTTTAGTCCTTTTTTTCCTACTTGTATTTCAATACCTAACTACAATGATGGGAAGTCTCCTTATTTTTCCATTTTTAATAAAAGTAATAATTTCTTGCTGAAACCGGTTTGGCTCAGTGGATAGAGCATCGGCCTGTGGACTGAAGGGTCCCGGGTTTGATTGCGGTCAAGGGCATGTACCTTGGTTGCAGGCACATCCCCAATGGGGGGTGTGCAAGAGGCAGTTGATCGATGATGATTCTCTCTCATCGATGTTTCTATCTCTCTCCCTTTCTCTCAGTAAAGAATCAATAAACTATATATTTTTAAAAAGTAATAATTTCTAAAATATTTTTAGATTTGGAGTTTTCTATAATAAAAATATATGGAAGAATATTTATGGAAGGTTTATCTGAGCTGCATCATAATGGCAAATATTTCAAAATTACAGAGGCATTAATAAAGAATAGTATGTTATATCTATATAATAGAATTTTAAGTAGCCATTAAAATATCATGTCCTGAAATGGCAAAAGGTCTAAAACATATCATGAAAAAAAAAGAAAACAAACAAAAAAACAACAACTTTGAAGAACAAATGATATAAATGTCTGTGTGTATGTGCAGTAAGGGTTGAGAGAGTGTATCTTCCCAACAATACAAAGGGCCAGCAGGTACATGAAAAGGTGCTAATTGTTATTAATCATCAGGAAACTGCAAATCATTTATCATCAAAATGAGATGGCAACATTATTCTCAATAGTGGAGGTAAGAAAACACCCTAAGTGTCTGTCCACAGAAAACTGGGTTTTAAAAAATGCAATGTAGCCGAAACCGGTTTGGCTCAGTGGATAGAGCG
Organism: Nyctalus aviator; assembly: GCA_036971965.1. Lineage (NCBI taxonomy): Eukaryota > Metazoa > Chordata > Mammalia > Chiroptera > Vespertilionidae > Nyctalus > Nyctalus aviator. The sequence goes on along the minus strand of CM072933.1, from coordinate 35,871,969 downwards.
TCGGCCTGGGGACAGAAGGGTCCCAGGTTCAATTCTGGTCAGGGGCATGTACCTTGGTTGTGGGCACATCCCCAGTAGGGGTGTGAAGGAGGCAACTGGTTGATGTTTCTCTCTCATTGATGTTTCTAGCTCTCTATCCCTCTCCCTTCCTCTCTGTAAAAAAAAAAAAAGATAATAATAATAATAATAATCAATAAAATATAATTTTTAAAAATGCAATGTATATTATAGAATATTAGTCAACTTTTTTATTTATTTTACTTTTCGTCATCTGGAAAACTGGATGGACTCAGCCCCAAAATGGGGCCAGCCTATCAGTCAACTTTTTCTTTTCTTTTTTTCTTTTTCTTAAATATATTTTATTGATTTTTTTACAGAGAGGAAGACAGAGGGATAGAGTTAGAATCATCGATATGAGAGAGAGTCATCGATCAGCTGCCTCTTGCACACCCCCTACCGGGGATGTGCCCGCAACCAAGGTACATGCCCTTGACCGGAATCGAACCCGGGACCTTTGAGTCCTCAGTCCGACGCTCTATCCATTGAGCCAAACCGGTTTCGGCCAATCAACTTTTTCAAAAGTTCTCCTTTGCAATAAGATGGATGAATCTAATGAGCACTACGCTAAGTGAAATGTCAGACATAGAATTACAAAAATTGCAGGCTATTACCTATATGTGCTATCTAAAAAAGTTAATAAAAGTCAAACGCAGAATCAGAGAATAGAAGTGATTGGCAGGGGCTGGAGGAGGTGGGGAGCTAGGGAAAGGTTAGTAACATGGTACATACGAACTTTCGACTATAAGCCGATGAGGGCTGCCCTATTTGCTGGAGCACTGGCCTGCAGACTGGAGGGTCTTGGAGCTGTTTGCCGGTCAAGGCGATGTACCTCTACTCCAGGTTCAAACCCCAGCCACAGCGGGTTTTTGTGGGAGGCAATCAATGGATGTTTCTCTCTCTATCTCTTCCCCTCCCTTCCACTCTCTCTAAAATCAACCTTTAAAAGATATCCTCCAGCTGAAACCGGTTTGGCTCAGTGGATAGAGCTTTGGCCTGCAGACTGAAAGGTCCCAGGTTCGATTCCGGTCAAGGGCATGTACCTTGGTTGCCGGCACATCCCCACTAGGGGGTGTGCAAGAGGCAGCTGATCGATGATTCTCTCTCATCGATGTTTCTAACTCTCTGTCCCTTTCTCTTCCTCTCTGTAAGAAATCAATAAAATAAAATAAAAATAAAAATCCTGGAGGATTAAAGAAAGAAAAACTAGATGAATGAGGTCTGAGGATCTAATATATACCGTGGTGACAATATAGTTGGTAACAATGTACTGTATAACTGAAATTTGCTAAAAGAGTACAATTTAAATGTTCGTATATAAAAAAGAAAGGTAAATATGTGTTCGGACAGGTGATAGATGTTTTTAATTCAATTAGTGGAATTCTGGACAAGGTACATACAATATACTGACCATAAAACAAATCATCACGTTGCATGCTTTAAATATCTTACATCTTATCAGTCAATTATACCTCAATAAAACTCTAAAAACTCAGTCACAATTTATTTATTTATTGATTGATTGATTGATTGATTTTTATTGATTTTGTACAGAGAGGAAGGGAGAGAGATAGTTAGAAACATCGATGAGAGAGTCATGGATCAGCTGCCTCTTGCACACCCCCTACTGGGGATATGCCCGCAACCAAGGTACATGCCCTTGACCTGAATGGAACCCGGGGCCCTTCAGTCTCCAAGCCTACGCTCTATCCATTGAGCCAAACCGGTCTCGGCACAATTTAAAAATTAAAACAATGCAGTTAATTTTAAATGTCAGATTAACAAAGAATATGGATTCAAAAATATCTAGGGGTGATAAACTTACTGTTCTTAGATCAAGTTTAAATTTACAGAGGGAATAGTTACCAAAACTTAAAATGTCACCCCTAGAGGTACCTTCTATTTTTGTGTACGTTTCTCTGGAATACTTTTGCCCATTCTTTGCATTTCAATTCCCCTTGCTCTAGGAGTGTCCCTTAAGGACAACCTATCACTTAATTTAGATGCAGTTTTATTTATATGAGAGTGGCATTTCTCCTAATAAATGTTTGGTCCTGGCAGGTTTTTTGCTAAATGAATTATTTTTCTTTTTCATTGCCTTTACCCTCTATTATTTTAAAAGACACGTTTCTATTTTAAATTTACTGCTAGTTCCCTTTAGGTCTTTCAGTAGTATTCTTAAATCCACATTTCTCAATCACAATGGAGATCCACATATACCAACCCCTAAAGAAGTACACAATAAATTACTATGAAAAAAACCAAGCTGCAAAAAAGTAATACAGCACAATCTAAAATGACAATAAATGTTAGCATAGTCATAGGAATATAAACCAAACGTATGTTATTTGGTATGGGGTTAGTTAATTTCACTTTTGGCATCCTACATTTCTGTGACTTTTAATTAATTTGTATAATGAGGTCCATTGTATAATAAACATGATTACTTTGTAATCTTAAAAAAAAAAAACACGGTATGTTTTTAAGGAAAGGTGTCTTAACTATATGCCCACCACTGGAATCTCGCTCCTAGGAATTTATCCTTAAGAACTACATTATGGAAAAAAAAAGAAAAAAAAAGAACTACATTATGGCTTCAATCCAAGAGGGAAGCATGGGAAGACCCTGGACTCACCTTCTCTTGAGAACACATGGAGTTTACACCTACAGACAGCAATCACTCCTGAAGAACTGAGGGCCGACTAATTAGCTTCTATGTTATCAAAGTGAGAGGGAGGGAGGGAGGGAGGGAGAGAGAGAAAGAGAGAGACAGAGACAGAGAGAGAGAGAGAGAGAGAGAGAGAGAGAGAGAGAGAGAGAGAGAGAAAGAGAGAGAGAGAGAGAGAGACACAACACAGACTGCTCCAGGGTCAGGAATTCCCCTCAACCCAACTCATAGGGCTCAAGCCACAGCTCCAACTCAGCTACAGCGTGTCCCCTGGACTTGCTGCAGACCACACCCCCTTCAGTGGTTTGCCTCTGGGAATCCCTATGACTCACACCAGCTCCAGCTTCCAGTGTGGCCCGTCCCTGTTCTGGCTATAAATCCAGACCCTGGTAAGTTGTGTGGCCTGTCCCTACTGCAACTATAGGTTCAGGCTCTGCTAAGTCTTGTCCCTGCCCACTGCCTGTGGCCACTCAGGCTCCGGCTTCAGCTGACATGACAAGAATACACAGGTCACTCCTTCAAGACCAGTAGAGGTTGCTGTTCCACCAAAAGCAATTTAAACAAACTCAGAGAGCTCTAGCTGGTTTGGCTTAGTGGATAGAGCATTGGCCTACGGACTGAAGGGTACTGGCACCGGGTTCGAGTCCACTCAAGGGCACATGTCTGGATTGCAGGTTTGATCCCCATTGGGGGACAGTAGGAAGCAGCTGAGCAATATTCAATCTCATCACTGATGTTTCTATCTCTTTCTCCCTCTCCCTTACATTGAAATCAATAAATATATTAAAACACACACACACACACACACACACACACACACACACACAGAAAGTCAAACGAGGAGATAGACGAAACCCAAAAAAAAAGAACTAAATGAAACAAACGCAAGCAATTAATCAGATAGAGTTCAAAGCATTGGTTATAAGGATGTTCATTGATCTCAGTGAGAACTTCAACCAGAAGATAGAAAACAACAAAGAACCAGCCATCAATGAGGAAGGAATAAAATAACTGAAATGAATACATTAGCTGGAATAAATAGCAGATTGGATGAAGGAGAGAACCCAATTAGTGATCTGGAAGACAAGGTAGTGGAAAACACCCAACTGAAGTAGCAAAAAGAAAAAGAAATTTCAAAAATGAGGAGCCTGGCCCTAGCCAGTTTATCTCAGTGGAGAGAGTCAGCCAGAGAATTTTAGGATCCTGGGTTTAATCAGGGCACGTGCCTAGGTTGCAGGCTCGATCCCCAGTGGGGGGCGTGCAGGCGGTGACTGGCTCATCAGTGATAGATGTTTCTCTCGTCACTGATGCTTTTACCTCTCTTCCCTCTCCCTTCCTCTCTGAATTAAAAATAAAAAAGGGTACCAACACTTGACCTTAGATGGTTTGGCTCAGTGGATCGAGTGTCAGCCTGCGGGTCCTTTTAGCAAAAAGAGCTGAATCCAGAGCTGGGGTGGGGAAAGTAAGCCTGGACCATCTTGTGCCCAAACGGTGACAGCCACAGGGCCAGCCAGCTTGAAGGAGCTCCCACTGGCCAAAATTGGGACAGTCTGAGCATCAAAGTAATAATAGTAATGAGTTATAACCCACTGAATAAAATCAGAATCCACAGATCCATATGGAAGTAAATAAATGAGCAAAATGTGTACTAATATAAATGCAGAAGGAATGACAGAGTTTGAAAATCAATATGGTAATTTGATTCAGTAAGAGCCATCTGTGTACTATACGGAATAAGATATTCTCAAAACATCAAATAATTTCCCCACAAGTTAGTACTCTTTTAGAAACTTGGGGGACATGTCCAGGACTTGGTGATCAAAGATAATATCACCAATAAGGAACGAGTCACAATCGCCTGCAACCACAATCGCCTGATAGGATCACCTGAAGAATCCAGCGTCACTTCTGGGTATTCCTACCACCTTTGTATAACCCGAGACTAATGGGGAATCCAAATAACCCAAACCAAGGGACAATCTGCAAAACACTGGCCCCTTTCTACAAAATGGCACAACTGAGAGGACAAAGAAAGACTAAGACTGACGCATATGAAGAAAACTACAGAAACATGACAGCTGAAATGCAATGGGTGAGATCCTGAATTGGGTCCTGGACCTGAAATATTCTCACTGCAGAGGACAAGTAGGATAATGGATGAAATCTTAATAAAGTCTATGGCTTGAATTGAAAAAAAACACACACACACACACAAAAAAAAAACCACCACCTATATTATTAAGGATGCATACGGAAGTGGTAAAACTTTATATAGAAAAGCAAGGAAATTATTATCCTAACTTCAGGAAAGACATTTCCTCTTAGAGACCAGAGGAGGAGGTGGTACGGTGACATACACAGATGATGACAGTACTGGCAATGTGCTACTTCTTAGAAACTTGAGTGGGGATTAAAAGTGTTCTTGTTGAAATGTTTCTGAACTTTACAAAAGTTTTATGCAAAACTCTTGAATTTGTATTTTAGAACTTGAAAGAACTGTTAAAAAAAAGCATATGGAAAAACAGCATTACAGTATGATACCATTTTGCATATGTCCTTATATTATGCAACAAAAAAGATCTGACAGCCCTAGCTTTGGCTCCAGGGACAAAGCACTGGCCTGTGGACAGAAGGGTGCTGGGTTTGACTCCAGCCAAGGCCACATGCCTGGGTTCTGGGCTCGATCCCCAGTGGGAGGTCTGCAGGAGGCCGCCACGCAATGACTCTCTCTCATCATTGATGTTTCTAGCTCCCTCACCCTCTCCCAGCCTCTCTGACGACTATTAATACTAGGCCCATCTGGGTGAATTGGGGAAGATGAATTGTCCATTACAAAAAATTTACAACTAAACAAAGATATAGTGTCTAATAGAATATCACCTGCTTGAAATAAACCCGGTTTATTTGAAATAAACACAGTTGCCGTCATTGTTCCATGTATTCCCTGGTGCAAATAAAGTGCCAGATAAAAATGAAAGCATTATTTAAAAATCTATTAAAATGACTCATAACAAACTTACAAAACAGGGCGCTGCTCTTTCCCCTTCCTCTTAGGTGTGTCTTTTTGTTTTTGTTTTTTTAATATATTTTATTGACTTTTTTACAGAGAGGAAGGGAGAGAGATACAGAGCCAGAAATGTCGATGAGAGAGAAACATCGACCAGCTGCCTCCTGCACACCCACCACTGGGAATGTGCCTGCAACCAATGTACATGCCCCTGACCGGAATCGAACCCAGGATCCCTGAGTCCACAGACCGATGCTCTACCACTGAGCCAAACCGATTTCGGCAGGTGTGTCTTTTAAGGGTTATAAAAAAAAAGACAAATTTACATCTGGGACTACGTTACTTTTAATTCCTTTTAAAAAATTATATATATCATGGAATATAAATCCAATGAAGGAAAAGGGGGGAAAAAGAAATCAGAAAGGAGCAAAGTTGTAAATTCCACAGTTCCCAAAGATGGATGTTACACAATAAAATAGAAAAATCACAAAATGTTAATATCCTACACCTTGAGTACGATGGAAAAGTGTGCACAACTGTAAGACTTTTAATAAAAATCAACAGCTGAGACCGGTTTGGCTCAGTGGATAGAGCGTCGGCCTGCGGACTGAAAGGTCCCGGGTTCGATTCTGGTCAAGGGCATGTACCTTGGTTGCGGGCACATCCCCGGTAGGGGGTGTGCAAGAGGCAGCTGATCGATGATTCTCTCTCATCGATGTTTCTGACTCTCTATCCCTCTCTTTTCCTCTCTGTGAAAAATCAATAAAATATATTAATAAATAAATAAATAAATAAAAATTAACAAAATAATGTCTAAAAATGGTTTCCTAGCCCCAGCTGGTTGAGCTGCCGTGGATAGAGGGTCGGCCTGTGAAATGAAGAATCCTGAGTTCCATTCCAGTCAAGGGCACATGCCCAGGTTGCAGGCTCCATACAGAATAGGGCAAGCAGGGCGCAGCCAATCAATGATTCTCTCTCATTGTTAATGTTTCTATCTCTTCCTCTCTGAAATCAATAAAAATATATAATAAAAAATAGTATTTAAAAAGAAAATAAATAGGAATGGTTTCCTACTCGTGAACACTGTTTTCTGCTATCGCTGAATTTTTCTCTTTGATGAATCACGAAGTTACAACCTGACCCCAAAATACCTCTATTCTACACCTCTCTGGAAAGCTGCCAGGAAGACTCAAGTGTCCTGTTAGCAAATGAGATGACAGCCAAGGACTCCGAGTTTTGAGAACACAAGGCTCCGGGCATGAGGAAGCCTCAGCAGATGTTATACATTTGGACATTAATAATGAAGCAATTCCTACAGGGCCTCTTGATATTTTACTTCTGATTCAAACAAATGAGCTTGGGAAAAAAGCAACCAGAGGGGCTGAACACTGGATTAATGAATTAAACACAGGACCCTGGCCAGGGGCTAGCAGTTCTGGAGTAGCAGAGATTCAAAAAGCATCTAAGCCGAATCCGGTTTAGCTCAGTGGATAGAGCATCAGCCTGCGGACTGGAAGGTCCCAGGTTCGATTCCCGTAAAGGTCATGTACCTTGGTTACGGGCATATCCCCAGTAGGGGATGTGCAGGAGGCAGCCGATCAATGATTCTCTCTCATCGATGTTCTAACTCTATCCCTCTCTCTTCCTCTCTGTAAAAAAACAATAAAATATATTTAAAAAAAAAAAAAAAAGGGAGAAGTCAACATTTGTAAAAACTCCCTCTCCATTATTAAAAAAAAAAAAAAAAGACAAAAAGCATCTAAGACCTTCTAAACCTAACAAGAATTTGAAAAATATAGATATGAGAAAATTTAGTAATAAATGAGACCAAGGCTACAAGATACTAAAAGGGAAAAGTTCAGTCACATTCTAAAAGGACACAAATACGTGATAATAATTTCATCATACACACATATATCTAATCAATGCTGTAAAAAAAATCATCAACATTGTACACCCTAGTCTTACAGAGTGATATGTACAAATAAGTGGAACAACAAATCAATGTTTCTTCCCCCATCCCCCTTTCTCTCTTGCTCTCCTTTGCTCTCTCTCTCATTTATACATAAATTTAAAAATACTCTTTCCAAACTGCTTTCCAGAAAGACCGTAACAACTTATTTTCTGAGTACCAAGACTATCCTATTTTAATTCATTTTACCCATATTTACTAATCTTGTTCTTTCTCCTTGCCAAATTCAGGTGGGGGGAAAATGAATCATAGTATGCATATTTTTCAATTTATTATGGACGTTGACCATTTAAAAGTTAGTTCGTGGACATTAAAGTTAGTTCTTTTGTGAAGTTAACCGCTTAGTAAGTTTTTGCCTTTATTTAAACCTCCAGGTGCCTCTTTTATGCTCCACGATTTCATAAACATCTCTGATGATAGTTAAGTGCTCTCATTTCCAAGTACGGTCAGTATTATGGGATATCAGCTATCTTCATTACAAATGTGAACTCTATTCAGACCAAGTTTGTACATTATTATTACACATCTCTTTATTTTTAAAAATAGATTTTTTATTGATTTCAGAGAGGAAGAGAGAGGGACAGAGAAATAGAAACATCAAAAATGAGAATCATTGATTGGCTGTCTCCTGTTTGGGAATCAAGTAGGCAATCCGAGCACCTGGAATCAAACTCGATCTATTTCTTAGGTTTACGCTCAACCACTGAGCCGTGCTGGCCAAGCAAACATCTTTTTTCTTATCGTTGAAAGTACAACAGATGTAACCTAATTTTCTCCTTTGATCCCTTCTAGCCTGTACCCTTACCAACCCCACCACCACCACCCCCTTTTCCCATCTCCCCCTCCCCACCACCCCATGCCCCAGGCACTCACCACAGGACGGTGTGTCCAGGGTGATGCATATAAATTCTTTGGTTAATCCCTTCCCACCCACCTACCGTTAAACAGCTTGAAATTCAATTCCTCCTAAATTCTGTCATTCATTAATTCAAAGATTAAATGCAAACGATAACGTTGCAAGATAAGTTCTCTTTACTGTATACAACTACTAAAATTCCCAAACCCTTGGCATAAAAAAAAGAAGAAAAAAATCACCCACCCCACCTCAGTTTTAACTTATTTCATGCTGTTAGGGCAGGCTCAATATGACATGACATGCGTAGACTACATAACGTCTTTCAATAAATGTGTTCCACAAAGTACATTTACCTAATTAGTAATTATAACTAGAGGCCCGGTGCACGAGATTCGTGATCTGGAGGGGAGGGAGGGATGTCCCTCAGCGTGGCCTGTGTCCTCTCGCAGATCCCTCGCTCCTTACTGCCCACCTGCAGGGGAGGTGGGAGAGGCTCTGGCCACCGCAGTTGCGCCCGCCAGCCGCCAGCCGCCAGCCGCCAGCCGCCTGCTATGAGCCACGAGCTGCCAAGCGTGAGCCGGGCTTGCGGCTCCTTCCCCAGAGGCTCCCATACCCGAAACCACCGCTGGCGAGCCCAGCTTCTGGCGGAGCAGCACTCCCCCTGTGGGAGCGCACTGACCACCAGGGGGCAGCTCCTGCGTTGAGCATCTTCCCGCTGGTGGTCGTCGTGGCGATAGGTCATTGCACAAATTGGTCAATTTTCATATTACGCTTTTATTATATAGGATGATGAAAAACTAGAAGCCAATCAATTCTCCTGGACAATTCTTTTGTTCCAAAAATGTCACCATAATGTATGATGTTGCTATCTTTATATCATATATATAATATTAATCAAAATTAAATTATAAGCCGGGACCGGTTTGGCTCAGTGGATAGAGCGTCAGCCTGCGGACTGAAAGGTCCCGGGTTTGATTCCGGTCAAGGGCATGTACATTGATTGCGAGCATATCCCTAGTAGGTGGTGTGCAAGAGGCAACTGATCGATGATTCTTTCTCATCGATGTTTCTAACTCTCTATCCCTCTTTCTGATCGATGTTTCTAACTCTCTATCCCTCTCTCTTTCTCTCTGTAAAAAAATAGATAAAATATAAAATAAAATAAAAGAATATACACAAAACTACTAAGCACCTCAGATGTGAGAGGAAGGAGAGACAATGAGTATTTAGGAGAACTTGCATCTCCTCTTCATATACTTCTCTGAATTTCAAGCTTGCTCTTTGTGTGCAATTTAAAACTTTTTAAAAATGATTTTATTGGATTTCTTTTAAAATCATACTTATGTTTGCATTTTCTTCCTTACCAAAATTAATTTTTTTTCTACAGTTTGGTGTTTCCTCAGACCATTAATCATATATAGGATTGTGATATTATGATAAACTGTATACTTCACCCAGGCGTAATTTTATGAGTTCTGTTTCTTGTATTTATCCTAAAGGATATTTAATGTAATTTGTTTCCTATCAGGTTCTTAAAAAAATATTTTATTCCTTTCCTATTTTTTTTAATTATATATTTTTAGTGATGTCAGAGAGGAATGGAGAGAGATAGAAACAGCAGTGATGAGAGAGAATCATTGGTCAGCTGCCTACTGCATGCCACCTACTGGACAGGGATGAAGTCCAAAAACCCAGGCATGTGCCCCTGGGCGGAATCGAACCCGGGACCCTGTAGTCCGCAGGACGATGCGCTATCCACTGAGCCAAACAGGCCGTGTCTATTATTTTTCTTTGTAATTAAATTCAACAGACTCTTTTGAAAAACTATTTTTATTGATTTCAGAGAGGAAGGGAGAGGAAGAGAAAGATAAAACATCAAAGATGAGAGAGAATCATGGAATGGCTGCCTCCTGCACGCCCCACACTAGGAATCAAACCCACCAACAGGAGCATGTGCCCTGACTGGGAATCCAAAAAACCATTTATTCTTTTCTTCAAAGCTACAGGGTCCCCAATGGAAGAAATAAGTTGTTACTGATTATCTTCTATTTTACTTTGTCTCCACAGAATTTCTCTGAGCTGGGCTTCTTTCTTTTGTACCGGGCGCTTGATAAGATCGGATTGTGTGGAAGGCTAAAGCCAGAAAAGGTGAGATAAAGAAGGAATGAAGTCTTGTCACATTCCCTTGGAATTCTATGCCCAATAAGCCTCATCATCATAATTATACACTTTTTTTTTTTTTTAACATCCCAAGTATACCCACATTTTACCACATTTTCTAAGCCAAAAGTAACCATTTAACTACATTGTCTTTGAGGACATTAAATAGAGCCACAGTATTTGTTCATTATTACTTTTAAGTTTCATGCATTTAATCTATAAAATTGAAGACATGCCATTTTTCGGCCCAAAAGAAAATCAAGGTGCCTTAAAGGTAACCAAATACAAAACAGAAATTTTATGTTAAAATGGGGTCCATCCTATTATTTCATTCAGGCAAGAATCATAAATGGATACTGAACATCAATGAGAAGCAGAACTTGTATAAAATATCTTGACAAAAGATAGTTAATCTCTATATGAAAACATAATTTAGTATTGGAGAAACTTGACAGATACTACCTTAATCTTGAAGAGATCAATGTTAAAACCGTATTAATGGGACACATGGGCATAATGTATCTCTAGATATGATTCCCTAAGGACACAAACTTGTTTCTGTGGCTTCTCGTTAAAAATGGATAAGCACACACAAAAAAGGATAAGCAGCCACTGAATAAAGTCAAATTAAGAAACTTATTATTAAGGACAATTGGTAAAATCTGATCAATAGATTGAATAACAATAATATTGTTATCAATGTTAATTTCCTGATCATTATACTACAGTTATATAAAAGAGGTTCTTGCTTGTAAAAAATACGCACTTCAATATTAAAGGATAAAGAGACATTATGTCTGAAACTTAAAGAATTCAGGAGGCCAAAAACCGGTTTGGCTCAGTGGATAGAGCGTCGGCCTGCAGACTGAAGGGTCCCAGGTTTGATTCTGGTCAAGGGCATGTCCCTTGGTTGCGGGCACATCCCCAGTGGGGGGTAAGAGGCAGCTAATCAATGATTCTCTCTCATCGATGTTTCTAACTCTCTATTCTTCTCCCTTCCTCTCTGGAAAAAAATCAATAAACTATATTTTTTTTAAAAAAATAAAAAATCAATAAACTATATATATATTTTTTTAAATCCCTCAGTTGTTTTAGTGAAGTGATCAAATATTCTCTTTTTAAAATCTATGTGGAGAGACAGATGACCAAGATAAAATGTTAACATTTAGGTAAAGTGGGCAAAATCTATGTGGAGAGATAGATGACCAAGATAAAATGTTAACATTTAGGTAAAGCGGGTGAATGAAGTATGAGAATACTCTGTACTATTCTTATACAGATTTTCTGATGTTTAAAATTATGTTGATTTTTTTAAAATCTTTAATGAAGTTGCCAAAAATAAGTAGAAAGATTAGATATTTTCTCATTTCAGAGTTTAGCATATTATACTGCTTTACACTGCTTGACCAATTAATTTGGCTTCATTTTCTGGCTGAAAAGTCAAAAAAGGAAAACATTGTTTTAATCTTTTTTTTCTTTTTCTTTTTACTTTGGGCAGTACATAAATTAATCTTCAGATATTAATTTTAATTTTTAAGTTAAAATTTCACTAAACATTATATTTTTAGTGAATATTTAGTGAGCAGAAGTTGGCCTGCCAGATTTTGTTTTAATTTTTTTTAATATGTTTTTATTGATTTTAGAGAAGGAGAGGTAGAGAGATAGAAACACCATTGATGACAATCATTGATTGGCTGCCTCCTGCATGACCCCTACTGGGATTGAGCCTGCAACCTGGGCAGGTGTCCTGACCAGGATTCAAACCTGGGACCCTTCAATTCACAGGCTGAAGCTCAATCCATTGAGTCAAACTGACAAGGCCCTGCCAGTCTTTACATAACTGCAGCATGTGTCATAATCAAAATTTTCTCAGGAAAAGTGTCCCAGGTAACTAGCTCACCTTTCCAAAATCCCTCAGTTGTTTTAGGGAAGTGATCAAATATCAGAAGCTTTAAATAAACCCTCGACAGCTGTATTAAATTTCTCATGAAATAGCAGCTAGCTATTTCACACCATCCATGGAGTGAGGGCGTAATCTCTATTCCATGGTTGGAACGATGAAATTAACATTTGAAATAGATTCAAATCACTTTAATCAAATAGCCTCAGATTTTTATAATGTTCATCAGAACCCTTACTTCAAGCCAGCAATCCTTTTGTGTTTCCCCATGGCTCTATAAATACCACTGCTTCATTTTTCACTTCTTTATTTCAGTGAGCTAATAATTAAGGCATCCTGTTGTCTTCCATTTCCCTGCAACCAACTGCTCTAGATGCAGCAGATCAATATAATTTCTGAGTCTACTCAACTACATTTATTTTTTTTTAATTTGCTAATCTCCAGTTTTGAACTTAGAATCCAATCAATGATGTATTGGGCAGTCTCCAACAAACACCTCAACAGCAAAATGTGGAATCTGACTCAATCCTGAATTTTACTGTTACCCAGATTTGTTTGTTTGTTTGTTTGTTTTGTTTGAATCCTCACCCCAGGATATTTTTCCATTGATATTTTTGAGAGTGAGGGAGAGGGAGAGAGAGCGCAAGAGAAAGAGAGAGAGAGAGACATCGATTTGAGAGAGACACATTGATTGGTTGCCTCTCAGAAACAGATCAAGGCCAAGGATGGAGCTTGCAACCAAGGTAGGTGCCCTTGACCAGAGCAGAACCTGAGACCCTACATTCCAAGGGCCAATGCATGCTCTAACCCTGAGTGAGGGTTAATGCTTTATCTACTGGGACGAACTAGCCAGAGCTATTAGCCAGATTTCTTGATCTTCAAGTCAAATGATTTTTTAATATATTTTTTATTGATTTTAGATAGGAAAGAGAGAGATAGAAACATCAGTGACTAAGAAAGAATCATTGGGGTGGGGGGCATATCTAGGGAGGGGTGTGAGATGGGAATGGGGGAATAAGGACAATTATGTGAGACCGTAATCAATTAATTAATTAATTAATTAAATAAATAAATTTTAAAAAAGGATCATTGATTGCCGGCCTCCTGCATAGCCCCCCTACTGGAGTTAGAGCCCACAGCTGGACATGTGCCTTTGACCAAAATCGAACCCAAGACCTTTCAGTTTGCAGGCCAACGCTCTATCCACTGAACCAAACCAGCAAGGGCTAAATTGACATTTACTGATTTATAGGCACAAGATATTACATGAAGACACTACGCAAGACACAAAGTTGAATGCTCTTTTAAACTGAAAAGGTTTATAATCTAGTTAAAAACATGATGAAAACAGACCACTACTTTGGCTCAGTGGTTGAGCATGGACCTATGAACCAGGTTAGATCCCGGTGGAATCACATGCCCAGGCTATGATCTCAATCCCCAGTAGGGGATGTGCAGGAGGTGGCTGATCAATGATTCTCATCTTTGATGCTTCTCTCTCTATCTCTTCCTTTCAATCTGAAAAAAACAATAAAAAGATTTTTAATATATATTTGTATTGATTTCAGAGAAGAAAGGAGAGAGAGAGAAACATCAATGATGAGAGAAAATCACTGACCAGCCACCTCCTGCATGCCCCCTACTGGGAATCAAGCCCGAAATCCAGGGATGTACCCTTGACCGTAATGTGTAATGTCAGCCTGAGGACTGAAGGGTCCGGGTTCAATTCCAGTCAAGGACATATGCCCAAGTTGCAGGCTCGATCCCCAATGCGGGGGGGGGGGGGGCCTTGCAGGAGGCAGCTGATCAATGATTCTGTCATCACTGATGTTTCTATCTCTCTCTCTTCCTTCCTCTCTGAAATCATTAATATAATATATATATATTAAAGTGTTCAGTAAGTCCTAGCCAGTTTGACTCAGTGGATCAAGGATCAGCCTGGGGACTGAAGGGTCCTGGGTTTGATTCTGATCAAGGGCACATGCCCAGATTGCCAGCTCGATCCCCAGTGGGGGCTGTGCAGCCAATTAATGATTCTCTCTCATCATTGATGTTTCCATCTGTCTCTCTCTCCCTCTCCTTTCCTCTCTGAAATCAATTTTAAAAATTTATTTTTATTTTATTTTATATTTTAGAGAGAGAGAGCAAACACCAATTTGTTTTTCCGCTTATTTGTGCATTCATTGGTTCTTACTTAAATGTGCCGTGACTAGGGGTCAAACCCACAACCTCGCTGTATGAAGACAATGCTCTTAACCAACTTAGCGAGCAGCCAGGGCCAAAACCTTTCTAAGACAGAAAAAAAAAACCAAAAAAAAAAACAGCTTCAGATACCTAAGATAATTTTGTTAATAATTTAGTAAGAACTGTTATGTGATGTTATCGGGAAGAAATCATGTTTAAGGTATAAAACATCACTGTAACTTGTATCATTTCAAATGTGTTCATCTCAGTTTACCTTTATGTTTTAAGCCAAGTCCTAGAATTCAAATTAACCATCTTTTTTTTTTTAATATATATATTTTATTGATTTTTTTACAGAAAGGAAGGAAGAGGGAGAGTTAGAAACATCAATAAGAGACATTGGGCCGAAACCGGTTTGGCTCAGCGGTAGAGCATCGGCCTTCGGACTGAAGGGTCCCAGGTTCGATTCCGGTCAAGGGCATGTACCTTGGTTGCGGGCACATCCCCTGTAGGGGGTGTGCAACAGGCAGCTGGTCAACGTTTCTCTCTCCTCAACATTTTTAGCTCTCTATCTCTCGCCCTTCCTCTCTGTAAAAAATCAATGAAATATTTTTTAAAAAAATAAATAAATAAGAGACATTGGTCAACTGCCTCCTGCACACTCCCACTGGGGATGACCCACAACCAAGGTACATGCCCTTGACCGGAATTGAACCCGTGACCCTTCAGTCCGTAGGCTGATGTTCTATCCACTGAGCCAAACCAGTTAGAGCTAACCATCATTTTTTTTAATACTTATGATGTACTAATCTTTAATGAAAATACTGTTAAGAAAATACACATTTCTGAAAGATTCGCACAATATTATAATTGGATATTATAATATTATATAATTTGAATACAATATTACTATTGTATTCAAAGGTATAATGTTTGAATTGATTAATTTCAACTGATTTGAGAAATTACTGTCCTAGCACTTTACATGTATTAAATTCATTTAACTCCATAACCTTATGTGTGTATACTATGTTTAAAATTAAACTCTCACACAACATAATACTTAAATAAAATAACTAAAACTAAGTTTCTAAAATAAGCTTAACTACTGATTCCTTAGAATCGTAAGAACCTATACCTTGATCAAATTCATATGACATCACTAAATTTTAAATATCTATAATAATAAAAGTGTGATATGCTAATTAGACTGGAGGACCTCTGAACGAAGCCAGGGCTGCAACGGAAGCCCGGAGCCCCGGTCCCAGAGGCCTGGTCACAGAGCCCTGGTCCCGGGTGCCAGAGGGAAGACGATAGGGGGCGGGGGGGGGGCGGAGAGAAAGGTCTACTCTTGCAAAAATTTCATGCATTGGGTCTCTAGTAGTTGATAAAATTATAGCATCTGTTCCCTTAAAATTTGTCACATACAGAAAGAAATACCTATTTCGAGTTCACAAAGGACTAAAGAAGATATTATTTAAAGTTACAAAGCATCAGGGGGACAGACAGGAGGAAGATGGGGGGGCAATGGGGGAAAGAGGGGGACATCTATAATACTTTCAACAATAAAGATAAACTTAAAAAATATAAAAATGCAAACAAACCCCACATAAAGCATCAGAACAGTTTTAAAGAAGATACTGTAATCTTAATTCTCTTGCATAGGTAGCTAAATCTTGCCATCAAATCTTTAAAAACATTATTTCTATGACATATGTTGGAAAATTTTTAAAAATTATTAAATGGATTATAAATCTGAAAATGAATTAAGAGGCTAGTAAGGTTTTGTCAGAATATGAACAGTTATGCCATAAGGAAGATAGATCACAGAAAAAAGTACGAATCAGCGTACAATTATCAGTTGAGCATGAGTACTCAAGATGCAAGACGTTATGTTCTTTTCTGTGCTAGAAAGAATTCCGCAGACTTTTTTTGTGGCCTCAATGAAATTTCCCTCAAGCCCATTCACCCCACTTGGCTTTCATTCATTCCGATTCTCTCTGGTTGGGAACATTCCTAGAAATTACCGAGCGGAGTCTTGAGTCAGTGGAAATGTACATGCTCCGATGATAAATGAATGATTTGACTGTGTGTGAGCTGGATTAGTGACAACCCAGCCCTGAAACCGGTCTGATCATCTCTGGGCAAAACGCTAGCCTTCCATTTCCCCATATGCAAACCAGAAGCCCCATGTGTGACTCTGACTGTGTGAATAAACACTGATGGATGAACACACGGCTTTGACAGCTTTTGCCAGCGTATGACATACTGAGGAAAATAAGGACCATGTGTTGAAACATAAGTCTAAATTATTAAATGTATGTGAGCATCCTGTATTGAGATTATTTTCTTCCGATTTATATACACGAAGCTGGAATCCTGTTACAGATACTCTCACCACCCATTCTCAATCATCCCTGTCCCCCTCCCTTCTGGTCTGTTATATTCAGAAGTATGAGATCCACTGCCTAGGACCACGGAGGGCTCTATCAAAATGGCATGTTTTATTTCCTCAACAATGGCCTATCACTTAAACTTGCAACATGTTGCTCTAAGTCGTGGAATGTTACATTAGAACCACAGTTAAGAAAAGTGTATTGCCAAGACTGGTTTGGCTCAATGGTTAGAGCGTCAGCTTGGGGACTGAAGGGTCCTGGGTTCGATTCCGGTCAAGGGCACGTACCTTGGTTGCGGGCATATCCCCAGTAGGGGGTATGCAAGAGGGCAGCTGATCAATGACTCTCTCTCATCGATGTTTCTAACTCTCTCCCTTCCTCTCTGTACAAAAATCAATAAAAAATAAAAAATAAAAATAAATAAAAAAATAAAAGTGTATCATTTCCCCCAATGATTTGTTTTACTAACTGAAACAAAAATTTAGTTAATTGTGCAGAGAAAAGCCTTCAGTAACTGTTATCTTCCATTATGTTACAGTTTAATGGTTGTTTTTTTAAATAAATAAGGTAACTCAAGTATAGTGAATTTGATACTTTTAAGGCAGCAAGAGTCTGTGCTGTTTTATAAAGGAAGGGAATAGTTCTCAAAGATATCAAGTAACTGTCCCTCGATGGTGTTTTCCCTCTCTCAGCAGTTTTTTTGGTTTCCTACCACAATTTGCAATTTATCCATTTGTCTTTAATTTTCTTATTGGCCCGCCTTTCCTCAGCACCATTTAGTCTTCTTGAAGGCAGAGACTATTGTTTCCCCAGCATTTCGCCTGTACTAAAACGTTTAAGAATGTTAATAATAATGGTGTTCAGGAAAGAAGATTTATTAAGCATTAATTGTGCAATGTAGTAATACTAAATATTTTGAATGTCACTATGTCATGCAAATCAGGATGATGTATGAAACTGATTAATATATGATTTGATTTCCCTTTTAAAACATATTTCAAGGTATGTAAGCATAACCCGGACCGATGGGGCCCAACAGTTAAGAGTACCAGACCAGCCGAAACCTGAGGACTGAAAGATCCCGGGTTCGATTCCACTCAAGGGCATGGAGATTGGTTGTGGGCATATCCCCCCAGTAGGGGGGTGTGCAGGAGGCAGCTGGTTGATGTTTCTCTCTCATTTAGGTTTCTAGCTCTCTATTCCTCTCCCTTCTTCTCTATAAAAAAAATTCAATAAAATATATATTTTTTTTAAAAGTACCAGCCCATGCACCAAAGGATGGTTTGATTCCTGGTCAAGGGCAAAACCTGGGTTCGATCACCAGCCCAGATTGGCACATGGGGAAGGCAAACAATCAATGTGTCTTTCTCACATTGATATTTCTCTTTCTCCCTCCATCCCTCCCACTCTTCCTAAAATTAATGGAAAAACATCTTCGAGTGAAGATTAACAAATATATATATGTAATGTGCCAGTGTTTGCTCTGAGTGAAATAGACATCTTATATGTTCCCCACTCCCCATCACTCCATCATCACCTGCTCTCCTTCATCGCCACCATTAAGGAAGGAAGGAAACGGAAGAGCAGGGCTGGTAGGCCAGAAGCTGGCGGGCAGATCACCTCGTTTCCATCTTTTCTAAATTGTCTGTCGTCTGCGTCCTGGTTTCCTACCCACTGATATTGCTCCACATGTGTTCACTCAGACTCCAAATACCACTCTGAAGGTATTTTGTAATCAAATCGCTAGAAAATGTCCCTTCCCAGCCTCAAAAGGGCATCTAATTACAGAATGTACCAATGGGGTACTCTCTCAGGGATGCTCACATTTATTGAGAAATGACTTTAGATTTATGGTTTAATTGAAAAAAATAAGAGTTCCATACATTTTCATTGACAAATTAAAGTATATAGTTCTGTATAGTTTAACTGAAAAAATAATAGAGTTCTATATACGTCCCCCAGCCTTGCCTGATGCTACCTTCTTTTTAAAAAGCTCTTAGAAGTTTATTTTGTCGTTGACAGGGTTACAGATGTCTCCCACTGCCGCCTCTAACGTACGCATGGGTCTACTACTATTTTTGACCCTACCAGGCTGCCCTCTGGTCATCAGCGATGCTGCATATGCTGTGTGTCCGCCCGGTCCTTACACGCCCGGGAAGGCTGGCCAAGATGTACTTCATCAGTGCGCTCCCTTTGCTTTTCACTTCTGAGGGGGAGCAACCACAGAAAGCAACAGGGAACTGGAGGGGTTTATTTCCACTCCCTCCACGCTACAGCTTTCTCTGTGCAGGAAGGTCCTTTACCCAAGGCCCACAACAAAACCTCCGCTCGCTGTGTTCACCTGCAACCCTTATCCCTGCACCCAACCCCTCCCGCCTCTGCAGGCCCAGGTGTGGCAATGGCTCTCTGACGTCATTAGAACCTTATTTTATCCATAAGCCTGCCCACACCTCCAAACAACTCCTTTATTAAGTTACCCTCAATACCCCCAATTTCTCTGGGAGGGGGGAAAGATGGACAACCTAACCAAAGCGATGTTACCCCAAAATGGACTTTCTCTAAGGGGATTATATCCTTCTACCCCCAATACACAAAGCAAAGATTATTTTTACATAAATGTTTTGACCAAGGGAAGTTCCAGATGATGCCACTCACAAGTCAAATTTCAAGAACCAAGGCCTGAAATTATTTCACACCTTTACTTTACTCAGGAGTCATGGAATGAATTATAGCTCAACTAAGAAGCTGCAGATTACATATGAAAACAACCCTGTGATCAAACCTGGTCCTGTAGCATCGGGAGGGGCAGGAGTTTGTGCTGGCCTGCCACCCCCTCCACCACCTGCCCTGATTCCCAGAAACTGTCGTTACAGCGAGAGAAGGATCTCTCTCGTCAGGAATTTGAGATCACTGTCTATAATTTATAGTTTTGAGTTACAGTAGAACGAATATAGGTCACAGTTACAGATTGTTCAAAGATGAGGTGTGAGACACACCAAGAAATGTGAGCCCACAACTAGTCTGTGTTTATCAGTAAGAGCTTCAATTCTATACCCAGTTTCCTTAATCAGAACCTTTATTACCCCAACCACTTCTTCATAGATGATGAGGATGAAAGTTAGTCAAGGTAACCTACAGCACCTACCCTTAAAAAAAACAAGGACCCAAGATATTTGAAAATCCAAGAGGCCAGAGTCAAAGGAAGCAGACTAGTTCCCTGGTACAAGGCCAAAGGCAAAGAGAGAGTTAGAAAGGAGACCAGTTGTAACCTGTAGGTCCTGTCATTGCTCTCCTGGGTACAGCCAGCTGGTTATGAAGTCTGTATCCGTACAGACTTAAACTGAAGGCTGTACTCTTCCCCCTCTCTCCTCCCCAAAATGTGGAATTCGTTTTGCTAACATCTCCTTCAGGGTTTTATAATATTCTACATTTGTTCTAACTGTATTTTACACAATCAAGCGAACATAGCAAATTTTTCTTCTATAAAGCAGAGAAAGCTTTCTTTAAACATTTTTTTTAAATGTGTCCACAGAATAGAGATAAAATATTTTAAAATGCCAACATTAGAAAAATATTTTTTCCCCATTTCAGGGCATTCCCCTACTCTTGTACCATAAATGATAACTATGGAGGAAAGTGAGCGAGAATTCGGTTCTGTTCTGGCACATGAATTTCAACCACTTATTTTTTAACAAATCAGAGTCCACTGCCATTATTCAAAAAAAGCAACACACCGTATATGTATTTCTGAAATTTATTTCAGGCCACAGCACACCCACACACTGACAAAACAAATACAGAATTAAGTAGTACTACCATGGCCCGATTCTGCGTCCTCGCAAAGATGGGTGATATAAGCTACCAAGCTTAATCTAGATTAGTTTGTCCATATAGTTTTTCCTTTTACTTCCTCCCATAAATTTCTAAGCCATTTATTAACAATAGGAATAAAACTATTTCTCCCTTGAAGATATCAAGACAAAACACCTGCCAAAACAGATTTGGCTCAGTGGATAGAGCATCGGTGTGAGGACTGAAAGGTCTGGGGTTCGACTTCAGTCAAGGGCATATACCTTGGTTGCGGGCACATCCCCAGTAGGGGGTGTGCAGGAGGCAGCTGATAGATGATTCTCTCTCATCGATGTTTCTAACTCATCAATGTTTCTAACTCTCTATCCCTCTCTCTTCCTCTCTGCAAAAAATCTATTTATCTATCTATCTATCTATCTAGATATATAAATATATATATAAAATTTTAAAATAAATAAAATTATGTCTCTATTAAAAGAAAAGAAAAAAAGACAAAACACCCAAGTAGGACTTTTGATTATATACTACTGATATAGTTGGGGGTGGGTGGATCAATATGCAGGAGGAAGAAACAAAAAAACAACGCATACAAAGACACACACACACAGAAGAGGGTTTAATTTACTTTGAAAATAACCAGTATTCTATTTGTCCAGGCCAAACGAGAATCTGTGCCAGGCAATTTCATTCCCTTATCACGCCTGGGCACACTGATGACTGTATGGTAAATATTAAATCAGTAAGTGTTGGTTGATGAAAAATGGCAATGTTGTGTACACACAGGAAACAGAAACTCGAGGTGATCAGACAAAACTAGAAAGCAATGCAAGGTTTGGTTCTCTGTGACAACCACATTTTCAAGATGCACATCGGGAAATGGGTGAAATAAAAAATTTGCCACATTCACAATTCAACATGCTGTTCCTCTTTGAATGCTAAAACTTCGTTTGCAAAAGAAAAGCTATGATAAGGTTAAGACACTTCACATTACAGGTGCACAATACAATCTTAAAGACCAGCAGTCTTATTGCCTAATGTCTTCTTGAGTGGAAAAGGTTGCTTGCTCAGGTTGCTTACATTTATCATAGCAACACACCACTGGAAGCGAAACCTTTAACACTCACTTGCTAGACTAAAGCTAGCCTCCAACTTTTAGCAATGCCTTATGCTTTTAAGTTAACCCTTTTCCATACTGTACAAAGCTCATAACCGGAATTACTAGCTTCTATCGGATTAAGTGATGGCTCAAGACTCATCAGGTAAACGACTGAAAATAAAGAAAACATGCATATTCCTACAGCTCTATGAATGTCAAAATTAAAGATGATAGCATGATGATTTAGGATTAAGCGAGGATCATTTGGCTGTAAGACCTCAATGGCTTACACATTTTTCGGTTGAACTAAAAAATCTCTAAGGATCTTTTCCTTTGGAAAGGAAAATCATACACTTTAAAACAGTGTCTAATGGAAAGTCTATTAAAATCATAATGGATCATAGCTGTCAACTTGAAAGAGTGTCTTTCTCCTCAGGAGCTTAAGTTGACACTCTGGTGAAACACCACAAATGCAGATGCTACAAAGGCAGCTACAAAGGGAAACATTTTATTCACCACACTTTGCATATAAACTTTTCTTTCTGCAGATTGGTGTGGAGTTGACAATAAAGGATGCTAATATGCACATTATGCAGCACACATAAAAAAAAAAGAGAGAGAGAGAAAGAGAGAGAAAAAACCCTTTCCTTGAGTGAAAATCCATTTACTGAAAAATCTGGGAACATTCACATCCCCTGCACTACAGA
Source organism: Nyctalus aviator (assembly GCA_036971965.1). NCBI lineage: Eukaryota > Metazoa > Chordata > Mammalia > Chiroptera > Vespertilionidae > Nyctalus > Nyctalus aviator. Next base: position 35,849,156 of record CM072933.1, on the reverse strand, counting down.
TTTACCCCTCAGGGACAGAAAAATACTCGATGAAATGGAAAAACTGATATGATTGAATCAATAGCTGGTTACCTTTAAAACTTTGGGCTTCTTTTCCCTCTTGGGCCTCTTGTTTTCCTTTATAACCTAAAAACAAATAATAATAATAATAATAATAATAAAAATCAAATTGCAAAATAAGCTTCCATTTAAGAGCAACAACAAAAACAATACCTCCCACCCCCACCCAAAAAAAAAAAAAAAATGATTTTGACTATTGCTCTATCAAACTCCTTAGACCATGTCAAAGCATCAACATGTTTGCTAAGCAGCAGCTCAAGAGCTGATGGAAAATGCATATACTTAAAAAGTCACTGGCCAAAAAAAAAAAAAAAGCAGCCTTGCAGAAAGATGAAGTAGGGAAATACCCTTTCTTCCCCTGAAAGTCTGTCTTAATTAGCCTCTGCATTCTTCACGGCGAAGCCCACGAGGTAGCCATCTTGCCCGCTTCTGCAGAGGCAGCCTCCACAGGGGAAACAGCCCTGCACACTGCTTTTTGGTGTGATTATCATGGTGCTTCAGGGCGGCCCTGGCCTGCCAGCACTGTAGACGTGCTGGGCATGCCTTCTGCAAAAACAGCCCCACGGAGAGGGCAGCCAATGGCAGGGCAGGGCTCCGCCGCCCGCCGCTCCAGAAGCAGCGGTCTTGCCTGCCCAGCCTTCCCAGACAAAGGATCTCCTGTGCGGCTCCGCTCTCACCACGGGACACAGGCAGCCCCAAGCTGCGACATGGAGTTCGCTGCGGAGGAGGAGGATCTGGTCGCGGAGAAGTCACAGGAGGCTCCGGCAATGCCCACCGGGGCCCCGGGGCCCCGCCATCCCATCCTTCCGATCGATCGATCGATGCCTCCCTGATCGCTAACCCCTGGGTGGCTCCGAGGGCAGGTCTGCGCGCCCGGGCGCTGGGGAGGGGGCGGAGGGGACGCGGCGCAGCCCTGCCTCCAACATACAGGAGACATAGCGGCGCTGGTGTGTGTGTGCGTGTGTGTTAGTGTGTGTGTGCATGCATCTGGGCTTGCGGAGGCCCTGGAAGGTATTGTGCATTTTTACTTTATAAGGCAAAGGCGAAATATTGGCGATATTGGAGGCGGGAGGTCATGTGAGGACAGGGGCGGCTCAGCGGCGCGGCCGGGCTGCGTGTGTGCCTCCTTCCCCCGGAGCCACACCTCTCTGCAGCGGGCGCCCTGCCCGGACACAGCGGGCCGATTTCTGTCAATAAATGTCCGATGGCAACGCCGGATTTAAAATAATAATAATAATAATAATAATAATAATAATAATAAATAAATAAATAAAGCCACGGACAACGAAAAGGACAGGATGAGGACCAGGAAAGGGGGAGGGGGGTGTCACTTGCCATTCTGTGTGGCTGGAGAGAAAAGATGTATCTCTTGCTCTGGACATGGCTGTGACCTTCATTTCCCCACAGAAATCTCTCCCTCAAGTGTCACTAAGCATCCCCTCCCCACCAACCCCCCACCAACCCCCCACCCCCCGAAGCTACCCGGCAGACCAGGCTGATGGACAGGGAGCTCCCACTTCCCAGGAATTCAGACCCGGAGCCAGAGGCGAAACAAGGAGCCAGCAGCACGCACACACCTGAGCTGGCCCCATGCCCAGCGGGTGGTAGGTGCTGGGGGAGCCGGCACCAGAGCTGGAACTTGCCAGGTCCTGTGCATGGCAGAGCCAGGAGAGTTTAGCTCTGGCCATGCAACAGTGGCAAAAGAGCAAGGACCAGGACAGCTGCCGAGAGCCGGCAAGTCTCAAGGTCACTGCCAAGATTCAGCGGCGAGGCCGGTGACAGCCCCGGCACAGCCACCTTGACAGCTGCCCCGGTCTTGGGAACACAGCCTGGTCTTGGGAAGACAGCCTTCGTTCCACCCTTCCGGGGCCAAAAACTTTCGGCGGCGCACATTTGGGGGTTGGCAGGCGGCCCTCCCAGGCTGCGCGGCCAAAGATGGGTTTTCCACTTGCAGTTGGATTCGGAACAGATTCCCACCACCAGACACGGGGAGGGCACTGAGGCCTGTATTTCATCACCCTTGATTCCCAGCCTTTCCGTTTGCCACAAAAGCATGCTTTCTATAGGCTGGGATGGGAATTCCAACATGCATGGTTTTTTCCATTTTAAACGGCCCCCTCCTTCACCCTCCAACCTCAAAACATTTAACCAGGGCAAGAAGCAAACCTACTGGTGGCAAAACCAGTGGATCCTGACCTCACCACACCCACCAAAGCCACTTCAACCTCACGGAGCCCACAGGAAGGAAATCCGCGGGGAAGGGAGCAACGATGGAATAGGTAGGAAAACAGGATCAAACACGAGGTTTAAAAGTGGGTGCAAGATGTTTTCTAAAGTCCTAGCCGGCTTGGCTCCGTGGATAGTGTCTCAGCCTGGGGACGGAAGTGTCTCGGGTTCGATTATGGTCAAGGGCACAGGCCTGGCTTGCGGACTCACTTCCCAGTGGGGGGCGTGCAGGAGGCAGCTGATCGATAATTCTCTGTTATCATTGATGCTTCTATCTCTTTCTCCTTCTCCCTTCCTCTTTGGAATCATATGTATATATATATATATATATGTATATGTATATATATATGATGTTTTCTTAAAAATAGGTGAAACCCTAGGTGGTTTGGCTCAGCAGATAGAGCATTGGCCTCTGGACTGAAGGGTCCCGGGTTGATTTCCTTCAAGGGCACATTGATCCCGTTAGGAGGCAGCCGATCAATGATTCTCTCTTACCATTGATGTTTCTATCTCTCTCTCTCCCTCTTCCTTCCTTTCTCTGAAATCCATAATACATATATATATATATTTTTTTTTTTTAAAGAAAAAAATAGGTGGAAACCCTATATTTCTATATCTTTGGGGACCTTGTGGTTAAACATTTTAACACAAAGGTTGACATTTTAACCATTTGTAAGTGTACAATTTAGTAACATTAAGTACATTCACAAAGTTGTACAATTACCACTGCTCTCCATTTCCAGAGCCTCTCACCATCCCAGGCAGACACGCTGCAGCTGTCGGACAACAACCCCTCATTTGTCTTCTCTGAGTCATCGCTAACTTATATTCTACTTTTCGGTCTCTATAAACTTGCTTGTTCTAATTATCACACACAATATTTGTCCTTTTGTGTCTGGCCTATTTCACTTTTATAATGTTTTAGGTTTTGCTTTGTGTTTTTTTTTAATACTCACCGGAGGATATGTTTTTATTGATTGTGGAGAGAGAGAGAAACATCAAAAGGTTGCCTCCTGTTTAAATTGGCAGCCTAGAGGAATCGAACCCACAAATTTGGAGCACAGGAAGACGCTCTAACCAGCTGAGCCACCCACCCAGGGCAGCACGGTATTTTTAAGGTTCATCCAGGTTGCAAGATATATCAGAATTTCATTCCTTTTTAAGGCTGAATAATATTCCATTGGGTATATACATTTGATTTATCACTTCTTCTGCTGATGTACATTTGGGTTGTCTCTTATCTTTTGGCTACTGAAATTGGGTGTACAAGTATCTATTTGAGTCCTTATTTTCACTTCTTTTAAGCAGATACATGAAACGGAATTGCTGGATCATAATTCTGTTTAACTTGTCCCAGAACTGACAAACCATTTTCTTTCCTTTTTAAAAAATATTTTTTTTTATTGATTTCAGAAAGGAAGGAAGAGGGAGAGAGAAATAGAAACGTCAATGATGAGAGAATCATTGATTAGCTACCTTCTGCACAACCCCTTCGAGGAATCAAGCCCACAACCCAGGCATGTGCCCTTGACTGGAATCCAACCTGGAACCCGTCAATCTGCAGGCCAACGCTCTAGCCACAGAGCCAAACCGGCTAGTGCACAAACCATTTCCTATAGCACCTGTACCATCACATTCCCACCAATAATGCATACAAGGATAAACCCTGCATTTCTTCCTTTTTTGTAATCCTCACCTGAGAACTGATGATCAATTGATCATTTTACTTAGAGAGAGTGGAAGGGAGGGAATGAAAAAAGCACGGATGTGAGAGAGATCTGATTTCTATCAGTGAATGTAAAAATATTTAACATTGGTTGCCTCTCCCATGCACCCGACTCAGGGCCAGAGATTGAGCCCACAGCAAGAATCGAACCCAGGACAGGGCCCTCCAGTCAAACCGAGTCAAATTGAGTCGAACTGGCTAGAGCAGCCCTGCATTTCTTTTTCCTTTACTTTTTTTGTTTGTTTGTTTAGCCTGGGAATACTTAAATATAATTTTTTAAAGGATCAATATTTCCCCAGGTTGATTGATTACTCAATACTTAGTCGAGTGGCCATGATACATTAAGATATAGTTACATATTTAAAGTCAATCTATTACCTATGTAATCCATGTTTGCCTCAATAAGATAAGATAAAATAAAATAAAATAAAATAAAATAAAATAAAATAAAAAATAAAATAAAATCAGGCTCCTAGTGTTAGGTGTACACACTGGTGAGAAGGTCGTTTTTTAAAGCCCCATGGACATGGACAGTCATGAGATACTCATGACGCCATACAACATTGTCCTTAGCAGCATAAGCAAACATCAAAGGTCTGTGGGCAGTGTTCCATAAAATGAATTACTGAATTATGACAAAATTCAACCCAGCTAAATACAAAGGGTTAATGAACGTGACCAGAACTCACACTAACTCCAAATATCCAACTGATACCACACCCTGAAGATCTGCACGTGTTTGAATACAGAATACATGGGTAACCTCTTTTGGTTGGGACCATCTGTTCTAAAAACTATACTGTACTTAAAGAGTTGACAAGCTCAGCTGAGGGTTTACATAACAGTGAGCTTAGAGGGAGAGAATTCTAGCCGAGAAATTGGACGTCAAGAGAGCCATTCTCTTATTATTATTTAGGGCAAAGTTCATACAACTAGATCCTGTTGCAAGAACAACAAATCAGAAACTAAGAAACCTTGTGTTATAGTCTTACTTATTCAGAACTTATTTTTTCACTTCGATCTATTTGTTTTCCCCACAGTGGATTACGATTATTAAATTGCACGAGTTGATATTCAATTTTGTAATACTACAAGTGTATTAGATCCTTCAAAATATTACAAAATGAGATATCTTTTCTCTTAAAAAAAATCAATGATTTATAAAAGAACTAACATTTTTTTAAAAAATCAGAAAAGGCAGCCTAACTACTACTTTATTTTATAGATAAACTAAGGTCCAAAGAGGTAACTGCTTAGCTCAGACTGCACAACGAAGTTAGAGATTGACTTGAACCTAGTTTTAACCATCTAGGCTGCTGTCTCTACAACTGCTCATTTTCAATATCCAGCAATAGATATTTATAGATATCACAAAATAAATTTAACAGAATTGTCTTCAGAGGGAAACCTTTGTCAAGTATTATGATTAACCATTATACCATACACCTGAAACTAGCACAATACAATATTGAAGTAAACTGTAATTGGATTAAAAAAAAAACAAAACAAACAAACAAACAAAAACAGATATGTCTTCAAACCACATGCTTCATTTTTAGGATAGAGAAATAACTCACATTTTTACAAGATTGGTGTTTTAAAGCAACATAACATTAGGTGTGCTTTTTGTAAAAAAAAAAAAAAAAAAAAAAAAAAAATGTTTTGTTCCCCTATGAAGTAAACTTATTAATAATTTCAAAACTGCATTTCTCTTCCTAAGCATAAGCAACTCTGCACCCACAAGAAACTAGACAAACACTGCCTAGGAGGGTCTTCTAAAGTCATCTCAAGTTCACTCACTCTTCCTCAAGATTGTCATCTCCGCAGCACAAAATCCTTCCAATATTAGCCACTCTCCCGTGAAATTCTGGTACATTTCTCTTCTGGTGTGGTGTAGTGTGTGTGTGTGTGTGTGTGTGTGTTTGGGGGGGGGGGGGGAGTTATAGGTTTTACAGTGATAAAATCATAAAGACATTCCAAGCATCATACTGTAAACTTCTGATCAAGAAGAATAAGGAAAAGACGGCTTACACTTTTCACAATTCTATGGGAGATTTTAAAGTTATTTTAGTTTATTTCTTATGAGAATAGGAACCTGGAGGACTAACACGAGAGAAACCCCTCACAGACTGGATCAAGTACCACTAGTCTGGGTAAGGGCTGCTGATCCCCTTTCACAGCCTTCCCTGGCTGTCCCCACCCCCTACCCCCCACCCCCCCATCCACCACCACCACCACCACCACCACCACCACCACCCCACCCCGGGCTTCCCTGAGGCTGATCTTCAGCAGCTCTTTTTCCCTCTAAAGCAGCGGTTCTCAACCTTCCAAATGCCGAGACCCTTTAATACAGCTCCTCATGTAGTGGTGACCCCCAGCCACAATTATTTTCGTTGCTACTTCATAACTGTAATTTTGATACTGTTAATGAATCGTAATGTAAATATCTGTGTTTTCCGAGGGTCTTCGGCGACCCTGCTAGCAGATCACGACCCGCAGGTTGAGAACCGCTGCTGTAGAGCCATTTCTTTTTCCAGAAAGATACGATTTTATTGATTTTAAGAGATAAAGGGGGTGGGGGGAAGAAACATTGATTGGTTGCCTCCCACGCACACACCCTTACCAGGGATCAAATCTGCATCCCAGGTATGTGCCCCGACTAGGAATCGAACCGGAGACCTTTTGGTGCACAGGATGATACTCAACCACTGAGCCACAGGAGCCAGGGCACGTTAATGTATCTCCTTAAAATGGACTTCCCGCCGAAACCGATCTGGCTCAGTGGATAGAGCGTCAGCCTGCGGAATGAAGGGTCCCAGGTTCAATTCCGGTCAAGGGCATGTACCCTGGTTTCAAGCACATCCGCAGTGGGGGGGGTGCAGGAGGCAGCTGATCGATGTTTCGCTCTCATCGATGTTTCTAGCTCTCTATCCCTCTCCCTTCCTCTCTGTAAAAAATCAATAAAATATATTTTAAAAAATAAAATAAAATAAAATGGACTTCCCCCATTTAATAACTAAAAACCTTTACAACAACCTAATAAACTTTGAGCCCCTCCAATATACAGACATAATACTGGGCCGGTCTGCTGGAACCTACCACCTCAGGATAGACAGAAACAGACAGTCCTGATGTGGTACAGAATGTGGATGAGCCCAGAAAGCTACAGTGGACAGAGATGGCTTCCAAGAAGAAGTGGCATTTCCACTGAAACCTAAGAGTAGAGAAGCAGGACTTGCTGAAATATAGAGGGAGAGAGAAAGGTATGTATCCCAGACAAAGGTAACATGTGCAAGGAACCAGGAGCACTGTGGCTACTGGAAGTCACACACCAGTGTGGCCGTGAAGAAGGCTCTGGGAAGAAAAGCATAAAAAGATACTTAGGCAGCCGAAACCGGTTTGGCTCAGTGGACAGAGCGTCAGTCTGCAGACTGAAAGGTCCCAGGTTCGATTGTGGGCACATCCCCAGTGGGAGATGTGCAGGAGGCAGCTGGACGATGTTTCTCTCTCATTGACGTTTCTAGCTCTCTATCCCTCTCCCTTCCTCTTTGTGGAAAATCAATAAAATATTTATTTATTTTTTTTTTAAAGAAAATATACTTAGGTGACAGGCTGGTTCACTGATCATGCATATGAAGAGATACAATCAGTCTTTAATTCTCCACCACCCCAGTATGAAATGTTACTTTTTTGTTCCATCCTTATATTTTTATCATTGGTGCTTTCAAAACCAACAATGAGAGAATGTATTTTTCACACTATTATTATAAGAATTGAATTAAATGAAACAATGAGCATGCCAGTGCTTAATACCAGTACTGGGTAATGCACTCAATACATAATTTTATTAATTCCTTCAGTAATCAATGTTTACTACACACCAGTTCCACATTGCTAATCATTATCGTTCCAGTCAAGCAATATGCATGCGTTTCCTATCTACCCAAATGCCAGGCACTAAGTAAGGAGGGAAATGAAGGCCGAGGAAAAAAAAGTCTAGGCTCTTCAGGGGAGCCCTGGGAGCTTCTACATAATAAAAGGAAATGTGCAACTATAACATTAGAAAACAAAAGAAAAAGAAAAGGTTAAGCACAGCAATCAAAGAATAGATAGAAGAGGATTCATCACAATGGAAAACTTTTGTGTCTCCAAGGACATAACAAAAGAGTAAAAAGACAACTCGCAGAGACAAAATGTTGGTAAATAGCTATCTAATAGGGGTCTAGTGTCCATGACGGAAAAAAGAATATTTGCAGCTCAACAAAAAGACCAGGCAATTTTAAAATGAGCAAAGGACTTTGCTAATGTCTGTCCGCCTAAAAGTCATATGCTAAAATCCTAATGCCCAATGGGATGCTATTAGGAGGTGGGGCTTTTGGAGGTGCTTAAGTCATGACTGAAATTAGTGCCTCATAAAAAAAATTTCCAGAGAGATCCCTAGCCTCTTTTATCATGGGCACACGGAGCAAGGAGCAAGCTATGAACCAGGGTGAGAGGAATTTGACCAGAAATTTTGTACACTGGGGGTTGGGGGCCTCTCAGCCTGGCCTGCCCCCTCTGATAATCCAGGCTCTCTCATAGTCTGGGAGCACCGAGGGGATGTCTGTCTGCAGGCTTAGGCCGCCCACACACACCCCCAATCCCTCTCACAGTCCAGGACCCTCGCTCCTTCCCGCCCACCCACCAGCCTGCAGCAGGGGGAGAGGCTCCCAGAACCTCTGCTGAGCTCGCCAGCTGTGGAGCCAGGCTAGCCCAGCAGGAGCGCACTGACCACCAGCAAGTAGCTCTTCAATTGAGCATCTGCCCCCTGGTGGCTAGTGCATGTCATAGAGACAGGTCATGCCACTGTTCGGTCGATCTGCATATTAGGGTTTTATTATATAGGATATATTTTTATTGATTTCAAAGAGGAAGGGAGATGAAGAGATAGAAACATCAAGGATGAGAATCATTGATTGGCTGCCTCCTGCACTGCATGCCACACACTGGGGATGGAGCCGGTAGCCTGGGCATGTGCCCTTTACTGGGATCGAACCCAGAACCCTTCAGTCCACAGGCCAGCACTCTATCCACTGAGCCAAACCACCTAGGGCCAAGCAGGCATCTTAATGCTGACGTTCCCAGACTTCAGAACTTTGAACGAAGTACTGACACATGCTACGATATGGATGAACCTTGAAAACATTATGCTAAGTGAGGGATGGAATGGAATCTAAGAAATGTCTAGAAAAGGCAAATTCACAAAGACAAAAGCAAATTAATGCTTGCCAGGAGCTAGGGAGGGAAAAATTATGAATGACTGCTCAATTGCTCAGTGGTTGAGCATCTACCTAGAAACAAGGAAGTCACAGTTCGATTTCTGGTTAGGACACATGCCTGGGTTGTGGGCTCGATCCCCAGTGTGAAGCGTGCAAAATGCAGCTGATCAACGATGAGAGGAAATCATCAATTAATTGCCTTCTGGGTATGTGCCCTTGATAGAAATCGAATCTGAGACCCTTCAGTTCGCAGTGCTATCCACTGGGCCAAACCAACTAGGGCAATAAAAATATATATTAAAAAATATTTTTAAGAGACAGAGGGAGGCCTGGCCAGTGTTGTTCAGTGGTTATAGTGTAAGCTGTGCACGGGTCAAGGACATGTACCTAGATTGCAGGTTTGATCCCCAGCCCTGGTGGGTCATGTGCTAGAGACATCAATCAATGTGTCTCTCACATAGATGTTTCTCTTCTCCTTTCCCCTCTCTTTTCCACCCACTCACTCCTTCCTCCCCGCCCCCCACCCCACTTGCTTTCTCTCCCTTCCTTCTATTCTCTCTTAAAGATAATGAAAAAATATATTTGGTTGGAGATTACCAAAAAATAAAGAGAGAGAGAAGTTAAACATTATTATTTTGTGTTCCTGATTTTATTGATTTTTGTCTAACATCTCACAGTGCACTGGAAAGGTCCCTGGAAAATGGAATCAGGTGAATAAAGAAGGTAATTTAACTTCTATGTTACTTGGTAGACAAATCTCCCTGAAATTCTGCATTCACTTTCAAATAAGGTCTTACTCCTGCAACTATAGAAGAAACGAACACACACCTTTCCCTCTAAATCTAAACTATCAACTCCATCCAAAATACCACGGCTGGGCTGATCTCGGGGCTTGCCCTGTCTGGTCCTCCCACCTCCTCCTGCCTTGATTCTTCCTTCTTCTGCTCTTTAGCAGAAAACTCACCTCAGAGTGGTGTTGCATGTGAAATCTGATATGAAAATAAGCTGTACAGTGTAAATGTGTAGAATAGAGCAGAAACACCAAACCCTCTCATTATGGAAGGACAAGGAAATAACTGTGGCCCCGGCGTCTGGCTGGAAACCACAACTATAATTCTCCAGCACATGGGGACAGCGAAGCCAATTCATTAATAACACATCGTCTCCAGTGGGAAATATGACTTTGTATTATGACGGCCACGTCTAAGGATTTCAATTATTTTCCTCTAAATAACATGAACCAAGGGGCAGGAGGGAAAAGGGTCAGAACAATATGCAAATCCCTTCCCTGATGCAACAATAACTGCCATGTTTGAGAACGTCCTAGGTAGCAGGCACTCTGCCTGACTCTGCATGAACATCTCTTTCGAACGCATCAGTCTGAGCATCACTCCGTGACAAACAGACCCATTCTCACACGGATAAGCACGTCAGGAAATATCTAAATTCTCAATATAATGTGTTTTTTTTTACTTAACGATAGGAGCAGTTGTCAATTTCATCCCTTCAAGGTCTAAAAGAAAAATGTGATGTGGAAACCGGTTTGGCTCAGTGGATAGAGCGTCGGTCTGCGAACTGAAAGGTCCCGGGTTTGATTCCGGTCAAGGGCATGTACCTTGGTTGCGGGCACATCCCCGGTAGAGGGTGTGCAAAGGCAGCTGGTCAATGTTACTCTCTCATCGACGTTTCTAGCTCTCTATCTCTCTCCCTTCCTCTCTGTAAAAAAAAAATCAATAAAATAAATAATAATAAAAATAATAAATCTTTTTAAAAAATACATATAAAAACAACTTGTTGCATAGAAATTATGTGGAGATGGGATCAAGGGAGCACTGCAGCCCATCCAGATGAAAAAACTCTGATGTAGAAATTCTATTTTTATGATTTCTGAAGCATCATAGGAAAGATGAGTGTTGGACCCTGGACAGTGTGGCTCAGTTGGTTGAGCATCATCTCACTCACCCGAAGGCAGCCAATTCAATTCCTGGTCAAGGCACATGCCCAGGTTTCGGGTGTGATTCTTGGGCAGGGTATGTGAGGGAGGCAACTGTTTGATGTTCTGCTCTCACATTAACGTGGGTGTGGTATTTTTCCTTTTTCACTCTCTTCTTCTCCCTCTCCCTTAAACACACACACACACACACACACACACATACATACACACACACATAAAATGAAAACATATTTTTTAAAAAATAACAACCTATTCAATCTGAACATGCCTGTAATACAGAAAAGAAAAAGAAAAGAAAGGCGAGTGTTGGAATCATTGAAAGTAGGATCAAATTTGTCTTTGGAATTCTTGTCTAGTAACCAAAAATATGTGGAAAGTTTAGCAAGACCAAAGCACTAATATAATAATAGAAAAATTAAAATATTTTTCCATGGTAGCTAAAAATACACCAAGTACTTAATCTGAGGTGGCCAGTATCCAGTCATTAGTTAGAAGCTACCCTGATATGCCAGCTCAATCCCCATCTTAGAGAAAGAAAGTATTAAGATCTGTGAACCAAAAAGAATGTAATTAAACTCTAGTTTCTGATTTTGGGAAAAGGAAATGGACCTGACTTTCTTTAAAAATAATAATAATAATAATAATAATAATAATAGCCGAAACCGGTTTGGCTCAATGGATAGAGCGTCGGCTTGTGGACTGAAAGGTCCCAGGTTCGATTCTGGTCAAGGGCATGTACCTTGGCTGCGGGCATATGCCTAATAGGGGGTGTGCAAGAGACAACTGATCGATGACTCTCTCATCGATGTTTCTAACTCTCTATCTCTCTTCCTTCCTCACTGTACAAAATCAATAAAATATATTTTAAAAATTTAATAAAAAATAAATAAAAAGCACTTCCTTACTTCTTTTTATAAAAATAAATAAATAAATAAATAAACAAAACAAAACAAAATAAAATAAAAATAATAATACCTGTACCAGCAACATTAGGTTTCCAAATGTGACAAAGATTTAGAAATCTTTAGGGATATGCTAACTAAGTATTTTTGTTATGCTAATACTTTTAGTTTGAAATAAAAGACTGATTCCAGTGTTGAGGAAATAATCTGACACGGGAACCCAGATTTATTAAAAAAAAAAAATAAATAAGTCCACTACCTTATAAAAAATGTTATGAAACTAAAGCGTTCAGTATAAAAAAAAAATTTAGCCGAGACCGGTTTGGCTCAGTGGATAGAGCGTCGGCTTGGGGACTGAAGGGACCTGGGTTTGATTCCGGTCAAGGGCATGTACCTTGGTTGCGGACACAACCCCAGTGGGGGGTGTGCAGGAGGCAGCTGATCGATGACTCTCTCTCATCGATGTTTCTGACTCTCTATCTATCTCCCTTCCTCTCTGTACAAAATCAATAAAATATATTTTAAAAAAAAAACAACAACAACAAACAAACAAAAAAAAATTAGTAGATTCATTTATGCACATATTTTTTAATCTTTACAACTTTTGAATTACAAATAGAAATGCTGCCCTAACTGGTTTGTGGAATTTAACTGCATAGCAAAATAAACAGAACCACACTATGGTGCTTATTATTACATACTAATATAACTTGGATTATGCAGACACTACATAAAGATATTAGTTCACCAGTTTCACCCATTTATTTCCCAGTTAAGCTGATATACACAAAATGGCAAGGTAAGACTTGAACCCTAGTTAACAAGATTCCAGAAATTAACCCCTCAGTAAGAATCAGTCAAGATCAGCAGGGGTTTTTTTTTAACATACTTGGGATTTACACAGGCAAGGATCCTAGACCCCAAAGGCTTTCTTTTTCCTTTCCTTTATGGTCAGTTCTGTGGTTAGGCATGCTACTGAAGTCTCAGGAGTGATCCAAAGAGATTCCATAAAGGCATAGTTAAGGACACAGAACATCTGCCCTCAATTGAAGGAGTTGGTAGCAAAAATGGGTTCCATATGCCATAAGCAACGTATGCCAAAGGGAGATCCAGCTGCTTGAAAACACTGAGAAGCAGTAGCCAACAGAGGCTGGCCGTCCCTTCTCTCACTAAAATGGATCAAATAAGACACATACGTCAACCGATTCTGAAATAGCGTATCTGGAACTAGATTGTCGTCGCATTATCCATAAGATGGTGGACAGGCAGTGGTTCAGTTTGTATCAGACTTTCAGCTTTTCGAGCATAAACATAAGTAGGTATTACTATTCTCCCAGGTATCATCTGCATTAGCTATGAAGATAGGATGGTAATAAACACCATCCTTTACAGTATTATTTCCCCCCCCAAACATCGGGATTTTTTTTTCTTTTTAATATATTTTATTGATTTTTTTCACCCAGAGGAAGGGAGAGGGAGAGGGAGAGAGAGCTAGAAACATCGATGAGAGAGAGACATCGACCAGCTGCCTCCGGCACACCCCCTACTGGGGATGTGCCCGCAACCAAGGTAACATGCCCTTGACCGGAATGGAACCTGGGACCTTTTAGTCCACAGACCGAAGCTCTACCCACTGAGCCACACCGGTTTCGGCTTTCAGTATTATTTAATACACAACTGTTTAACCCTACATAGAATAACCCTTTAATAGTTTAGGGGAAAATCAACTAGAATAAATGAGAGATGGTTTCACTTTGCCAAAAAAAACTGCTTGTTTAGTTATTCAATTAATGTTAATTGCCGAAACCGGTTTGGCTCAGTGGATAGAGCATTGGCCTGCAGACTGAAGGGTCCCAGGTTCGATTCCGGTCAAGGGCATGTAGCTTGCTTGCAGGCATATCCCTCTCTCTTCCTCTCTGTAAAAAAAAAAAATCAATAAAATATATATTTTTAAAAAAAATAATGTTAATTAACTGAGTTATATTATACCAAAACATCAACCTAGAGATACATGATGCAATATCCCACCCTCAAAAGCAAAAGTACAAAAACTATGTTTTGTTTTCTCCCATTCGTACACACTGAAAGTTATTTGTGAACGCGTATCCTGGCCAAAGCATCTCCTCTCCAGATCTTTAAAAAACCACCCCCACCCCACCGCTGTACTTCTATCACTATTTAAAAACAGGGGAATGCACATGTCTCAAAATACTAAGGTACAAACATACAGCAGGAATCCATAGCCAAGAGCAAATTCCTAGATGACTATGAGTTATAGAGTGAGTGGTTTTAATTATCTGCATTTCTGAAATAAGCTTGGCAGAAAAATAACATTTTATCTTTTGGCCAAAGATATTGCTCGACATCTCTTGGATATCTTTTGGAAGACTAACCACCTTGTTGTACAATGAAAAGAAATTCAATTATGGTGAGAGACAAAAATGCAACTCATGACCCCGCCCCATAAAAATAAGTAAAATACTGTACTATATTTACTTCTCCCTGACATTAGTAGTTAACATATTGCTAAATGGCATATGCCTTTAAGGGGCAAAGTATATTTTATAGGGGGAAACAAAATTCTAACAGTTCTGTTTCATCTAAACCCTAATAAAAAATTACCAAATTTATCGCCCCCACCTGCATAGCTCAGTGGTTGAGAGTTCAATTCCTGGTCAAGCATGCCCTACCTTGTGGGCTGGATCCCCAGTAAGGGGCATGCAGGAGGCAGCCAATCAATGATTCTGTCATCATTGATGTTTCTCTACCTCTCTCTCCCTCAACATTCCTCTCTGAAATAAAAAAAAAAAAAGGGGGGGGGGGAGAAAAAAATAACCAAACAAAATAGCCCAAATAATCACTGAAGAACAAAACTGAAGGAAGAACTTACATTACTAATTAATAAGGCCAGTTATAAAGCTGGTAAATAAAGACAATTTAGACACAAGGATAGACAAAAAGGCAAATAAAACAAAGTCTAGAAACAGATCCAAAATAATCAATCTCCTGACTTATGATAAAGTTGACATCGCCGTATCAGGGAAAGGATGGTCCTTTCAGTAATGGTGCTGCTCAAGTATATATGAAAAATGTATGTATATATGAAAAATAATGAATCTTGTTTCCTATCTCACACCATGTATAAAAGTCAAGTCAAGCCGAAACCAGTTTGGCTCAGTGGATGGAGCATCGGCCTGCAGACTGAAGTGGTTCGATTCCGGTCAAGGGCATGTGCCTTGGTTGCGGGCACAACCCCAGTGCGGGGTGTGCAGGAGGCAGCTGAATCCATGTTTCTCTCTCATCAATGTTTCTGGCTCTCTGTCCTTCTCCTTTCCTCTCTATTTGAAAAAAAAAAAAATCAATAAAAACATATTTTTAAAAAAATAAAAATAAAAGTCAAATCCAGATATATTGTACATCTGATGCTGGAAACCGATCATTGTCTCACTAGTAGAAAAATGTGGAAGGTGGTCAACCTTGAAGCTCTGAAAGGTCAGAGCCAACCACTCCCTACATAATGGAGACAATGGTAACTGAGCCACTTCCCCACCAAATAATCCTGTAAATCCTCACTGATGAGATAATCTGCCTGCTCCTGGAGTTACCTCAGGGCAATGGGTGTATCCCAAACCTGAATAACAGGGATGGGAAGGCCAAATAAAGGTGGCAGTCCTCTAAAGGCGGGCTCCGGCCCAATATTCCCAAATTAATACTTTTCTAGTCTCTTTTCATTTACAGCCTTCTCCAGAAACCGAACCCTGAACCGGAGCAGTGCTGGCTGTGCCAAAGTACTGCTGAACCACGTGAGATGTGAAAGGGGTTCCCACAGTCTGAAAAGGTAAAGATATCGGTAATTATTCATCAAAGAACTTTTAACAACAAATCTTAATGAACTTATAAATTAAAAATAAAAAGGCATCCTTCACTGTGATCTAGTGAAAGTCAACCCCAAGGGTTTGAAAAAGAAAATAAATGAATAAATAAATATTTTTAAAAGATATAAAAAGGCAGAATTCAATTTAAAAATAGACAAAAAATTGTGACAGCCAAAACCGGTGTAGCTCAGTGGATAGAGAGTCGGCCTGTGGACTCAAGGGTCCCAGGTTTGATTCCGGTCAAGGGCATGTACCTTGGTTTCGGGCACATCCCCAGTAGGGGATGTGCAGGAGGCAGTTGATCAATGTTTCTTTCTCGTAGATGTTTCTAGCTCTCTATCCCTCTCCCTCCCTCTCTGTAAAAAATCAATAAGATATATTTTTTAAAAAGAAGACTTAACAGACAAATAGCTAGCAAGCATATGACAAATAGCGGAGACCGATTTGGCTCAATGGATAGAGCGTTGGCTTGGGGACTGAAGGGCCCCAGGTTCGATTCCGGTCAAAGGCATGTACTGTGGTTGCGGGCATATCCCCAGTAGGGGGTGTGCAAGAGGCAGCTGATCGATGATTCTCTCTCATCGATGTTTCTAACTCTCTATCACTCTCCCTTCCTCTCTGTACAAAATCAATAAAAATATATTTTTAAAAAAAGGGGGGGAAAAGCATATGACAAATAGCTCAATATCATTAGACATCAGGGAAATGCAGTGTAGTGATGCAACCACACACCCAACAAAATTATTAAAATAAAACAACAAAATAGCAAGTGTTGTTGAGCATGTGGAGCAAGTGAACTCTCAAACACCTCCAATCAGACTCCTAATCAGAACTACAGCTGTTTGCTAATATCTACTAAAGCTCAGCTGTGCATATTCTATAACCAAGAAATTCCACAGATAGAAATATACTCAATAGAATACAAACATGTATTCACCAAAAACATTTATGATAATGTTCATAGTAAGTATTGCTATTCATTAACAGCATGTACTGTGATATCCTATATCATAAAAGGCTAATATGCAAATCGACTGAACGGAGGAAGGACATGCACTGACCACCTGGGGCAGCGGCTCAATGCAGGAGCTGCCCCCTGGTGGTCAGGGCGCTCCCACAGGGGGAGCGCTGCTCAGCCAGAATCCCTGCGCCTGGCTCGGGACCGGAGAGTGCAGAGCACAGCGGCTGTGGCGAGAGCCAGTCCTGCCCCACCGGCAATGCTAGGGATGTTGGACATATGCCCAGGGGAATGGGCGTATGCCAGCAGTCGAACATCCGCTGTGGACTCCCAGACTGTGAGAGGGTGCAGGCTAGGCTGAGTGCACAAATTTCATGTACAGGGCCTCTCGCATACATACAATGGGAACACTATACTAAAAATGACAATGTATGTCTATAACTATAGGCAACCTTATGGATAATGTCACAATCATAATATTAAGCAAAAAAAAGAGCCACCCCAAAACAAGAGGATTATTAAACAACTATTCCTTGCTCCCTCAGCAGGAGCTGCCCTTGGAGAGCCCGTGTGCTCCTCTGCCTCTTCATGCGGGCTGGGTAGGGCTGTCCACGGCCAGAGTTCAAGAAAAGAACAACCTGACACTCTTCAGAATCAGCTTTTGCCAGAGATACAGGTGATCTTTTGGGGCAGGAGGAGGCAAGAAAAAGTGAGAGAATATGAATATCCTCAAGTAAGGGAACCCTGCTGTAGAAAATAAACAAATAAATTAAAACTGAACTTGACATGAAGACTATCACCACAATGAAGGGCAACGATGTTGTGAGTCTGCAGGCCAGAGAAGGAGAGAGAGAACTAACCTAATTAACTTTTGGCACAGCACGGACATTCAAATAGCCATGATCGCATCTATCATCAAGATCTTCCTAAGTACCATGCGCCACTAAAAACAGCTGCCCGCAGTTCTGGGGCTGGACAGAAAGCAGAAAAGCCTAGAACAATTGTGCCAGAAAATAAGATTTTACACAAAAAAATGGTTGAGGACTCCCATCTGGGTAGTTCAGTTGGTTCCAGAACCCTCCCAGGCACCAAAACGTCACAGTTCGATTCCCGGTCAGAGCACATGCCTACATTATGGGTTTGATCTCCAATCTCTGTCTCTCTTCAAAAATCAATTTAAAACAACAACAACAACAACAACAAATGGCTGAGGAGCTCCATGGCCAAATTTGGGATAATTTCAGCATCAAAAGAAATGATAATAACTTATTGAATATTAAAAAAAACAAACACATACACATTCATGTTGAAATAAATAGTAAGCAAGAAGGAAAAGCTGTTCCTTTAAAGTTACATGTAAAAGAAATGATGGAAATAGAGAATTACTGTTTGGCAACCATTAGGCAAAAGTCACCAGTAAATGCTAAAACTAAGGAGTGAAAGTCTGAGGGGCAAAATACATGATCTGCACTTAGCAAAAGTAGCAGAGCCATAAAAGACAAAAATTGAGGAGCTGCCATAGGCCAAAAATAAAGACCAAATTCCATGGTGTGACTCCATTTATATCAAACTCTAGGTAATGCGTATACAGTGACAAAGACATTGTTGACGGAGGCGACAGGATGCAGGGAGGGGGTAGGAACAAAGAAACTTTTGCCAGTCATAGGTCCTGACTGTGGTAACGGTTACACAGTGCATGCAAATGTCACATTTGTCAAATTACATACTTTAAACATGTGCAGTTTTCCCATGTCAATTATATCTCAATATAGTTCTTAAAATTTCAGGAACTTTTCCAGATTAAAGGAGTTCAAGAGGACATTTTCTTATAGCGGAAATATGAATAGTCTATGGGTTAAATAATAATCTTGATAATATAAAACAAGAGGCCCAGTGCACGAATGTGTGCACGGGTGGGGTCCAGCCAGCCTGGCACCATTGGGGCACATCAGGGCTGGCCCATCATTGGCTAGCCAGCCCGCCCAGATCGGTTGGGGGGAAGGGCTGTAGGTGATTGGCCAGCAGACCTCACACCACCACCGCCACCCCCCCTTGGGGTTGGCAATGGAGGCAGGCAGGCTAGGTGGGAAGAGGGTTGCAGGCCAATCAGGGTGGTGGGGGCCCACTGTGGAGAAGGCCAGCAGGAAGAGAGGCTGCAGGAAGTTGACCTGCTAGTTCCACCCTCTATTGGGGTTGCTGAGAGATTAGAGGATCTGTCACAGGGAAGGGCTGCAGGTTGATCAGGGTAGCAGGGGACCATGGCGGGGAGGGGGTCGTGAAGGGGGGAACCATCTGGGGTGGGGCCAGCTGGGGGAAGGGACTGCAGGAGGTTGGCTGGCCAGCCTCAAGTATTGGGGTTGGGGGACTGACGGGGAGGGCCAAACATGGGGAGGGGCTGTGGGGGGTGATGGGCCAGTGGGCCCCCAAATGGGGTGGGGGTGCCAACCAGAGGGCAGTAGCCTGGGGGAGAGGCCAGGGGTGGTTGGCGAGCCGGTCCTGCGCCTGATTGGTTGGCAGTGCCGATCTGGGGTGGGGCAAGGGCTGTGGGCCTATCAGGGTGGTGGGGACCCCTCAGGGGCAGGGCCAGCTGGGGGAGGGGGCTGCAGGAGGTTGGCTGGTCGGCCCCGCCCCCTATTGGGGTGGGAGTTGCGATAGCCTATTGTTTTTTAAGAAATACACTCTTTAATCTGTAGAGATAAAGAAATATCATGTCATCTCAATTTGATCTAGGGAAAAAATAGAGTTGAGACAGTGAGACAAGGGAGATAAAGAGACAACGTTAAAAAAAAAATAGACAAAGTCTCTTGGGCTGAAAGACATACCAAATTCTCTGTATTTCTCTGGTAACTTTTCTATAACTCTGAATTAGGCCAGTATGAAAGACTTTTTTAAAATATATTTTTATTGATTTCAGAGAGAAAGAGAGAGGGGGAGAAACATCGATGATGAGAGAATCATTGATCGGCTGCCTCCTGCACTGCCTACCCTGGGGATTGAGCCCACAACCAGGGCATGTGCCCTTGACCAGAATCGAACCCAGGACCCTTCAGTCTGAAAGCCAAAGCTCTGCCCTCTGACGCTCTAGCTAGGGCTGAAAGATTTTTTTTTTTTTTAATGTTTTTCTTTATTTCAGAGAGAGGAAGAAAGAGGGAGAGAGATAGAAACACCTGTGATGAGAGAGAAGCATGGATTGGCTACCTCCTGCAACCCCCCCTGGATTTTTTTAAAAATATATTTTATTAATTTTTCATAGAGAGGAAGAGAGATGGACGGATAGCCAGAAACATGGATGAGAGAGAAACATCGATCAACTGCCTCCTGCACACCCCGCACTGGGGATGGATGTGCCCGCAACCAACGTACATGCCCTTGACCAGAATCGAACCTGGGACCTTTTAGTCTGCAAGCTGACGCTCCATCCACTGAGCCAAACCGGTATCAGCCCACCCCTGAATTTTGTGTGTGTGTGTTTTTTTTTTTAAATGAAATATGTGGGCCAGCCAGTATGGCTCCATGGCCGAGTGTCCATCAATGAACCAAGAAGTCTCGCTTTGATTCCCGATCAGGGCACCCGCCTGAGTTTTGGACTCGATCCCCAATGGGGACTATGCAGGAGGCCGCCAATCAGTGATTCTCCCTCCCATTGATGTTTCTTTCTCTCCCTTTCCCTTCCTCTCTGAAATCGATCCGCACCTATAAAATGAGATGCGGTGTACGGCACTTGGAAGATTATGACCAACAGCCAAAGTCATCCATCCATTAACAAATACTGTGTTTTCTCACTCAGACAGAAGTTGACAAAAGTGTCCCCTTGCTTGCCAGAGCAAGTTTATATATGTAAACCACACACTGATGTCTACATTTATAAATTTGATTTGCGTGGCAAATAGCTTCATCTGTAATTGGAAGGCCCTAAAAGTTTTGCTCTATTTCCTTTTGATTTGCAGCTATACCACACATACAGATGAGTATTAAATGTATTTAAGCAGGAGAATCAGGATTTCAGAAAAAACTTAAACTGCACTAACGAGAGCTTATTCAACATCCTGACTCCTCTATCTACTTCACTCACAACTCTATCGCCCCTTCACCCCCCACGCCCCACGCCTCCACCCCAGTAGTGCACAACCCAAAGCAGAAGTGCAATACATACTTGCTGACAATTAAGAGAATGCTAAACTTGTTCCAGTAAGAGATAAAGGCCTCAACTGTAGTCGTGGCCAAGAAAATGCAGAGGTAGAAGCGCTCAGATCTTGTAGAACGGGAAAATCGAGAAGAATGAGTGGAAGGCCTCAGAGATGACTGAACTTTCCATGTTGGGTGACTGTGCAGGTGAGCCATTGCACCATGTGATGTAAGAGGAGTAGTGAGTTTAGGAAAGAGAGCACATTTGTTTATACATATTAGAGAGAGAACATCTCTGCCAAGGATGTCTCTTGGCAAAGCAGGAGCTTTCGAGGGCGGTCTCCACTGGAGAAATCGCTGCTAAGTGCTTTAGATGCATGTCTGTAAATCATTAAGTTACTGGCACATTGTGAACGATTCTCCTATTGCGAAGATTCTTGCGTAAAAGGAAGGTTGTTCATTGCAGTAAGGTTCGAAATAAAATGCTTTAGAAACACCTTAAATATCCACCTTAAATATGTTTGGTCAAATGTCCAAATGGCTCAGTCAAATAAGACAGTGTTTTTGGACAAATAATTTAAGTCAGGAATGAAATAGACTATTTTCCTCGTTGCTACAGAGAGAGCAAGATGGGTCACCAGAAACTCTACTGGAGCCTCCCGAGAAAATTCGGCCAGGGTTCTCATTCCTGCAGCGTCTGTTCAAACCAGCACAGTCTCATCTGGAAATTCGGCCTCAACACGTGCCACCGGTTTCCATCCGCAGCCGGAGGACGCAGGCTTCATTACATTGGACTAAGTGAACTTCCATGAATGGGTCATTCAAGACATCTATCTTTGTACATAAAATAAACGTCATATATAGTTGTGGGTTTTTGGGGTTTTTTTTTAAAAGGATGAAATCGAAAAAGGTTGCTGAGTTTTAATGTCAACTAGTAATTGGTTAAGGTCACCCTGAAGTACCGCCGGCCCCCAGTCCGTTATGACTCATACAGAAGAGGCATCGGGACATAAGGATGCGCACAGGGAGACAGCATGTGAAGACTGGAGTTAGGCTGCTACAAGCCGAGGAACTACCAGAAGCTACGAGAAAGGCCTGGAGCAGATGCTTCCCCAGCACCGTCAGAGAGAGCACGGCTCTGCCATCACCTCGGCTTCAGACTCCTGGTCTCCAGAACTGTGAGACCAAACATTTCTGTTATTCTACGCCACTAGCTCCAGGTTCTTTGTTATGGCAGCCCTAGGAAACCAATCACATGTGGGGAAGCTGGGTTACTCTGTCCACTATGGGAGGGAGCTGGCCAGGGAGAGGTCAATGGGGGGGAAAGGAGACATGTTTAATATTATATGTAATACTTGAAACAATAAAGAATTTAAAAAAAAAAAGAAAAGAATCTGCCCACAGAGTTGTTAGAGTTGTACCCCTGAAATTTATAATTTTATTAACTAATGTCACCCCAATAAATTAAAATTTTAAAAAGTAAAAAAATCTGCCCACAGTGTAACAACATACCGAAGGGAGAGAATTAGTAAAAATCCTATATAATGCCGGGACCGGTTTGGCTCAGTGGATAGAGCGTCGGCCTGCGGACTGAGGGGTCCCGGGTTCGATTCTGGTCAAGGGCATGTACCTTGGTTGCGGGCGCATCCTCAGTGGGGGTTGTGCAGGAGGCAGCTGGTCAATGTTTCTCTCTCATCGACGTTTCTAACTCTCTGTCCCTCTCAATTCCTCTGTGTGTAAAATCAATAAAATATATATATATATTTTTTAAATCCTATATAATAAAGCCTCATATGCAAATCAACCAAATGGCAAAATGACCAGTAGCTATGACATGCACTGACCACCAGGAGGCAGATGGTCAATGCAGGAGCTGCCCGCAGCCAGCAGGCCCCAGGACAGAGCAGCCGGGTGTCTCCCCAATCACACCAGTTGCCCTGCATCGGGAGAAAACCAGTGATGAAGGTGGCAAGGCGATGGGGGGGTGGGGAGGGTTGCGAATAGGTGCTGCCAGGCTGGCCAAGGCCCCCAATCGCCCCGCAGGTTGCCCTGCAGATGGGACTTGATCCCTGGTCAGGCCTGTTCCCTACCAGAGCACAGGTTTCGTGCACTGGGCCTCTAGTATGAAATAAAGCTTGCCCCCAGCCTTTGATAACCACTCCAAATAAGGACTTTCTGCTCTTAAAACCCATTGCATTGATGGAAGTGTGTCTTGATATGGCCATTTTGGAGGACAGTTTGACAGTACCTATCAATAAAGTATGCATATCCTATGACACAGAAATTTCATTCATAGGATTCGATCATACATACATACCTGCACTAAATGCAACCTAGTTTTTCTACAAGTCCTGGTCAGACTCCCCAGTTTTCTGAAAAGGACGCCCATTCTATCTCCACCCCAGGAACCTGTCCTTAAAGGGTGACTTATTCGGCACTATATTGCTGTTTGTCAGAGGAAAGAACATCAAACTCAGTGCTAACCTATCCTTACAACTCTCATTTCCTTACACACAGATAGCAATGGAGGACTGCCAGGAAAACATGGCATTCATCCTTCCTTTTTAAATGCAACCTTTTGAGTCAGCCAGACCCTAAATTCTCATTACAAGGTTACTGGGTTACGGGTTTGGTCAAGGCACATACAAGAGGTAATGAATGCGTAAGTGAGCAAAACAACAAAATCATGTTTCTCTCTCTCTCTCTCTCTCTCTCTCTCTCTCTCTCTCCCACCTTCCCCCTCTCTGCCCCTCCTCTCTATATAAAATCAAAAAATTTTAACATTTTTATTTAAGGGAAAGGAGAGAGAGAAACATCAATGGTGAGAGTATAATTGATTGACTGCTTCCTGCACACTCCCCACAGAGGATCAAGCCCGCAACCTGGGCATGTGCCCTTGACCAGAATCAAACCTGGGACCCTTCAGTCCTCGGGCCAACGCCCTATCCACTGAGCCAAACCAGCCAAGGCTAAAATCATATATTTTTTTAAAAGGGGATCATAAAAAACAAAAGGAAGTTTAATTCCTCTGGTTTCTCAGGCTACCGAAGAAGTTAATGAATTTGTTCCACTCTTCATTTTCCAACCTGAATCTTCCAAAAGAGACACATAGCCAAAGGAGGCACAGTGGAGATATTTACAAAATCACATTTCACACCATTTCCCTGAGTCTCTATCAAATTCTACAATGAAAAATTTCTGAGACAACTTCTAAAAATAAGTCCATGTGTCCATGTACCAGACCTCCTGCAGGTAGGTCGTTTCTAATCGACCCCTTACAGCAACATTTCCCACCCCAGGAAAAGGCACAATACGGCGCTACCCCCACACAGACCCTTCTCACCGCTCCCAGATGTCTCCCCGTTCCTGGGCACGTACTCACCTTAGGCACAGGTAGCTTTTTCTTCAGCTCCTCACACTTCCTCTTCTTACAGATCTGGTGGCTGTTCTTTCTGTTTATGCAGTAGGTACATTCGCCACAGTTGGCCTTCTGCTGGCAGGGCACACAGACCCCACACCGCTTCCGTTTCTTCTTTTCCAGAGCAGGTAGCACAGTTGTGTGGGAAGGAGGAGAGGAGGTACTGGCAAGTGGCACTGGCGTAGACACCGCAGGGGCGTCGATGGGGGAGCTCCCTCCTTCCGATTGGCCGGGCACAGCCTGGCAGTGTTGGGCGAGGTCCTGGGAAGCTGGGTGCGGTCCGCCCTCAGGGGCTAACGCGAACCCCTGAGTGTCGGCGGGTGGAAAGCTTAGATGGACTTGCTTCTCATTCTCTACGTTGTTCGTAGCCATGGGGGGAGGTTCAGCATTGACCTCCGAGACTGAGGTGGGTTGAGGAGTGTGGCCTGAGCCCAAAGATAAAATCTGCATAGTACCTTGGACCTCAAGCCCATAGGAAAGGGTGCTCTGTGGATCAGGCCATCTCGGGAGGGCATTGTAGGTAGCTACTGGGTTCAGGGGAGCAGGAAGGAAGACGGGTGGGTCTGAGGCAGCACTCCCGCCCACACCGAGGATCTCCTGGTTGAGGATAGCACCAAACACCTCTCCTTGGACTGAAATAGCACCAGCGATCTCTGGTGGGACTGGGGTCTCGCCCAGAGCCCCTCCATGAACCAGATTAACACCGGGGATTTCCCATGGGTGTGGGACAGCACTGAAGGCCTGTCCTAAGACAGGGGTGTTACCGGGAACTTCCGGCTGATCTGGAGGAGCCTCGAGGACCTCCAGATGATCCGGTTTAGCACCAAGGGCTCCTTGCGCTGAACTGGCCAAGAAGAGTTTTAATAATGAGGTAGAATATAATCGCCCGCCGAAAGACAAATAGTTTCCAAGGTCCAATTCGGGGATCACCGTATTGAAGCTGGAGGTTGGGCAGCAATCATGTTCACTTTGGACGGGGTCCAGGTAAGAATCAGATAGCTTCAGAGATTCTACTTGGGAGCCCAAATCGTCTACCTGAATGCAGCTGTTTCCTTCAGAGGCAACAGGAAGGTCTGCTCGTTGGGGCAAAGGGGCACACGGAGGGTGCTCCTGGGCAAACATCCGAGGGGAATCACCGCTGTCGTCCAATGTCTCTTTAGAGAACAGTCCTTCACCATCGTGTGTCCCTTCCAGTGCCCCTTCCAGCGCCCCTACCAGTGTCCCTTCCAGCGCCCCAGAAAGGATCTCTGCCGCCGGGCCCCCGTGAGTGGGGGAATCTATTTTGGAATCCTCAACCCTTTGGCACCAAGACTGGGCTGCCCCTTGGCGCTCCTCCTGAACTGAAGAGGATGCATCTTGTAAGTCAATCAGGTTCTCTAGATCAGGAGGGACGGGGAGGTCTTGTGTTGGTACAGAATCATTGTCTGAGGCCTTTCCCTTCCGATCACACTCACGTGGCTTTTCTAAATTCTTAGGAGGCGACACTTTCTTGGGTTTGGCTATGACCACCGGGGGCTGGGAGAGCCGCCTGCTGAGGGAGGTTCTCCGGAGGGTCATGGTAAACCCATTGCACGTCAGGGACTCTGGGTTCCGGAACAGGGCCTCGGCCCTCTCCAGATTCAGCCGCGCTGCGCCAGCTCTGGTCAGGAGGCTCCTGACGGGCACGGGTGGTGGTGGTTTGGGTTCCGCTTTTTTCTTAACATCTCGTGCCTGAATGAATTTCTTTAGTTTCCGAGGGCTCATGGTCTTGCCTGACGTCACATTTTTGTTGATGGGCTTGAAGGTCTTCTTCAGCTGACTGTTTTTCTTTTTGCTTAGATCGTCCCTCCTGACTAATCTGGAAGGCTTCGCGTGGCGGGATCGAGACATGGTGACGGAGTAGGAGGAGAAAAGCAAAGGGCACGGGGAACAGAGTCATTGGTCCTTCGGCAGGTCTCACTTTTGAGAAGAATCTGGCTGCACCATGGTTGGGCTTAGTCGCACAAAGTGTGGTCTGAAACAAAAAAAAATTGGAGGTGAGTCTTTTTGCAATGCGTTCTCCCATTTGAAACACATTTACTACCAATTATTAATTAAAATTAGGGAACTGGGATTTTTACTGCAAAAGGTATAGTAAACAGGAAAACCACTAACATATTCGTTAAATTCTAGATTCACAATAAACCTACTTTATGTGCTGTGACAACTAGTTAAGTTGATGGATTTCTTTGAATAAAGTGAGCATGGGGGTTTCTTTAGATCAGAAACCCCACTATTGTTGTTACATGAAGTTTAAAGCTCAAATCCCAATCTTCACGAATTTGGATACAGTACTTTTAAAAAAGTATTTCTTGCCCTAACTGGTTTGGCTCAGTGGATAGAGTGTCAGCCTGTGGACTGAAGGTTCACGAGTTCAAGTCCAGTCAAGGGCATGTACCTGGGTTGCAGGCTCAACCCCGGCCCTGATGGGGGTGGGTGTGGCAGGCAACCAATCAATGTGTCTCTCTCACATTGAAGTTTCTCTCTTTCTCTCTCTCTCTCTCTCTCTCTCTCTCTCTCCCTCTCCTTTCCACTCTCTATTAAATAAATAAATAAATAAATAAATAAATAAATAAATATCAATGGGAAAATATCCTCAGGTGAGGATTAACAACAACAAAAATATTTTTTAATCTCTTTCCTCACCTCTCACCACACAAGGCTGAGGTATCATTGGTTTGATAGCAAAGCTGGTCTAAAGCCAGAGGAAGAGGCTTATATAATCCAAGAAACTCTACTTCTTGGAGATACAATAATATTAATACCACATTTCAACTGCACGCAAAAATAATATAAAATCTTAGAGTTAGTGTTAACAGATTAGGTTAAAATAAGACTCATTAGTCCAACAAGTAACTGCTGAGAACCTATGATGTACAAGGAAGGCTCTGTGGTGGGTAAGCCTGACTTAATCCAAAGCCTGCTGGTACTAAAAGTCCTTCTACCCCGGGTCCCAAGTGCCTCACGATGAATGCCTAGGCAAGGACATTGGAGATAAGGAGAAAATGAAATAATTCACACAGCAAAGGATACTAGGGCAGCAAGATAAGCAAGAAAAGAGGAGAAAAGGGGCTGACCAAGAGCAAGAGCCATCATCCGATGGCCTTCTCGTCTCCTCAGATTGCCTTCCCTGACCCAAAATAAGACCAAGATGAATGAGACTGAAGCTCACCATACAAAATACATCAATAGATTCTCCAAAGACCACAGAATCAACACACTGACCACAGAACAGGCGATACTTCTCTCACAGTCAATGGGTTGTTGGACTTGTGAGAAAGCATGGTGGAGGAGAATGGCTACTCAAGCTGGTCTGCAACCAAGTGATCAACCGTCTGTGGCAAAATGAGAGAAAGGAAGTGAGACAATGTGTAAGTTTTTAATAAAGTTGAATTTATTCATTTTAATCAACTCTCCAACTGACATTATGCCTTCCTGTTTTCTCTCATGAAAATGTCCTTTCTAAGAAATATAGTCAATGTCCTTTGGTGAAAGTGTCTGAGATAGGCTCATTTTATTAAAAATGTTATTACTTTGTTTTTGTTTAATGCTAGTATTTGACAGCCCTCTATCAATCTCAAATGTTGCTTTTGTTTTCGTCGTACTGACCCAATCCAGGTAATCCTGGGATGCACTGGTTGGTTTAGTGCCTAGAGCCCTTGTCACAAAAGCTTTCGGCTTGAACCTGTGATCAGCAGCTATGTTTTTCAGCAAACCTCTTAACTGAGTCAAGGTTTCTGCATCTGAAATGCAGTTGTTTTGAGGTATCAATGGGCTCCTACCGGGAAAGCCTAGTGGCGCTAGTTTCCTTCTTGTGATATCTGAGATTGAAGGGGACAGCAGGGGAAGAGGCTGAAGGCAGGAGGCAGCGGGGGAAGGTAGGGCCTTTGGAAAGCTGCAGACCTGGCTTCAGTTCCCAGCTCAGAAACATTCCTGGCCATGTGCTTCTCACAAATTCCTTGGTCCCTCTACAGCCTCAGTTTTCTTATGGGTAATCAGATGGGAAGCACAATAGTACCAGCCTCACTGGTAATTATGAGAATATAAGATGTTATGTTTAAAGGCTTAGCACAGGGCTGCTAAATAATAGGTGTTTAATGCACGGGAGATTAGAAAAAGTGTTCATAACTCCAAAATACAAACACAAAAAAGAAAAAATAGGCTCAAATGTAGTTATTATTATTATTATAGAACCAGTTTGACCCAGTCTGACATACCCTGCAAAGCAAAATTTAGTTCTTTTGTTTCCCACCTAATAGACTGTATATTATAACTGTCCAATCACAGAGCACAACAGAGACAAAGCATTTTGCCTGTTAAAAGACTTTTTAAATAGACAGTAATGATAACATTAACCACAAGAGCCGAAACTGGTTTGGCTCAGTGGATAGAGCGTCGGCCTGCGGACTGAGAGGTCCCAGGTTCGATTCCGGTCAGGGGCATGTACATTGGTTGCGGGCACATCCCCTGTAAGGGGTGTGCAAGAGGCAGCTGGTCGATGTTTCTCTCTCATTGACGTTTCTAGCTCTCTAGCTCTCTCCCTTCCTCTCTGTAAAAAAAATAAATAAATAAAATATATTTTTAAAAATTGAAAACAAAACATTAACCACAAGAAATTTTGATCAATTTGTGCCAAATACAAACACCAGGCCAGAGAATGCTTCATTTGAGTTCTTGGCATCTAAGCTCTTTTTCTTTAAAAAAAAAAATTTTTTTTTTGCCCTGGCCAGTATAGCTCAGTGGATAGAGCATTGGCGTGAGCACTAAAGGGTCCAGTGTTTGATTCCAATCAAGGGCACATGCCTGGGTTGCAGGCTTGATCCCCAGAAAGGGCCATGCAGGAGGCAGCTGATGGATGATTTTCTCTCTCACTTCCTCTCTAAAATCAATAAAAATATTAAAAAATAATTTTTTTCCCTGCAATAATTCTTTGGCTATGAAAAACTATCAGATATTTTCTCCAAATGTTTTTGGAAAAATGTGTGGATGGTCTTTCTTGCACCAACAGCTTTAGAAAACAAAAACCATTCCACTTGCAATCTCCAAAAAGTCAGCAATCTTTTGTTTTGTTTTGTTTTTTCAGATAATGAAAAGCAGTCCATTCCTTTCTCTAGAAATTCAACAATATCAATATTAGCTTTCTTTATCTCTTCTATCAAGAACATAATGCTAAAATGTGTTAGGAACACATAATCCAGGCATTGTAATCATCCATGAAAATTAAAATTCATACATGAAGGCAAGTAATCTGGATATGCCAGAGGGTGTCCTGGGATCTGCTTTTAAGAGTAGTTTATGAATCAATCTGTCTCTTACATACTCTTTTATTTTTAAATTGAAGTGCTTTAGAAATTCAGGCTTGTAATTAAGATAATGTTTACCATTCAAACCTTATCTCCAGAAAAAGAGCCAGAGAAGGAAATGGGAAAGGTATAAGCAAATGGATTGGGGAAGATGTGGCCTCTTTAAATGATAACAGCCTTTTTATGAGATGATGCAAGAGGCCAAAGAGCCCTGAAAAGTCCAGCTGCAGGGGAGGAAGCACTGGGTACCACCCAGCCAAAAAGACAATCACACACCAAATAAGATTCTAATTTTATCACCCTTGGCTCCACTAATGAAACATAACCTTCTCTAGTAATGAGCCAAGATATTCCCAGAGCTGAACTCTAGAAGAGGAAGCAAGCTTTTGGGGTTTTTTGTTGTTGTTGTTGTTTGTTTTTTCAAAAATTTGTAGGGGGGAAAAATGTAGTTAATTCATAAAATAGGTCCATATTTAAATATGGAAGTATCCCTACATATCTCCTTAACTGTATTTTCCTTAATTTGTAAACATTATCAATTGCTCCATTTTCTTTCTCTCTTTTTTTTTTTTTTGGGGGGGGGGGTGCTTTTATTCATTGTAGACTATTTAAATCACACACAAAAATACATTTATAATTGAATACTAATTCCATTTTTCATTTCTAATGAGAACTGGCATTTCAATTATTTCTCAAAGTCAGTTTTAGTCTATCCTAGGAGCTATGCAAGAGTCTGAGTGCTACAGGATAATGTGAGGGAAGCAGAAAATAACAGAATGGTGTTGCTATTATTGAATATAGATAGCAGGTCCATGAGGGGAAACCATACGCAATTAATTGACTCTATCCTGAGTTCTTATTTTTCTGGAAGAGAAAACAAAATGAAACAACACACACACACACACACACACACACACACACAAAATTATGGGATTACTTATTTGACCAATCTCTTCACCAGAGGGCAGCAAGACACCTAACCCACATTAAAAAAAAAAAAAAAAAAAGTTTCCTAAAATATCATTGTGAAATAGGAGACTGGAATGTATGAGATCCAAACATTATAGGCCAAGAGATAAGAGGCCAGCTGATACCTTAAAACATGAAGCAACACCATGCTAGCATAGAGAGAGTAAGGTTAAGGACAGAATGGAGAAGGGGCAAGAACAGGCCCCAGGGTGAATACGACAAACTGGAAGATCTGCTCATTATTCAAATTTTATAATTTTTAAAAACATATGTTTTATCTCCTCCTCTTCCCCCCAGGAGAGGAATGGAGAGAAACATGGAGAGAAATATCTACAGATTGCCTCTCGCATGCCCCCTACTGGGGATGGGGTCGGAAATCCAGGCGCATGCCCTGACCCGGAACCAAACCGGTGACCTCTAGCATTCACATTATCTAAACTTACCTACCAAATTGATCAACAGCATCTGATTTTTGCCTCAGTGTCATTTGAGCTTACTGAGTAGTCACAGTCTTACTCTTCACAATATTTACAATTATTGGACTAATCACCTTGCCTAGAAAATGAAAGGCTGACTTCCCAAACTGAATCAGTTGTCTGTAAAGGACAGTATGACAGCACCAGGTCAGAAAGTCCTCTCTCACCTAGATTCCTCCCTCCTTCCGGTTCTCCCAAATTCCCCTCCCCGCAGGAAGTGGCTGAACTGATGGTAATCACCCAGCCCCAATGTCAATTTAAAATCATATTGCATACCTTCTCACCACCAGCAGTGGCCCAATGAGTGGCGCGTATTTGCATATACATAGCCAAGTTGCAAAAGTAATGCTGATTTCACAATCACTCTCTATTCAGCTCCTGGGAACTGAAAGGCTACTACTGCATTTGACTAAAAAAAGACCTTAAAAACATTTCTTTTTAAAAGGCACCACCTAGCTTAGTTTCCTCCAGGAACTCAGTTCTACCTCTAAAGGGATGAGGAGGTGGGCGGGCTCCTGGCTGTTCCTAGTTTCCCCCCCAGGAAGTGTGAGAGCCCTCGCACAGGGAAAGGCTGTTCAAGGAAACTCTCTAGAATCCCGGCAGATGTAGTGAAAGGCTCCTTCCATATGTAAAACAACCCCGCTGCCCTGCAGAGAGCCAGAAAAAGGGCCCAAACGGGCGGCAGAAAAGGGAAGGCAGAAGTTAAAATGGAGACGGAATGACCCTTCTAAAAACTAAGAAAAGCATAAAACACATTGGGAAGGAGAGGGAAAAAAAAAGAAGAAAAAAAACCCGCATAAGAAAAATGTCTAAAAAGAAAAAGATTCTTTTAAAAGGCCAATAAGCTGAGAAAAGGAAAGAAATTATAGTAGCGAAACTAGAATCTGAAGCAGACAACTGGGATTTAAAGAGGAAAGGTAGAAAAACAGGAGGAAAAGGGGAATTTCAATACACAGAGAGAGAGATAAAGACGCAAAGAAGAGGGTGGGGGAGGGGAGACGCAAACCAGATAAAGAAGATTGGGAGCAGGAAGAGGAAAGGAACAAAGGGCAGAGACCAGGATGA
The DNA here is from genome assembly GCA_036971965.1 of Nyctalus aviator. Taxonomy (NCBI): domain Eukaryota; kingdom Metazoa; phylum Chordata; class Mammalia; order Chiroptera; family Vespertilionidae; genus Nyctalus; species Nyctalus aviator. The sequence goes on along the minus strand of CM072933.1, from coordinate 35,816,823 downwards.
CCCGAACCTCCTGCCCATCCCTCTGGTAGACCAGAGCCGAGAGCGCCGGCTCACTCTCACTGCACCGGGTGAGCGGTGGGCCCAGCGCCGGGAGTCTGAGCCGCTCATCTCCCCAAAGTAAAAGGAGCCCACCGAACGTGATGCTGAAGATTCACGGAAATCAGAGCAGGCCATTCAACCCTGCCAGAGGCTGACAAGCCACCTTGTTAAAATCTCTTCATTGGGGAGGGAAGGGACTTTTAGTTTTTCACCAACACCAATAAAATCAGGAAACGCACCCAAACTCGTGTTATCTGAGTGTGAGTAATACCGAAAGAGCTCCAAACATCTCATTTGCACACCTATCTGCAAGCAGCCCCCCCCCCTCCCCCGGTTTAATTGTGGCCATAAATTCCTAGTTTGCCCTAAAGAACTCTTACCCAACCTGGCTAACAAGAGCCATTTCCATATTCTTTCTAACATCCTGGGGCCGAAGGGAGGCAACATTTCTATTCCCCTGGAGACTGCAGGGAGGGGGAGGGGTGAAGGGGGAGCACATTTGGGTCCCCGGGGACCCGGGGCGGCCGCCCCGCAGCGCACCCCGCTACCCCATCCACCCACCCGCGCGCGGAGCGCACCCCGCGGCCACCGGCGCGCACCTCCCCGCGTCCCGCTCCAGACCCAGAGGCCCGTTCCCCGCCCCGGGCCATGCCCGGAGCGCTGGGGGCGATGCAGACCGTCCTGCGCCGGCAGAGGGGCGGGGGGGGGGGGGGGACGCCACAGGAGTGACCTGGGCAAGAGGGCTAATTTGAAGTCGGGGCGGGAGGGGAAGACTCCCCGATCAGGCGATTATCTGCTCTCTGGGTGATCCATTCATTTTTATGGGGTCAGAAATGCCCCGTTTGGGCTCCCCGTTCACGTGGTGGGAATATATGGACCGCACACAGCCTCTCCAGAAGCTCAATGGGTTGGGAAGGTGGGGGAGAGACTGAGGGGAGGGGAGGGGACAGGAGAGACGGAGGGGAGGGGAGGGGGTGAGAGAGGGGAGGGGGATGAGAGACGGAGAGGGGAAATGGGGAGAGGAGGAGAAGGGTGAAGGGACAGGAGGGAGAGGGGGAAAGAGGGTAATGGGGAGAGGGAGAGAAGGGGGAGAGAAGTAGAGGGGAAAGGAACAGGAAGGAAAGGGGAGAGGAGGAGAGGGACCTGGCCGGGTCTCAGCCTGGACCCCGCCAGGGTGGCGACCCCGCACCCGCCCGCATGTGTTGCTCGGCCGGCCCAGCACCCGCGCCCGCACCTCCCACCCGCGGGCCCGTCCCGGGGTCCCGCCTCCGAGGGACTAAGGACGGGTGACCCTCTGGAGACCTTGTTAAAGGCCATTTGACCAAACACTCCATACATTGCCTGCCCCCTTCCCCCCGGACCCGCTTCCTCCCCAAAAGCTGCGGGAGAGGCGCCAGCACGGTCCCCCGGAGCCTGCCCCTCCGCCAGCCCGGGAGCCAGAAACTTACAGGACAGACACCCCGAGTTCCCCGGACCCTCCCCTCTCCTGACCCCAGGCGTCCGGCCTGCGCCTCTCCCTGAGGGCGCCTCGATCGCCAGCACTTAGGGGACCCCCGCCCCCCGGGCCACGCAGCCCCCTCCCCAGCCCGGGTCCCCCCGGCGCGCCAGCTCGCGCCCGCCCCAGTGCGCCCGCAGCCGGGCCCCGGGCGGACGGCCGTGATCGCCGGCGGGGAGGGGGGGGATGGGGAAGGGCAGTGTTCCCCTCCCCAACCCCAGCTCCCCCAGCGGCCCGGGGCGGGGGGTCGCCGCTGGGAGCCCGCCCGCCCAGCGGCCCCGGAGACCCGCGGGCTCGGCGCCCGGGCCCACGTCCCGCCGAGGAGAGCGCAGCCCCGCAGCCCCCCCCGCCCGGCCTGGGTGCGGGGTCCCAGAGGGCGCCCTGCCCCCTGCCCCCTGTCCCCTGCCCCTGCCCCCTGCCCCCTGCGGGGTCCCCGCTCACCGCGCCCGCCGGGTCCCAGCAAACTTTCCAGCGCGCGCCGCCTCCCCTCTCCGGAGCCCGGGCCCGGCGGGCGGCCGGGACGCACACCTACCGGCTCCGGCGCGGTCAGGGCTGCAGCCCCCGGGGCGGCCGGCGGCTCCGCAGAGGCGGGCGGCGGGCGGGCAGGTAGGGATGCATGGCTGCAGCGGGGCCGGGGCGCATCGGGGGGCGCAGGCCCGTGAGCGGAGAGGCCGGCGGCTGCGAGCACCATGCGGCCCCGGAGCGGTCCCTCCTCCGGCCAGGTCACCCCCCGGAGCCGCGGTCTCCCCGGGACAGACTCCGGGAGTGAGGCTGGGGCTCTGCCTGCGCCGGACCCTGCACCGCCTAGCGAGAGACAAAACGCGAGCTGGATTTCCCCAACCCGGGAGTGGGACTAGCCCCTCGACCCTCCCCCGCCCCTGCGCCCTCCCCTTTGCCCTCTTCTCTCTCTCTCTCTCTCTCTCTCTCTCTCTCTCTCTCTCTCTCGTCAAAGCAGAGTATGGGAGAGGGAGGAAGGTGTCTAGTCAGTAATCCTTTTTTTCCCCAAGGTGCTCTGGAGTTGAGAGAAAAGTTTTAGGGTATCTATATGGAATGTGTGTGACACATAAGGGGGTGCCAGGCAAATGGCACCATGGAGAATATCTGGGTCGCGAGCGGGGGAAGACTGCCCTCCACCCCAAAGACAGATGCCAGGAGAGGGATGACTCATTGACTCATTGCTTAAAGTCTGCAAAGGTCGTCATAACATTTTTGTTAGTTACTTAAGCCCTGTTCCTTGACGGTGGTATTACTTATGGATGAAGAAAGTAAGGACCAGAAAGAAGTTTTTATTATTATTATTATTATTATTATTAAATATATTTTATTGATTTTTTACAGAGAGGAAGAGAGAGGGATAGAGAGTCAGAAACATCGATGAGAGAGAACCATCCATCAGCTGCCTCCTGCATACCTCCCACCGGGGATGTGCCCGCAACCAAGGTACATGCCCCTGACCGGAATTGAACCTGGGACCTTTCAGTCCGCAGACCGATGCTCTATCCACTGAGCCAAACCGGTTTTGGCAGAAGTAAGTTTTTAAATATATATATTTCAGAGAAAGGGAGAGGGAGAGAGAGATAGAAACAACAATGATGAGAGAATCATTGACCGGCTGCCTCCTGCAAGTCCCCCAACTGGGGACCAAGCCCACAAACCAGGCATATATATGCCCTTGACTGGAATCAAACCTAGGACCCTTCAGTCCACAGGCCAACTCCAACCGAGCCAGGACAAGAAGTTTTCAGCTTTAGGAGGAATAGCCAGTGGCATTATGCCAAAGTTAAGATTGGGGCATCTGAATCTCTTCCAAAATGTTCGGTGAAGGTGTTGGTGGTATAGTGGTGAGCATAGCTGCCTTCCAAAATGTTCGGTGGCTGTTGCTTCTTCCAACAGTCAGTCATTACACAGACAAGGGAGTGTCATTGGGGACAGCTACACTAGCGGGAGACTTAAAGGAAGTCTAATTCTCATCTCTGCGTCTGGATAATCAATGACCAGAAATCACGTTAAGGACACGTGGGTGCTCACCCCGTTTTATCCAGCGTACTGTATATAAAGGTTATGTTTCTTGTCAGTGAATATTTATTCCACTTTTACACTAACTTTCAAATAAATACATTTCTGGCACACACACACACACACACACACACACACGCAAAAAAAGAATGTTGGGTAAGTTTGAGTCAAAAGTTGGTTTTCATAAAGAACAACAGGGAAAGAACTGTCACGATGTTGCAATATCCTGGCTTTTGTTCATTCTTTTAAAGCAGTGTTTCCCAAACTTCTCTCATGATGAGAGTCACCTGGTGGAGTTGTTAAACTACAGATTCCTGAATCCCAACTAAGAAGTGCGAAACTAGAATTTGTGGGAACATATAGGTAAAATTGTATACTTAGTGCTCTAAGACTGTTTTTAAAAGATTCGCTTTTAAAAGTAATTGACATGGGAAAACCACACAGACTTGGAAAGTTGTCATGGTGGCTGGCACTCATTCTCTTCATTCTGTGTGAGCTGAGTCTGTGCCACGTGCCAGGCACTGTTCTAAACTCAGGGGGAACAGCTGGGAGCAAAATGAAACCTCTGCACGTGTAGAGCCTGCATTGGGTCATAGGATGGCGGGCGGTGGGGGGGTGGGGGGGAATGAGAAAATAAAGGCAAAAAATAACAAATATAGCCGAGGCTGGTTTGGCTCAGTGGTAGAGCGTCGGTCTTCGAACTGAAAGGTCCCGGGTTCGATTCCGGTCAGGGGCATGTACCTTGGTTGTGGGCACATCCCCAGTAGGGGGTGTGCAGGAGGCAGCTGGTCAATATTTCTCTCTCATCGATGTTTCTAGCTCTCTATCTCTCTCCCTTTCTCTCTGTTAAAAATCAATAAAATATATTTTTAAAAAATACCGAATATTGACAGTGTCAGATGACCATGGTAAGGAGGGGAGGTTGAAAAGACGACTAAGAGGATTAGGGAGGGTTGCAATTTTTAAACCGAGCAATCAGCTCCTTGAGTGGGTCTGGAAGAGATAAGGAGGAAGCTGGGAGTTTTTTATGCAGAGAAAAGAGCAAGGGCAGGGAAACCCACTCTGATGCCTAGAGCTTTGTTAGTTCACCTTCTCTAATAAAACTCTGCTCTCCCTCAAAAAAATAAAAATAGGTGACCCTTCTCCCCCTCCCCACGTGGAAGTCCATTCTGTGTCACTCTTCCCTCCCCCATGTGGGAGTCTGAACTTGTTCTTCAATAAACCTCCACCTTTGCTATAAAAATTTTTTTTAATAAAAATAAATAAAAAGAGAGAGCCAGGACAAAGGCCCTGAAGGTGGGATTGTGCTGTGGCAACAGAACTATTTCACAAGAGTGAAAAAATGTCTAAGTGATCATTAAAAATAAAAATAACAAAAGATAGATTGCTGCCCTAGCCTGTTTGGCTCAGTGGGTAGAGCATCTGCCAGTGGACTGAAAGATCCCAGGTTCGATTCTGGTCAAGGGCACATGCCTGGGTTGCAGGCTCAATCCCCAGCAGGGGGCATGCAGGAGGCAGCCAATGTTTCTCTCTCATCACTGAAGTTTCCATCTCCCTCTACCTCTCCTTTCCTCCCTGAAATCAATAAAAAATATATTTAAAGAAAAGAAAAAAGAAAAAGATAGATTGCTCCCACTGTGGATTTTGGGACAATTTGGGAGTATCTCTTGCCATCTTTATATCTGAGTCATGAACATAGTGCCTAGTAATAGCAGGTTCATCTGAACCTGTTAGAAAAAGGGTCTGATATTTATAATAGAAACAAAAAGTTTGAACAAGTCATGGAAAACTAAATAATAAAATGATGTATGTACCCAAGGAGAAGAAGGGAAAATGTAATTATTTCCAGTCTTCAATATCAAAGAATAAATGTTTAAGAAATTTCCCACTATCCTCACCTTACCCCATTCTTCCTTAATAACAAAGTAAAAATTTCTGTCTTATTTCCAATCATCTCTCTAGAAAAGAGATGTGAAATACACATAATATGGGTATTGGAACTGAGCTTCTCTAATTTCTTGAAGACATCACTCTAATTTCTTCTTAGCTGCCTGCTTATTAAAATTACATTAAGCAGTGCCCTAGAAAAAAAAATATATATATATACTCCCCTCAAAAATATACACACACACACTATTACTTTCCTATATATAATTTTTTTTCCCCTGGCTGGTGAGGCTCAGTGTCTTGCATTGAAAAGTTGCACTGAGGGGAGGGGGTGGAGGGTGGGGTGGGAACCTGGTGGAGGGGGGAAGAAATGAGGAACCTTTGTAATATTATGAACAATAAAGATTGATTAAAAAAAGAAAAAGAAAAAAAAAGAAAAGTTGCACTGAAAGATTGTCTTAACAATTCCAGTGGTGCCGAAACCGGTTTGGCTCAGTGGATAGAGCGTCGGCCTGCGGACTGGAAGGTCCCAGGTTCGATTGCGGTCAAGGGCATGTGCCTTGGTTGCCGGCACATCCCCAGTGGGAGGTGTGTGGGAGGCAGCTGATCTATGATTCTCTCTCATTGATGTTTCTAACTCTCTATCCCTCTCTCTTCATCTCTGTGAAAAATCAATAAAATATATATTTAAAAAAACAACACACCAATTCCAGTGGTAATCTTTCCAACCTCATCATTCTAATGGTCCTCTCCCAAACTCAACCTGGAAGCACCCCCACTTGCCTCCACACCCGCATTATTCATTTTCTCCGCTGCCTGCAAGCAGCAGAATCCTACTGGCGCCTTAGCCAGCTTCAAAAGCTGAACACCTAGCACTGGCTGGTGTGGCTGGCTGGGTTGGAACATCACATCTGCCGGTGCACCTAGAGGTTTTAGTCGGGGTGCCTGTGGGAGGCCGCAGGTCTCTCTGTCTCCCCCTCCCCCCACACCTTCTCTCTGGAGTCAATTTTTTAAAAGTCTTTAAAAAAAACAACAACAACCTTAAAACCTTAATACACCAGAGGTTTTTGTTTGCTTGCTTGCTTGCCTGAGGTCTTTATTACTTCTCAGCATTCCTTATTTTGGGAGGGTTTTTTTTGTTGTTGTTGTTATTTATTTATTTTGGCTTCTTCCCGCCATGCACCCTGTTCTAAGTCTTCATTTTCGCTCACCTCCTAGTCCGCCCATAGTCCCAGGCTATCAAGAGAAACCCTCAAGCAATAGATTTCTCCTTTACCGTTCCCTTCCTCCTTCAGTGGTACTATTTCCTTCTTACGTTTCTTTCCTGCTCTATGGCTGCCCTTTAACGTATGCCTTCGAGCCCATGGTCTTCCTGTTATTTTATTTAAGCAGTTTTTACTTCATTAGTGAGATTTCGGTTCTAGCATCCTCAGTCTCAGCTTCATTAGCTCCTTCTCTGCTGTTTAGAGGTCACCTCCGGGATCGAGCCCGCAACCTGGGCAGGTGCCCTTGATCGAAATCGAACCTGGGACCCTTCAGTCCGCAGGCCAATGCTCTATCCACTGAGCCACACTGGCTAGGGCTTCTTCATCTTAGAATGCCGCTTCCCTGGAATTCTGTGACACCTATAGGTCACCCTAGCTCCTCACCCCTATGTCCAACTAAGATACCTTCACCATCATCTCTCTCTGGTCACTCCCTCCTTCAGAACCTGCGCGGCATCTGGAGCACGTCAGGCCTCCTCCTGATCCAGTGAGAGATTCCAAGGCTGAATCTCCAGCCCTGGAGGCTTTGGTCTGTAAACTCCAGTCCATTATCTCTAACCTCCCAAATATTCCTTTCATTTCCACCCTAAACATGCTCAGACCTGCTCCACTCTGAAGCTTTCTTTTCTGTCTATATAGTAGGCACTTTATTTTTTTATTTTTTAAAAAATATATTTTTTTGATTTTGTACAGAGAGGAAGGGAGAGAGATAGAGAGCCAGAAACATTGATGAGAGAGAGTCATCGACCAGCTGCCTCCTGCACACCCCCCACTGGGGATATGCCCGCAACCAAGGCACATGCCCCCTACCGGAATCGAACCCGGGACCCTTCAGTCCCCAAGCTGACGCTTTATCCATTGAGCCAAACCGGTTTCGGCCATAGTAGGCACTTTAAAACAACTGACAATTATTTCTGGACATTTTCTTCCTCCCCACTGAAAATTCATTTAAAACTGTTTAAAATTTTTATTGATTTTTAGAAAAAGAGGGAGGGAGGTGGGGAGAGAGAAAGATATCACCATCAGCTGCCTCCTGCACACCCTCTATGGGGGGTGGGGGAATGGAGCCTGAAACCCGGGCAGGTGCCCCAACTGGAATTGAACCAATGGACCTGCAACCTTTCTGTGCATGGGAGGATCTCAAACAACTGAGCCACACCAGCCAGAGCCCCAGCCCTCTTATGGAATCCATGACTAAATCCCATCCCTTTGTGGATGAAAAGGGGCCACAGAATAACCCGACTAGCTCAGGGAAGGCCTGCATGGCAGCTTGCAAACTCAGAGGCCTAAAGAAACCACAAAGGATGGTCTGAGATTGAAATTTTAACTGAAAGCAGTTTATGGTGGGTAGTCATGTCCTAGGCTGGTATCTTCCCTGACAAAGATCAATCTTTATCTTAACTAAGCCAGCCTTTTGTCTCTAGCATCAATGATAACATTCCTTTGGAATGTCAGGGTAACTTCTCCTTTTCCAGACCCCACAGGGCACAACCAGGACCCAGAGGAGACCATAAATCCTTTCAGTGTTTCACCGTGTCAGTTGTTGACTCTTAACTCTCCTGTACCCACCATGTAAAAGATATATGTGTCTATCATCCTACTTTTTATACAACCCCAGAAGTTTTCCCACTTTGCTTTCTCCCGACTCCTTAATCCAGTGTTTCCCAAACTTCCCTCATGAAAATCACCTGGTAGAGTCGTTATTTAAAGTACAGATTCCTGAATCCCATCTAAGAAGTGCTAAAATAGAATTTTTGGGAACATATAGGTAAAATTGTATACTTAACTCAGTGCACTTCCAAATCTATCAACAGTGAATTTCATGTAGCCCACTTACCTCTTTTTTTTAATTTATATATTTTATTGATTTTTTTTTACAGAGAGGAAGGGAGAGGGATAGAGTTAGAAACATCGATGAGAGAGAAACATTGATCAGCTGCCTCCTGCACACTCCCCACCAGGGATGTGCCCGCAGTCAAGGTACATGCCCTTGATTGGAATCGAACCTGGGACCCTTGAGTCCACAGGCCAACACTCTATCCACTGAGCCAAACGGATTAGAGCTACATCTCTTTTAAAAAATATTTTTTAAAAAATTTATTTCAGAGAGGAAGGGAAAGGAAGAGAGAGAGAGAGAGAGAGAGAGAGAGAGAGAGAGAGAGAAACATCAATGATGAGAGATAATCATTGATCAGCTGCCTCCTGCATGCTTCCTGTTGGAAACAGAGTCTGTAACTCAGACAACCTGGGCTTGTGCCCTTGACCTGAATCAGCCTGAAACCCTTCAGACCGCAGGCTGACGCTCTATCCACTGAGCCAAACTGGGTGGGGCTATATCTTCTCTTTTGACTGTAAAATATAGAATGGCTGTAGGCGGCAGGAATGGCACCAGTTGTCTAACTGGTAGGGCCAGACCAGACCTGGGGTCGGCAACCTCAGTGCTTGAGTTCTGGCTAGGAAAGAATTCACAGCTAAGACCCAAACTATCAGAGAACACTTATTTGGTAAAATCACAGAGGTAGAAAAAATAATTCCTAGAAGAAATGGGCTTAGAGCAGTGTTTCCCAAAAGCTCCCATGATGAGAATCACCTGGCGGAATTGTTAAACTACAGATTCCTGAACCCCAACCAAGAAGCGCTAACCTAGAATTTTTGGGAACATATAGATAAAATTGTATACTTAACTTTTATTTTATTTATTTATTTATTTATTTATTTTTTAATATATTTTTATTGATTTTGTACAGAGAGGAAGGAAGAGAGATAGAGAGCCAGAAACATCGATGAGAGAGAGTCATCGATCAGCTGCCTCTTGCACACCGCCTATTGGGGATATGCCCGAAACCAAGGTACATGCCCTTGACCGGAATTGAACCCGGGACCTTTCAGTCCCCAAGCCGACGCTCTATCCATTGAGCCAAACCGGTCCTGGCTATTTATTATTTTTTAAAAAATATATTTCATTGATTTTGTACAGAGAGGAAGGGAGAGAGAGAACTATAAACATCGATGAGAAAGTCATCGATCAGCCGTCTCCTGCACACCCCCCACCGGAGATATGCCCGGAACCAAGGCACATGCCCTTGACCAGAATCGAACCCGGGACCCTTCAGTCCCCAAGCTGACGTGCTATCCATTGAGCCGAACCGGTTTCGGCTGTATATTTAACTTTTAGCACTTCTTAGTTGGGATTCAGGAATCTGTAGTTTAACAACTCCACCAGGTGATTCTCATCATGGGAGAAGTTTGGGAAACACTGGCTTAGGGAAACAAGTTACGGAGGTAAAGGAAGTTGTCCTTGGAGTTTGGAGGCCGGGAAGTTAATGGTGAGGTGCCTGAGGCAGAGAGGGGGAGAGGAGGGGAAGGGAAAGGCATTGGTGGCTCCTGGGAGAGAGAGTCCGGGCCTCTGTCCTAAGGGTGGAGATTTTAGGGGAGGCCCCAAGGGGAGATGTTAATAGAAAACTCAACAGTTTTCCAGGCGTGTCCTTTCTTTTTTTTTTTTTTTTAATATATTTTATTGATTTTGTACAGAGAGGAAGGGAGAGAGATAGAGAGTTAGAAACATCGATGAGAGAGAGTCATGGATCAGCTGCCTCCTGCACACCCCCCACTGGGGATATGCCCGCAACCAAGGTACATGCCCCTGACCGGAATCGAACCCGGGTCCTTCAGTCCCCAAGCCGACGCTCTATCCATTGAGCCAAACCGGTCCAGGCCAGGTGTGTTCTTTCAAGGCTATGGTCTCGGCTGATGGATTGATCAGCAACAAGGCCATTATTCCATGCAGCTTGTCTGGAGGTCAGCCGCGCAGGTTTTGTTGATTATGGGCCCTGGAGCAGAAATGCAATTGAGGCAGAGGTGTTATCTCTTAGGGATTCAAACCTCTGGACCAGCCTTTAGGTAGGGGAGGGAAAATTCACCCCAAGGGCAAGGTCCCACCCTACAGTTGATTGTCCAGTCCTTGGCACCTGGGGCTTTCCACCCTGACCTAGTGTACCCGGCCCAGCGTCCTTGGTCTGCTCTTGTAGGTCTAACTGCCTGCCACAGAGTAAGGTGCAAAGCTACCCTCCTCTGGAACATTATCCCCGTCTGTTGAGATCTGCTTCCCGGCACTCGTCAGGTTAGCTCAAATAAACTCACAAAAGTTCCTCACAGGTTTGAAGTTCCTCTTATGTTAACAACTTCCCTGTGTCTCAAATTCATCAACTTCCCAGGGCCTTTACTTTAGAGTCTAAAGCTTAGACCAAGTGCCACATCTTACAATAGCCTACTTGTTCCTATCTCATAGCCAACTATAAGTACAATGATCTCTTCTTAAATATATTTTATTTGTTTATTTATTTATTTATTTATTTTACAGAGAGGAAGTGAGAGAGGAGAGGATAGTTAGAAACACCGATGAGAGAGAAACATCCATCAGCTGCCTCCTGCATGCCCCCCACTGGGGATGTGCCCGCAACCAAGGCACATGCCCTTGGCCGGAATCGAACCCGGGACCTTCCATTCCTCAGGCTGACACTCTATCCACTGAGCCAAACCGGTTTTGGCTAAAATATATTTTAATTGATTTCAGAGAAGAAGGGAGAGGGAGAGAGTGATAGAAATATCAATGATGAGAGAGAATCATTGATCGGCTGCCGCCCTGGGAACCGAGCCTGCAGAATGATCTTTATTTTTTTTCTTTTAAGAACAGATAATACACTTGATCTTAGCCAAAAGGCCGAGAAGCGATAAGAATGATCATTTTTAAAAAAATATATTTCAGCCGAGGCCGGTTTGGCTCAGTGGATAGAGCATTGGCCTGCGGGCTGAAGGGTCCCAGGTTCGATTCCGATTAAGGGTATGTACCTTGGTTGCGGGCACATCCCCGGTGGGGGATGTGCAGGAGGCAGCTGATCAATGATTCTCTCTCATTGATGTTTCTAGCTCTCTATCCCTCTCTCTTCCTCTTTGTAAAAAATCAATAAAATTATATATATATATAATTTATTATATATATAATATATATATATTTATAATTTATTATATATAATATATATAATATATTATATAATTATATAATATATAATATATATAATATATAATATATATAATAATATATATAATAATTTTATTATTATATAATATAAATATATATATAATATATAATAATAATATTATTATATAATATAAATAAATATAATAATATATATAATAATATAATAATATATAATATATAATATATAATATATAATATATTATATAATTATATAATATATATAATATATAATATATAATATATATTATATATTATATATATATATAATAAATTGATTTCAGAGAAGCTATAAGAGGAAGAGATGGAAACATCAATGATGAGAGAGAATCATCCATTGACTGCCTCCTACCCCTTACCCCTCACTGGAGATTGAGTCCGAAACCCAGGTATGTGCCCTGACCCCCTAAGTATGGAACTGTGACCTCTTGGTCATAGGTTGCCGTTTAACCACTGAGCCACACCAGCTAGGCCAGAATAATCTTTTGAAACACATACCTGACCACGACAGCCACAGCTTAACATTTTGGCGTCATGTTGCTTCTAGGCAATGACGTGACTCCTTATAGCTACCATTGGCTATAAGACATAACCTATTTCTCTGTCTCATGTCACAAACCTAGTTCTCCCACTAGCCAAGTGGCTTTCTTCTCTACTTGCAAACCAGTATTTCTACTCTTGTAGACCAGTACACTTTATTTACAGACAAGTTTCATTTTAGGCAGGCAAGAGCCTCTAGAGATCTCCAGTCTAATAGCTCCTTCTATTGTCTTACACATTTGTAGGTGGAAGTGACCTGCCTGATCCCTGGATGGCCTTTGGATTTTGAACCTTGAATCTGAGTGTGATGATGCATTCTCTCTCATCAGTGTTTCTAACTCTCTATCCCTCTCTCTCTTCCTCTCTGTAAAAAATCAATAAAATATATATTTTTAAAAAATAGCATAGCTGTGCTGAAATCAGTTTGGCTCAGTGGATAGAGCGTCAGTCTGCGGACTCAAGGGTTCTATTCTGGTCAAGGACATATACCTTAGTTGCGGGCGCATCCCAGTAGGTCTGCAGGAGGTGGCTGATTGAAAGGTCCCAGGTTCGATTCCGGTCAAGGGCATGTACCTGGGTTGCGGGCACATCCCCAGTAGGGGGTGTGCAAGAGGCAGCTGGTGGGTTCTTCTCTCTCATCGAGGTTTCTAGCTCTCTATCTCTCTCCCTTCCTCTCTGTAAAAATCAATAAAATATATTTTAAAAAATAGTAAGAATTATATCACATTATGCACTTTATTTTAAAATTTATTAATTTTTAGAGGGGGAGAGAGAAACATCGTTTTAAGATCTAATTACCCACAGACAAAAATATAACCAGTCTGCTCATCCTTGGAGCACTGACTACCTACTCCCAGCCATGCAGCTTTGTCTTTCTCTGCTTCCAGGCCCTCTGCCACACCATCCTCTGCCAGGACCTAGGTCAGCATCCAACTGGATGCCCCTCTTTAACCTTATTGGAGTGGAGGTTAAATACTGGCTTGTTCTACCCAGATGTCTGTTGGGACAGAACCCTAGGAAAACCTGGGGTTTTTCCCCAATGATCAATTCAAGTTGTATTCAGTCAATATAGATGAAAACAAACTGAAGAAAGAAAGTCCAGACTTTGAAATGAAATGTTTCATTATAAAGCTGTTTAGAATGACGGTATTCTAAAAGCCACCTGCACAATTTTCCACTTAACTAGGAAATATTTCCCCTCCAAATGCGCAAAATCATGTTGGTGTATTGTGTTGGGATTTATATTGGTTAATAAATATTTGAAGCTTAAAAAATACATAACCAGCCAAGACCGGTTTGGCTCAATGGATAGAGCGTCGGCTTGGGGACTGAAGGACCCGGGTTCGATTCCGGTCAAGGGCATGTACCTTGGTTGCAGGCATATCCCCAGTGGGGGGTGTGCAAGAGGCAACTGATCGATGACTCTCTCTCATCGATGTTTCTATCTCTCTCCCTTCCTCTCTGTATAAAATCAATAAAATATAAAAAAAAATACATAACCAAAATGTGCTTTAAAAAAATTCAAACCATTGCCGAGACCAGTTTGGCTCAGTGGTAGAGCATCAGTCTACGGACTGAAAGGTCCCAGGTTCGATTCCGGTCAAAGGCATGTACCTTGGTTGCGGGCACATCCCCTGTGGGGGCTGTGCTGATCGGTTTCTCTCTCATCAATGTTTCTAGTTCTCTATCCCTCTCCCTTCCTCTCTGTAAAAAATCAATAAAATATATATATTTTAAAAAAGTGTACAATGGCCGAAACCGGCTTGGCTCAATGGACTCTCTCTCATCGATGTTTCTAACTCTCTATCTCCCTTCCTCTCTGTACAAAATCAATAAAATATATTTTTTTAAAAAAGTGTACAATTAAAAGTGAAAAGTGAAGTTCCCCATTCTTTTTTTAAAATGTATTTTTATTGACTTCAAAGAGAAAGGGAAAGAAAGAGATAGAAACATCAATAAGAGAGAATCATTGATCAGCTGCCTCCTGGGGATCGAGCCTGCAACCCGGACATGTGCCTTTCCCAGGAATTATACCATGACCTCCAGGTTCATAGGTTTTGATGCTCACCCAGTGAACCACACTGGCCAGGCCATCTATTCCCCTTTTATCACTATGTTTTTATGTTCCCACCAGCCCTCTTGCCTGCATTGCTGCAAGAGCTTCATAATTCGCTTACTTGCTGTCAGATCTGTCAGCATTTACCTTCCCAATTGTCCTATTCATCTCTCCCAGATTCATTTTTTTAAAGCATAGCTGTCACCAGCTTCTTATTACCCACTGCATTAAGTCTAATCTCTTCAACCCAAGATTAACTGAGATTAAAACTGCATGCTATAACCTTGCCCTCCTTTTTGTATAACTACCGCGCGCTAACCGATTGCACCACTGGAGCTCCTTGCCTTGCCCTCCTTTTTGAATGTTACTGGCCAGCGTTGGGGAATCATAAAGAGGGGCTCAGGAATCTTAAGAGAAGCAAATGTGCCGAAACCGGTTTGGCTCAATGGATAGAGCGTTGGCTTGGGGACTGAAGAGTCCCGGGTTCGATTCCGGTCAAGGGCATGTACCTTGGTTGCAGGCATATTCCCAGTAGGGGGTGTGCAGGAGGCAGCTGATCGATGACTCTCTCTCATTGATGTTTCTAACTCTCTATCTCTCTCCCTTCCTCTCTGTACAAAATCAATAAAATATATAAAGAAGAAAAAAAGAGAGAAGCAAACGTAACTATTTTTGGGATCTTTGGACATGTTGAATTTTCCTGTGTGTGTATGTGTTTGCCTTGGAGGACACACATAATAAACACATTTTATATATAATATAAAAATAATCATAAAATAAAACTAAAATGGAAAAAAAGATAGCGGGTTTTGGTAGGGATGATGCTGACGTGGGTGGTAATTTTATTTTATTCTTTATTCTTTTTTATTTTTTTGTGGGTGGTAATTTTAAATATTATAGCCAGGAAAGTCCTCCCCCGAAAAGGTAACATTTGTGTAAATACTTAAAGGAGAGGAGAGAATGAGGAAGTTGCATGAACTATCTAGGGGAAAAGCCATACAGGCCTAAAGAACCATGTGGGCAAAGAGCCGTAAGGGAGAATGCCTGGAATTTATGAGGGACAAAGAAATCAGTGTGACTCCAGGGAGTCCTAGGATTGGAGGTCAGAGATATACTTAGGAAACCAGTAAACCACAATAAGAATATCTGTAAGTGATATGGAAAGCCATTGAAGGGTTTTGGGATAAGATATGACAGATTTGTTTTAGATTTTAAAGGATTGTTTTGGCTGCCATATTGAGAATAGACAGTAGGAGGCCAAAGAAAGCAGGGAGACTAGGAAATTAATCAAAATTGCTGAACCGAGAATGGAGTTACTACTTAATGAAATAAAGAAAGGCTGTCGCAAGAGGACAACGACCATCTTTTTTTAAATATGTATTTTATTGATTTTTTTACAGAGAGGAAGGGAGAGGGAAGAGCTAGAGAGCTAGAAGCATCGATGAGAGAGAAGCATCCATCAGCTGCCTTCTGCACACCCCGCCCCCCCCACTGGGAATGTGCCTGCAACCAAGATACATGCCCCTGATCGGAATCAAACCTGGGACCCCCAGTCCACAGGCTGACGCTCTATCCACTGAACCAAACTGGTTTTGGTGACAACGACCATCTTTTTGGAAAACTGTGGTAACTGTTTAGGATACCCAAGGAAGACTTAAGCAATGAGTGGCACATGCTCCTACTGTGGACAACAGGGCAATGAAGGCATCCACTGGCGGATAAGCCCCAGGGAGAGGAAGGAGGAAAGAGGAAGAGAAACATGGCAGGAAGCTCAATCTGAATATTCCCTGTTACAAGTCCTTCTTCTAATCAGGGAATACCACACCTAGGCACCATCACCACCTCCGTTAGTGCCCAGGCCTCATCAGCCCGCTGACAGAGAGCGAGGATCTTTTGGCTCTGAAGGACCACGGCGCCCCCTTTCAGCAGATAGCAGCTACAGAAGAGACCCCGGGCGCCATTTCTCTGAAAGAATTAATCCGGTGGCAGCCCTAGCTGGTTTGGCTCCGTGGGTGGAGTGTCAGCCTGCGGACTGAAGGGTCCAGTGTTTGATTCCAGTCAAGGGCACATGCCCGGTTGCTGTCTCAATCCCCAGTGCCTGCAGGAGGCAGCCAATCAATGATTCTCATCTTTGATGTTTCTATCTCTCTCCCCCTCTCCCTTCCTCTCTGAAATCAATACAAATATTTTGAAAAAATCCTGAGGGGCGGGGGGGGGGGGGAATGGTAGACCCCCCAGAGCAAGGATGACAGGCCAGCTACAGAAACTCACCAGGGTAGAAAGCTCCAGATGCCTAGCGAGGGGCCAGACTGGGGAAACAAGAACCTCGCCCCCAGGGCAGCCTATCCTCCCCTAGCAGATTGCTGGTCATGTGGTTTGGACCCCTGATCTTCCTCATCTCTGGTCAGGTGGTTTAGACCCCCTAACCTTTTCCTCCCCAATGATAACATTTAGGCCTCAGTTCGTATTTCAGCTCTAGGCCCAGAAAAGCAGCAAAACCAGACAAGTGACACCGTGGCTGCCTCAGGAGGACCAGCTGGATTGACTGATGGCACAGACCAGTCACTGGAGAGGACAGCTCTGGAAGCTCACACCTGAAAAGCTGAGGAGTGGTCTATGAAGATCCTCCCCTGAGAACGTCCCCAAGATGTCCACCTGCACGAAAGAGAGAAACACACTCAGGACAAGGGATCCAGTACATGCTCTCCCTCCCAGGAGCACACCAGTGCCCTCCCCCCACAGGAATGTACCCCGTAACCTCTAAGGAACTCCATGAGACTTGCAACCAGGGACGCAATGGACAGCGGCTGCTCATCCTGGGCTAACCCCCTGCATCTGTCTCTAAGGCCCCTTTTTTCTGGGTAGCCCTTCCCTTCGGATATCCCCACCTCCCATCCCCTTTTCCTTAAATAAATTCAATGTTAAAAAAAAAAAAAAAAAAAAAAAAAGAAAGAAAGAAAGAAAAAGAAAAAAAGGCTGTCATTGCTCGAAATGGCTCAGTGGATAGTGTGTTGGCTTGTGGATAGAAGGGTTGTTGGTTCGATTCCAGTCAAGGGCACATGGCTAGGTTGCAGTCTCCATCCCCAGTGAAGGAGTGTGCAGGAGGCAGCCGATCAATGATTCTCCCTTACCATTGATGCTTCTACCTCTCTCTCCCTCTGCCTTCCTTTCTGAAATAAAGTAAAAAATAAAAATAAAAAAAAAATTTTTTTTAAAGGCTGTTGGAGTAGCATGTTTGCAAAGGAAGATAGTATTTTAAAAAACTATGAGGTTAGTGAGAGATTAAAAATGGCCGCATGGACATGCTCCCGGGACCAAACTGAAATTATAGCTGAAATACAGAAAAACTTCCTGAATAATCAATGGAAGACTCTCCGGAGAGAACGGTGATAACTGAGGACGGAAAGTGGAGACCACATATAGACTGGAAAGAGGGGCAGAGGCGAGAAAGGGCTGGCTGGCCTCCCACAGACAGAAACTTAAGTGCTAGAGGGTTTTCTGGGTCTCTGACTAATGAGTCCCTGCCCTGGCACACACTGGTCACTGGAGAGCACAACTCCGAAAGCACCCGCCTGCAAAGCTGAGGAGTATTCTTTTTTTAAAATATATTTTGATTTTCCACAGAGAGGAGGGGAGAGAGATAGAAAGCTAGAAACATCGATGAGAAGCATCAACCAGCTGCCTACTGGGGATATGCCTGCAACCAACGTACATGCCCTTGACCGGAATCGAACCTGGGACCTTTCAGTCCGCAGACCGACGCTCTACCGCTGAGCCAAACTGGTTTCAGCAAGCTGAGGAGTATTCTATTAAGATCCTTCCCTGATGCCAAAACCGGTTTGGCTCAATGGATAGATCATTGGCTTGTGGACTGAAAGATCCCAGGTTCGATTCCGGTCAAGGGCATGTACCTTGGTTGCAGGCACATCCCCAGTAGGGGGCGTGCAAGAGGCAGCTGATAGATGATTCTCATTGATGTTTCTAACTCTCTATCCCCCTCTCTTCCTCTCTGTTAAAAACCAATAATAATAATAATTATATATATATATCTAGTATATTTTATTGATTTTTTTACAGAGAGGAAGGGAGAGAGATAGAGAGCTAGAAACGTCGACGAGAGAGAAACATCGACCAGTTGCCTGTTGCCCACCCCGACCGGGGATGTGCTGGCAACCAACGTACATGTCCTTGACCGGAATCGAACCCGGGATCTTTCAGTCCGCAGACCGACGCTCTACTGCTGAGCAAAACCGGTTTCGGCATAAAAACCAATAAAAATATATTAAAAAAAAAAATCCTCCCCTGAGAACTTCCTTAAGATTTCCACCTGCAAGAAAGAGAGAAATGCACTCTCTTTTTATTTTTATTTTTATTTTTTTAAATTAAATTAAATCTTTATTGTTCACATTATTACAAATGTTCCTCATCCCCCCCCACATTGCTCTCCTCCACCGTTCCCACCCCACCTTCTGCCCTTTCCCCACTCCCCATTGTCCTCATCCATAGGTGTACAGTTTCTTTTTATTTTTTTAAGATTTAATAAAAATAAATTTTATTAAATTAAAAATTTATTTAATAAAAATAAAAAGACTTCTGCCAAAACCGGTTTGACTCAGTAGTAGAGCGTCGGTCTGCGGACTGAAGGGTTCCAGGTTTGTTTTCGGTCAGGGGCATGTACCTTGGTTGCGGGTACATCCCCGGTAGGGGATGTGCAAGAGGCAGCTGATAGACGATTCTCTCTCATCGATGTTTCTAAGTCTATCCTTCTCTCTTCCTCTCTGTAAAAAATCAATAAAATATATTTTTAAAACGATGTTAAAAATAAAAAGACTTCTTTTTATTTTATTTACCATATTTTCCGGCATATAAGAGGACCCCCTAATTTTACAGTTAAAACATAGGGTTAGGCCTATATTCGCTGTATAAGACCACCCCCCACTTCCGAGGCAACACCAGTTCTTTTTTTAATAGACCGCCTCTCTGACTCTGGCCAATCTGAGCAGGTTTTTTATGAGAACACAGTGTAGCTTCGGGTACAGAACATGTACACTGTGTTCTCATAAAAAGCCTGCTCAGATTGGCCAGAATCAGAGAGGCGGTCTATTGAAAAAAGAACTGGTGTTGCCTCGGAAGTGGGGGGTGGTCTTATACAGCGAATATAGGCCTAAACCTACGTTTTAACTGTAAAATTAGGGGGTCGTCTTATACGCCAGAAAATACGGTATTTATTTATTAATATATTTTATTGATTTTTTTACAGAGAAGAAGAGAGAGGGACAGGGAGTTAGAAACATCGATGAGAGAGAATCATCAATCAGCTGCCTCTTGCACACCCCCTGCTGGGGATGTGCCGAGACGAAGGTACATACCTATTGACTGGAATCGAACTGACACTCTATCCACTGAGCCAAACCAGTTTCGGCTTTCTTCTTTATTTTTTAAGTGCCACTGAGAACTCTGGGAGCTAATCCCTAAGCTGACCCCCCCCTCCCCCAGCAGAGAACATCAGAAATGAGAAGGGAAAAATAAATAAATAAACAAATAAACAAATAAATAAATAAATTAAAAGAAATGAGAAGGGCACTGCAACCTAGGAGCCTGCCACCTAGCCATGTGCCCTTGACTGGAATCGAACCAACAACCCTTCTATCCACAAGCCAACACACTATCCACTGAGCCATGTTGAGCAATGACTGCCCTTCTTTCTTTCTTTTTTTGAATATATCTTATTGATTTTTCACAGAGAAGAAGAGAGAGGGATAGAGAGTTAGAAACATGGATGAGAGAGAAACATCGATCAGCTGCCTCCTGTGCACTCCCCACCAGGGATGTGCCCGCAACCAAAGTACATGCCCTTGACCGGAATAGAACCTGGGACCTTTCAGTCTGCAGGCCAACACTCTATCCAGTGAGCCACACCGGTTTCGGATTTTTAAAAATTTTTTTTAAGCTGTGGGGGGTTGCCACTGAGAACTCTGGGGGCTAATCCCTAAGCTGGACCCCCCAGCAGAGAATAAATGAGACTGGCACCCACACAACAGCTGGCTGTAAAAAGCAGGGGGTGGGGGTGGGGTTGCTGCCTGCCGAGGAGAGAAGGCTGGACAGTCAGGCACTCTCTTGAAGGGCCAATGCACACAATTGCCTGTGGAGCCACGCATCCTGTGCTCCAGCAGAGGGAGGGCAGAGTGGACTGGAGCGGTGTGAGCAGAAGCAGGCATCAGGGGTTCTGGGGTGAGAGTTCAGAAGGCAGACTCTGGGGTTTCCTGAGCCATCCCCTCACGCTGCAGAGATCATCTTTCTGGTGCAGGCGTTTGCTATTCAGGAGATATTGCTGGGGGGAAGACAGTTGACCCACCCTAGTGGAAAACACCTTGCCTTTTAGGAGACTGAGAATAATAATTAGCCTCTAGGCAGAAACAGCATTTGGCACGGTCCTGCACTAGAGACTGAGAGGCATAGCACATCTACCTAATACATAGTCACAAACCCAAACAGGCAGCCAAAGTGAGGAGATAAAGAAACAACCCACAAATGAAATAACAAGAGAATTCACTAGAAGAAGAGAGGAATGAAGTGGAGATAAGAAATTTACCTGAAATACCAGTAGAATTCAGAATAATGATGTTAAAGATGCTCAACAGCATGAGAAAAGATGTAACTATGAAAAGAGAAATAAAGAATGACATAGCACAAAGAACACATTGGGTGCTTCAGTTCCAAAGAAAAAGATGAAAAGGCGTTGTTCCCAGGGAATATGGAAGGTTTTGTCACTGGACATGAGGTTGGTGATGAGGAAGATTTGGAATTTCAGAAACTTCATACATTGGGCATGGCATTTAAGTTTGGTGACAAAAATGACGATGGGTGGTTTGGTTAAAATTAAGGTAGACAATGCCGAAACCGGTTTGGCTCAATGGATAGAGCATCGGCTTGGGGACTGAGAGGTCCTGAGTTCGATTCCGGTCAAGGGCATGTACCTTGATTGAGGGCATATCCCCAGTAGGGGGTGTGCAAGAGGCAGCTGATCCATGACTCTCATCGATGTTTCTGACTCTCTATCCCTCTCTCTTCCTCTCTGTACAAAATCAATAAAGTATATTTTAAAAAAATAAAAAAATAAAAAGAAATTAAGGTAGACAAGATCAAGGGACTTGGTCAAGAAAATGAAGGAGTTTTTGAAAATGGAATTAAAAATGAGGAAAATACAGAACCGGGCGCTGATCTGCTGAGAATGCTGATGATCCCAACAGAAACACAAGCGAAAATGCAGATGGCCAAAGTGCTGAAAACAAGAAGGACTATCCAATACCAGATGAGTGCAGAATTGAACCACATCAACCCAATGTTCCTGTTGGTATAGATTATGTGATATCTAAAACAGGGTTTTACTATAAGCCGTGTTCCCTCTTTTATACAGATGAACAAGTTGCAAAGAGTGCTCATTGCAGCAGCCTTCCCTGTGATCAGAAGTTAAAAGAAATTTCTGAATAAGTTGTCAGAACTCAGGCAGAAGAAGGAAGCTTAAGATGTGCAAGAAGCTTAACAATTTCAAAGAAAATAACAATTCTTCATTTTTAATGTTAACCTTTTTTATTCTTTTAAAAATATATATTTTATTGATTTTTTACAGAGAGGAAGAGAGAGGGATAAAGAGAAACATTGATGAGAGAGAATCATCGATCAGCCTCTTACACACCCCCTACTGGGGGATGTGCCCGCAACCAAGGTACATGCCTTTGACTGGAATCAAACCTGGGGCCTTTCAGTCCGCAGACCATCGCTCCATCCACTGAGCCAAACCGGTTTCGGCAAGTGTTAACCTTTCTTAAGTACAATACTGAAAAAAGAAAATTATAGTGCTCTTTTATGTTTTTTTAAAAAATATGTCTTTATTGATTTCAGAGAGGAAAGAAGAGTAAGAGAGATAGAAACATCAGCGATGAAAGAGAATCATGGATCAGCTGCCTCCTGCATGTCCCCTACTGGAAACTGAGCCCGAAACCCAGGCATGTGCCCTTGATCAGAATTGAATCTGAATCCTTCAGTCCGCTGGCGGACGCTCTATCCACTGAGCCAAACCAGCCAGGGCTGTGATCTTGTTTTAATGGAAACATAATAGATGTCTGTTCTTATAGCAAAAACACATATACGGTTAAATTAATGAATTTTTGTTTTATCAGAATAATAACAGACAAATTCTTTGTAGAGATTGATTTTATAAGCTACTTAAGACAACTTGCATCACTAAAAAAAGTTACATAGAACTATTCAAAGAAGTAAAATTTATTATTATTATTATTTTTTTAATATATTTTATTGATTTTTTACAGAGAGGAAGGGAGAGAGATAGAGAGCTAGAAACGTCAATGAGAGAATAACATCGACCAGCTGCCTCTTGCACACCCCCCACCGAGGATGTGCCCGCAACCAATGTACATGCCCTTGACCGGAATCAAACCTGGGACCTTTCAGTTGAAGACCGATGCTCTACCACTAAGCCAAACCGGCTTCGGCCAAAGAAGTAAAATTTAGAAGTTCTATCTTCAAAGAAATGTCTAAATTTTTTATTCCATTCAATAAAGAACGAAACTGATTGTATTTTCATTACTTTTCATTTGCAACATTCCACCTTTTAATCCGAGCCTTGAAAAATTCATTTGGTGTTTGAAGCTTTTTATTTTATTTTATTTTTATTTTTTTAAATATATATTTTATTGATTTTTTACAGAGAAGAAGGTAGAGGGACAGAGAGCTAGAAACATTGATGAGAGAGAGACATAGATCAGCTGCCTCCTGCACACCCCCCACTGTGGATGTGCCCTCAACCAAGGTACATGCCCTTGACCAGAATATGCAGCTGTATTTTTCCAACCTAGAAAAATAGATTTTTCCAACCTAGAAATTTTTCCAACCTAGAAAAAAGCTTCAAACAGCCGAAACCGGTTTTGCTCAGTGGATAGAGCATCGGCCTTCGGACTTGGCTCAATGGATAGAGCGTCGGCTTGGGGACTGAAGGACCCGGGTTCGATTCCGGTCAAGGGCATGTACCTTGGTTGCGGGCATATTCCCAGTAGGGGGTGTGCAAGAGGCAGCTGATCGATGACTCTCTCTCATCGATGTTTCTAACTCTCTATCTCTCTCCCTTCCTCTCTGTACAAAATCAATAAAATATATTTAAAAAAAATAAAAAAATAATAAAAGGTGGTCCTTGTTTTCTGAAAGTTGTAGCTTCTTTTTGTTTTAATATATTTTTATTGATTTCAGAGAGGACGTGAGAGGGAGGGAGAAACAGCAATGATGAGAATCATACATCAGCTGCCTCGTGCACGCCCCCTACTGGGGATCAGCCTGCAACTCCTGGCATGTGCCCTGGGTCGGAATCGAACCTGGGACCCAAATGAGCTCTATCCAATGAGCCAAATCAGCTGGGGCTAGGAATGAATTTTAACCAGAGTGGCCTGACAAGGCATACGCATTGGTGAAATGTGTAGGGCTCCAAAGAAAGAATACGCTGCCTTAGCACTATTTCTTTGCAAGAGGTGGTGGGGGTGGAGTGAATGCTTAGTGGGGGTTAGACGAGGGCAGAAGGCGAGGGTTAGTGAGCTCTGCGAAGGCGGAGCTGACTTGGCGGGAGATGGCGCGATTGCAGAGGTTCCTAGAAAGAGTCCGGAAGCAAAGGCTGGCGCTGGACGGGGTCCATCGTAGGGAAGTCAGAAGACAGCCCGCTGGGCGGGTATACGTCAAGGGTCCATATAAGTCAAAAGGACGGGTGGGGCAAAGTTGTCCGTTCCCGCCACGCTTCTCGCCTAGCGCCAGAATAGAGGGGGGGAAAGCTACCAGTCGGGGCAACTCCACTTCCGGCCGAGGTCCCGCCCCCCCCACCGCGCCCGGTACGTCATCAGCCCGCGCCCCCCGGCGCCGCGGGGTGTTGGTCTGCCCCGCCCTCGCGGCGGTCGGAGTCCTGTCACTGCCGGCAATGGCCGTGGCCCTGGCCCTTGGATTGTAAATTGGCGACTACAGCTTCCGACGTGGCCCCGGTCCCGATGGCGGCGGCGGCGGCGGCGGCGGCGGCCCTGCCTGCGGCCGACCCGCCTCCCGCGATCCCGCAGGCGGCCGGAGCCGCAGGGCCCACCGCCCGCCGGGACTTCTACTGGCTGCGCTCCTTCCTGGCTGGAGGTGGGTGCCCGCGGGGGACCCGGCCACCTCCGCGCGGGGAGGCAGGGGCAGCCGGGGCTCGCGGCCGCGGTGGCATTCTTGGACAGTGGCTGCTGCAGCCAGTGCCCTGCCAGATGCTGTCACCCTTTTCCTAATGATCACTTGACTCGTGGCAGCAGGGTCCTGGGGAGGAAGGGTCTGGCGCTGCCGTGGAGCGGCTGTCGTGCTCACACTGCTGGGGACGTGGGAGGGCAGACCCGGGCACCCGTTCTTCCGGGCGGGGTGGCACGGAAAAGAGGGGGAGTCTCTTACAAGGACCCCGGGATTCCAGGGACACATGCAGGGCACTGCTTTCTTGTAGAAAGACCAATAGGTGGCTGAGAGTAGAGGTGAGTTTTGCTGTTTAGCTTAAAAGAAAACAATAGCTTTTTTAAAAACAAACAAACAAACAAACAAACAAACGTGGTTTGGGAATCTATGCAAAACGGTCTACAACCAAAACCGGTTCTGGTGATGCTCGTAAACTCTGCCACTGCTCCTTGGCAGGTAGCCGGTGCAGCCCTGCTGTTGGTTTGACTGTGGGGCCAGAAGGTTCGTATTGTCTCTGAGAAATGCCTTCTGCCTTCCCATAAAGAGGTGCTTCAGTCCTTACCCTTTCTTAACTGATTGTGTGGGCTGTCATCGCGTACTTGTTAAGGCTAAGAATTTAAAAAAAAATCAAATTATGATGACTTATAGGAAGATATGATCTGTCTGCTGCAGTAATTTTTTTTCCTTTTTTTAAAAACTATGTTTTATTGACTTTTTACAGAGAGGAAGGGAGAGGGAGAGAGAGTTAGAAACATCGATGAAAGAGAAACATCAATCAGCTGCCTCCTGCACACCCCCTCCTGGTCATGTGCCCACAACCAAGGTACATGCCCTTGACCAGAATCGAACCTGAGACCCTTCAGTCCGCAGGCCGATGCTCTATCCACTGAGCCAAACCGGTCAGGGCAGCTGCAGTAATTTTAAGAATTTATTCTGCTGTTGGAAAGGACATTCACTTATTTATAAAAGGAACATTTGAGTGCCTGCTCCA
This sequence comes from Nyctalus aviator, assembly GCA_036971965.1. Taxonomy (NCBI): domain Eukaryota; kingdom Metazoa; phylum Chordata; class Mammalia; order Chiroptera; family Vespertilionidae; genus Nyctalus; species Nyctalus aviator. The sequence goes on along the minus strand of CM072933.1, from coordinate 35,791,254 downwards.
TGCTCATTGTACATCAGGGAGCAAACCAAAATTCTGGAGTTTACATTGGTTGAGGAGAAAGACAATAAACACAACGAAAAAAATAAGTTCTGTAGTATGTTAGAAGGTGCTGAATGCAATGGGAAGAAGTGAAAAGGAGAATGGAGCAAGGAAGTGGAGAGGTGCGTCTGTATACATAAAACCCTAATATTCAAATAGACCCAACCGTGGAACAACCGAACAGCTGGTCGCTATGACTTGTGCTGACCACCAGGGGGCACGTGGGCGGAACATGGCAGGTGTTGGCAGCTGCGGCAGAGCACGGAGCATGGCATCAGCCTCGGTGGGATGGTGGAGCAGGTGATTGGGGGGCGCCAGACAAAGGCCGTGCACTGGTTGTTGTCATCAGGGTGAGCCTCTGGTGGTTACTGAAAAAATTTCTTTTTAAAATATATATATTTTATTGATTTTTTTTTACAGAGAGGAAGGGAGAGGGATAGAGAGTTAGAAACATGGATGAGAGAGAAACATCGATCAGCCGCATCCTGCACACACACACACACCCCACCGGGGATGTGCCCGCAAACAAGTACATACCCCTGACCGGAACCGAACCTGGGACCCTTCAGTCCACAGGCCGACGCTCTATCCACTGAGCCAAACCGGTTAGGGCTGAAAATTCTTTGCGTGCATGTCTGGCGCTGAACCTGCTGTTGGCACTGACGCTGCTTGCACCTGCTGCTGGCGCTGGGGCCACTGCTTGCACCTGCTGCCAGCGCCTGGCGCCAGCCCAGATCACTCAGCACTTCAGCCCGTGCGAGCGGTGGCTGCCGGTCCCGATCACCCCTCAGGGCTTCTCCACTTTCCCCTGCTTCTAAGGGCAACCAGGGCTGGCAGTCACCGCTTGCACCTGCAGCTGGCACTGGAGCTGCTGCTCTGCGGCTCGCACTGCGGGGCCGGCCCCCATCACTGCGCTCGCTGGCTGTCGGGGGGTGCGAGCTGGGCCAGCGCCATCAGCGTGTGGGGGTGGAGGCGGCAGAAGTGGGGCTGATGGCAGAGAGGGCACCGGGGGCTGTGGGCAGAAGGGGCTGGGGGCGGGGGGGAGGATGGGCCGAGACCCGCCTCTGTGCCCACTGCAGCCTCGTAGCCCACAGTCCCTTTTAAGGGGCACGAATTTGTGCACTGGGCCCTTGGAATTAAATAAGCTAGTCGAAATAAGTCTCCTTTGGAGGGTGACACGTGAGCAGACTTGAAGTGAGAGAGTTTAGCTAGTTGATGGCTAAGGAGGAGCATGTCGGGAGGAGAGAAAGTATTATTTAGATAAATAAATAAGTCCATATTATAGACTAATTTGCAATTGTAACAATTATAAAAGTATTAATTGACTATGAACAATGTTCATAATCTATTAGTTGAATGTGGAAATATTACAACATATTAGAATCATATTGCCTTTTATACAAATAAACGTGCTTAGCTAAAAGGCCAGAAGGACAGCCCTAACTGGTTTGGCTCAGTGGATAGAGAGTTGGCCTGTGGACTGAAGGGTCCCGGGTTCGATTCTGGTCAAGGTGCACATCCCCACTTGGGGGGGGGTGTGTGTGTGCAGAAGGCAGCTGATTGATGTTTCTCTCTCATTGATGTTTCTAACTCTCTCTCTCTTTCCCTTTTCCTCTCTGTAATTCAGATGATGGATAGTGGCTTGGATCAGGTCAGTAACAGGAGAGGTGGTGAAAAATTGTGATAATCTGGATATAAATAGAACAAATAGGATTGTCTAACAGATTAGAAATGGAATAAGGAAGATAAGTCAAGAGTGACCTTTTTGGTTAGAGCAGCTGAAGGGTTGTGCTCATTGGCTGGAACGGAAGACTGTGCTGGAGCAACTTTCATGATGGTGGTAGCAGGGAGATGAGGAGTTCAGTTTTAGACATGTTACGTTTTGTGATTTGATTAGACTTTGAAATAGAGTCATGGTATGTGTAGGTGAGGATAGCTGCCAGGACTCTGTGTGTGTGTATATATATATATATATTTAATATACTTTTATTGATTTCATAGAGGAAGAGAGAGGGAGAGAGAACTAGAAACATTAAAAATGAGAGGAAATAATTGATCAGTTGCCTCCTATACGCCCCCTACCACAACCCAGGCATGTGCCCTTGATCAGAATTAAACCCAGGACCCAATAGGTTTATCAGGATGTAACCCATTGTAAATCAGGAATCCTATGCACACGTAAGGTGTCTTAGTTCATTTGGGCTGCTCTAGCAGAAATACCATAATCTGGGTGGCTTGTAAACAACATTTATTTCTCATGGCTCTAGAGGCTGGGCAGTCCTAGATCATGGAGCCAGCAGATGGACATTCTGGTGAAGACTAGACAGCACCTTCCTCGATGTGTTTTCACAAGGTGGAAGGGCCAGGGGCGTCGGGGCCTCATTTATAAGGGCACTGATCCCATGGTTAGTGCCCTAATAATGGTTGAATCATATTATGTGTTTTTTTTTATAAGTAATGTTTATTTATTTTATTTTTTAATTTTTAAAAAATTTAACTTTGTATGTATTTTTTAAAAATATATTTTATTGATTTTTTACAGAGAGGAGGAGAGAGGGATAGAGAGCTAGAAACCTCGATGAGAGAGAAACATCGACCAGCTGCCTCTTGCACACCCCCTTCCGGGGATGTGCCCCCAACCAAGGTACATGCCCTTGACCGGAATCGAACCTGGGGCCTTTCAGTCCGCAGACCGACGCTCTATCCACTGAGCCAAACCGGCTTTGACTCATATTATGTTTTATAAACATACAGAACCCTTAGGTTTTAGGACCCATTCACCTGCTAAAACCCCACCTCTGAATGCCATCACATTGGGAATTAGTTTTCAACGTATGAATTGGGGATGGGAAGGCAGCACAAACAACATAGAAAAAGGTCTTTACACATTATCGCCTTAGAAGCATTCCAACCTAGTAGGGCTGTCCTGGATGCATGTTACTATCATCCAAATGACTGCACAGTGGCATGTTGTAGGGGCTAAATACATAATTGCTGAATGTATAAACGGATGATTGAACTGTATGGTAAAAGTTGTCTGTTTCGATGCAAAAGTTATACAAAAGAAGGGGAGGTTCCTTCAAATAGAGCCTTACAGTTGAGTAAATACCTTCAAGTGTCTCTATAACCACATATGGCGAGAGTCCCAGTGTTCTTCAGTTACTAGGAGACAGATTTACAGCCTTTAAGCTTAATTTTATTTATTTATTTAAGTATATTTTTACTGGAATCAGAGAGGAAGAAAGAGGGAGATAGAAACATTGATGATGAGAGAGAATCACTGATCAGCTGCCTCCTGCTCGCCCCTTACTGGGGATTGAGCCCGAAACCCAGGCATGTGCTCTTGACCGGAATTGAACCTGGGACCCTTCAGTCCACAGGCTGAGGCTCTAGCCACTGAGCCAAACTGGCTAGGGCCAAACTTAATTTTAAGTATATCATGTTTGTTTGGTAAGTTACAGAGAACAAGGGCTAATCATCTGCTAATCATCATTTCTGGGCAGTGGAAGATCAGAGGGTGTCTGTTGGCTGAACAAATAATGATTTCCATCTGGAAAGAAATGGTATGCAGTTTCTCCTAACCTCTTACATTTTTTTAGGTATTGCAGGATGCTGTGCTAAAACAACAGTTGCTCCTTTGGATCGAGTAAAAGTTTTATTACAAGCTCACAATCATCATTACAAACATTTAGGTGAGTTAATAGATGCTAAAGAAAAAGATGAATGAAAACATTATCCATCTGCACGCTTGGTTTCCGTTTGTGAATTACAGTAGAGGATCCAAAAGGGAATTAAAGTTTGGGGGCACATTTTACAAGGACTATCTCTTATCCGATTTAGTCTTCATTTGCAGTATGGTTATAATCATTTTAGTGTGCTGATATCCTCAAAACCAAAATCTTTGCATCATTGAATCATTGTTTATTGGGATTAATGTGCCACAACCTTGACAGACATGTTAACAGCATAATCTGATAAAAAAATAATATCAATGATGGAGATATGGTTTATTCATTTAAAAAAATATATATATTTTATTGATTGTTTACAGAGAGTAAGAGAGAGGGACAGAGAGCCAGAAACATCAAGAGAGAAACATCGATCAGCTGCCTCCTACATTCCCCCCCCACTGGGCATGTGCCCGTAACCAAGGCACACACCCCCGACTGGAATCGAACCCGGGACCCCTGAGTCCCAGGCTGATGCTCTATCCACTGAGCCAAACCAGCCAGGGCTGGTTTATTTCTTTAAACACTTAAGTATGCCTTCTAGAAATCTTAGTGCAAGCAGAATCCAGTGCAATTAGTATATGTGGGTAAATGTACATTATAAAAATATATGAAGCCCTTAGTTGTTCTTTACAAACATAAAAATCCATTTAATTAACATGGACACTAATAATATATCATTGCCAGGCCAGTTTAGCTCAGTGGATAGAGCGTCGGCCTGCAGACTGAAGGGTCCTGGGTTCGATTCCGGTCAAGGGCATGTACCTTGGTTGCGGGCATATCCCCAGTTGTGGGGGGTGCAGGAGACAGCTGATTGATGTTTCTCACTCATCGATGTTTCTGACTCTCTATCCCTCTCCCTTCCTCTCTGTAAAAAATCAATAAAATGTATTTTTTTAAAAAGGCTAGAAGAATAAACATTAACATTAGTGGTTAATATTAAGTGGTGAGATTAAATTTTTTTTCTCTAAGCCTGTGATTTTCAAACTTTTTCATCTCACGGCACACATAAGCTAATTACTAAAATTCTGCGGCACACCAAAACAAAATTAAAAAAAATAATTTGCTGATCTGATGAAAATAGTATAATTTTGATCCATTCACACTGGACAGTTATTGTTGTGTTGGTTGTTGTAATTAAAAAAAAAATGTTTTTGTTGACTTAAGAGAGAAAGGAAGGGAGAAGAAGAGAGAAACATAGGTTGGCTGCCTCCTACACCCCCCCACTGGGTATTGAACCTGCAACCCCAGCATGTGCCTTAACCAGGAAGTGAGCTGGCAATCTCCTGGCGCATGGGGCAACATTCTAAACCACACTGACTTGACATTTGTTATTTGACAATTTAAGGCAGAAGAGGTCAGTGCCCTGACTAAATAGTTAGGTATTGCATGTTTTAAAATTTTGGGATACACAGTTTGAACATCACTGTTATAAGTTAATTTGTAATACATGTTGAACATACATGTATTACCTTTTCAGTTGGAAAAAGATTAAAAAAAGGAAGAAATTAGTTTGAGGCAACTAACTCAGACCACTCCATTGCTTTACAGTTTCATGCTTCAACTGATAGGAATGATGTATGCTCTGCTATATAATAAAAGCCCAATATGCAAATCAATAGATTGGTGGAACAACCAGCAGAACGACTGGTGACTGTGACGACCAGTGACCACCAGGGGGCAGACGCTCAATGCAGGCGCTGCTGCCAGCCGCAGGCCCCAGGCCAGCCAAGGCGGGTGCTAGCAGGGCCCCCCTCCAATTGCCCCAGCGGTCGCCCTGCAGATTGGCCGATCGCTGAGCAGGCCTAGGGACCCTATCTGTGCACAGATTTTGTGCACTGGGCCTCTAGTCAGTGTATAATAGAGTAGATAAGAATCAATTATTTTTTGAAGATGCCACATACTTTTAAAAAATATATATATTTTATTGATTTTTTACAGAGAGGAAAGGAGAGAGATAGAGAGTTAGAAATATCGATGAAAGAGAGACATTGACCAGCTGCCTCCTGCACACTCCACACTGGGGATGTGCCTGCAACCAATGTACATGCCCTTGACTGGAATTGAACCTGGGACCTTTCAGTCCGCAGATCAACACTCTATCCATTGAGCCAAACTGGTTTCGGCGGGCTTTCAGTATTCTTTTTTTTCTTTTTTCTTTTTGCTATCAGTATTCTTAATTAAAGTGTTCTAATGAAAATGTGCCCCCAAATTTAAATTGCTTTAATAGTTTTTTTTATTTGTTTCTCTTATTTAGCATTACTTTTAAAAATATATATTTTTTATTGATTTCATTATTGAGGAAGGAAGATGGATAGACAGGTAGAAACATCAGTGATGAGAGAGAATCATTGATTGGCTGTCACCTGTATGCCCCCTACTGGGGATCGAGCCCGCAACCCGGGCATGTGCCCCTGACTGGAATCAAACCTGGGACCCTTCAGTCCCCAGGCTGATGCTCTATCCACTGAGCCAAACCAACGAGGGCTATTTAGCAGTAATCGCATGTAAACAAACCACACATGTGTCTGGGCAGTCTGGGGAACTTTTTTTCATCCTTCCAGAGAGAGTTCATCCTCTGCACTGCTGTGTATAGTCCTTGAATGTATTTCTGCTATTAATATTCGTTAGATTGCTATAGTTGAATATAATTTGTGATAATTATAAATATAATTTGTAGCTGTTTTTGCTATTATACGTTTTATATTTCTACATGCAGTATATTTATGTAATTTGAGCAAGTGAGGTGTTTTAAGTAGTATTAACTTATATAGAAATTACTATTCATATAATTCATCAAACAAAATTATATTATAAATAATGGCATTAGTGATCTATCTTTGATTGTCATGAAAATTTGAATTTAGTTTTCTGTTTTAATATTTTTCCCCCTAAAAATAGGAGTATTTTCTACATTGCGTGCTGTTCCCCAAAAGGAGGGATACCTTGGATTGTATAAAGGGAACGGTGCAATGATGATTCGAATCTTCCCCTATGGTGCAATCCAGTTTATGGCATTTGAGCGCTACAAAACGGTGAAGTTTTGTTTTCTTTTGTTTCCTTAAATATCATGCTTTTGCTTTGGGCTATAAAGTTACTGTGGAAGAATGGCTAAATTAATGCCTTTTTGAAGGAATAAGACTGTGATAGTTTAAAATTTGCAATATAATTTGATTTTAAAGTTATCTATTCTATAATGGTTAGTAATTTTTGAGAAAATTGTCTATATTCACACTTATGAAGAGCTTAAGAATCCTTCAAATAATGTGCTTTTTGTGTCTCAGCTATAGGAGAGGAACATTGTGGCTTAAAAAAAAAATTTATTGATTTTTTACAGAGAGGAAGGGAGAGAAATAGAGACAGTTAGAAACATTGTTCAGCTGCCTCCTGCACACCCTCCACTGGGATGTGCCCGCAACCAAGGTACATGCCCCTGGCCGGAATCGAACCCGGGACCCTTCAGTCCGCAGGGCGACGCTCTGTCCACTGAGCCAAACCTGTCCCAGCTATAAATAATGATTTAATAAGTTAACAGCTTTTCCTGTCTTACTCATTAATCAAGTTTTTTTCTTCTTCTAGCTGACTGAAAGTTTATCTTCTCAAATATTCAAATTCTTAACACAGAAGGGGGTTAAGGATGTGAAATTTCACAGTGTATCTTTTTTTTTTTTTTAACAGAGGTCAGCTTTTATTGACTGTTACAAAAGAGCCAGTTTAGTCAAAAAGACCAAAGCCCATGTCATCATCAGACTCCTCAGATTCTTCTTTCTTTGCTTCCACTTTCTTCTCCTCAGCTGGGGCCGCAGCTGTGGAGGCGGCAGGACCTCCTGCTGGTGCAGCACTAGCTGCAGGGGCAGGTCCACCAGCCCCTACATTGCAGATGAGACTCCCAGTGTTGACATTGGCCAGAGCCTTTGCAAACAAGCCTGGCCAGAAAGGCTCAACATTTACACCAGCTGCTTTGATGAGGGCATTGATCTTATCCTCCGTCACCGTCACTCCATCGTGGTGCAGGATGAGGGCCGAGTAGATGCAGGCGAGCTCCGACACGGAGGCCATGGCCAGGGTGGGTGCTGGGCGAGCGCTGCCGGGAGCGGTGCTAGTCGCCGGATGAAGTGAGGGCCTCACCCCAACGCGGCCTTAGCTTCCTCGGAAGAACCGAGCACCTTAGCGGCAGCCGGGAAAAAGTAGTGTATCTTTTTTTAAATGACTCCATTAAATTTATTTATTTATTTATTTATTTATTTATTTATTTGATAGAGAGGGAGAGAGAGAAACATCGATGGGTTGCTTGCCATAAGCATCCTTTCAGGAATGGAATGCACAACCTGGGTGTGTGCCCTGAACTGGAATCAAACCTGCCACCTTTCGGGGTGTGGGATAATGCTCCGACAACGAGCCACCCCTGCCAGGGCTCACAGTGTATCTTAAAGTGAAAGGGATGGGACATTAGGGATGGGACAACGTTCTAAGCTTGTCTGTCAGATAGAAAATGGATGCCTCAGTAATTAAGACTGCATTATCCGTGGAAGCATTTTATTCCTACTACTCCCGTTCACACTTTATTCGTGGTCATCAGTGTGTAGTACACTCAGAAATTCTAAGGTAGATGCTCTGTAAAAGTACAAAGTTAGAGCAAAGGCTACAGAGGAAATATCTGACCTCTTTATGATGTGGTAGAACACTGTCCAGCTTCCTGTAAGAGTGCTCATTTCACTCCCATTTAATACCAATTTTCTTTTAACGAGTTCTGTAACTCCTTTGCAGTAAGTCCTCATTGTTAAACAGTGAAATGGTAGCATTTTAAAAATGTCTAATTTAATTTGATGTGTTTGGTTTCTAGTTCATTACCACAAAGCTGGGAATTTCTGGCCATGTGCACAGATTAATGGCTGGATCCATGGCAGGTAAGAGGAGTGGGTGTACTTTATTTCTATCCAATTTAATTTGGTTTAGCTGACATGTATGACATTGATTAAGTAGCATACATTTGTTAGCTTTCTATATTCAATTATATAAGAAATCGTTGATATTTCTACTCAGAACGAGCATTTTATATTAGGAGATGGTAAGGAATTGTCTAAACTTACAACAAAGGAAAAAACATACAGACTCTTGGACAATATCCTTCTGAAAATGTTTTTATTTTATTTTTACTTTTAAAATATATTTTATTGCTTTTTTTACAGAGAGGAAGGGAGAGGGATAGAGAGTTAAAAACATCTATGAGAGAAACACCCATCAGCTGCCTCCTGCACACCTCCTACTGGGGATGTGCCCACAACCAAGGTACATGCCCTTGACCAGAATCGAACCTGGGAACCTTCAGTCCGAAGGCCAATGCTCTATCTATTGAGCCAAACCAGTTAGGGCTTGTTTTGTTTTTCTAAAAAAAATTTAAAATTATAATGACTGTAGCAATACCTACTCCTATACAATGAAAATAGTTTCACTCCCTAGAAGCAATCAGTATTAATAATTTCTTATGTATGCTTTTTTTCTAACCCTACTCTATGGGATAAGAACTTTTCTTTTAGTTATCTCAAGACTCTATATCAGTACATAGATCTTATTTTTTTTTTTTTTTTTAAGTATTGTGTTATATCCTTTTTTTTTGAGAGGTCAAATTTCTTTCCTTTTATTTTTAGAACTGTGTTATATTCTAAGGAAATGTACTGTGATTTACTTTATAATCCCCTATTGATTGACATTTGGGATATTTTCAGTTTTTGTTGTTACAAACAACACATTGTACTTGTGTGACTATATCTGTAGAATAAATTTTCAGAAGGGAAATTGCTTTATCAGAGGATATGTATGCTTAAATTTTTTTTTTGAATCAATCTTTATTGTTCATATTATTACAAAGGTTCCTCATTTCTTCCCCCCTCCACCAGGTTCCCACCCGACCCTCCATCCCTTCCCCACCCCCCATTGTCCTCATCCATAGGTGCATAGTTTATGTTCAGTCTCTTCCCGCATCCACCACTCCCCCTTTCCCCGAGAACTGTCAGTCCACTCCCCTCTCATATCTCCGAGTCTATTACAATCAACAGCTAATATTGTTCTTCAGGTTTTTCAATCTCCTTTTTTTTTTTTTTTAAATCAATCTTTATTGTTCATAATATTTATTACAAAGGTTCCTCATTTCTTCCCCCCTCCATCAGGTTCCCACCACACCCTTCACCCCCTCCCCATCCCCCATTGTCCTCATCCATAGGTGCACGGTTTATGTTCAGTCTCTTCCTCCCTCCCTTTCCTCCATAGTAAATCCCTTTTCAGATAGTAAATCAGTTACTTAGCATTTTCTCATATCAATAATATCTCCACATGCCCAATGATATACTTCAGACAAAAGACATTTCCAAATAGGTCAACCAACCTCATCCAGGCCCCACCCAAGGCACTCATAGATCAACACCCCAGCGCTATACTAACTCAACACATCCAGATCTAAGCCTTCATCATTTCATTCAGCAGACCCTCAAGTTCCCGCAAAAGTTTCCAGCCATGTCTGAGAGGCAGCCTTGGGGCGGGGGCAGGCGAGGAGCGAGCTGTTTCGGGCCTGGTTGCACCGGTCCTGGCCTCTGTTGCTCTCGTTCGTACCACAACCAGCTGCACCGGGTCTGGCCACTGCCGCTCCCGACCTAGTTGCTCTGGACTTGGCTGCTGCTTCTCCGGGCCTGGCCGCACCCAACCCGGCTGCTCTGGGCCCGGTGGTTCCGGGCCCGGCCACTCCGGGCCTGGCCGCTCCCAGCCTGGCAGCCGCTGCTCCGGGCCTGGCCGCACCCGACCCGGCTGCTCCGGGCCTGGCCGCACCCAACCCGGCTGCTCCGAGCCTGGCTGCTCCCAGCCTGGCAGCCGCTGCTCTGGGCCTGGTCAATCTCCTTTTTTTGTTGTTCTTGTTTTTTTAATTAATAAACTTTTACACTCCTAAGAATAAATTTTAAAATCTAATAATTTTAAACCTTGTTTTTTCTGCCCTGGGAATTGAGAAGCAAACTTGTTTACATGTAAACTTGCCCTTAGGCTATCAAAAGGTGTAGCCATTCAAATGTAAATGAACACATTGTTTAAGGATTGCTGCTGGTTGGAATTGGATTACCTGTTCTGGGTGGGAAGGGCTTGTCCTCCCCTTTCTCCATTAAAATTAGGTGTTAGCTTTAAATCCTCTTTTTGGCAAGAGACCTTAAACTTTCAAAACTTTAAAAGTTTTCAGGTAGTAAATCAGTTACTTAGCATTTTCTCAAATCAATAATATCTCCACATGCCCAAGGATACACTTCACACAAAAGACATTTCCAAATAGATCAACCAACCTCATCCAGACCCCACACAAGGCACTCACAGATCAACACCCCAGCACTATAATAACTCAACACATCCAGATCTAAGCCTTCATCACTTGATTCAGCAGACCCTCAAGTTCCCCCAAAAGTTTCCAGCCATGTCTGAGAGGCAGCCCTGGGGCATGGGCAGGCAAGGAGCGAGCTCTGGGCCTGGCCTCTGTTGCTCTGGTCCGCTCCACAAACAGCTGCTCGGGGTCTGGCCATGTCGCTCCTGGCCTGGCTGCTCCCAATCCAGCTGCTCCAAGCCCGGCTGCTCTGGACCTGGCTGCTGCTGCTCTGGGCCTGGCTTCTCCCGACCTGGCCTCTCTGGGCCCAGCTGCTCTGGGCCTGGCTGCTGCTGCTCTGGGCCTGGCTGCTCCCGACCTGGCTGCTCTGGGTCCGGCTGCTCCGGGCCCGGCTGTATGCTTAAATTTTGATAGACATTGGTAATCTGCTCTCCATAATGCTTTCAATGGCCTTTTACATACCAAAACTGGGTTAAAAAAAATTTAATACATGGAAATTAATTATGAATAAGTTTGATCAGCATTTCAAACTCTAGTGACCATTTGTATTTCTCTTAGTTGTTTCTATTCTTTAAATATTCATTTTTATAAGTTTTGGAATTAGGACATTTGTTTTCTTTTCTGTGAAATATTGCTAATAATAATATTGCTAATATTAGCAATTGCTAATATTGCTTAGACTTAACTTCTAAGACACAAGTTAAGTCTTTTGATCTTAACTTGTGTCTTAGAAAAGTTAATCTAAAAGTTGTTTTTAACCCCCTCATATAGAAGTTTTACATAGCCAAATGCATTAGTCTTTTTCTCTGTGGCTTTAAAATGTTGTGTTGTGCTTATAAATGCCTTTTCCTTTCTTTTTGAAAAAATATTTTTATTTATTTCAGAGAGGAAGGCAGAGGGAGAGAGACATAGAAACATCAATGATGAGAGAGACTCACTGATCGGCTACCTCCTGCACACCCCCTACTAGGGATCCAGCCCACTTCCCTGGGCATGTGCCCTTGACCAGAATCGAACTCAAGACCCTTCAGTCTGCAGGCCGACACTCTATCCACTGAGGCAAACCAGCCAGCGCAATGCCTTTCCCATTCTAAGAGCAACAGCTATTTGCCAGGTGGCCAGATGGTGTAGAAATATTTGAATATTTTATATTGGCATGAGTAATATTAGCTAACAGGTATCGCTCAGTTGCTATGTGCTGTTCACAGACCTAAGCCTGTGACATGTCATCTTGCCCATTGGTATGGAGATAGTCAGTTTTTCCTTCTGATATCTTACGATGAAATAGACAAGTAATAGAATTTACAAAATACTCGTGACCCATTTACGATGTACTATTTTAGTGGTAACACTATATCTTTACAATGGGAAGAGCTTGAAAAGATTTTACAAACTGACCCTTTACTTACAAAGTTGTTTTCAGCTGATGATATTATGATAAAATTGTATCAATATCACCTTTGATTTCATTGCTATAATTTGAGAACACAACAAATGATAGGAAAGATACATATGTATGTTTCATAACTGACATATATGATGTGATGTAATGATAGGAGAGAGATAAGTGTCAAAATTTTATTGTACATTTAAGTTTCTACTTTTTTTCAGGTATGACAGCAGTTATCTGTACTTACCCTCTCGACATGGTTAGAGTTCGCCTAGCATTCCAGGTGAAAGGGGAACACACTTACACAGGAATTATTCATGCATTCAAAACAATTTATGCAAAGGTATATATTTACTTTTCTCATCTATGCCATGTCTTTTTATATTTAGGAAAATACTTTGAATATGATCTAAATAATTATTCTATTACTTATAAGTAATTGATAATAATAATATTTGTGAAAACACATCTGTGTTTCAAGGTGGGTCCCAGAATAATATTTTTGTTATGATGTATGCTTTTTTCTCCCCCTACTAATCATCACCTGAGGATTTTTTTTCTTTTTAATATATTTTTATTGATTTCAGAGAAGAAGAGAGAAGGAGGGATAGAAACATCCATGATGAGCCCTAACCAGTTTGGCTCAGTGGATAGAGCGTTGGCCTGTGGACGGAAGGGTCATGGGTTTGATTCTGGTCAAGGGCACGTACCTTGGTTGCAAGCATATCCCCAATAGGGGGTGTGCAAGAGGCAGCTCATCGATGTTTCTCATCAATGTTTCTAACTCTCTATCTCTCTCCCTTCCTCTCTGTAAAAAAATCAATAAAACGTATATAAAAAAGAAAGAAAAGAAAAGAAACACCATGATGAGAGAGAATCACTGATCAGCCGCCTCCAGCAAAACTCCCACTGTGGAAGAGCCCACCACCCAGGCGTGTGCCATTGACCGGAATCGAACCCAGGACCCTTCAATCTGCGGGCTGATGCTCTATCCATTGAGCCAAAATCAAATCTGGGACCCTTCAGTCAGAGGGCCTACACTCTATCCACTGAGCAAAACTGGCTAGGGTGATGATGTATGCTTTGTAAAAAATTTTTAATTAATTAATTATTTATTTTTTTTTTAGAGAGAGAGGGAAAGAGGGAGAGGGGGTGAAAGAGAAAGCAAAACGTTGATTTGTTGTTTCTTATTTATGCATTCATTGATCGCTTCTTGTATGTGCCCTGACTGGTGATCAAAGCCACAATCTTAGAGTATCAGGATGATGCTTTCACCAACAGAGCTATTAGGCCAGAAATATAATGTATGTTTTTGTTCTTTGATGTATATCATAATGAAAGAAATGTAATCTTATTTCTGTTGTTTCTTCATTCAAAAGGAAGGCGGTTTCCTTGGATTTTACAGAGGCCTGATGCCTACTATATTAGGAATGGCTCCATATGCAGGTATGTTTCAAATTTAGCAGAATCTTGGTTTTTATTTTCTTCTAAGAATGATTTTTTTTTTTTTTTTTTTTTTTTTTTTTTTTTTTTAATATTTCTATTGATTTTTCACAGAGAGGAAGGGAGAGGGACAGAGAGCCAGAAACGTTGGTGAGAGAGAATCATCGACCAGCTGCCTCCTGCACACCCCCTACTGGGGATGTGCCCGCAACCAAGGTACATGCCCCTGACCGGAATCGAACCCGGGACCTTTCAGTCCGCAGACCGACGCTCTACCACTGAGCCAAACCGGTGCCGGCTAAGAATGATTTTTTAAGTTTAGCATTTTATATTTAAGCCAGTAATCTGTCAGGATTATTTTTTTTCCTCCTTAGAGTAACCATTTGACCAGCACCACTTACTAAGTAGTCCCTCCTTTCCCCAGTGATCTTCAGTGCTACTTCTTAAAACAATAATTGCTGGCAGTTTCATAAATCTTTATAGGACAAGTCCCAGGACTTTATGCTCTCCCCCCACCCCCAGGAATATAAGAACTGTAGATATTTTGTTATTTCACACACTTTGGAGTCAGTTTTTGAAGTTGCAAAGCACTCTTATTGGGATTTTGAATGAAATTTCATACAGTTTTTGGACATTTTTGCTAGATACAGTCATAGACACATTATAAGCCTTGTCTTTTAGAAAATTACATTTTAAGTTTATTGCTTGATTTAATTTTTACATGATCTTATAACTTGCCATTATCCTACTTGTTGAGATGGCTCCTGCCATTGGTCCTGTGGAAGAAGGAATCAGAGTCTGAAACTCAGAGATTAAGGTCAAGTGATAAGCTTATCATTAAAGACCATGAAATATAGGAGAAGGCAAATAAATTTGTATATTTATAAAGAGTAGGGAAACTTTGGTTGGTGTGGCTCAGTTGGTTGGGCATTGTCCTGTATCCTGGTCAGGGCATATGCTGGGTTCAGGGCTCAATCCTCAGCAGGGGGCAGTGCAGGAGGCAGCTGATCTATATCTCATTCCCACATAGATGTTTCTCTCTCTCCCTCTCCCTTTCTCTCTTTCTAAAAATCTATTTTTAAAAAATCTTTAAATAAATAACTTCAGGAAGGTTAAAAAAAGAGTAAAGGGGTAAGGGTTTAAAAAATAAGCAAATGCCGAGGCCGGTTTGGCTCAATGGATAGAGCGTCGGCCCTATGGACTCAAGGGTCCCGGGTTCGATTCCGGTCAAGGCCATGTACCTGGGTTGCCGGCACATCCCCAATGGGGGGTGTGCAGGAGGCAGCTGATTGATGTTACTCTCTCATCGATGTTTCTAACTTTCTATCCCTCTCCTTTTCTCTCTATAAAAAATCAATAAAATATATTAAAAAAAAATAAGCAAATAGCCGAGACCGGTTTGGCTCAGTGGATAGAGCGTTGGCCTGCGGACTGGAAGGTCCCAGGTTCGATTCCAGTCAAGGGCATGTACCTTGGTTGTGGGTACATCCTTGGTCGGTGGTGTGCAGGAGGCAGCTGATCGATGATTCTCTCATCGATGTTTCTAACTTTCTATCCCTCTCTCTTCCTCTCTGTGAAAAATCAATAAAATATTAGAAAAAAAAAATAAGCAAACAAGGTAAGAAAGGAGTTTTAAAAAGAAAAAGAAAAGCGACACATAGAAATCAAATAGCAAGATATAGAAACAAGTCCAAATATATCAACAATCACAATAACAATTAAGTAGACTAACTGACAAAATATTTTACAGACTGGATTAAATAAAATATCCAGCTACAAATGATTACAAAAGAAATACCTAAAACATAAAGACACGAAAAAGTAGAAAATAAAAAAGGTGAAAAAAATATATACCAGGCAAACATTAACTTGGATATGGCCAAAAAATAATTATGAGGTAGGTAGCAATTTGAACAATGATTAGATGCTACTCAGAATTTATTTTAAAGTTTCAAATGGTATAAGGTCATGCTTTTTTTAAAAAAAGAATAAATGTATATATTGAGGTATTATCCTGGACAGAATTTTTGTAAATGCTTATTTGTTCTTAAGCATCAAGTATCTCTTTAAATATGTTTTTAAAATTTAGTAGATACCAAAATGTCTTGATTAATACTTAGGTGATAGGAATGCTTGAACTCTATTATTGATTTTTTTAATGTACAACTTTAATAGGTCTATTATAAAATTGTGTAAATTTTCAGCACATCAACTTCATATTATCAGTAACTTAATTCAATATTTATCAGATTTCATGTGCCTTGGGAGGCAATATGAACATTTGTCTCATGGTCACAACTCTTTCTTGAAGACAAAATTAGATGCCGCCGAAACCGGTTTGGCTCAATGGATAGAGCATCGGCTTGGGGACTGAAAGGTCCCAGGTTCGATTCCGGTCAAGGGCATGTACCTTGGTGGCGGGCATATTCCCAGTAGGGGGTGTGCAAGAGGCAGCTGATCTATGACTCTCTCTCATAGATGTTTCTAACTCTGTATCTCTCTCCATTCCTCTCTGTACAAAATCAATAAAATATATTAAAAAAAAATTAGATGCCAAATTAAAATAAAAATGCTTTGTCACTTAAACACCCCCTACCGGGGATGTGCCCGCAACCAATGTACATGCCCCTGACTGTACATGCCCCTGACCGGAATCGAACCTGGGACCTTTCAATCCGACGCTCTACCACTGAGCCAAACTGGTTGGCTACTTGTAATTATTTATCATGGATATAATTTTTTTTTTAAATACATATTTTTATTGATTTTGTACAGAGAGGAAGGGAGAGAGATAGAGAGTTAGAAACATCGATGAGAGAGAGTCATTGATCAGCTGCCTCTTGCACACCCCCCACTGGGGATATGCCTGCAACCAAGGTACGTGCCCTTGACCGGAATCGAACCCGGGTCCCTTCAGTCCCCAAGCCGACGCTCTATCCATTGAGCCAAACCGGTCACGGCATGGATATAATATTTATTCATATAAAACCTTGGAAAATAGTTCAATCGCATTTCTATATGACGTGGCATTTAATCACCTTTGCCCTTATTCAGTGAACTGAAGTATATATTAGTGTGTGAAAATCAATGCTATAATTTTTTATAGGTGGTAATTTTGTTGTCTGTAGATTACTTATATTGTTTCTTTTAAATTTTAGAGTAAGCCCAATATCAGGCAACAGGAAATGCATAGCTTCCTGAGTCAATTGGTTATTTTGTACGAATGGTGTCTTTTCACAGCTCGTGTTCTGTTAAGCATCGTGGTGAATTTATATTTTGTTTTTCAGGTGTTTCATTTTTTACTTTTGGTACCTTAAAGAGTGTTGGGCTTTCCCATGCTCCTACCCTTCTTGGCAGACCTTCATCAGACAATCCTAATGTCTTAGTTTTGAAAACTCACATAAACTTACTTTGTGGTGGTGTTGCTGGAGCAATAGCACAGACAATATCGTAAGTTTCTTCATCAACTTAATTCAGTCAAATTACAGTTTCCCAATCCTGATTTTTAGCATTGGTTAATCATTTTTTCTAACAGATTATTAAAACACATGATTCCTTGCAAAAGATGTCTTAATTTAATGCATTTCTTTTCAGACATGCCTGCACTTTTAGCATATTATAAATAATTTAATGCCAATTGACCAAATTAGTTTTAACCCACCCAATTTCCTGTCAATTCATTTACAAGAAAGAAAGGTAGAAAAAAAACGCACAAAAAACAGAGTATAGTCTTCATTCATATTTTCTCATGAATTCACCTAAATGAAGTTCTGGATTTTGAGCCATTTATGTATTTGTGTGTGTAAGGCACAATATCTCTTGCACTAAAATCTCAAAGGCCTGCTTTGTCAGACAGTGTATGAGGCTTTGGAAGGTTCCCTGAAGGAAAAACACAGTTATTGCCTCAGGAAGCCTATACTGTTATTGAGACAGTAGCAATACAATGGAGTTACTTGTTAATGTAAGTGCTAGTGGAAACATAAAGATATTATTTATTATAAAGTACTTGGAAAGGTGGCTTCAAAGAATTTCTCTAGACCAGGAGTGATTGTGTAGATGAGATAAAAGAGGCTGGAATACTGAGAAACTTTTCAGGAATAGGAAGAAGAAAAGCTGTCTGTGACTGAGGAGTATCCTGTAAAACAGGAAGTAGTAGTATCAGACTCAAAACAGAGGATCCAATGGAAAAAGAAAAGTCAGCCGAAACCGGTTTGGCTCAGTGGTAGAGCGTCGGTCTGTGGACTGAAAGGTCCCAGGTTCGATTCTGGTCAAGGGCATGTACCTTGGTTGCGTGCACATCCCCAGTAGGGGGTGTGCAAGAGGCAGCTGATCGATGTTTCTCTCTCATCGATGTCTCTGGCTCTCTATCTCTCTCCCTTCCTCTCCGTAAAAAATCAATAAAATATGTTAAAAAAAGAAAAAAAAAGAAAAGAAAAAAGAAAAGTCAGACAAGTACTCAAAAGTAAGGTGTTTATCAGATTTTGCAATTGTTACTTTTGTGAAAGCAAATTTGGTGAACTTGTGTGTGAGAACAGATCACACTAGATTGAAGGTGGAGAAGAAGACAGGTGTGTGTAATTTCCTTTTGGAAACCTTGCTGTGGGATCTTGTTCATGTGCAGAGATATGATCACCTCTGGCTGTTATTCTCTTCTGGCCTTTTTTCTATATTACTCACTTCCAACTTAGAGCCTTAAAATCTGTCTTCTCTTTTCCACTTCTCTTCTTAAACTACATTCTATACCATTAATTCTTCACAGATTCAGTGGCTCCTTCTCAGGTCTTTTCCTCTCCTTTCAGTTGTTCTAGTTGCTTGGTGGTTGTTTTTAGCAGGGCCCTCTCTTGTCAATCATGCTCCCTTTTTCGATACTTTGCTGCTCTTGTCCTCCTCTTCCTATCTATTAGTGTAAGCCTTTGCTATCCCCTTAAATATCTAGAATTAGCTTATCTGTCTTTATGGTTTCAATGGTCACTTCTCTACAGATAACCGGTTCTGTTTAAGCCTCCATTATTGACTCACTATTACTTCTCTGGCAAGCTCTTGGATATTTCTACTCGGACTTCTGCCGTCAGTGCCAACTCTGTAATTCAGGTATTCCTTTCTTTCCTCTTTGTATTGATAACCATTGACCTTCTAGTCCTGGTAATACCTTGAAATTATTTTTCACTTTTTGAAATCATTTCTCACATTTTAAATATCTGTGTAGTCGTTACGTCTTATCATTTTTCACTTCAGAACTTTGCCTACAGTGCTGTTCTTTCTTCCCCAATGTTATTTCCCTAGTCCTGATCCTTGGACCTGTCCTCTTACGTTCTCTCCTTTATACTAATCAGTTTCTTCTGCCCACTTCTTTTCCTGCTCGGAAACAGAATCATTCAGGTTGAGGTTTTGGTCTCTTTACCCTTATGAAGTTTTTTTTTTTTCCTCTCCCCAAACCTCATTGAAAAATCATTCCTGGAGATGCTGTTGAAGTACATAGGGAGTTTCACCTATTGGTACTCTTATTTCTTTTTTTTTTTCTTTTTTAAATATATTTTTATTGATTTTATACAGAGAGGAAGGGAGAGAGATAGAGAGTTAGAAACATCGATGAGAGAGAGTCATCCATCAGCTGCCTCTTGCACACCCCCCACCGGGGATATGCCCGCAGCCAAGGTACATGCCCCTGTCCGGAATCGAACCTGGGGCCCTTCAGTCCCCAAGCCGACGCTCTATCCATTGAGCCAAACCGGTCCCGGCGGTACTCTTATTTCTTGAACTGCTTGGTTGGTGCATGTTTTTGTTGTTGTTGTTTTTTTAAACCTATTTCATAATAAATTTAAATGTATATAAAAGTATATGATTATTTTTCATCACATATCACTTATGTATCTATTAGGTACCATGAAGAAGTCTGAGTAGGAAAGTAGAAAGCAGCTTTGTAACACTGGAAAGACTCAGTTTGTTAGAATTTTCTTACCTTAACGCTAGGATAACAGTACGTATGTCATGCAGTTGGTGTGAAGATGAAATTGTCTAGCAAAGGTCCTAATATAAGTATTCAATATTAGCAAAATAAAAGTAATTAAAAAAATCTCCTGGAATCCTACTCTGAAAAGAGATTACTTTTGTATATTTCATTTCAAGCAATCTTTACATAGAATTTTCTCTGTCCTCTAAATGTAATTCACTATATTGTTAATTTTAGTCCTTAAAAGAAATTTTTTTGGTTGATCTATTGTAGGCAGGGGATGTGGTGACTGTTCTTAGAGTAAGGTTCTCAACTGGGTGATTGTGACTCCAGTGAACATTTATTAATGTCCGGAGACATTTGTGGTTGTCACATCTGGGGGAGGCTCCCGGCATCTAGTGCATAGAAGCCTGGGATGCATCTGAACATCCTACAGCGCACAGGACAGCCCTCCCCCGTGAGGCATCCACCCCAGTGCCAACAGTGCCACAGCTGAGAAGCCCCGTCTCAGGGTACAAATGTGAAAAGCACCCTGTTCGTCTCTGCAGGAAGTGGCATTTCGTTCGGCCTTGAGGAACGAATAAAACTTGATATTGTGATGGGAGAGGAGAACCATCTAACCTGAGGGAACCGCATAAGCAAAGGCCAGGAGACCTCTGTATTGTTGATTTATTTTATTTATGTGCCTGTATCCCGACTCCCAGATTAGACAAAACAATAGGAGGATAGGAGCACATTGTGTCTTAGCATATATAGGGCTTTGTATTCAATAATTGTTGAGCAGGAAACTAAAAACCATTTTTAAGTCTTGCTTTTTTATCCTTTCAGCTACCCGTTTGATGTAACTCGTAGGCGAATGCAATTAGGAACTGTTCTTCCAGAATTTGAAAAGTGCCTGTAAGTTCTCCATTTGTTACTGTTTCTTTTCTTTAGGAAATGTAATGTTTAAAGTAAGCAGTGAGATAGTACTGTGTCTCACCAGTAGTCTAGAACTCCCAGTTTGTCTCCCATAGTTTAACTTGATTACCTTGTAAAATTTAAAAATAAACATATATATTTTTATTGATTTCAGAGAGGAAGGGAGAGGCAGAGAGAGAGAAATATTAATGACCAGAGAGAATCATTGATGTTATGTAATTTCAATTTTTCTGGTAGCCACATTAAAACTTGTATAAAAATAAACATGAAATTAAAAATATTTCTATTTAATCTAAAATATAACTTCAATATTGCACTATTTTATATCCCTTTTAAAAATATGCTTTTATTGATTTTAGAGAGAGAGAGAAAGGGGGCAGGAGAGAGAAAAACATTTATAAAGAGTGAGCTATAGATCCACTGCCTCTAGTGGGGATTGAGACCTCAACGCAGGCATGCACCCTGACTAGGGATTGAACCAGTAACCCCATGTTTCTCTCTCTCTCTCTCTCCCTCTCCCTTCCTCTGTGACATCAATAAAGATATATTTTAAAATATATATTTATGAAATTAAAAAAGACTACATCAGTATTTCAGACATTATTATAGAATAGTGTTGCCAGTAAATGTCATTAGCACGGACAAACAGAATATATCTAATTAATGAGCCCAGCAATTCTTTGCATAGTGCTTGTACGAGTTTGGGATTAACTGCAGCTTTATTGTGAATTTTTAGCTTGTTTTAGCACTTGTGTTCCAAAACCTATTAAAGATGTCATTTTGGCTTCTTTTTTTAAAATGCTATTATGGGTCTTAAAATTGCCCCTTCGTGAGTGGGCTAAGGTGTCATCTTCTGAACTGCTGTCTTTCAGCACCATGCGGGGGACGATGAAGTACGTCTATGGGAACCATGGCATTCGGAGAGGGCTGTACCGAGGCTTATCTCTGAACTACATCCGCTGCATTCCCTCTCAGGCCGTGGCTTTCACCACATATGAACTCATGAAGCAGTTTCTTCACCTCAACTGAAGACAAAACCGTGATTCCCTCTCCTTAGTGAATCCTCAGAGGGAGAAATAAAATGTTACTTTAATTAGGGGGAGAGCATTACTTGAACGGGGACACTTACCCTCTCACAGGAACCACTGGTGTTTTAGTGCTTGATTTTTTTATCATCACAAATCAAAAGTGCTTACTGTACCTTTTGATGCCAAAAGTTACCCTACCGAACATTGAAAACATTTCCTAAACTGATGCTGGCTAATCAGTTAGGATATTTGAAAGTGTTATTTGTAAGTAGAACTTACTTAAAACGGGACTCAAGAGGTTGTCATTAGTTTTATCATGCTGTTCCAAGCTTTTCATTGTAATCACGATTTTCAAAGACTCTAACACTGTTTATTATTATTACAACAAACAGGCTTTGCAGCAGAATAATGAAAACTGAACTTTTAAGTTATGTAAGCTGTAGCTTAGAAGCCGGCATGGAAATATTATTCTTACTATTTCTCTTCCTACAATTCTGCTCCACTGGATAAAAGGACAAATATTTTTCTCTTCACTTTTTCAAAAAGTGAAGGACAAATATTTTTCTCTTCACTTTTTCAAAAGTTGTATTTAAAAAGTAGCCATGTAGAGACTCAACAAATGAAGAATTTTTCAGATATTGCTGAAATATTATTACCAGATACTATGACTGATTTAAATATTTTAAAAGTCAACATATTTCCCAAAGGTAGTAATAGTAAATACTGACTATCTGCTCTCAAAACAGATCATTATAGATTTGTTTGGTTAGATGATTTAGTGTATACTAGAACATTTATTTCGGTACACTATGAAATATCCATTAATATAGTTGTGAATGTCAAAGACTGTTTCTAAGATACTGTCATGATACATCAACTTGTTCTTCCATTTAAAATAGTTTTAGTGAAATATAAACTTAAGTAGAAATGTAAAAATCATTTGAATTGCCATTCTTTATGTTAAAATGGTTTAAAATGTAAGAATTCCATTTATTGTGTTTAAAACACTTTTTATGTTTTATTGTAAACATGACAGAAATGAGAGGGGAACAGTTACAGTGTTGTCCTCAGACATAGCGATTTGTAGAATTGATGTGATTTTTAAGACATTAGAAAACTAAGTTGAAAGTATTATTTCTGCTTCAGATTTTTACTTTTGCATAAATGATTTCTTGTCTGTCACACTTTGGTAAAATTTAGATGAACTGGTTTCATTTTCAAAGTGTATTTTAAAATAAATATGTATCTTTATATGATTTATAAGTGTACATGCAGGTATAAATACATGTGTCCCTAAAACCATTTTGTATATTTTCATTTCTGAATTACACTGTAGCTAAATACTGTTATCAAATCTCAAGATAATTTAAATATATATAAAATAAGTATCTCAGCGATGTTATCAATAAAAAGGATTGCAGGTATTTTTTAAATAAAAAATTGCATTGTATCTTTTTTTTTTTTTGCATTGATCTTAGAGAGGGAGGAAGGGTGACAGAAAAACATTGATGTGAGAGACACATGGATTGGCTGTCTCCCACACTCACCCCCCCGCCGGGGGGATGAAACCCTCAACCGGGCATGTGCCCTCACTGGGCATTGAACCCAGGACCTTCCCGCGCACCGGGAACAGGTTGGCTCGTCTAGACAGAAGGCGGGAGCCTATGGTTTGGGCCGGATTTGTGCAGCCTCTGTTTTCCCAAACGGAAGGCGGGAGAACAAAGCCGCCTTTCCCCCGGGGCCCTGGCCCAGGTGCGGGGCTGCGGGTGGGACCGGCCGCTGGGGGCGCTGCAGGCGGTCGGCGCACGCGCGGCGCGGGGCGGCGGGGCGTCCTCCCCTGTGCCCGCGGGTCCCCGTTGTGCCCGGCGGCCGTCTGCGGTGTCCGCACCGGGATGGAGCCGCTGGAGGACCTGGAGCTGCTGATGGAGGAGACGTTCGCGGAGGAGGCCGAGCCGCCCGCCGAGCTGTGAGCGGCGGGGCGGGGCGGGGCGGCCGGGCGGCGGGAGATTTGAACGGAAGGAGCGGGAGGCGGCCGCGCCGCGGCGTGTCCGGCGCGGGGCCCGCCGGCCGGAGCCGGGAGGCCTCCCCGGGGCCAGCGGCTCCTTGTCGCCCCCGGTTCACGGTTCTCCCGGATGGGGAGAGCCCCAGCCGCTCACATGGGAGCTGCGAGCTGCTTTTCTCCGCGTTTGGTTGGAGAGCTCTGCACCCGCCTCTCCGTTTGTAGGGTCGGGGCTTTGGGGACGACCCACAGCCATGGGTTTGCACAGTTTGCACAAGTGGTGGAGTGTGTGGTTTAATTTTTTTAATTTCTCTCTTTTTTTAAAAAAATATTTTATTGTTTAAAATATTGCAAGTAGTAGTACCTATGTCTCCTTTTTCCCCCCATTGACCTTCCCCCGTCATTTTCTCTTTAATTCTTATAATCATGGGGCTTATATTTGGAAATATCCTTGTCATAAGTATGTTTTCCAACAGCAGTAACACTGGTGCCGACTATGGGTAACGGACCTTGGCGTTTGGGGTTCAGGGGATCCGGAAGGCCGTCCCAGCAGCTAGCTGCCTTGGGAAATGTGTGGGTTAGTGCGTGTGGAGGTTCCGAAATAACGGAACCTAGGGTGATGGCAAGGCAATGTTAGAGCAATGTTCAAAGTATTTGGTGTGACAATTGGAGAGATGATGACTTCGGCCTCTGTTGGAGTCTTACTGCAATCAGACCGGAAAGACTTAAGAGGAATTTAATATTTTCTAGAGGAGAGATTATTTTGCATGGTTTTCAGGCGGCTGGGATCAGTGGATGAAAGGATTGTGATAGTGACTTGCCCATGATAGAAGAGATTTCTGAGTTACTCTGTGAAGGAACGAGCCACTGTATTAGGTGTGCTTTCTGTGCAATGCAGGGGCTGGCTGATTCCCAAAGAGATTTCATAGCATTTCCTGCATGAAATAGTACATTGGACTAGATGATTTCTATGTTTGCTCCTAAGTTAAAGATTAATGCAATTCTGCCGAGACTGGTTTGGCTCAGTGGATAGAGCGTTGGCCTGCGGACTGAAAGGTCCCGGGTTCGATTCCGGTCAAGGGCATGTGCCTTGCTTGCGGGCGCATCCCCAGTGGGGGGTGTGCAGGAGGCAGCTGATCTACGTTTCTGGCTCACTATTTCTCCCCATTCCTCTCTGTAAAAAGTCAATAAATTAAAAAAAAAAGATTAATGCAATTCTGTGGCTCACTGTTCTATAACAAACATCTCTTTAAAAAATAAAAGTTTTTATTGCCCTGCCTAGCCGGTTGGCCCAGTGGATAGAGCGCCGGCCTGTGGACTGAAGGGTCCCAGTTGGATTCTAGTCAAGGACACGTGCCTCGATTGCATGTCGTTCCCCAATAGGGGGCATGCAGGAGGTAGTCAACCAGTAATTCTCTTCAATAATATCTCTCCCTCTCCCTTCTTCTCTGAAATCAATACAAAAAATAATAATTTTAAATTGATTTTTAGAGCGAAAAAGGGAGAGAGAAACATTGATGTGAGAGAGGAACATTGGTTGCCCTCCATACACACCCCCGTGGGGTTTGGGACCGGAAACCTGGTATGTGCCCTGCCCAGGAATGGAACCGGCAACCTTTTGATGACTCGGAACCAACTGAACCGCAGTTGGGCCAAGCATCTCTTTTATTTACGAAAAGGATAGTGTCCAAAGTGGTCCCTTTAATTTGTCTGCTGTAGATTTCAGAAGGTGGATGCTAACACGGTCCTGGGCCGCGGAGTGGATAACCGGTACCTGGTGCTGGCAGTCAGTGCTGTGCAGAAGGAAGACGGGCGCCACGAAAAGCACCTCGTCATCACGGCTTCCCAGTCGAGAGCCTGCAAAGAGCTGTGCATCCTCAGGAATGGCTGGTAACTTCTGTGCGGCTCCCAGCTCTGACCTGCAGGCTCTTCAGCGTCCCATCGCAGAGCCTGTCCCATGGCTTGTGTGGCTGTCATTATCATTCAGATATTAACAGAGGGGGCTTGTTAATAACCTGAACTAATTCCACATAAAAGCTACCCCAGCAGCATGGTCAAGTCCCTTATCCCGAAAGTTGTCTGTTGAAACGACAGAGGGGCTTGTTAAGTGATTACATCCTTTCCCCAGTACTTTGTGTTTTAAGATTACAGCTCAGAACTCATATTCTCACAAAGAGCAAGATGAATCACAGCATAAGAACATGCTTTTTGACCTTACATTTCTCTACCCAAGTAAAGTGTGGTACGCTTTGGGTGACGGGGAGACGCAGCGAAGTCAGCTCTGATTTTGCCTAGATTTTCTGTCGAGGCTGCAAGTAGGATGGTATGAACTAGATACATATGGTTTTATTCTTGCTACATTGCATTTGGCTCCATGCCTCATCGACGATGTAGATACTATGTAAGCCTTAAGAATGAGATAATTTTAAAAACTGAGATAATTAATTATTAAAACAAAATCATCCGTAATTGGAGCTCTGTGTTACCCCATTAAAGATTTGATAGCTTTGGATGCTGCTAACGCAGCTTTCCTCCCTGGGATTAAAGGAAAACCCAGCGTATTCTCAGGAGTGTTTCAAAGGTGGGAAAGGGTGGTGTGACCAAGAGCTGATTCAGAAGACTGCATCCTGGTATTGAATTTTTTTTTAAAAAAAAGGATCCATAAGTTTAGAAATACTTCCTCAGACAAAAGATTTGTTTATTTTTGAAGCCAATTAATAAGCTTGAATGTAGGAACCGAAACGGTGCTGATACTTGGCTTTATTTGTAGGTGCTCCGTCCCAGTGGAGCCAGGAGACATCATTCACCTGGAGGGAGACTGCACATCGGACACGTGGATAATAGACGAAGATTCTGGCTATTTGATTCTGCATCCGGACATGCTGATTTCTGGCACAAGCATAGCCAGCAGTATTCGATGCCTGAGAAGAGCTGTCCTCAGTGAAACTTTCAGGGTGAGTAATATAGCAGCACGGTCTCTGCAGGGGTGTAGAGTTTGTAGAGCACTTTTACACTTTCTTTTTTTTCTTTTCCTTGAGGCTGGAGGGAGGGAGGGGAGGGAGGGATGGGGTACCTGGGGTGCGGGTTTGGGGCAGCAAGGGAAAGCAGGGTGGGAGGAAAGGGTAAGGGGCAGGAGCCACTTTTACACTTTTGTTTTACCTAACCCTTCCAGTAACGCTGTGAGGAGATGGTATTAACCAGCTGCATGTTACAGATGAGGGAAACCAGGCTCAGAGACTTAAAGTGACTTGCTAAAGTCATGTAGCTAGTAAGTGGCAGTACTGGGACTCATGGCCATGTGCCCGACCCTTTTGAATCTTGTTAAACACTGATAAAATAATTCTAATGATAAGGAAATTAGTTTAGTGATAAAAAAAAATTAGTACATCTAGCCAAAACCGGTCTGGCTCAGTGGATAGAGTGTCAAGGGTCCCAGGTTCAATTCCCGTCAAGGGCATGTTCATCGGTTGCGGGCAAGACCCTGGTAGGGGGTGTGCAGGAGGCAGCTGAACGATGTTTCTAGTTCTCTATCCCTCTCCCTTTCTCTATGTGGAAAATCAATAAAATATATATTTTTAAAAATTAGTACATCTAGATATTTCCAAACATTGCTTCATGTGATTCCATTGCTTTTCAGAGAGAGTGGAAGGGAGGTTGGAGGGGGTGGGAAAGAAAGAGAAACATCCATGTGAGAGATACACATTGACCGGTTGCCTCCCGCCCGTTCCCCTACTGGGGCGGGGACTGAACTTGCAATCCGGGTATGTGCCCTGGACCAGGAACTGAACCCTGAACCTTTGGTTCCCTGGTCGGCACTCTAACCACTGAGCAGCTCCAGCCAGGGCAGACCCTGAGTGTTTATTTGTTAAACGTTTACTCCTTGCTCTGGCCGATGGTTCAGTTGTTTGGAGCGTTGTCCCGCACACGGAAAGGCTGCAGGTTCAGTTCCATGTCAGGGCACATACCTAGGTTGTGGGTTCAGTCCCTGGTTGGGCTTGTAGAGAAGGCAACTGATTAATTGCATGGATGTTTCTCTCTCTCTCTCTCTCTCTCTCTCTCTCCCTCTCTCTCTCTCCTCTCTCTCTCTCTCTCTCTCTCTCTCTCTCGCTCTCGCTCTCGCTCTCTCGCTCTCTCTCAAAAAAATAAAAATAAAAATAGTACATTCAGGTGAGGATTAAAATGTTTCTTCCTCCCAGTGTGTTGTTTCATTTATACAATTAACCTACATGTATGTAGAAAACCAAAATTACAGCTGAGCAAGAAGAGCTAAAGAAGGCAAAATACTTAACGTAGATTTTTTTCTAATAGTGTTAGTTGCTACTTATTTGTAGTTTAGTTTATCCACTTTTTTCCTTCAGTTGTGGGAGAGTATCAACTTCTCTCTTAATCATGTATTATAAAGTGGACCTAAATATTACTCTATTAAAAACTTTTATTTTGAAATAATTCAGACTCAACATCAAATTTGCAAAAATAGTACAAAGAGTACCTCTGTAAGTTTTAAAATCCCTGATGGATGGTTTGGTGGACTTTATCTAGTTTTTGGTTAATAAAAGAGTTACTTGAAAAACACTTCCTTTTTGAGTAGAGAGAACTTTCTTGCCAAAAATCTCTACTGTAAGTTAACATTTTATGTTTCAATAATATCTTTTGCTTTCAATAATTTGTGAACTATGCCTTTATTGACCTTTTCTATTTGGATAAATTATAAAATGAAATTAGAAATGAATATATTAAATAGTTGAGAATATGTTGAACATTTTCACTTTGGTTAATTTTAAAAAAATATATATTTTATTTATATTTTACAGAGGAAGGGAGAGGGATAGAGAGATAGAAACATCGATGAGAGAGGAACATCGACCAGCTGCTTCCTGCATACCCCCTGAATGTGCCTGAAACCTATGTACATGCCCTTGACTGGAATCGAACCCGGGACCTCTCAATCTGCAGGCCTACGCTCTATCCACTGAGCCAAACTGGTTTCGGCTACTTTGGTTACTTTTTAAAATAGAAATATAATGATTTAAAAAACAAACAAGCACAACTCTCATACTTGTAGAATAATTCAGGCCATTCTGAATAGAAGGGTAAGTCACACTGGCCGGTTTGGCTCAGTATATAGAGCGTGGGCCCGAGGACTGAAGGGTCCTGGGTTCAATTCCTGTTAAGGGCATATAACTTGGTTCCAGGCTGCTGTGTGCAGTTCTGGGTGTATGTGGGAGGCAACCAATCAATGTGTCTCTCTCTCAAATTAATGTTTCTCTCTCTTTGTCTCTCCCTGTCCCTTCCCCTCTTTTTAAAAATCAATGGAAAATATCCCCTTGTGAGAATTAACAAGAAAAGAAAGGGGAAGTCACTTATAATTCCTCCCACCAGAAAAATGCATTGGTTGATATTTTGATATTTGTCTTACTTGTACACTTCGGCCATGGTGGCTTAATAGGTTAGGTAATAAGTATACATTCATTCCTGTTAATATGTTGTAAAATAAAATTTTTGTGCTTAATAGAGCTCTGATCCAGTCACACGCCAAATGCTGATTGGCACGGTTCTCCATGAAGTATTTCAGAAAGCAATAAGTGATAGCTTTGACCCAGAAAAGCTACAAGAACTTGCTTTGCAAACTGTTCAAGAGATAAGGCACCTGAAAGAAATGTAAGTAGTTACAGCAGGTACAATTTTATTATATAACTTCTCCTAAATCTGTAAGGTACTCGGCCGTTGTCCTAGTCAGTGTAAATTAGTGTAATACTGAAATGCAGATTCCAAAGCTGCAGTCCCCCCCTTCCAGTTCTGCGGAGAGCTTCTAACATTGCACAGCCCGAACTCTGTGGCTAAGAATAACTGCGTGTTCTGTCCAGCACACTAGGAGAGTGTGCGGGGCGTGTTGCCGCCCCTTTAGAAACTGTGACACGCTGAACATTGTATGCGTTTGGAAGTGGGGCCTCCTTTGAAATTCTAGCTTTGCCAGTGAGATGGCCGCAGGCGTCACTTAAACATTCTGAAAACGGCGCTGACACCTAGTCTGCATTTTGTGACGATGGAAATAACGAGCATAAACCCACAGGAGGTTACGCCCTGGCGTTTTATGAGTGACTGACGGCCTTCAGAGGGATTAGCACGCCCTGCCGTCCGTTTCTTCCTCTCCTCCTCCTGCAGCCCATCTTCTCTCACAGGCATGTCTTCGCTGGTGATGAGTTTGTTCTGACATCGGTCTGTTTTCCCAGATAGTGATGATATGTCTCACTGGTTATGTGGGGGAAAATGCGTTCCGAAATTCCACACAAGTGCCTTAGCGATGACGCGTAATCTAGTCGTAAAACATGTCCGGCCGAGGCCGTGTGCCGGCTCTGTGTGTGCTCAGACACGGATCCTGAGCCGTCTGCCAGCAGCGCGTTGTAAACGAGCAAACGTTTCATGACCGTAAAGCACAGCATTCAGAATATAAAATAGATTTGCCGAAACCGGCTTGGCTCAATGGACAGAGCGTCGGCTTGGGGACTGAAGGGTCCCGGGTTCGATTCCGGTCAAGGGCATGTACCTTGGTTGCGGGCATATCCCCAGTAGGGGGTGTGCAAGAGGCGGCTGATCGATGACTCTCTCTCTCATTGATGTTTCTAGCTCTCTATCTCTTTCCCTTCCTCTCTATACAAAATCAATAAAATATATTTTTTTAAAAAAAAGAATATAAAATAGATTTAATAAAGGTTTTGCTTTAAGAGTTCTATTTATTGCCTACTTGCCACTTTGCGTTTCAAAATTTTGAATTTTTTGGTCACAACCTACCCAGCAAATGATGACCTTATCTGTTGTATATTGGATTGGTTATTGCCCAGTAGCCAGTCACATCACATTAGTGGCTTACGTGGCAAACGTCTAACCAGCTACCTCGTGGTTTCTGTAGAGTAGAAACTCAGGGTGGCTCCTCGGGCTTCGGTCTCCATGTGGGCAGGAGAGGAGGACTCACATGTCAGAGGGAATGTGGGACCGTGTGGGACACTGGTGTCAGCCGTGGCTCCCTGGCTTGAGGGACTTCAGCTTCTCTCTGGAGCTGAGGCTCAGCCTGCTCAGGAGATGCTCTCGGCAGAGCCGGCTGCTCATTCTGTCCTTGCTGACTCTGCCCTTCAGAGACTGACAGGGCTCTGCTCTCTCCCCTTTTCAGGCTGAATAATAACGCTTTGTACGTGTAGTTCACATTTTGTTTATCTATTAGTCCATGGTACTTGGGTTGCTTAATTGGATGCTTTTGTCCTTTTTTACTATTTTCATATTTATGCTTTAACATGTATTCTTTTACTGTACAGGTACCGCTTAAATTTGAATCAAGATGAAGTAAAACAAGACGTAGAAGAGTATCTTCCTTCATTTTCTAAGTGGGCTGGAGATTTCATGCATAAACACTCGTCAGCTGACTCCCCGCAGATGCAGCTCTCTCTGTAAGAAACCTCTGTATTTATGTGGTCCATATGTTTAGACCAGGATTCTGCTCTGTGTTTTGAATTAAAGCTTTTTTTAAAAAAAATATATTTTATTGATATTTTACAGAGAGGAAGGGAGAGAGATAGAGAGCTAGAAACGTCGATGAGAGAGAAACATGGACCAGCTGCCTCTTGCACACCCTCCACTGGGGATGTGCCCGCAACCAAAGTACATGCCCTTGACCGGAATCGAACCCGGGACCTTTCAGTCCGCAGACCGACGCTCTACCACTGAGCCAAACCGGTTTCGGCTGTGTTTTGAATTAAAGCTTTTTAAAGATTGAGTTATTGCAACTAGCCTTTTTGTTTGCTTATTTTACAAATTACAGTCCTGAGTATCTTTCCACTCTGGCCAGGGTTTTTATACTTTTTTAAATGTCAATTTTATATGATATAAAATGAAATGCTTTATTACTGGAAAATGTGTTCTTTTCATGTAAGATTTATATTTCTAGTTTTTTATATGGCTTTGAGACTCAAATAGGGTTAATAGAAGTTGGCTCTTATCTGAATTTTCTTCTGCAGAATGACTTTCTGCTCTAAAAATAAGTAAATCTTAGATAAGAAAAGTGTAAAAGGCTTTAAAAGTTATTTTTGTCTCTCCAGGATTGTCAGAGGGGTGTAAGTGTTGGATGATCAAACTCATTCTTACCCACGTTGTTATGGTGTTACATGAAGGATCATATCACATGCACCATCAGTCTGTGTAATAGTTGTAGATCAGAATATTCAGATTGGTATCGTGGCTCCAGCAGTACAAGTAGCGAGGTTTGCAGTAATCTAGGCCTGAGGAAGGAAGGGTCGGGGTGGGAAGATTGCAGTAATAATGGACTGAAAGGGACAGATGACAAAAACGAGGAAACGTATGTTACGTGAGTTGGAGCCTATAGAACTGGTTCCTGAACTCGAGTGTGGGTCAGAATTGCTTGGAGAGTTTGTTGAACAGATTCCTGGGCCTCTCCCGTTAACATTTCTGATGGAGTAGATGTATAGTGGGGCTTGAGAATTTGCATGGATCACAAGTTCCCAGATGATGCCGGTGCTAGACACTTTGAGACCCACTGCTGTAGGGTATATAGACCCTTTCCCCTCCCCACATTCTCTGAGTGAAAAGCCAGTGGTAGCAGATGAGAACTGAGCCAAGGGTTCTTCTAATTGTGTGTTTTTGTGTTTTGTTTTTAGGCCAAGTGATGGCGGTAACAATAACGCAGCATGTAATATTGAAGTCATAAAGGCATTGGATATTGAAGAAAGCATTTGGTCCCCTCGGTTTGGATTGAAGGGCAAGATAGATGTTACAGTTGGTGTGAAAATTCATCGAGGATGTAGAACCAAGTATAAAGTAATGCCATTGGAACTTAAAACTGGCAAAGAATCAAATTCTATCGAACACCGTAGTCAGGTATATAAATCTTTGTAAGAAAACTGAATGTTGAATAGATTTAAAAATGTAGTCTGCTTTATATATTTTGGCTCAACTTAGGTAATGTTTGAGTTTCATATAGTACTTTTCAGTTTGTGATACATTCAGAGTACTCAAATTGTCTTATACATGTATATACATGGCTACAGCAGAAAATTTTCGCCAGCAAAAAATATATTAGCTGAACTTGTCAGACAAGTTTATGTTGTCAAACTACCAGTTTAAATAGATGCTCCTAAAAAAAAAAAAAAAAAAAAGAATACCTTGGTCATGTAAGTTTGTAAATTGGGGAAACCAAGTATATTTGTAGATATAATGATGCACATTAGCCTATTAAAGTTTAGGAGAAGACTTAAAGTAATACGGTCTGTTTCAGCTACATTTAACCTAATATTTCCTAAACCTAATTTTATGATGGAGCCATTGTTTTTATGTAACATCTACACAGGACACTCTTTAGGAAACATCATTGTAGCCTGGCTGGCATGGCACAGTGATTGAGCATTGACCTATGAACTAGGAGGTCAGGGTTTGATTCCCGGTCAGGGCACATGCCCGGGATGCAGGCTTGATCCCCAGTGTAGGGTGTGCAGGAGGCAGCCGATCAGTGATTCCCTGTCATCATCGATGTTTCTGTCTCTTTCCTTCTCCTTTCCCCTCTGAAATCAATGTAATTTTCAAAATGGAAATAGCTTAATTGACCTTTTGATTTTAAAATTATAGTATTGATTGCAAACCACATACGGAAAAGCAGAAAGTTGAAGTTTCATTTGACAAAATGTACGCTGTTTCCGCAGCTGGTTCTGTACACGCTGCTGAGTCAGGAGAGAAGAGCTGACCCGGAGGCTGGCCTGCTCCTCTACCTCAAGACGGGCCAGATGTACCCTGTGCCGGCCAGACGTCTTGACAAAAGAGGTTGAGCTGTTTCCTCTCATCTTTACTTCTCTGGGTTTTGTTTGTTTCCCTTTCAACTGTCAGTGATGCATACAGCACACCGGGTGACGGCAGGTTTGGTTCCAGATCACCGTAGCAGAGCAGATATCGCAGCGGAGCACGTAAACACAGTTTTTTGGTTTCTTAGTGCATATAAAGGTTATGTTTACATGATCCTGTAGTCTATTAAGTGTGCAGTAGCATTATCCCCCTATATAACAAAGAGGTAATATGCAAATTAGCCCTCACGCCTTCACAAGATGGCTGCCTACGACCAGGCTGGCTGTGAGGGATGTCTGAACAAACAGGCCGTGTGGGGCGACCATGTCGGCAGGGGAGTTAGTGAGGGACGACCAAACGACTGAACAGGCTGCCTGGGGCAACCAGGCCAGCGTGGGGCAGTGAGGGGAGACCAGGCCGGCAGGGAGGTCAGTAAGGGATGACTCAGCTGGTGGTGGTGGGGCGCAGTTGGGGGCAACCAGGCCGGCAGGGGCAGTTAGGAGCAGCTAGCCTGGAAGGGAGGGGCAGTTAGGGGAGATCAGGCTAGTATGGAGTCAGTGATGGGTGATCAGACTGGCAGGTGGGGGCAGTTACAGGCAACCAGGCAGGCAGGTGAGCAGTTAGGAGCCAGCAGTCCAGGATTGTGAGAGGGATGTTCGACTGCTGGGGATCGGGCCTAAACTGGCAGTCAGACATCAAGGGGTCCCAGATTGGAGGGGTGCAGGCTGTGCTGAGGGGATTTTGTGCAAATCTGTGAAGTGCAATAAATTGAAGCACAATGAGACAAGGTGTCCCTGTATTTATACCTGACAGTAGTTCACTATACTTGCTAGGCCTAATACAGGTTTTAATTTGTAGTTATGGTATTTTTTAGAAATAATTTTAACAATACACAGAATAGTTGAAAACATTAACTTATTAAAATTTTATCATATAAAACTTTTATTTTCTGCCCTATACTCTAGATAGTTGTATTTATCCTTAGCATTCAGCGAATAAAGCACCAACTTCAAAATTTGTACTAATTATGAGATACATGATTTTAAAAAAATATATTTTTATTGATTTTCCACAGAGAAGAGGGAGAGGAATAGAGAACTAGAAACATTGATGAGAGAGAAACATCGACCAGCTGCCTCCTGCACCACCCCCCACTGGGGATGTGCCTACAACCAATGTACATGCCCTCAGTCCGCAGGTCGAAGCTCTATCCACTGAGCTAAACTGGTTTCAGCGAGATACATGATTGTTGAGAGAATTTATCAAGTGAACAAAAGTTGGAGGAATTATACCAAAGTGTTAATGGTGGTTATTCTAGCGTAGTGGGAAAAATGAATGTTATTCTTTACTTTTTTAAATGTTTTTAAATCTGAAAGTTTTATTTATGCGATGGAAAAGGTATATAATAAACTTTAAAGACACCTGTCTCCCCCCCCCACCTTAGGATTAATTAATTAATTTTTTCTTTTTCTTCCTCTCCCCCCATAGAATTATTAAAACTAAGAAACCAGATGGCATTCTCTTTGTTTCACCGTATTAGCAAACCTGCTACTGGAAAGGAGAAGACAGAGCTTAATCCTTTGCCACAAGTGATTGAGGAAGAGCAAACCTGTAAATATTGTTCACAAGCGGGTAACTGTGCTCTTTATAGCAGGTAAACACACTGTCTTCCAAAAATACCAATTTCATTTAAGTATGCCCCCAACTTAAAATGATTTAACATTGCTGGCTAGTCTGGCATTGATGATTTCATTTTAGCCATTTTTTTTCTGTGTGTATTTGTAAAATGAAGGGACTGGGGAAAAAAGCACAGTTCTTATTTTTTTTTAATCCTCACTTGAGGATATTTTTTCCATTGATTTTTAGAGAGAGTGGAAGGGAGAGGAAGAGACAGAAACACCGATGTGAGAGAGATGTATCGATTGGTTGTCTCCCACATGCCGCTGACCAGGGCCAAGAGCCTGCAACCAAGATATATGCCCTTGACGGGGATCAAACCTTGGACCCTTCATTGTGCATGTTGACACTGTCCACTGAGCCAAACTGGTTAGGGCCACAGTACATCTATATATATAAAAGGCTCATATGCAAAGTGTTCTCTTGGGAGTTCTCTTTGGGAGTTTGCTTGCTTGCTATGACATGCTATGACCACCAGGGGGTGGCACAGAATGAAGGAAGACCCCCACCGGCAGCTGGCAGCCAGGGAAGGAAGGCCCTGGCCAGCAGCCAGAAGGCCCTGATCAGCCCTGATTGCTGGCCCGACCTACAGACCACTGGGCCTCTAGTATTTTATAATAAGCCTGTTTCCTTGGGGAACAATAGAATGCTTTTTGAACTCTGGTTCAGAAAGATGTCATATGTAGAATAGGCATTTTGAATGCAACTTAAATGGTGTTTTAAGAAGACTTTCAAACTAAGAAAAAAATTAAAAAAAAAAAAAAAAGAAGTCTTTCGCTTCTTAGTTGCTATTTTATTTCAGGCCTTTTGTAGTTTAAAATAACAGGGAAATTGGCCGAAACCGGTTTGGCTCAGTGGATAGAGCGTCAGCCTGCGGAATAAAGTTCCCGGGTTCGATTCCGGTCAAGGACATGTGCCTTGGTTGTGGGCACATCCCCAGTAGGGGGTGTGCAAGAGGCAGCTGGTCGATGATTCTCATCAATGTTTCTAACTCTCTATCCCTCTCTCTTCCTCTCTGTAAAAAATCAATAAAATATATTTTTTTAAAAATAATAAAATGAAATAAAAAACAGGGAAATTGTTTCTTCCAGACACAAAGTTTGGTATGATCCAGTGACCTTGAATGTTATGTCTGTTTTATTACATGTGAGAAGTTTTTAGCTCTTATAAGCAGTCATTTGTATGTATACCTTTCATAGGCCAGCAAAAGGACACAAAAAAGTAATTAGATGTAAATACAGACTAGACAAGATCAAATCAGAGCCAAAATTCTAATTCAGCCTGAAAATTCACAGAAAGAACTTCTTTTTAAAAATGATTTTTAAAAAATATTTTATTGTTTTTTGTTTGTTTGTTTTTTTACAGAGAGTAAGAGATAGAAACATCGATGAGAGAGAATCATCGACCAGCTGCCTCTTGCACACCCCCCACTGGGGAAGTGCCCGCAACCAAGGTACATGCCCTTGACCGGAATCGAACCTGGGACCTTTCAGTCCACAGGCCTATGCTCTGTCCACTGAGCCAAACCGGTTTTGGCAGAAAGAACTTTTAAAACTATTTGTATCAAAGGATCTCTTAATAGCAGAAGACTGAACCATGGGAAGCTGGGACCTTTACTATCAGCACGTTGTTTTGAAATCTTGTGTTTTATTCTCAATGTTTTGTAGGCTTTCCTGTGAGATACTTGTTTCTATATAAAAATTTAGAGAAATCTTATTTTAGAAATTAGCATTAAGCAAAATGAAATTCCAGATAATTCTCCTGTTTTTTTTATGTTGACCTTCCTGTGGCACAGAGCTGGCTGTACAAATATTGTGACTTTGAGAAATGCAGTTGTACAAAAAGCCAAAACTCACTTCCAATAGGAATGAAGACTAGAGTGTACCAAGTAGCTGTTAGGGGCCCAGTCGTTGAAGGCAGCACAATGCAGTATTGAGTTTCTTTAAGCATTTTGTTTTGTAAACAGCTACTTGGCTTGCATAACATTGACATTACTTTTACAGAAAATTAGGGGCTGTGGTGATAAGTTATGATGATCATCATTATATGTACTTACTTTAAATATATTTTATTGATTTTTCACAGAGAGGAAGAGAGAGGGATAGAGAGTTAGAAACATCGATGAGAGAGAGTCATCAATCAGCTGCCTCTTGCATGCCCCCTACTGGGGATGTGCCCGCAACCAAGGTACATGCCCTTGACCGGAATCGAACCCGGGACCTTTCAGTCCCCAGGCCGACGCTCTATCCACTGAGCCAAACCGGTCCCGGCATATATGTACTTACTTTAGAAGTATCTCATTTCATAGCCAGCAATATGTTTTATACCCGTGTCTGACCTGGAGCTTTATCCTTAGAGCAGTGGAACAGCACATGGATGACAGTTCAGCCCCCAGTGGCATGCTGCCCAGAATAAAAGAGGAAACTCAGCATCTCAAGGTCACACACTTGGAGTATTTCAGCCTGTGGTGTCTAATGTTAACTCTGGAGTCAAAATCAAAGGATAATAAAAAAAATAACCAAAATATATGGTTGATGCCTTCATCAGAAATGTAAGTACTACATTTAATTCAGTAAAACTTCAATAATTTGGATTAGTTAGTGGGATGGCATTTGGAATTCGTGACAGATATTGGTTATATTGTGTGATAAAGACATGCAGTTTCATATATTCATGCTAACTCCGGATGGCTGTCAGTGAATTGTTTCCGAGTAGAGCACCATTGTTAGCTACTTTCAGTAGGAAAAATATGCCTCAGGAAGTCTAATTTTAAATATATTCTTATTGATTTCAGAGAAGGAGAGGGGGAGAGAGATAGATGCATCAGTGATGAGAGAGAATCATTGATCAGCTGCTTCCTGCACACACTGGGGATCCAGCCCGCAGCCCAGGCATGTGCCCTGACTGGGAATTGAACTGTGACTTCCTGGTTCATAGGTTGATGCTCAACCACTGAGCCAGGAGAATTTCTAAAATTTTGTTTGTATGTTTTTTAATATATTTTATTGATTTTTTACAGAGAGGAAGGGAGAGAGATAGAGAGCTAGAAATGTCAATGAGAGAGAAACATCAACCAGCTGCCTCCTGCACACCCCCCACCGGGGATGTGCCCGCAACCAATGTGCATGCCCTTGACCAGAATCGAACCCGGGACCTTTCAGTCCGCAGACCGACGCTCTATTCACTGAGCCAAACTGGCTTCGGCGCATTTCTAAAATTTTAGTGCGGATTGTGGAATATGTAAAAATGATAGGCTCAGTATTAGCATTAGAGTTTTTGGGGCCAGACAAACTAGAAAATTGGGGAAAACTGCCAACAGTATTTATATGTGTGATATAAATGGGAACTTTCTCTTTCTACTCCATAGGGAGCGAAGTGGCAACTGCATTGGAAACCTGATTAGAACAGAACATGTAAAGACGGTTTGCGACGGACAATATTTACACAATTTCCAACGTAAAAATGGCGCCATGCCTGTCACAAACCTAATGGCAGGTGACAGAATTATTTTAAGTGGAGAAGAGAGAACCCTGTTTGCTTTGTCTCGGGGATACGTGAGAGAGATTAACGTGACAACAATATCCTGTTTATTAGACAGGTAATGAAGTGTTCCCTTTTTGGGGGGAGGGAGAACAGCTTCATTGCGATGTAATTCACAGGCCAGACAGGTTCATCCATTTTGCATGTACAATTCAATGGATTTTAGTGTAGTCAGAGTTGTACCCACAACCAAATTTTAGAACACTTTCATCTCCCCATGAAGAAGCCCTGTGCCCTGTAGCAGTCGCTCCTCCAGCCCTGGACAACACCGCCACCGTTTCCTTTCTGTCTCCATAGCTTTACCTGTACTGGACATTTTATGTAATGAGAGTGCACAGTATGTGGTCTTTTGTGATTGGCTTTTTTTCATTGACCCTAGTGTTTGTGTTTGTGTTAGCCTACTATTTTATTTTTAAAATATATTTTATTGATTTTTTACAGAGAGGGATAGAGAGTCAGAAACATCGATGAGAGAGAATCATCGATCAACTGCCTCCTGCACACCTCCCACTGGGGATGTGCCCGCAACCAAGGTACATGCCCTTGACTGGAATCGAATCCAGGACCCTTCAGTCTGCAGGCTGACTCTCTTTCCATTGAACCAAACCGAGATTCATTTTCATGTACCAGTACGTATCAGTACTGCCTTTCTTTATTTAAAAATTTGAGGTAAAAATCACATAACATAAATGGACCGTTAATGATTTTAAAATGCACCGTTCCGTGGCATGTGGCACAGCCACAGTATCGTGCAGCCAGCACCTCTGTCTGGTGACAGACACTGGCATCACCCTGGAAGGAAACGTGCCCGTGAAGCCATCGCTTTCTGCCCTCCCTCCCTCCGGCCCCTGGCAACAGCTGCTCTGCTTTCTGTCTCTATGGACGGACCTCTTTTAGCATGTTTCTGAGGTTCATCCATGTTTTAGCATTTATCAGTACCCTCATTTCTTTTTCTTTTTTTTCCTTTAGAACCTTATTTCTTTTTATGCCCGAGTAATACTCTGTTACATCAACAGACCACATTTGTTCATTTATTCACCAGCTGATGGACATCTGATTGTTTTGGGTGTTATGGCTAGTGTTACTATAAGTATTCACCTGCAGATTTTTTTTTTATTTTTAAAATATATTTTTATTGATTTTTTACAGAGAGGAAAAGAGAAAGATAGAGAGCTAGAAATGTCGATGAGAGAGAAACATCGACCAGCTGCCTCTTGCACACCACCTACCCACAACCAACGTACATGCCCTTGACCAGAATCGAACCTAGGACCTTTCAGTCCACAGACCGATGCACTACCACTGAGCCAAACCGGTTTCAGCCACCTGCAGATTTTAAAAAATATATATTTTATTGATTTTCTTACAGAGAGGAAGGAAGAGCTCTACCGCTGAGCCAAACCGGTTTCAGCTGCAGATTTAAAAAAAAAATATATATATATTTTATTGATTTTTCACAGAGAGGAAGTGAGAGGGATAGAGAGCCAGAAACATAGATGAGAGAAACATCGACCAGCTGCCTCCTGTACACCCCCCACCGGGGATGTGCCTGCAACCAATGTACATGCCCTTGACCGGAATCGAACCTGGGACCTTTCAGTCCGCAGACCGACGCTCTATCCACTGAGCCAAACTGGTTACGGCTCACCAGATTTTTATGTGAACATATTTTTATTGCCCTTGTAGGTAAGTCCTACTGGAACTGCTGGGTCGTCTGCTAATTTCCTGTTTGACATTTGAGGGACTTCCAAACGGCTGAGCTTTTCTTTAGTGCATCATGACCCATAGTTCTAATATGGACATAGTCTTACCTAATTCTCACAACCACATGTCTGTGATAAATATGTAGCTTATTTTTCCTTCTTAGCATTCTGGCATTTACCATTTTGTTCTTTCTTTTTTTTTTTTTTTTTTTTTTTTTTTTTTTAAAGTATATTTTATTGATTTTACACAGAGAGGAATTGAGAGGGACAGAGAGTTAGAAACGTCGATGAGAGAGAAACATCGACCAGCTGCCTCCTGCACACCCCCCACTGGGGATGTGCCCGCAACCAAGGTACATGCCCTTGACCGGAATCGAACCTGGGACCCTTCAGTCCGCAGGCCGACGCTCTATCCACTGAGCCAAACCGGTCCCGGCCCATTTTGTTCTTTCCCTTAAATTTATTCATTAATAGCTGGGACCAGTTTGGCTCAATGGATAGAGCGTCGGCTTGGGGACTGAAGGGTCCCGGGTTCGATTCCGGTCAAGGGCATGTACCTTGGTTGCGGGCATATCCCCAGTAGGGGGGGTGCAAGAGGCAGCTGATCGATGACTCTCTCATCGATGTTTCTAACTATCTCTCTCTCCCTTCCTATCTGTACAAAATCAATAAAATATATTTTAAAAAAATAAATAAATAAATTTATTCATTAATAATTGTGATATAAAGTATATTTACCTCAGTTCAAATAAACAGGTTGATTTAAAGAAAAATATTAAGTAAATAGTAGAACAGTTACTGTAAAATTTTGGGGCAGAGTCTAATCTCCATGTTCATCAATATTCATGTCTTCTCCTTCCTTCCTATACTGCCTGCTTTCCCTGCTTTGAAGTGCAGGCATGTGCCACATGTGTCACCATTTCTTAATGGGTGGAGATGCAATGACTTCTGGGTAACTCAATGGAAATGGTATCCATTTTAATAACTATTTAGCCCATTTGCCGTGTTAAGTGAAAAACATTCGTGTACATCTGTTTTGCTGTTTTAGGAACTTGTCGGTACTCCCAGAATCAACTTTGTTCAGATTGGACCAGGAAGAAAAAAATTGCGATATAGATACCCCATTAGGAAATCTTTCTAAGTTGATGAAGAATACTGATGTCAGGTTTGTAACAGTGAATGAATCTGAACTTTACCCCACTTTCCTGAGAAATTTTACTAAAAGCATTTTTTTCTTTTCAGCCAAAAGCTCCGCGATTTAATCATTGACTTCCGTGAGCCTCAGTTTATACCCTACCTCAGCTCCATCCTTCCGCACGATGCGAAGGACACAGTTGCCTCTATTCTAAAAGGTATGCTGTAATCAGCATTCTGCTCCCAGTGTTTTTGTTCTATTTATAATTTAACCTACCGTGTAGTGTTTTTTTTTTGTTTTTTTTAAAATATATTTTATTGATATTTTACAGAGAGGAAGGGAGAGAGATAGAGAGCTAGGAACGTCGATGAGAGAGAAGCATCGACCAGCTGCTCCTTGCACACCCCCTTCTGGGGATGTGCCCGCAACCAAGGTACATGCCCTTGACCGGAATCGAACCCGGGACCTTTCAGTTCCCAAGCCGATGCTCTATCCATTGAGCCAAACCAGTTTCGGCAACTGTCTAGTGTTTTAATGACGTATATGCAGTTACAATTACTACACAAAGTCTGTTTGGAAGTAGTTTACATATATTTTTTAACATCACCATATTTTCTTTTTTCTTTTTTTTTTCTTTTTTTAAATATATTTTATTGATTTTGTACAGAGAGGAAGGGAGAGAGATAGAGAGTTAGAAACATCAATGAGAGAAAGTCATCGATCAGCTGCCTCTTGCACACCCCCTACTGGGGATATGCCCGCAACCAAGGTACATGCCCTTGACCGGAATGGAACCCGGGACCTTTCAGTCCCCAAGCCGACGCTCTATCCATTGAGCCAAACCGGTCCTGGCTAGAGGCTGCTTTTGCTATAGAAATAGTGAATTTATTCACTGAAATTCAATACGCTTTTTTCTGTTATTTTTACATTTAAATGCAGGTCTGAATAAACCTCAGAGGCAAGCCATGAAAAAGGTGCTTCTTTCCAAAGACTACACGCTCCTCGTGGGCATGCCCGGGACAGGAAAGACCACCACAATATGTACTCTCGTAAGCTCATTGTTCTTTCGTTTAGAAACTAAATACGTAAACCAGCTTCTTTGTTCAGAGAAGGTGATGTTTGAGATCAAAAGAGCTAGATATCGCCCGACTGGTGTGGCTCAGTGGTTGGGCTTCAACCTGTCAACCAGGAGGTCACAGTTCAATTTCCAGTCAGGGCACCTGCCTAGGTTGCAGGCTCAATCCCCAATGGAATCAGTAAAATATATATTTTTGAAAAGAGCTGAATATGAACTCAAAATGCCTTTATTTCAAATTACCTTTTTAGAGTGACATGAGAAACAGAGAAGCTAAATGACCGGTAGTTGTAATCATGTTGCAGATTCCTTTCATATCGGACTCTCTAAGGTCTCTTCATGTTGATGGCATGTGTATCATTGTATGTTTTCCTTCCCTTTAAAAAAATGATCAATTATATAGAGGTGGTTCAAATAGATTTTTCTTTCTTTTCTTTTTTTTTTCTTTTCACATTGGCAAATTTCTGAGTGGTAATTTACTGATTAATGATAATGAAGGTAGCAAGTATTTATTGATTGATACTGTGTGCCAGGCACTATTGGAAGTTCATAAGTAGTCAGTTTTATCACTTTACATAATACTTTCATAACACATTTTGACCTTAGAATTTTAAAAAAGTTATATGGTTCAACTCTTAGATATGCTTCATATTAAGTTTTCTAATTCTATTAGAAAAACATAAGC
The DNA here is from genome assembly GCA_036971965.1 of Nyctalus aviator. NCBI lineage: Eukaryota > Metazoa > Chordata > Mammalia > Chiroptera > Vespertilionidae > Nyctalus > Nyctalus aviator. Next base: position 35,747,753 of record CM072933.1, on the reverse strand, counting down.
ATGTTAAAAATGGTCTGGAATTAAAAGTAATGCTGTTTTCCTCTTATGCATCCTTAGGTAAGAATTCTATATGCCTGTGGTTTTAGCGTTTTGTTGACCAGTTATACACATTCTGCTGTGGACAATATTCTTTTGAAGTTAGCGAAGTTTAAAATAGGGTTTTTGCGCTTGGGTCAGACTCAGAAGGTACATCCAGATATCCAGAAATTTACCGAGGAGGAAATTTGCAGGTCGAAGGCCATTAAGTCCTTAGCGCTTCTGGAAGAACTCTACAATAGTCACGTAAGTACAGTGTGGCATAGGAATGCTGATATTCGTGTCTGCAGCCAGAACGGGGAGAAACAGCACTCTGAGAATTTCAGTCACACTGACCACATGTTACATGATTAATCCAGTTAGTAAACTACAGGACCAGTTTACTAATTTATAGTTCGCTGGCTTGCTTCGGAACTGAAATGAGGTTTTTGGTTTATTATTCAGGGGTCTCCCCTAGTTTAAAATACCCTGCTTCTCTCACAACACTTCTGACCCTTAGCCATCTGGAGCTAGTGTAGACTCCTCAGCTTCAGGGCTTCGTCCCACAAGACTGCCCCCACTTCAGTTCTATACTGCAAGTCAGGGCCTCTTGTGCTTCTGAACAACTCGCTGTAAATCGGGGCTCCCATGACCCCCTCCTTGGGTTCGATAATTTGCTAGAATGGCTCATAGAACTCAGGAAGGTGCTTTTCTTTTTTTTAAAATATATTTTATTGATTTTACACAGAGAGGAATTGAGAGGGATAGAGTTAGAAACGTCGATGAGAGAGAAATATCGACCAGCTGTCTCCTGCACCCCACCACTGGGGATGTGCCCGCAACCAATGTACATGCCCTTGACCGGAATCGAACCCGGGATCCCTCAGTCCCCAGGCCGACGCTCTTCCACTGAGCCAAACCGGCTCCGGCAGGAAGGTGCTCTTCTTACTGCTCCTGAGTACATTTTATAGGATGCAGCTCAGGAACAGCCAGGTGGAGAGATGCACAGGGGAGGGTGTGTGGGAAGCACCTGCAGCTTCTGTGTCCTCTCCAGGGAAACCCTCCCAGCTCCATGACGTGTTCACCAAACCCTGAGGTTTGGGGTTTATGGAGATTCCATCATGTAGATGTGATGGGTCACTGGCCGTTGGAGGTTAGTTCAATCCTCAGCCCCTCTCCCCTTCGTGGAGATGGAGGGATGGATGAAAGTCCTAACTCTATAATCACCTGGTTGGTTCCTCTGGCATTCAGCTCCAATCCCAGTGTCAAACCTTCTTGCAATAAATGCTGGGTTGGGTGCCAGGGGCTTATTATGAATAGCAAAAGATGTTCTTCTCACCCCTATCAGGAAATTCCAAGGGGTTTAGGAGCACTGTGCCTAGAACCAGGAGGGAGACCAAGTGTGTGTGTGTGTGTGTGTGTGTGTGTATTTTATTTCTTTTCTTTTTTTAAATTTTTTAAAAATATATTTTATTGATTTTACACAGAGAGGAATTGAGAGGGACAGAGAGTTAAAAACGTCGATGAGAGAGAAACACCGACCAGCTACCTCTTGCACACCCCCCACTGGGGATGTGCCCGCAACCAAGGTACATGCCCTTGACCGGAATCGAACCCGGGACCTTTCAGTCCACAGGCCGACGCTTTATCCACTGAGCCAAACCGGTCCCAGCTATATTTTATTTCTTATATCACACTGTCACACCTAGAAAACCATTCATCAGGATTTTTTAGTGAGTTTGAATTTAAAGGCAATAGCACACGAACAGTCTTGTGATTTTATTTTTCTATATAGAACCTAATTTACATTTTACTATTTAATATCTATATATTTTTACTGGGAAGTCTTAACTGGTATTTTTTTTCTTTTATGATAATCATCTAGCCCTAGCTGATTTGGCTCAGTGGATAGAGCGTCTGTCTGTGGACTGAAGGGTCCCAGGTTCGATTCCGATCAAGGGAACATGCCTGGGTTGCAGGCTCAGTCCCCAATAGAGGGTGTGCAGGAGGCAGCCGATCAATAATTCATGCTTCTATCTATCTTCCTCACCCTTCCTCTCTGAAATCAATAAAAATAGATTTAAAAAATTCATCTAGCTCTGACTCATGTGGCTCAGTTTGTTGAGCATCATCCTACAAAAAGGTTGCCAAGGCAGAAACCAGTTTGGCTCAGTGGATAGAGCATCAGCATGCAGACTGAAAGGTCCCAGGTTCGATTCTGGTCAAGGGCATGTGCCTTGGTTGTGGGCACATCCTCAGTAGGGGGTGTGCAGGAGGCAGCTGATGGATGCTTCTCTCTCATCGATGTTTCTAACTCTCTATCCCTCTCTCTTCCTCTTTGTGAAAAATCAATAAAATATATTTTAAAAAATAATAAAGTTTTTGAAAATTAACCTTTTTATTTTGAGATAATTATAGATTCACATGCAGCTGTAAGAAATAATACAGAGATCGTGTATATCCTTAGCCCATTGTTTACCATTTTACAAAATTGCAGTAAACTCATAACCAGAATGTTGACATTGATACAGAATAATTAGTCCATTACCACAAGGATCACTCATGTTGGCATTTTTATAACCACCCATTTCTTTCCCACTTACCCCTGCTTAACCCCTGATAACCACTTAACTTTTGTCTATTTCTACAATTTGGTCAAGTCAAGAATAGGGAGCCTTAAAAAAATAAATTAAAAAAAAAAAAGGAAAAAAAGAAAGAATAGGGAGCCTTATAAACTAGGGACAGTTGCAGTCTATGCACTCGCCCCCCCCCCCCCCATTAGGCCTCTGCTAGCATCGGTGGGGGGATGAAGCCACAGTTTTGTTTTTAAATATTTTTATTGATTTCAGAGAGGAAGGGAGAGGGAGAGAGAGATAGAAACATCAATGATGAGAGAGAATCACTGATCGGCTGCCTCCTACACACCCCACACTGGTGCTCGAGCATATATATATATATGTATATGTATATATAATTTTTTAAATTGATTTTAGAGAGGAAGGGAGTGGGAGAGTGAGACCGAAACATCAATGATGAGAGAATATCATTGATCGGCTGCCTCCTGCCCACCCCCTGGGCATCGAGCCTGAAACTGAGCATGTGCCCTTGACAGGAATTGAACCCAGGACCTTCCAGTCTCTAATCCAGTATTCTAACCACCAAGCCAAACCAGCTAGGGGCACAGTTTTTACTGTGGTGCTTGGCTAGAGCAGAGTGGTTATTGTATAAAAGCTTTCTCTACTTGGCTTCTCTTTCCTATTCCTTTTGGCTTTTGCTGGAACTGTTTTTGATCTGTTAATCTGAGAACTGTTATAATGTTCGGAAAATTTACTTGATTTTTTTCAATTTGTAGTAAAAAAATTAAATATTTTTGCATGCCATGTCTCAGGATTAATTAATATTGGGGTTTTCCTGTGATTGGGGACAAAATCTGCTTAATATATTTTAATTTCAAAAACGGGGGGGGCGGGAAGAAATTACATTTCCCGGACATAATAAATAACTGATCGGTTTTCTTTGTTTTTAGCTCATCGTGGCAACGACATGTATGGGAACAAACCACCCAATATTTGCTCGTAAGGTGTTCGATTTCTGCATCGTGGACGAAGCCTCTCAGATCAGCCAGCCCGTGTGCCTCGGGCCCCTCTTCTTCTCGCGGAGATTCGTGTTGGTGGGGGATCACCAGCAGCTGCCGCCCCTGGTGCTCAACCGTGAGGCCCGGTAAGCGGGCGCCGGGGTCCCGGCCCTAACCGGGTTCTGTGTGAGGGGCGGCCCGGCGCTGACCCCGGGTCTCTGTCCGCAGGGCCCTGGGCATGAGCGAGAGCCTGTTCCGGAGGCTGGCGCGGCAGGAGGCCGCTGTGGTGCAGCTGACGGTGCAGTACCGGATGAACAGGTACCTGTGGCCTGCCCGCTTCCGTGCCGCGCGTGTCCGGCCTCCCCTCCCGGCTAACATCGCTCTGTCATCCCTCAGTAAGATCATGTCCCTCAGCAACACGCTGACCTACGGAGGGAAGCTGGAGTGTGGGTCCGACAGAGTGGCCAGCGCAGTGATAACCCTGCCCAACCTCAAAGACGTGACGCTGGAGCTGGAGTTTTATGCCGATTATTCTGAAAACCCTTGGCTGATGGGAGCATTTGAACCAAACAATCCTGTCTGTTTTCTTAATACAGACCAGGTGAGAAACCAGACTTTTATTTTTTTTTCTTTCAGTTTTTCTCCTTTTATTCTACTATTTAAATTTTTGTTTTCAATAGCAAATGGTTCATTAAAAAAAAAAAAAAAGAAGAAGAAGAAGAAGCTGCCCAACCTGGTTTGGCTCAGTGGATAGAGCATCGGCCTGCGGACCGAAGGGTCCCAGGTTTGATTCCAGTCAAGGGCACGTGCCTGGGTTGTGGGCTTGATCCCCAGTGGGGTGGTGCAGGAGGCAGCCGATCAATGATTCTCATAATTGATGTTTTTTATCTCTCCCACTTCCTTCCTCTCTGAAATCAATAAAAGTATACTTAAAAAATAATAAGCTTCGTTTGTGCTTATCAGTTAAAACTAGTATACTCATACACTTTTGCAACACTCGCAATTTTTTTTTTTTTTTTTTTGTAGATTCAATATCGTTGAGGGAGGTTTTTCTGAGGATCAATAGATGTCAAAATTGACTTTTGAAGTAGGAAAGCCTGAGAATGAACTCAAGTGTATAATTACATTTTCTAAAAAGAAATTGGTATTAATACTACCAAAAGCTAGGTTTACCAATAAAGAGGAGATAGGATAAATTTTTGTCCTTTTAAAGACTTTGAAGAAAATAGACTTTGTTTTTCTAGAATAGCTTCAGTTTCTCGTCACAATTGAGCTGAAAGTGAGGAGGTTTCCTGTGTACTTCCCGACCTCACATATGCACATTAAATCCTCTTTACAAACTTGGCATTAAACAAAAATCTTCACAAGGTCTTAAATGACCTAATATTTCTAGTTCTTAATTAGAACAAAGTTTTGACCCTATATCTCTATAATTTGTCTTATATACTGTAGTGCTGCTCAGCATTGATTTGGAAATCTTTACATGAGTTCAAATAAAAATATAGTGGCTACTTATATGTATGCATATTACTCTAAAATGTAGCACTTGTTATTAAGATGGGTGGAGTTAGCTGATTGTTAAAAATAGCTTTAACTGTTAAAAAAACAAACAAAAAAAACGTGTCACTGTGCAGTGTGCAGACCCTGCTGGGATTTTCCTTCTCTTGAAAAATGGCCAGAGTCTTTCAGGTTCAAGAATTAATAACTAAGGGCAGGCAGATTCTGGGAAGTTTATTCAGATAAGCTAATATCACAAAGGACTGCTTTTATAAATCACAACTCCAATTTATTACTTATAATTTACTATTGTTTACCTAACCAATAATGACTCAACTTCTTTATTTTTGCTACTCAGGTTTTTTTCTTTCTTAGCATCAGGATTCCAAATAAGTTGTATTGAAAGTAATCCAGGTTAGCCCTGGCCGGTATGGCTCAGTTGGCTGAAGCATCATTCCTTGCACCAGAAGGTTGCAGGGTTTTGTTTTTATATATATATATATTTTTTATTGATTTCAAAAGGAAGGGAGAAGGAGAGAGAGAGGTAGAAACATCAATGATGAGAGAGTCATTGATCAGCTGCCTCCTGCGTGCTCCACACTCGGGATCAAGTCCAAAACCTGGGCATATGCTCTGACCGGGAATCAAACCAGCCATGCCGGCTGGGCAAGGTCACAGGTTTGATTCCCATCAGGGTGACCAAGGTTCAATCCCGGTTTGTCTCTCTCTTTTCCTCCCTCTCTCAAGTAAAATATAATAAATAAATAAATAATGATAATGAAGGTTAATTAGGGACGTGTAGAAGCAAAATAGTCCTTGGAGAGTTTTACCAGGTATTGTAGAACCTGGGGAACTTTATCTGCTCCATTGTTTGTATAAAAGGCAACAAGAAAATGGAAAGAGCACAGATATTAGAGTCAAATCTAAGTTTTTGTTTTGTTTTTTAAGATTTTTAAATTAAATTTAACCATCAGTGAGAGAGAGGGGGATATGAGAGAGAAACCATGATTGATTGCCTTCTTCACATCCCTTCCTGGGAATGAGTGGACCCAGGCTTGTGCCCCAGCCAGGAATTGAACCAGCAGCCTTTCGGTGCACGGGATTGTGCCCAACCAACCGACTGAGCAGCACCGGGCCAGGGCCAGGTCTCCGTTTTGATTCCTAGTGCCATGACTTACTGTGAGACCTTGAGCAAGTTCCTTATCTTTTCTGGCCTTTGAGTCCTTAAAACAGGGGATTGCGAAGTAAAGCAGGTGCAGCCCAATGTATGGTCCCGTTCATGGAAATTCCAGCCTGAACTGTGGTATGTTTAAGATGGCTGCTTCTGGATGGCTTTCTGAAAAACGATTAACCGCATTCATTTTTGTTAATTCTTTTACCTTCAGCTTTTAGGATGAAGAAATTCTCAGCTGCCTCCACAACTGCAGTGCAGTCTCTATAGCTACCTCGGTGCTCTTTAGAGATTGTTTAATAAGCAGGATGCATGTTTTTCTGTTTAGGTTCCAGCACCAGAACAAGTTGAAAAAAGTGGTGTGAGCAATATAACAGAAGCCAAACTCATAGTTTTCCTGACCTCAATTTTTATTAAGGTAATTCAGAATTTTCATTTTAAGGGCAAATTAATATTTGCAACGTAATAGGATGTTAGAATGCAAGGACTTAAGATATAGTAGCATTTGCACTTGTTTATTAAGACAAGAGGATGGAAGCCTGATTGATTTTGAGAAAATTTATTTCAGACATGTAATTCTTTCCCAGTTTTGTTTATTTTTTTATTTCAAGAAAAACTATTTTAAACATAACAATGTTCCATGCAAAAACCTTAATATTTCAAGAAAAACGATCTTAAATATAAAATGTTACATGCAAGCCAAAACCGGTTTGGCTCAGTGGATAGAGTGTTGGCCTGCGAACTGAAAGGTCCCAGGTTCGATTCTGGTCAAGGGCATGTACCTTGGTTCTGGGCACATCCTCAGTAGGGAGTGTGCAGGAGGCAGCTGATTGATGTTTTTCTCTCATTGACGTTTCTAGGTCTCTATATCTCTCCCTTCCTCTCTGTAAAAAATCAATAAAATGTATTTAAAAATTTTTTTAAATAATTATTTTAAAAAATGTTACATGCAATAAACATTAATATCTCAAGAAAAACGACTTTAAATATGATAACGTTACCTGCAGTAACCAATTATTCAAGAAAAATGATCTTACATATAATATTACATGCAATAAACATTAATATTTCAAGAATAAAAGGATTTTAAGTATACTAATATTACCAAAACTGTACTAACATAGTATGATATCACAAAAGTTATAGGAAATATTAAAAATCTGCAAATAACAAGATAGCTTCTATTATATTAAATATATATATATATTCCCCCTCTGGCTCCGTTTTTATTCATCACTTTATGTTGTTCTTTGTATTCCACAAATGGTCATATGATATTTATCTTTCTCCAACTGGCTTATTTCGCTTAGCATGATGCTTTTAAAGTCTGTTTTGTCAGATATGAGTATTGCTACTCCAGCTTTTTTTCTTTTCCATTTGCATGGAATTTCCAGCCCTTCACTTTCATCCTGTGAGCGTCTTTTGTTTTGAGGTGGGTCTCTTGTAGGCAGCATACAGTTGGGTCATGTTTTTGTATCCATTCTGCTACCCTACACCTTTTGATTGGAGCATTTAGTCCATTTACATTTAGGGTTATTGTTGAGAGGCATTTACTTATAATCATTTTAATTCCATATGGCTAGGTTTCTCTGTTTCTTCTTCTCAGCAATCCCTTACTGCAATCCCTTTAGCATTTCTTGCAATGCTGGCTTGGTGATGATGAACTCCTTTAGCCTTTTTTTGTCTGGGAAGCTCTATTTTGAATGATAGCCTTGCTGGATATAGTGATCTTGGTCTCAGATCCTTGCTTTCCATTACCTTGAGTACTTCATGCCATTTCCTTCTGGCCTGTAGAGTTTCTTTTTAGATTTTATTGATTTTGTACAGAGAGGAAGGGAGAGAGATAGAGAGTTAGAAACATCGATGAGAGAGAGTCATCGATCAGCTGCCTTTTGCACACCCCCTACTGGGGATATGCCCGCAACCAAGGTACATGCCCTTGACCGGAATCGAACCCGGGACCTTTCAGTCCCCAAGCTGATGCTCTATCCATTGAGCCAAACCGGTTTCGGTGGGCCTATAGAGTTTCTGATGAGAAATCATATGCTAGCCTTATGGGAACTCCTTTGTAGGTAACAATTTTCTTTTCTCTTGCTGCCTTTAAGATTCTCTCTTTGTCTTTAATTGTTGGGATTTTAATTATGATGTGTCTTGGCATGGGTCTGTTTGAGTTCTTCTTGCTTGGGGTTCTCTGTACCTGCTGAACTTGTGTGACTTTTCTTTTACCAGGTTAGGGAAGTTTTCTACCTTAATTTCTTCAAACACCTTCTTTATTCGTTTCTCCCTTTCTGCCTCTTCTGGCATATCTACTATTCTAATATTGTTACATTTCTTTTTTTTCTTTTTTTTAAATATATTTTATTGATTTTTTACAGAGAGGAAGGAAGAGGGATAGAGAGTCAGAAACGTCGATGAGAGAGAGTCATCGACCAGCTGCCTCTTGCACACCCTCTACTGGGGATGTGCCCGCAACCACGGTACATGCCCTTGACCGGAATCGAACCTGGGACCCCTCAGTCCGCAGGCCGACGCTCTATCCATTGAGCCAAACCGGTTTTGGCTAATATTGTTACATTTCACATCGTCCCACAGCTCCCTTAAGCAGTCCTATTTTTTAAATTTTTTTCCTTTTTGAATCTTTAATTGAGTGATATTTTCAACTCTGTCTTCTACTCAGTGATTCAATCGATCCTCAGCTTCCCCTTATCTGTTGTGTATTCCTTCCAACGTGTTCTTTGTTTTATGTCATTCTTTAACTCAGACTGTTCTTTTTTTAATATATTTTATTGATTTTTTTTTTTTACAGAGAGGAAAAGAGAGGGATAGAGAGTTAGAAACATTGATCAGCTGCCTCCTGCACACTCCCTAATGGAGATGTTCACGCATGCACATGGCCTTGACCGGAATCGAACCTGGGACCCTTCAGTCCACAGGCCGATGCTCTATCCACTGAGCCAAACTGCCCAGGGCAGACTGTTCTTTTTTCATAGTTACTGTATCTTTTTTCATACTGTTGAGCACTTTTTACTCTGAACTCTGTTTCAGATAAATTTCTTATCTCTGCTTCATTTATCTCTTAGTTCTTTCCTTTGGGGGTTGTTTCTTTGTTTCCTCATTTTGGTTGTTTGGATTTGTGATTATGTTTTAGGTAGATCCTCTATCTCATGTATTTTTTTTATATATAAATATATTTTATTGATTTTGTACAGAGAGGAAGGGAGAAGGATAGAGAGCTAGAAACGTCAATGAGAAACATCGACCAGCTGCCTCTTGCACACCCCCTACCGGGGATCTGCCCGCAACCAATGTACATGCCCTTGACCGGAATCCAACCTGGGACCTTTCAGTCCGCAGACCGACGCTCTACCACTGAGCCAAACCGGTTTCGGCTATCTCATGTAATTTTTATAATGGCATTTTGGGTTTCCTTTTAGGACAACTTTTTGTAACATCAAATAATTCTGATTGTGTCAATATTGTGCTGCAGTCAGTATGATTGGGGATTGGAAACTTCAGTGTAAGAGATGGCAGAAAGTGAAATGTATTCTTTATACTCTTTGTATGGCGGCACTGTTCTACTAGCGTGCAAACCGTTATACTGCCAGGAACTTCTAAACATCAAGGGAGCAATGTTTGAGGAAATTATTTCATCTCAGGAAATGTGAATGTTTGATTTAGAACAAATTCAATAATTGTATTTACTCCTTGTGATAGTTATATTTATTATAAACATCAATTTGGCACATTATGTAGTAAACATTTAATTAAGTAAATTTAGTACTTGTAAAGCTTAAATTACAAAAATTAAGAGTATAAATTTTGAACTATTTCCTTTTCTGTTTAGGCTGGATGTAATCCCTCTGATATTGGTATCATTGCACCATACAGGCAGCAGTTAAAGATCATCAATGATTTATTGGCACATTCTTCTGTTGGGATGGTTGAAGTTAACACAGTAGACAAATACCAAGGAAGAGACAAAAGTATCGTTCTAGTATCATTTGTTAGAAGTAATAAAGATGGAACTGTGAGTTAATTGGTTTTTTATTTTCTGCTGATTTGTCTGGGATACTTTCTCCCCCTCCCTCTCTCTCTTTTTTTTTAGGAAATTGTATTTAAAACACAGAACATAAAATTCACCACCCTAACTACTGTTAAGTGCATCGTTCAGTAGTGTTAAGTATGTTCACACAGTTGTTCAACAGATCTCCACAATGTGTTTTTGCAAACTGAAACTCTGTCCCCATGAGTAACAAATAACTCCTTAATTCCTTCTCCTCCAGCCCTTGGCAACCATCATTCTAATTTCTGTCTCTATGAATTTAACTGCTCTTGGTACGGTATTTTATAAACGTGGAATCATATAATATTTGTTATTTCACAAGTGGCTTATTTCACCTAGAATAATGTACTCATGGCTTATTAGCATGCTGCAGAATTTCCTTCCTTTTAAAGGCTGAATAATACTCCTTTGCATACATATATCACAATTTGCTGATCCATTTATCCATGAACACACACATTGAGTTGCTCCCACCTCGTGGCTGTTGCATTTGGGGCATTTTAACTATAAAGGCTTCCGTAGACATACTTTTAGATTTATAGATAATTCCTGTTTTTGTTGTATTGCATTTTTACCTCTTCTTTAAAAAAAAAATTAATTTCTTTATTGATTAAGGAATCACATATTTGTCCTCAACTCCCCACCCCCCCACTCATGGCCCCACCCCCCTATTGTCCTTGACCACTGGTTAGGCTCATATGTATGCACCCAAGTCCTTTGGTTGATCTCTCCCTTTTATCCCCACCCTCCCTTTGAGGTCCAGCAGTCTGACCCATGGCTCCTTATCTCTGGGTCTGTTCTTGTTCATCAGTCTATGTTGTTCAGTATTTCCCCTAGATGAGATCATGTCCTACTGGAAATGTACTTATAAGAATAAAAAAATGAGACAAGCAATAATCTTTATGCTGAAAGGCATATGAATCAGTCTGTAGTAAGCTTCTTTCTGGGCCATCAGTTCTTTTGAGACCCAATTTCAATGTCAAACAGTTCTTTATGTGTACATGTTCAGCAATGATATTTCAGTTCTGGATGGTGGGCAAATGGTGGTTTTACCTCTTCTTGATTAATTTTTCTTGACTATGTGATAACTCCATATGGCTTTTTATTTATTTATTTATTTATTTACTTTTTAAAAATATATTTTATTGATTTTTTACAGAGAGGAAGGGAGATAGAGAGTTAGCCAAACCGGTTTCAGCCATATGGCTTTTTAAATGTATGTCCCTTCTGCCCTGTTCCTCATGTACTCAGTTCTTATCCTCACAGATAGTTGCATTTCCGAGGCCCTTACAAGCAGATGTGGGTCAGTATTTTTAGTTCCCTCCTTTTCACACAAAAGGTAATACGTGTACTATTCAGGACTTTGCTTTTCCACTTAATAAAATAGCTTGGAGATATTTTCATGTAAATACTATATAGAAAGAGATTCATTCTGTCCTGATTGTTGTGTAGATTTCCATTATATATACACGTGTCATGGTCTATTTATGGGTCTTCTGCTTTTGTTACTGTTACAAACAATGCAACCGTGAGGGTAAAATTTTTATTGTATCTATTTGATATTTTTAAATTATAGCTAGGATCTCACACTCAAGATAAAATATTTGAAGTTGACATTGTGGGCTGTCATCTGTCTAGATTTTTTAACATGTTGAATCTTTTTTGCAATAAATATATATATTTTTAATAACAAAATAACCTTCCCTAGTGGTCTAATGTTTAGGATTAAAAGTAATAAAATAGTTCAAGACAAATTATGTTCCTTGCCAGAACATACTCAAATATATGAAAACTTAAATAATGGAAAATTCTATGTCTTTCAGCTTGGTGAACTCTTGAAAGATTGGCGACGTCTTAATGTTGCAATAACCAGAGCCAAACATAAGCTGATTCTCCTGGGAAGTGTGTCCTCACTGAACCGCTATCCGCCTTTGGAGAAGCTGCTTTGTCATCTAAACTCAGAAAAATTAATATCCTTTTCATTTTCTGCATGGTCACGTTTGATTGTGCTATTTTTGAGTACTTGACTAGGTATTGTGTAAATTAAAACTCAGTGTCTTGTTTTTTCCATGTGCATATTTCAAAGGTCTGATTCTACAAAGGGGAGCGGGAAAATTCATAGGAAGTAATTTTAAGCCAAAAGTGGAGTAATGAAGAAGATGGAGAAAGATAGTTTGTGGAGTGAGAAAGGGGAAGAAAGGGACTTGATCTGTTGCCTAATGATCAGGGTGAATGGTTCCTACACAGAGTTAGGAAAACTGGGTATCTCTTCTGGGTCCTCTTACCCCGATTTATAAACTTAAAAAAAAAATCCAGGACAAAGCATTATATCAAAAAATGGAGCCCTGGGTGGTGTGGCTCAGTTGGTTGGAACATCCATCCACCTGTACACCAAAAGGTGGTGGGTTCGATTCCTGCTCAGGGCACATTTGGGAGGCAACTGATCAGTTTCTCACATTGATATTTTTCTCTCTCCCTTCTCTCTAAATCCATGAGAAACATATCTTTGGGAGAGGGAAAGAAAAAAGGAGAAGTATTTCATGCCATATTTTAGTAAAAACAAATCTTTTTTAAAATCCTTCTCAAGGATATGTTTTATTGATTTTAGAGAGAGGAATGGGGCAGGAGGGAGAGGTGGGAGAAAGAAACAATAGATGTGAGAGAGAAACATGGACTGGTTGCCTCATGCATGTGTCTGGACTGGGGGCCAGGCATTGAACCTGCAAGAGGTATGAGCCCTTAACCAGGAATTGAACCATCAGCCTTTAGGCCGAGGACCGATGCCCTAACCAAAATGCAAATAGGCCATTTTGTTATATGGGAGAATGCTCCAACCAACTGTCTCCCGGCCAGGGCAAAAATAAATCATCTTTTTTTAAAATCATATGAATACGCCTTGGTTGGGTTTTCTCGGTGGTTAGAATGTCGGCCCATGGACCGAAGGGTTGAAGGTTTGATCCCTGCCCTGGTTGTGGTGTGTGCGGAGGCAGCCAATTGATGTGTCTCTCTCACATCCATGTTTCTCTTTCCCCTCCCCCCCTACACTCTGTCTGAAAATCAAGGGGAAAAATATCCACAGGTGAGGATTTTTTAAAAAATAAATTTATATATATATATATATATATATATATATATATATAGCCAGTGATCAGCAAACTCATTAGTCAACAGAGCCAAATATCAACAGTACGATTGAAATTTCTTTTGAGAGCCAAAATTTTTAAACTTAAACTATATAGGTAGGTACGTTGTTATTAGGATACGTGGTATTTTGTGGAAGAGCCACACTCAAGGGGCCAAAGAGACACATGTGGCTCACGAGCCACAGTTTGCCCACCACTGTGTTAGGCTAAGATACATAAACCATATTGCTTAAGTAAATTATTATCCATAGAATGCCATAAAAATCTTTGTAATTAGCGGTCCTGTAAATTAATTATAAAATAGTAAAGTTATAAATCTTTTTATCCTATATAATAAAAGGGTAATGTGCAAATCGAATGGCAGAACGACCGGTTGCTATGATGCACACTGACCACCAGGGGACAGATGCTCAATGCACGAGCTGCCCCCAGCCTGCAGGCCCCGATCACCTGATTGGGGCCTTCTGACCAACCTCTCTGTCCCTTCCTGCAGCTGAATGCCCGATGATGAACAGGGAACCCGGCGGTGTGTGTGTGTGTGTGTGTGTGTGTGTGTGTGTGTGTGGCGGGGGTGACGGTGAGGGGCCGGCTGCTGGCAGCTGGGGAAGATGGTCCTGATTGCAGGTCAGGCCTAGAGACTATCCTCATATGAATTTTGTGTCCCGGGCCTCTAGCATAATTATATAGTGTGTTAAATATATCTTCCTTAATTTATTTTACATCATTGATCTTCCATCAGGAGAACATGAAAGTCTTTGTCACATACTGGGTGATTTTCAAAGAAGATGAAGCACTGTTTTCCTTGCATTTTTCATACTAGCATATGATCTCCAGCAATTGCCTATTGTTCATAATTTGGGCGTGCTGTAAAATCAGTGCCTGGTTAGGTGATAGAGATAACTTTTATCCCAAGGGTATGAAATGGTGTAAATGTATTTTGTTCAAAGTTCCAGGGTTTTTTGTGTGTGTTTTTTTTGTTTTTTGTTTTTTTTTTGTGTGCTGTTTTTAAACCAAGTTTTATCACCATACTATTTATTTAGCACTATTTATTTAGCACTACTTATTTTTTCAGTATAGGTGTACTCAAAACTGAATTTATAGTACTATACAGGTGTTTTTGTATGACCTACAAAGAATGTGCTGCCCTAGCAGGTTTGGCTTAGTGGATAGAGCCTCAGCCTGTGGACCGAAGGGTCCCAGGTTCGATTCCCATCAAGGGCACATGCTCAGGTTGTGGGCTCAATCCTCAGTAGGGGTCATGTAGGAGGCAGCTGATCAATGATTGTCATCATTGATGTTTCTGTCTCCCTTCTCCCTCTCCTCTCTCTCCCTCTCTGAAATCAACAACAACAAAAATTAAAAAAAAAAAGAATGTGCTAAATGTTTACCTGCTTTAGAAATGGATTCTTTTGGGATATGATGCCTAACATTTCAAGATTAATTTGATTTTATACATTTTTATTATATTTTATTTGAAATATAGGTAAAGAAAATTGATTTCTTTTTCATTTAAGCACAATCTTGTGATTAGAACATAGGTGAAATTTTATATTTATAATTTTGATTCTTTTTTTAAAAAAAAAACTTTGTTTTTATTACTTTTTTATAGAGAGGAAAGAAGAGAGATAGATAAAAACATTGATGAGAGAGAAAAACATTGTTGGCGGCCTTCTACACATCCCTTATAGGGGATGGAGCCTGCAGTCCGTGCCCTGAAGGGGGAATCAAACCCATGACCCCTTGGTTTCTGGGTCGACTCTCAACCACTGAGCCGCACAGGCCAGGCTGGTGTTCGTTTCCTGGTATCTTGAGGTCCCTGATCGAAAGGCCATTTTGCTGTTTTTCCCTCCATGACTTTTGTTTTCCGGTGCCAGACATGTTTTGTTTTTGTTTTGTTTTTACTGATTTCAGAGAGGAAGGGAGAGGGAGAGACATCAGTGATGAGAGAATCATTGATTGGCTGCCTCCTGCACACCCCCACTGGGGATCGAGCCCGCAACCCAGGCATGTGCCCTTGACTGGAATCGAACCTGGGACCCTTCAGCCTGAAGGCGGTCACTCTGTCCACTGAGCCAGATCAGCTAGGGCCAGTCTAACGATTTTAGAAAAAGTAGCGCCCTATACATGGAAAACTACGGTGTTTTCTGATTCTGTCTTGCTCTCCCATTTGTTGTTTTTAGTATTCAATATTCTAATGTAGATTTTGATAGAAAATAATTCTTATTCTTCTTTAGAAATTTTGTTTGCTGAATTGATGACAAATGTAAAATGTATGATCCTATTTCAGCTATTAATTTCATATGCCCCTTTGTTTTGGGGTATTCTCAACGTTCTTAATTATGTCTGTGGTGACCAATTTTAACCCTGGTGTATCCATCTTCTTGGGGAAAGCTCGAATTTCTCTCAATTGCTTCTACCTCACGTTTTTAAAAAAATTATTACTGAAGTTTTTATTAAATAAATTGTTTTCTACCATTAGATTGTACTGTGTTAATTATTAATACTGAATAATAATTAAGTTCAGCATTGCCCAGCACTTTTTTCTGGAACTGACAAGTGAAATAATGCTCTAATGATGAAACCAAGGAGTGTTGACATTACAGGAAGGATCCTAAGATAATGTCAGTTCCTGGGAGTGAGATGGGTAAGAAGTGTTTTTGGTTTAGGCAGTAGTCGCTTCTTTATAAGTGAGTATGGCCTATACAGTAAAGCCCTATGGAAGAACCCGAGGAAGACTTCTAAATTTCAGTCATTCGTGAACCTGTCTTGGTTACAAGATTCTAGCCGCTGTGTGTGTGTGTGTGTGTGTGTGTGTGTGTATAATCTTTTCACCACCAAAACATGTTTATTTTGATTAAATTTATTGTGTGACATTGGTCAACATGTTCTATAGGTTTCAGGTGTGGGTTCTGTGTTATAGGATCTGTATGTTACACTGTGTGCTCACCACCCAAAGTGAGTCTTCTCCCGTCACTGTATATAGGACCCACTTCTTCCCCCACACCTTCCCTCTGGAACCACCGCTCTGCTGTTTGTGTTCACAAGTTTCTGTTTTATGTCCGACATATCAGCAAAATCATATGGTTCTTAACTTTTCCTGACTTTAAAAATGTATTTTTATTGCTTTCAGAGAGGAAGGGAGAGGGAGATAGAAATGTCAATGATCGATCCCCACTGGGGATTGAACTGTGACCTTGCAGAGGGACCAGAGGGAAAGACATAGCCTTTCTTACTGACCTCTGGCAGCCCCTAGCAGCCGGTCCAGCGAGTTTCTGGACTTGGCAAGACTAGGCTAGGCGCTTATCTAGCAGAACCTAGATAAGGGAAATGCCTGCAAGCAGACCAAGGACAAACAGCCTAGTGACGCCTGTTAGCTATCAATGATGTGGGAAACACTCAGATCCTGCTGCTGCGCCCCTCGAACTGGGCCATATCCTGGCCTGACCCTACAAAAAAAAGGTCAATAGAAAAATAGGCTCAAGGCTTGAACAGTCTTATTGCAAAAGAGAATCTCAAAATAGTAAATAAACACAAGAAAAGTATTCAATGTCATCAGTGTGATAGATATAAAATAAACCCAGCATACAATCAGTTACCCACCAGATTGGCCAAAAATGAAGAAATTCGAGCATTAGATTGGAGATGGAGTTATAGAAAGACTACATTGCTGATAGAAGTGTTAATTTTGAGTAGAGTTTAAAAAATAATTTGGCATTATCTAGTAAACTTAAGAAAGGCATATCTAGTGAATTTAAGAAAGGTGTACCTGATTTCCAATAATTCTATTCTTTTTTTTTTTCCAATATATTTTATTGATTTTGTACAGAGAGGAAGGGAGAGAGACAGAGAGTCAGAAACATCGATGAGAGAGAGTCATCGATCAGCTGCCTCCTGCACACCCCCCACTGGGGATATGCCCGCAACCAAGGTACATGCCCCCGACCGGAATCGAACCCGGGTCCTTCAGTCCCCAAGCCGACGCTCCATCCATTGAGCCAAACCGGTCCCGGCCAATAATTCTATTCTTAATCATATGCCTTTAAGGCTGTTTTGCATATAGGCACCAGGATGGATGTAGAACAACCCAACCTGGAAACTCCTCATGGACGTAGATAATATGTTCAGCAAGTGAAACAAGTAACTAAATTGATAGTTATTCCATTTGTGAAATTTTATAAATGAACTACATTGTTTAAGAGCACATACTTGAGTGGTAGTAACATACAGAAAAGCAAGCAAAGCTCTATCCACTAGCTGGTTTGGCTCAGTGGGTAGAGCTTTGGCCTCTGGACTGACTGAAAGGTTCAGTTCCAGTCAAGGGTACATGGCCCGGTTGAGGGCTGAATCCCGTGTAGGAGGCAGACAATAATTCTCTCTCATCACTGATGTTTCTCTTTCCTTCTCCCTGTCTCTCTGAAATAAAAAAAAATATATATTAAAAAGAAGAAAAGAAAAGCAAGAAAATGATTCTTTTAAAAGTCAGGATAGTATTTGCCTCCGGAGGGGGATTGTGAGGGGTGCCTGGTGGCTTTTCCCGGGGAAGATGCTCACTCAATCTGGCAGTGGTTACCCAGCTGATCATTTTATGGTCATTCTTTATATGTTTTATACATTTTATCCATGTATGACCACCTCACAATAAATAAAGTTAAAAACCGAGAGCAGTAAAGAGGCATCATAGGAGTTGATAATGGCCAAAATGATGATGAGAACATGTCGCCCGATTTTCACGAAATATCTCTTTTTCTATTTCTAGCAAATGCTGGTCTAACAGCCCACCTTTCCCAGCTTAAACACGGCCATCCGACCGTGAGGTTAACCCCTCTCCCTCCAATGAGGAGACGCTGGCTTAACCCCGACCCCGGCTTCCTTTGATTAGTACAAGGGTTCCTCCTCGCTTTTCCCATCATTTAAAGATTTGCCAGTTACAGCTGCCTCCATAGCCTCATCTCAGCGTCAGGCGGACAGCCTGGTGGTCAGACATCACACCATCTGCGCAGTGGCCCCCCCAGGCCGGCGTCCTCCCTGCGGCCCACCGCTTCCGGTTCTCTAAATCCTCCTCTCCCCGGGAGGCCCCGCCCCCACCCCGCGGCTGAGAGCGCGCACGCGCCGCCTCTCCCGGGGCGCGCTCCCGCGGCGCGACCGGGAGCCGCCCTCCGGCGCCCAGAGCCCGGGCCTCCGCGCCCGTCTCCCGCTTCCGGCGCCCAGAGCCCGGGCCTCCGCGCCCGCCTCCCGCTTCCGGCGCCGCTGGGCCCGGGGGTCCTCGCCCCGCCTCCCGCTTCCGGCGCCGCTGGGCCCGGGGTTCCTCGCCCCGCCTCCCGCTTCCGCCGCCGCTGGGCCCGGGGGTCCTCGCCCCGCCTCCCGCTTCCGGCGCCGCTGGGCCGGGGGTCGGCGCAGGCGGCTTTCCCGCTGCGGCCGCCGGCGCGCGCCCTCCGGCCGCCGGGAGCGCTGTGGGCCGCCGGGCCGGGTGCTGACGCCGTGGCGGCCGCCGCCGCCCGCCCGAAGGGAGCCGCTGGGGCTCCGGCAGTCCCCGCCCGGGAGCGCGCCGCCGCCGCCGCCATGGGTAAGGGGAGCCGCCCTGGGCCCCGCGTCCTGGGCCGGAGGCCGCGCCCGGCCGGGGGCACTGGAGGCGGTAGGCGCCGAGGCTCCGGGTCGGAACGGGGGCCGGAGCCGGGCCCGGGCGGGGGCAGCCGGGGACTCGGGGGCGCCCGGGGTCACCATGGCAACGCGCGGCCGCCCGGGTCCTCCGGTCCCCGCGCTGGTGCGCGTGGACAGGGCCGGCGGGTGCCGCGGCCGGGTCGGGGGACAGACAGTTGGGGTCGAGCGAAGCCCCCCCCCCGGGTTTGGGGTGGCGGAGGGATGGCGGGGCTCAGGTTTGGCCGGGGCGGGGGCGGGGTGGGAGGAGGGAGACAGCGGCGGCCGCAGCGCCCGGGTGACCGGTTCGCGGGGGTCCTGGGGCCCCGGAGCCTTTGGACAGCCCTGTGCGGGGAGATGGGGAGGCGGGCCGGGGGCTCTAGGCCTCGGCTGGACGCGGGGACCGGCCCTGGGCGCGGCCCGGGGGGGACCGCTCCTCTCCGCACCCGCCTGCCTCCCGCAGCGGCGGAGGCGCCCTTTGTCCTCTCGCCGCAGCGGGCTGTTCGGGAAAACGGAGAATTTCCATAGATTATGAAACACCCAGACGGAGTCCCAGCGCTGAGCCCACTGAGGAGATGACGGACGGTGGAAATTTCCCACCCGCGCGCGGGATCGGAGCAGGTGTGGCTGTTTGCGTTTTGTGCCCAACGAGGGCCGCCTGAGGCCAGAGCCGGGATGCTGGGTCCCTGGGACCCCGGACTGCTTGTTCAGGGAGGAAAAGCGGGCCCTTGGGGCAGGGAACTTGTTAGAGGATGATGGAACCTTTACTGAGTGCTTTGTTTTTCTGCACCTCGTCTTGTCATCTGTGTGTGCTCACGGTACTCCTGCCCATTATATTAATTTAAGGTTTACAGCAGTGATGGGAGTATGGGGTAGCCTCTGAATGTCTGAGCAAACTGCGAATACAGTTTGTGGGAAAGGAAAGGTATCTTTTTGTCAACTAAAAATGTCCATTGGCCGAAACCGGTTTGGCTCAGTGGTAGAGCGTCGGCCTGAGGACTGAAAGGTCCCAGGTTCGATTCCGGTCAAGGAATCGAACCTTGGTTGCGGGCACATCCGCGGTGGGGAGTGTGCAAGAGGCAGCTGGTCGGTGTTTCTCATCGACGTTTCTAGCTCTCTATCTCTCTCTCCCTTCCTCTCTCTAAAAAATCAATAAAAATATATATATTAAAAAAAAAAAGTCCATTGAGATGGGTTGTTTGAAATGTATCTGTTAAACTTGTTCTTCGCCTGAATCAGTTGCGTGGAAGAACCTTCCTGTGAAGTTGGACCCTGTTTTTATTTCCTCTGGTCAAAGGGAGCAGTCATGCAACATAGGCCGAGAGTTGAGATGAAAAAACAAGATAGTTAAAATGAGTGGACATTGAATGGCTTCCCCTGTACCCGCTTATTTAGTCAGTGTGTTTTTATTTACTTGTGACTGTTACGAATAAGACTGGAATCTTAGAATTTTAACTACCTTTTATTTTGTGGCCAATATCATTCTATATTTTTGCCTTGGAATTCATCTTTGGATGGTTCTTGCTAGCCACCTTTTGCATGAGACTCTTAAACATGTTGTCTATTCGTCTAAACTTGTCTCTACAGAAATTCATGGAAAAACACACACACACACACACCAAAAAAACCTCCTTCTCCCTGGAAAGGGGTACCATAAAGGTAAAACCAATACCAGAGACCAGCCGGTGTGCAGGATCTTGGGGAGAATTCATGAACTTGGGAGTGGGCATGATAGAGTTCTATAGTGGATGTGAGAGACGTAAAGAGATGTTGTAGGTTAGTTAGGAAAACTAATTTGTCGGACAAGGAAATGCAAGCCAACTGTTGCTTTTAGAGGGGAAGGAAAGGGTGTTTACTGGTATATTGTTCAATGTCACGTCTTGCGAATGAAGTTGGACTCCTTTCTTGTGCTTTCAGCTACAAAAGACCCCACAGCTGTAGAGAGAGCAAACTTGTTAAACATGGCTAAACTGAGTATCAAAGGACTCATTGAATCTGCTCTCAGCTTCGGCCGCACTTTGGATTCTGACTACCCCCCCTTGCAGCAGTTCTTTGTTGTTATGGAACATTGTCTGAAACATGGTCTTAAAGGTATCATTTTTAAAATTAATTCACTTTAAGATCATTCCCCCCCTCCCCCGCCCCAATCTTAAACATCCTTAGCAATGTGGTGGTTTTGAGGCCATAATTACTGTTACTTTATATTTTAAAATACTTGGTGGGCTGGTTTTGGGAGAAAATGTCCTACTGTTTTGTTTTGAAATGGGTGGTCTTAGAAAATGCTTACTTGACTGTTTCGTTAAAAAGCATATTTAATTTTTAAAATTTTCAACATACCCCGAGTTGGTTTCCATCTACTGGGACATTTATGGAATTATTTAAAAGCCGTTAGATTTGGTGATTCTGATATGAATTCTATTAGTGTGAGCCCTACTGAACAAATCCATAGAAATAGTTGATTGTTGAGCCCGGCCGGCGAGGCCCAGTGGTTGGGCACCGACCTGTGAACCAGGCGTTCACGGTTCGATTCCCAGTCAGGGCACAGGCCCGGTTGTGTGCTTGATCCCCATGGGGGGCTTGCAGGAGACAGCTGATTAAAGCTGCTCTTTCCTCATTGATGTTTCTATCTCTCCCTCTCCTTTCCTCTCTGAAGTCAATACAAAATATATAAAATAAATTAAAATGGTTGAAATCTAAACCTCCTTAGTTCATGGGAGCATGTCTTCTGGATTGGATTGTTGTAGAAATATGAGTACTCCCTGAAAACAATGATAATAGTGAATATTATTCTATACAGTTCATACTGAATAATGTGTGTAAAATATTTGTATTTAAAAAAATATATATTTTATTGATTTTTTACAGAGAGGAGGAGAGAGGGATAGAGAGCTAGAAACGTCGATGAGACAAACATCGACCAGCTGCCTCTTGCACACCCCCTACCGGGGATGTGCCCACAACTAATGTACATGCCCTTGACCGGAATCGAACCTAGAACCTTTCAGTCCGCAAACCGACGCTCTACCACTGAGCCAAACCGGTTTCGGCAAATATTTGTATTATATTTAGTTATTTTACATACGTTGTTAGTAACTCTTCTTTTACTTAAAATAACTACTAATTTGCCACAGCCTTTGTGGCGGGGTTCAGGGCCTGAAGGAGGGGCCAACACACATGCAAATACTGTACTAGAAACGGGGGGTTTAGAAGGCACCTGGGGGCCAGGTGGAGCCTCTTTCTCTACCACACCTACTTCTGGCCTGACCTGCTGTTTTCTTACTGGACTACACACTTGCCCTTTAGCAGTGATACAGGGATATCTAAAGTTTGGTAAATAGTAAGAGGATTATCAGGTTAGGGAATTGCCTCGAGCCACCACTATCTCAACAGAAGAGGTGCTTAGCCTCAGCCCTGCTAAAGCCCGAGGTCTTCTGAGCTCCTTGGTGCATTGACAATATTGGCCAGCGGTGGCTTCCCGCACTTCTAATAACAGTGGTCGGCAGTTTAGGTCTTTAACTCATATTATCAGCATCTGTGTAGAGGGCTATATAAGTTATATTAAGGTGACTATTATAAAGGAAAAGAAGCTTGGTTTTTTGTTTGTATTTGGAACCTAAATAGGTTAGGATGGCTTAGGAGTTCTGACTATGGTGCATGAAAGTGTGGGTTAATTTAAAAAGCAGAAGAGGATATTTATCTAAACATGGTTTTAATAAACTGCAGAGTCTTGGCACCAAAATTTGAGAAATCCTATGTGATATTATTAATGTACTCATTTCTTTTTCTTTAAAATTTTTAAAAATTTATTTTTATTGAGATATAATTGACAAGTAACATTATATTAATCTTAGGTATATAACATAATGATTTGGTATTTGAAGTCATATTAAGAATGTTCACAAATGGCCAAAACCGGTTTGGCTCAGTGGGTAGAGCGCTGGCCTGCGGATTGAAAGGTCCCGGGTTCGATTCCGGTCAAGGGCATGTACCTTAGTTGCGGGCACATCCCCAGTAGCGGGTGTGCAAGAGGCAGCTGGTCGATGTTTCTCTCTCATCGACGTTTCTAACTCTCTGTCCCTCTCAATTCCTCTCTGTGTAAAATCAATAAAATATATTTAAAATATATATATATATTTAAAAAATAAAAGGAAGTTCACACAGTTATATACATATGTTGAAGTCATATTCATCATATTCTTTTCAGTAAGAAAATCATTTTTGAGTTATAATAAAACTATCTGGGGTCCTTTGGAACTGGTGGAGAAGCTATACCCAGAAGCAGAAGAAATAGGGGCCAGTGTCCGGGATTTACCTGGTCTTAAGTAAGTAATCTTATTACTTGTTCATTTCTAACCACAGAAGTGTGTGTGTGTGTGTGTGTGTGTGTGTGTGTGTATTTTAATATTTTTATTGATTTCATAGAGAGGGAGAGGGAAAGAGAGAGGTAGAAACATTAATGATGAGAGAGAATCACCGGTTGGCTGCCTCCTGCATTCCCCCCACGGGGGACCAAGCCCCGCAACCCAGGCATGTGCCCCTGACTAGAATCGAACCCGGATCCTTCAGTCCGCATGCTGACACTCTATTATCCACTGAGCCAAACTAGCCAGAGCCACAGAAGTATATTTACCATTCCTTAAAAGTACCTTACATTCTAATTTGTCTTCTCTCAGCCTTAAATAGCTTTCTTCCATTCTCTCCTAATAAAATTCTATTCAATCTTTATGGGTTAGCTTAGATTTCATTTCTTTTATGGTTTTTATTAGTCCTGTCAGTAAGAATTTACTGCTTTTTAAAATACTCTTATCACTATAGTCATTCCTTATTATATCACCCACTAGAGTCCCAGTGCACAGAATTTGTGTACAGATACAGTCCCTGCAGGCTGGGGGCAGCTCCTGCATTGTACATCTGCCCCCTGGTGGTCAGTGCACGTCATAACGACTGATTGTTCTGTCTGGTCAATTTGCATATTACCTTTTTATGATATAGAATTTTAATTCAGCATTGTAATGCAGGAAGTTGCAAGTCCTTTTAAGGTACGATGTATCAATTATGCGTTTCTGTTTCCTGAATGTTAAACTATTTTGCAGTAATAGGCAGTTAGTCAGTAACAGTAACAGTTTGTTGGAGACTGATTAGGTTAAATCCAGGCAAAGGCTCAGGAGGTTTTGAGTTCTCAGATAAGCCATTTGAGGCCTGATGCATGAAATTCATGCAAAGAGCTCAGCCCCTGCCACGGTGGCAGCTGCCTCTGCCTCTGCCTCTGCCTCTGCCCCAGCGGCTGTGGCGTTGTCTGGAAGGTTGACCGGAAGGATCTCTGGTCTAATTAGTATATTATGCTTTTATTATTATGGATAAGACATGCACAAATTACTTTCTTTCTCAGAAATTAGGACTTATGGGGCCCCCTGCCTGTTTCACTGAACAAATGTATATGAAATGTCCTAAAAGCTGAATATTCTAGCTAATAAATCAAGAGTGTTGAAAAATTTTTAAAATATATATTTTATTGATTTTTTACAGAGAGGAAGAGAGAAGGATAGAGAGTTAGAAACATCAATGAGAAAGAATCATCGATGAGCTGCCTCTTGCACACCCCCTATTGAGGATGTGCCTGCAACCAAGGTACATGCCCTTGAGCGGAATTGAACCTGGGACCTTTCAGTCCACAGACCGACGCTCTATTCACTGAGCCAAACCGGTTTCGGCAAGAGTGTTGAAATTTTTATAGTCATAAAGTATTAAGGCAAAGGTCTTACACTTGTCATGATTAGTTTCAGGTGTATAGCATAGTGACCCTTGATGTTTCTTTTTCTTTCTCTCCCCCCCCCCCCCCCTTAATATATTTGTATTGATTTCAGAGAGGAAGGGAGTGGAGAGAGATTTAGAAACATCAATGATGAGAGTGAATCATTGATTGGCTGCCTCCTGCACACCCCCTACTGGGGATCGAGCCCACTACTCGGGTGTGTGCCCCTGACTGGAACATAACCTGGTACCCTTCTGTCTGCAGGCCGATGCTCTATCTGCTGAGCCAAACCGGCTTGGGCTGCTTTTCAATCTTTATAAATGATAGAACTTGGATAAGAGAGGTCTGAGATTTAATATTTAAGGACAATTGAATAAAAGAAACATTTGAAAAATACCAGCAAGAAGCCTGGTGATTTCTCTCTAATTACCAGTGTGGCACCTTAGCTTTGTTATGCTTTTTTAAAAAAGATGTTTTTATTGATTTTAGAAGGAGGAAGGGGAAAGGAGAGAGGGGAAGAGAGAGAAAAAGATTGATGAGAAAGAGAAACATAGATGGGCTGTCTCCTGCACACCCCCACTGGAGATCAAGCCTGCAACCCCGAGCATATACCCTGACACAGAATTGAACCAGTGACTTCTTGGTGCATTGGAGTCATACCAGTCAGAGCTGTTGATATTTTACATTTGGATATAGTGTTAATTATTGTTTGAAGGCATTGTACTGCCCTATTGATGTATTTTGCATAATTTTATGGAAGGCTAAACCCATCTGACAAAGTATTTCTTATAGAAATAATCTCACTTTTTAGAGTCATTTCTCTCAAGGCTTTAACTGGTGCCTGGATGTCCTGCAGGTGCAAACTTACCTTAGAGATTTAAATAGCACACAGGGATTGGTTTGCATGCTCAAAGAAACTAGTTAAAACTATAGAAACAAAGACAAAACTATGATAAATTGCCTTTTTTTAAATTGTACCTCAACAGAGGTAGAACGTATGGTTTATGCTCTTTGGGCTGGGACTGTTTTCTTACCAGTTGGTTTTACATTTTAGGACCCCCCTGGGTCGGGCACGAGCATGGCTTCGTTTAGCCCTCATGCAGAAAAAAATGGCTGATTACCTTCGTTGCTTAATTATTCAAAGGGATCTCTTGAGGTTAGTACCATTAAATCATGTTCATTTTCATTTTTTATTTCATTGATATCTCCCAAAAATCATTAAAGATGTGAAAAAGGACTCGTAAAATACGATAAGATGGCATAAAACAAAGGGAAGTGCGAAATGAGTGAGAAAATCATGGTGGAGGTGTAACATTGATTAGGAACTACCCTAAAAAATGATAAGGAAAACATTTATATTTTGTATTTCTCAGTTTCCTTTTTTAAAGTCTAATACACATATTTTTTCTAAATTAGTTAATTTTATGAATAAAAATATATGTGAAGTTTGGGGCTTTAATTCAAGGGGTCTTTTTTTAGATCTTGAATATCCAACTACTGCTTCAACTGTATTGTGGGCTTTCTTTAAACTGTGAGTTTAAATTGAAAGCCAAGTGCTTAGGACAGACTTTCCGAGTAAGACAATGAGTTTTAAAGGGAGTGGGGCCCATGGTGGCTCCTCAGTTCTCCCTTGTTCTTCTAGAGTGCCTGTCTGATGTTCTGGAGAATTTGTCATTTTTGTTTTACTTGTGACTCCAGTTCATCTTCGTTTACCCATTTTGTAAATGAGGATGACTATATTTTAAGCATCTGCAATTTCTCAATAATATTTTGAAGTGATTAAATACTATACATGGGATTTAAAAAAATATTTTAAAAAATTGATTTTAGAATGGGGTCGGGGGAGAGAGACAGACAGACAGACAGACAGACATTGATTGGTTGCCTTTCCCAAGTGCCCCAACCAGGGATCAAACCTGCAACCAGGAATCGAACCTGCTCCCTTTTGGTACAGAGCATGGATGGTGCTCCAACCAAGTGAGCCACACCAGCCAGGCCTACATTGGACTTCTTGAGGGAGGCATGAGACAGTGATAACTAGTTCTCTGAATATACTTCGTCAAATATTAGTTATAAAAAAATATTTTTATTGATTTCAGAGAGGAAGGGGGAGAGATAGAAACATCAATAATGCGAGAGAATCATTTTATTATTATTTTAATTTTCACAGTGAATTCTACGAATATCATGCACTAATGATGGAAGAAGAAGGAACAGTAATTGTTGGGCTGCTGGTTGGCCTGAATGTGATAGATGCTAATCTGTGTGTGAAGGGAGAGGATTTAGACTCACAAGTAAGTAAAGTGACTAGCACCAAATGCAGGGTGTTTGCAGTTTGCACGGCTCCTCTCAGTCAGGTCTTACGCCATCAGTTGTAAACAGTGCTGTTAAACAGTAAAGGAAAATTAAGAATGAAATTTATTTGTATGTTACAGATCCATCTGATATTTCTCCCCTTTAAATAACTTTATTTATAAATTCAGGTTGGAGTCATTGATTTTTCCATGTATTTAAAGAATGAAGATGATATTGGAAATAAAGAAAGGTACGATTTCCATAAGTTACTTCACATGTATTTTTTATGTGGCTCTTTATAAATCAGTATGCGGTCCATCTATTTACCATGTGGTTTTTATTTCCTTTATTTGTGTGAATTTCTTGCTTTGTTTAGTTTTCACTCCTATCTTTATAAAGCAAAGACCACTTGGAAGGAGGCTTTAGAATGATATGTAACTTCTGTTTTACACGTTAATAGTTAATAGACCCATTTTAATAGTTATGTTTTGTGATAAAAGGGATGAAAGCTTATTCACAAGCTTACATATGCTGGTTTATTTCAAGAGCTAATTGTGTTTATTTGTTTAAATTGTTTTATTTATTTGTACATTGTAATTGTTTATTCAGTTTTCCAACTACTGAAAAGGAAGGATAATTATGTAATATAATAGAGATGCTAATAATTGCTATGGCAGTTATAATATGTAAATGTATCGAACATATTGTATGCCTTAAATTTACAGTGTTATATGTCAGTATATTTAAATAAAAAATAAATCACACTGATGCAAAATTTTTAAAAATATACTAATGGTACTGTTAAATCTAGTGTTAGTAAGTAGTTTATTTAATAAAGATTATAGTTATTTAGTACAAAGTTTACTGCTACATAATTTTGAAGTTTCTTAAATTTTACTTTAAAGGCAAAATAATGTTTTACCATTATGACTTTACAACAATTTTAGATGATATAGACATTATTTTTGGCATCCAATAAATACCTCTCCATTGAGCACAAAACTACTTTTCTCCCCTCTAGGAATGTTCAAATTGCTGCCATATTAGACCAGAAGAATTATGTTGAAGAATTAAATAGACAACTGAAGTAAGTGTTATGGAAACTCGGAATACTTAGTGCATTTATGGCTATTGTCTTAGGGTCCCCCTCTTTGCAGGGCAGCTTAACCCTATTCCCTCTACACATCTTTGAGAAGGGGTTGAGAAGGCAGAGAAAATCTAAATTAAGTATATAGAGAATTATTGGAGATAATTCATTTTCAAAAGAAAATAAGTCAGACTTTAAATAATAATCTTCAGAGGATTAAAAAATAGAATTTCTTACTTATCTCTATACCCTTAAAATAAAGGTTAGCCCTGGCTGGTTTTGCTTAGTGGATAGAGCATCAGCTTGTGGACTAAAGGGCCCCAGGTTCCCTTCTAGTCAAGGGCACGTTGCTTGGGCTGTGGGCTGGATCCTGAGTAGGGGGAGTGCAGGAGGCAGTCAATCAATGATTCTTTCTCATCATTGATGTTTCTCTCTCTCCCTTCTTCTCTGAAATCAATAAAAATATATTTAAAATAAATAAATAAAAAATAAAGGTAGCCAAAACCGG
This sequence comes from Nyctalus aviator, assembly GCA_036971965.1. Classification (NCBI taxonomy): domain Eukaryota; kingdom Metazoa; phylum Chordata; class Mammalia; order Chiroptera; family Vespertilionidae; genus Nyctalus; species Nyctalus aviator. The sequence continues at coordinate 35,719,014 of CM072933.1, read as the reverse complement.
TTTGGCTCAGTGGATGGAGCATCGGCCTGTGGACTGAGAGGTCCCGGGTTCGATTACAGTCAAAGGGCACGTACCTTGGTTGCGGGCACATCCCTAGTGGGAGATGTGCAGGAGGCAGCTGATCGATGTTTCTAGCTCCCTATCCTTCTCCCTTCCTCTCTGTAAAATAATCAATAAAACATGTTAAAAAAATAAATAAAAATAAAGGTTAGATAGGGTGGAAGTTTATATCATTTTGATGACTTAAAAATTCATTGAAACTGTGAGTTAATACTCAATCTGGGAAGAATGACTGAGATCTGTTTGTATGTCTAATGCTATATAATAAAACCCTAATATGCAAGTTGATCAAATGGTGGAATGACCTGCAGAACAGCTGGTTGCTATGATGTGTACTGACCACCAGGGGGCAGATGCTCAATGCAGGAGCTGTCCCCTGGTGGTCAGCGAGCTCCCACAGGAGTGCTGCTCAGCTAGAAGCCAGGCTTGCGCAGAGGCAGTGGTGGGAGCCTCTCCCACCTCCGCTGCAGGTGGGTGGTAAGGAGTGAGGGGTCCCGGACTGCTAGAGGGATGTCCGCCTGCTGGCTTAGGCCCAGTCCTCAGGAGACATCCCCCAGGGGTCCCCGACTGCAAGACCCTCGGTGTCCCCCCTACCTCAGTGCACGAATCTTGTGTATTGGGCCTCTAGTAAGAGTATTATGTGAATTAATAGATAATTTAAAATTTCTAGTAAACCTCATTAAAAAGGTAAAAAAGAAACATGAAATTAATTAAAAATATATTTAACCCAAGATAGTATAATTTCAACATGTAATCAATATAAAAATTATTGATATATTTTAACTTTTTGGTACTATCTTCAGAATCCAGTGTATATTTTACACACAGTACGTTTCAATTTGGACTAGTCACATTGTAAGTACTTATTGTAGCCACAAATGGCTTATGACTGCTATATACTATATATATAATGAATATTTGCTACATAGTTAGAAATGGACTGTTCTCATTAGTTAAAAGGAATAATTAGTAAAAATGGCTCCTCTGGATGTTGGGATTATGAATAATTTCTATTTTACTTTATACTCTTTATTTTCTGAATTTCACTCAAATAACATGTATTACAATCTGAAAATACAATTAGACATTTTCCCAATAAGCAGTAACTTTTGCTTTCTTCTGAAGTTGAAGAGATAGGAAAGATCTTTTTTAAAAAAATACTTTAAAAATTGATTTTGAGAGAGAGAGGAAGGGAGAAGGAAGAAACATTAACGTGAGAGCCAAACATCAGCCAGCTGCCTCCTGCACACCCACACTGGGGATCAAGCCAGCAACCCTGGGCATGTGCCCTGACTGGGAATTGAACCATGACCTCCTGGTTCAAAGGTCAGTGTTCAACCACTGAGCCATGCCGGCCAGGCAGTGCCTTCTTATTTAATCACAGAGTTTTAATAATAGATATAGGAGATATATGTGTATTTTGTACTTCTGAGATTGTATTTCTAAGTGCAATCTTGTATTGCTTATTTTCTTTTAAACTTTTACTCACTTTTTGGAAACAGGCAATATATTCCCATGGCTTGAACTTCAAAAGGGACATTAAATGAAAAGTCTCCCTCTTCCCTTATCTTCAACCCCACCTAGCTTCTCTCTTAGGAAATAATTAACATATTTTTTTTAAAATATATATTTTATTGATTTTGTACAGAGAGGAAGGGAGAGAGATAGAGAGTTAGAAACATCGATGAGAGAGAGTCATCGATCAGCTGCCTCTTGCACACCCCCTACTGGGGATGTGCCCGCAACTAAGGTACATGCCCTTGACCGGAATCGAACCTGGGACCTTTCAGTCCCCAAGCTGACGCTCTATCCATTGAGCCAAACCGGTTTCGGCTAACATATTTTTTTAATTAAAAAATGATTTTACCCAAAACCAGTTTGGCTCAGTGGATAGAGCTTCAGCCTGCGGACTGAAAGGTCCCAGGTTCGATTTCGGTCAAGGGCATGTACCTTGGTTGCGGGCACATCTCCAGTAGTGGGTGTGCAAGAGGCAGCTGATCGATGATTCTCTCTCATCGATGTTTCTAATTCTCTCTTCCTCTCTGTAAAAAAGCAATAAAATATATTTAAAAAAATGATTTTAGAAAGGAAGGGTAAGGATTTTGGGGGGGGGAGGAAGGGAGAGAGAGAGAGAGAGAGAGGAAACATTGATTTGTTACTCCACTTATTTAAGCTTCTTGTATGTGCCCCAACTGGAGATGGAAACTGCAGCCTTGGGGTATTGGATGACACCAAACTGAACACCTGGCCAGAGCCTGCATATATTTTCTCATACTTCTCACCTTCCTCCAGTTCTTTACACATAAGTTTAAAGTCCTGTTTTTGGTTATTCTGTACTTTGTTTTTACTCAATAACTTATGGTAGAATCTATTCCATTTGGTTCAAATGAGCTGTCTCAGTTATTAAATTATATGTGTGTTAATCAGATACCACAATACTAATGCCATACTTTTGTATGTTTTTATATATTAAAAACATTTCATTGTTTTTCTAATTAGAAAATAGTTCTGGTACTTTTAGAATATTTCAAAAGTATAGAAACAGATTTCTAAAAAAGTAGAATTCACCTGTTACCTCTCACTAAAAATCACTATTTAGGGGGGAGACACATAATGGTAAGATATGTACACATATAATACCTTAATAAAAAAAATGGGGGGGGGAAAGAATAAAAACCACTATTGAGAATTTACTGTTTTTATAAGTGCTTTGGTTATTTTTTCACTAGAAGCCTGGTGCACAAATTGGTGCGTGGGTGGGGTCTCTCAGGATGGCCTGCAGGGATGGGCACCAGCTCGGGCCCCTCGCGTCACAGCACCGCCTGGCACCTGCCTCACCTGCTCCACCATCGCTCCTGTGGGGGATCAAATGGGCAGGCCCCCACCGGCTCCCTCAGCATCTGGGAGCCGGGCGGCGGCCCTGTCTCCTGCCGTGGCCACTGGTCACCGTGTGCGGGGCGGTTGATGGGGCGATCGGTCCCTGCTTGCCCCTCGCCTGCCTTGGCCTGGTGCCGCCTGCTCAGCTCCTCCACCATCCCGCTGTGCTCCCGCTCTTGTTGCCACTGTCCGTGCCATGTCACTGACACTGCCGTGCTTCACACTGCCCCCGAATTCGTGCACTAGGCTCTAGTTTAATATAAATAGAAAAACATTTTTCTTGTTTCACATCTAAACTTAAAATGCCCATAGTTGTTTCTGAGGCTGTTATAAATTTTTTGAATCTATTGTAGATTTCTACTATAATGTATATAGCATATTACATTTTATCAGAGAAAGTTTGAAATGGTAAAATCAAACAGGACATAAAAATTAGACTCAGTAAAATGTATAATAATGCCCAGTCTTGATTGATTTAAACAGGAATATAAATAAGTTTTTTCATGTAGTGGAACCTGATTTTTTACTGTATCCTTGAAAGATGGATGTTTCCTTAGCTTCAGGCTGACTGGGTACCTGATAGTAGGTATCTCATATTTGCATTTCTCAAAAGTGGTGATTTTGGAGGTCTTTAAGTTATTATGAAAGTGGAGAGAGGTAATAGAATGGGGTTTCTGTTGATGAATACTGTTTATAAGCGTCATTAAAGTTTATCCTTTAAAAATAATTTTAAATTTAGTTTTAATAATATTTAGTTATCTTTATGTGGAATTTCCATTCCTAAATAGTATAAGTTACATGTAAAAGGGACCCTAAAAAGACAAAAAATAATGAGCAGTATCAAATGAAATTTTAATAGAAATATTGGTTCTTTTGCTACAGTCTGTATTGTTCTAGTTAAATCAAGTCATTCTGACTTAATGAAATTCTCACACTAAAATATTCAGACAGGGCAGTTGGTGAATGTCATTTAACATAGAGAATCCAGAATAACGTACTTTTTCTTGCCTTCATGAGTGAGTTTGAATGAGTTTTTTCTTCATTAATTTCAGCAGCACAGTCAGCAGTCTCCATTCAAGAGTTGATTCATTGGAAAAGTCAAATACTAAGCTGATTGAAGAGGTATTGTCATCACAGTCCTAGTATTTGTGATGCTTTTTCATTTTCAGTATGAATGTGTGAAGCACATGCACATTGTCATTAGGATGATGCAGTACTTGTAATATAGTTGTGATTGAGATGTTTGAGAGAAACCACATATCTCAGGTGAATCTGAATTGTTTCGAGATACTCAACTTCTAAAAATGAGCTTCAAAGATAAAACTCAGACATACTCTTCTGTAAATAAGCTGTGCTTCTCATTTTAAATCTGGATGACCTGAAATTAGATGGTGCATATTTCTTATGTATGAAAAACATTTCATTGTTTTTTCTAACTAGAAAATAGTTCTGGGACATTTAGAATATTTCACCTATAGTTAAATTACCTGCTAAAATGATACTCTTCCTCTTGTTCCGCAAGTCAGATCACTTTTCTTTTCAAGCTGATCATCTTCACCACTTCTCAGCCCTCTCCTGTGTAAAATTAACCCTCGTGCTCCGGTTTTCTGCATTTTCAAAGTGGCTATCTGATGGCCCAAGAACCAGAATTTTAGCTCTTTTTTTATACTATTTTTATATAACTTGAAAAAATATCTATCAAACCATAGATGTATTACTTTATATTTTCAGAATTATTTTGTATAGAGGAAGAAATCTGTTATTTTATTAGTGCTATTTTCCATGTTAATTAAAATTATTTCTTTTAAAACTTGCCCGGTTTTTTCAAACCAGGGAACACATGGTTGTTTGCTTGTCTGCAGTTAAGAATGCATCTTCGTTTTGATAGTTTGGGATCATCAAAGAGCTGCTCATTGGTTCGTGCCTCTTGTTGGCCTTAGGCACACTGGGAAGTTCAAGTTGTATCCCTGATAAATTATTCAGAAACTGACTTGCGAGCCTAGAGCCTATGTTGTGGAGTAGCCCCTGCTTCCCTTTCCTAGGATCCTTCTTTTTATTCTGGGCGTCAGCTAAGCCACTTGGCCATTCTTGTTTAACTCTGATGATGAGAGCTGACTCCTATTGGCCCTGCTCACTCAGTGTGCCATGTTTCAGAGTATCCTATTTGCTTATCATGAATGTCATTTTTAATGATAGTGAAACTTTTTTTCCTTACAGATATTTCTGTCTTTACACAAGTCTTTACAGTTTAGCTGTTTAACACATAATTCTTTATATAATTACTTAGGCACTTTATATTCAGGACATATTGTAAACCAGATAAGCATAGTATGTTTCGATTGACATAAGGTATATCAACTAACAAAAGGAAATAGTAGAAATTAGTAAATTTATTTCATTGATATCTTGGGATAATGGGGGCATATTTTTTTATGCAAGTTTTTGTAGCTGTGAGATTTTTACTAGCTTTAGGATTTTATTTTCTATTATTGATACTCTTGAACATAACCTGTAAAGCAAATATAAATAAAGCTGTTTAAATTTTTTTTCTTGCCCATTTCATAATTTTTAGTTAGCAATAGCAAAGAATAATATCATTAAACTTCAAGAAGAAAATCATCAATTACGAAGTGAGAATAAGTTGATTTTAATGAAAACACAGCAGCACTTAGAGGTAAGTATAGACAGATTGCAAACAGACTGTCTTGTGTCTGAAATTGTTACTTGTTGGGACTTTGGTATAAATTGGGTATTTCTGTACTGTGTTAATAATAGTGATTATAGAATAAAAAGCTTTCTTCCTAGGTTACCAAAGTGGATGTGGAAACGGAGCTTCAAACATACAAGCATTCTCGGCAGGGGCTGGATGAAATGTACAATGAAGCCAGAAAGCAGCTTCGAGACGAATCGCAGCTGCGACAGGTATGATCCGTTAGAGTTATATGAGGTCATTAATAACAGTTACCATTACTGTGATTATTTACTCTTAAGCAAGCACTACTTAAAATCTCTTTTAGCCTTATTCACTTAATCCCCTCAAATTCTTTTTTTTTTTTTTTAAATATATTTTATTGATTTTTTACAGAGAGGAAGGGAGAGAGATAGAGAGCTAGAAACCTCGATGAGAGAGAAACATCAACCAGCTGCCTCTTGCACCCCCCCCACCGGAGATGTGCCCGCAACCAACGTACATGCCCTTGACCGGAATCGAACCTGGGACCTTTCAGTCCGCAGACTGACGCTCTACCGCTGAGCCAAACTGGTTTCAGCGTCTTTTTAAAAAATATATATTTTATTGATTTTTTTTACAGAGAAGAAGGGAGTGGGATAGAAAGCTAGAAACATCGATGAGAGAGAAACATGGATCAGCTGCCTCCTGCACACCCCACACTGGGATGTGCCCACAACCAAGGTACAAGCCCTTGACCAGAATCGAACCTGGGACCTTTCAGTCTGCAGGCTAACGCCCTATCCACTGAGCCAAACAGGTTAGGCTCCCATCAAATTCTTTAAGTTTTCATTGTATCTGTGTTTTTTAAACAGTGTTTTTAAATTGTTACTGTCTGTGTTTGTGAAATAAATAGATTGTGACTAGCACTACCAAAAAGGAAACAATAAAATGTCGTATTCAAATATTAGTGGAATCATATTTACAATTAACGTGTTACCTTTTTAAATTATGAAATATAACACCTACAGAAAAAAACAAATGTATAGCTTAATAGGTTAGCATGTAAATACTTCTATAACTACCTCCCAGGTCAAGAAGAGAATATTGTCAGCTTCTTCATCCCTTTTGCAATTTGTCTTTAATATTAGGAAACATCTTTTCCTTCTGATGTAAACTTCTTTAAGCAAAAATATTGAGTTATCTTGGCTTTCACTTATATGGACTACTTCATTTTTCTGTCTAAGGAAAGTCAATACTGAGATTTTGAGGCAAAAAATATTCATGAGCCAGTAAAACAGTAATAATTGACAGAGTGTTGGAAATTCTTTCATTTTAGCAAAATATTTATTATTTATAGAGAGAAGGGCAGAGAGAGACAAAGAAAAACATAAATTTGTTGTTCCACTTTATCTAAGCATTCATTGATTGCTTCCTGTATGTGCCCTAACCAGTGATGGAATCTGCAACCTTGGTGTATTAGAATGATACTCTAACCAAATGAGCAACCAAGCCACGCTACATTTGAAAATATTTAGGATGTTGTTATAGGGCCTGATTTATTCTCTTCAGTGGAGCTTATAACTCAAAAGGAGTAGTCTACATATTGAATATAAACTTTTGTTGTTAATCCTCACTCGAGGATATTTTATTTTATTTTTAATATATTTTATTGACTTTTTTACAGAGAGGAAGGGAGAGAGATAAAGAGATAGAAACATCAATGCGAGAGATACTTCAACAGCTGCCTCCTGCACACACCCTACTGGGAATGTGCCCGCAATCAAGGTACATGCCCTTGACCGGAATCGAACACGGGACCTTTCAGTCCCCAAGCTGACGCTCTATCCACTGAGCCAAACCGGTCTCAGCGAGAATATTTTAAAATTTATTTTTAGAGTGGAATGGAGGGGGAGAGATAGAGAGAAACATCAATGTAAGAGAGAGACATTGACTATTTGCCTCCTGCATGTGCTCCAACGAGGGCCAGGGATCAAGTCTGCATCCAAGGAATGTGCCCTTGACCAGAATTGAACCAAGACCCTTCAGTCCCCGGTTTAGCTCTGTCCACTGAGCTAAACCCGGGGACTATTGAGGGCTAGAAACTTGTATTTTTAAATCCTCACCCAAGGATATATATATATTTTTTATTATTGATTTTAGAGAGAGGAAAGGAGAGACAGACGAGAGACAGAGAGAGGGAGGAGAGAGAAACATTGGTGTGGGAGAGGTTGGATTGGTTGCCTCCCACATGCATCCTGACCAAGGATTGAACCCTAACCCTTGGTGCACAGGAGGACACTCCAGCTAACTGATCCTCTTGTCAGGTTGAATAGATACTTTTCCTTGGTCTCATTAACTATTGCGTGTCTGACTTTTGACATCCTGAAGTGGCATCTAACTGAGGATATATTGCAATTACAGGATGTGGAGAATGAGTTGGCTGTACAAGTTAGTATGAAGCATGAGATCGAACTTGCCATGAAATTGTTGGAGAAAGATATCCATGAGAAACAAGATACTTTGATAGGCCTTAGACAACAACTAGAGGAAGTTAAAGCAATTAACATAGAGATGTACCAAAAGATGCAGGTAAGGAATGTTTTTAAATTCTTGGAATTTCTTGTTATATAAATTGAAAATGAATATTTGTATACAAGGTTTGGTTTTTAAGAGATGAGCCTATTTTAACTGCTATATTGGTTATAAAAAGCAATGAGGCTTGTTTTATTTCTAAATGGAAGCTTAAGAAATGTAGCAATGAAAAAAGTATCAAAGAACAAAAACTTCACCTATCTGAATTTGTTTTTTAATTCTGAATTTGTTTTTCATGCTTCATGAAAGCATGAAGGTTAAATCTTTTGGGAAAACTCGGTCCAAATATGTAAGACATTTTTGTGAACTTTATAAGTACCGCGCGCTAACCGATTGCGCCACTGGAGCTCCATTTTTGTGAACTTTAAAAAAAAATATTTTTACTAGAGGCCGAATGCACGGATTTGTGTAAGAATGGGCCTTCCTTCCCTGGCTGCCGTCACTGCCTTGGCTCGGGGCCTGTGCGTTGCTCTATTTATTTCACAACAGCCTCCTTTCCACCTTCTCTCACTGCCCAGAGGCCCAGAGCTGCTGGGGTGGTGCGGAAAGCAAGCATCCTGCCCCTCCCCTGGATGCTTAGCACCTATGTATGCAAATCAACCTGCCATATTTGTTGGGTTAATTTGCATACTCACCCCTGATTGCCTGGTGAGTGTTGTGAAGGTACGGTCAATTTGCATCTTTCTCTTTTATTAGTGTGGATTGATTCAGAAAGGAAGTGGGGTGGGGGGGGGGCGGAGAGACAGGGAGAGACAGAGAGAGAAAACATCAGTGAAGACAGAATCACACTGGAGATCGAGCCCATAACCCTGTCATGTGCCCTGACCAAAAATCAAAACAACTGACCTCCTGGTTCATAGTCAACACTCAACCACTGAGCCATACAGGCCGAGCTTTGTGAACTTCTTTATACAGTATAATCCTGAGACAGATTTGATTGAAATGGTTTACTCTAATGATTGTGAATTTTCTTACAAAGTGACATTTTTGTTAAGTAGACTAGTTGCCAAAATCTCTTTACAATTTAATTTGAAAAATAGTGTAACAAGCTGGGACCGGGTTGGCTCAGTGGATAGAGCATCGGCCTGCGGACTGAAGGGTCCCGGGTTCGATTCTGGTCAAGGGCATGTACCTTGGTTGTGGGCACATCCCCGGTTGGGGGGTGTGCAGGAGGCAGCTGGTCGATGTTTCTCTCTCATCGACATTTCTAACTCTCTGTTCCTCTCATTCCTCTCTGTGTAAAAATCAATAAAATATATTTTTTTAAAAAATAGTGTAACAAGAGCTTATTCTGTTTTCTTCCAAAAACATTGAAGGCTGTTTCCTTTTCCTTTACTATATTTTAAATGAAGACTAGTAGTACTACTGCTTAATGTCATAGGAGTATTTTAATCTATAAATTAACTCTGCTCATTTCAAAGTAACAGTCCCATAGCAGAACAGTATACAAAACTTACAAATATTCAGGGTTAAAAATCAAAACCACTGTAGCTTTTATGTTTTTCTAAATAGGGTTCCGAAGATAGTTTGCAAGAAAAAAATGAAATAATTGCCCGACTAGAAGAAAAAACCAATAAAATTACTGTAGCCATGAGGCAGCTGGAACAAAGGTACAGCATTTCCAGTCTTAGTTTCTTTTTTCCTTTCTTTCTCCCCCTTTTCTTTATTCAATTCTGACATCTGCCACAAAAAAAAAAAAAAAAAATTTAGGGAATTTAGGTTAGGACATGTGTTTCTTTTAGCCCAGCAGAATTTTGCCTTTTTGTTTTGGTTGCATGGAATCAAGTTGCTTTATATGAAGCTGATTTCATTTGAACTTGCTATTTTATATGTATATATTTTAAAGGCTTAATACCAGCAATTTCATGTGGTACAATCTATTACGTTACATAAAACAAACACACAACCAGAAACCTCGAAAAAATGTAAAGTGAACAAAATTCATGGTGGAGTTGTTCCTGATTGGTTCCCATGCATACTGGTTATCATATCCTTTGTCATTCACCATCTCTCTGCCTGAAATCAAGCTTTCTGAGTTGACAGTTGAATTGTGTTTTCTTTGAGGTAGGCTCCTTAACCCAAGAGATAATTTTGTTTAAATTTAATTGTTTTATATTGGCATTTTTCACTTTTATTGTTGGAAAATGTAATGTATTTCCATTGACCTGTCATGTTGGTGTCAACATATGTCTTATCATTGCTTTCTTTGAATCTACTTATGAAAAACATAACTATTAATGCTCTATTGACATGAATATTCTTTTATTGACATCCTCTTTCTTCTTTTTTCTTTTTTGTTTTCTTTATCCCCATTTTTACATTTTGGACATCTTTATTACCTTTTTCTGTCTTTGATTTCTGTCCATTCCATTATGAAGTGACAATGATTTGTTAACTCAAACTAGGACAATTGCAATGTCATTGGTGAAATGTGCCAGCAGTGACACTCAGGATCAGTACAAGCTGGTCAAAGATATATCTTTCTAAAAACTAACCACTGTATTTAAATAGACTAAAAGAGAATCAACAATTTTACAATATATTAAATAGAAAAGAATTTATGCTATTAAGTCTTCTAAAAGGGTGTTAGGGACCCTGTACACTTCTTGATCAGCTGCTGTGTTAATACACTGCCATAAAGCAGAGTGGGTGCACTTGGATTTCCAAAACTCATCCCTTAGACCCTGTGCACAGGGCTGATTTTGAGTATTGACCTTTGGAGGTCAGGATTTTAAAATGCAGCTTTATCTTTTTTGCTACTTTTTGATGGAAAATATAAAAATTTAGTTTAAAAATAAGTTAATCATTAGTTTCACAGTGTGTTGGCACAGATTCACCACCTCCTCTCCCCCACCCCCACTATTGGTCCCTTCCTTGCCTGATGGCTCTTTTACTAATTTTAAAATATGTTTAAAATAGTTTGTAACCCAGATTGGCCATCATCTTGTGCTTGAGCCCTCAAGTTTTTAGTTCCCTTTAGCTCTCTCCTGTGATGGCACAGCTTCATGGCCTACCTCACACTGACTCAGTTTCTATAACATGAAAATACTTTGTCCCCTACCCCCCCACCTTAATATTTTAAATTTAGAGATAACTTGAATGTTACTCTCTTTTCCTTAGAAGTAGCATTCATACTTCTGAAATATGTGAGGGTTGCCCCATTGGTATGGCTTTAAGGAAGAAAAGAAGAGGCAATATTTTTGGTTAGTTGAATAGAAATTTCTCTTAGGATTCTCTAAAAGGAATTAATGTCTCTTGAATACTTGGGAGATGTTTTCTTATAAATATATTGAAGTTTCATATACGAAATCCTAGATGGCTGTAGGAGTCAGGGAGTGGAGCTAAGCACAGGGAGAAGCAATGCCTTACAAATAAAAACAGAAAAAATGGAAATCACATTTTTAGCCAATTTTTAAAATGCAGTGATGAGGAACAAAAAATAATCTTTATAGAATGATGCCAACTAGTACCAAATTCTTTTAAATCTTAAAACACAAACACACATATACATACAGCTTTGGCATAAATTAGTAAGTGTGTAATGATCCTATGGGGAGAACTAAACTATTATTTGAAGTAATTGCAGGTCTTTGCTCTTGGCCTTGTTAGCACACTTGATTCCTGGTATATACATCCTAACATAATATATGACAATGCGGTTTCTTCACCTAGTATAGACATAAGTACTGTGCTTTTCATGGTTTTGTAAAAAGACAATGACACACCTATTATACTTTGACAGTTGATTCATTATGCTCTACAAAATTGGTAAAGGCTGTATTGCTTTGCACTGTTAAATTATAAACAAGAAATAAAACAAATTTGAAGATAGTATTCTGGGCATATTATATGTTATATTGAAAAAAATCACAAAACAATTTTTAGACATTGTGTGGCTCTTTCACGTTTGAGTTTGTGAGTTTCCCCCCAAACTTTGTTTTCATTTAGAAATGTTTCTATTTCCCCATTTTTCTTTTATTTGTCTTCTTCACCCTTTTACACCCTAGTTCTAGCCTCAGTTTTACCCAAAGTTGATTTGAATTACACCAGATTGCAGCAAGCAGAGAAGGCGCAACTGGAAGCTGAAGAGGAAGATAAGAAATATCTACAAGAATGTCAGAGTAAATCCGACAGTCTGCAGAAACAAATCTCTCAAAAGGAGAAACAGCTGTGAGTATTTCGCTCTTGGAAAAAAATATTTGTATTAATGTAATCTCCACGCACCCCTCTTTCTTAATATATTTTTTTATTGATTTTACACAGAGAGGAATTGAGAGGGATAGAGAGTTAAGAAACGTCGGTAAGAGAGAAACATCGACCAGCTGCCTCTTGCCCACCCCCGACTGGGGATGTGCCCGCAACCAATGTACATGCCCTTGACCGGAATTGAACCCGGGACCTTTCAGTCTACAGGCTGACACTCTATCCGCTGAGCCAAACCGGTTTCGGCTACACACCCCTCTTTCTTTTGCACCTGTGGTAAAATATATTTTCTTTTATTTAATGATGCAGCTGGATTGTAGAGTTCTTAAAAATAAAAAAAATTAGATGACATACTTATGATTAAAACTTGTTTTTTTACTACCTTTATTGCTTATAGTGCACTTTCAACTGTATTGCAGTCTTTTTGCTCAAGGAGAGTTTTATTTCTGTTGTTTAATATTAATCTGATGGCCATTGTGTTTCTAGATTCTAAGTATAATAGGCCTTTATAACTCCAAGGAACATCTGTTATCAAAGAACATGATGTTTTCTGAGAACATTTTTATGAATACTTCATATGATAGTTCTGTATATAGCTAAGTAAGAAGGATGTCAGTATATGTCATTGAGTTGAAAAAAAAGTTGCAGACTGTATGCTAGGCTAAGTATGATCCTATTTTTTATAAAATTAAAACTGCATATTTGTATACTTACATATACATAGAAAAGAGTTTATAAAGAATGCAGATTCTGGGTTTGAAAGGGTTATTTTAATTTTACTTTATAAACATTAATATTTCTTCACAGTAAATATGTATAACTTTTGTTATTAAAAAACAACAACCCTAACCAGTTTGGCTCAGTGGACAGAGCATTGGTCTGCAGACTGAAGGGTCTCAGGTTCGATTCCGATCAAGGGCATGTACCTTGGTTGTGGGCACATTCCCAGTAGGGAGTGTGCAGGAGGCAGCTGATTGATGTTTCTCTCTCATCGATGTTTCTAACTCTCTATCCCTCTTCCTCTCCCTTCCTCTCTGTAAAATATCAATAAAATATATTTTAAAAAACAACAGTAGAAAGTAGAGTTATGTATTATGTGTAATAGATCATTAAACAAGATCCCATAACATGTCTGATATATAACTTGCTAAGCTGCCTTAAGATCTGTTGGTTGAAATATTAAGTTCTCTGTTCTTACTGATTTTTTGTCTAGTAGATCAATTATTGAAAGAGGATTGGTTAAATTTTCTATAATTTCAAGAATCTTGAACTTAGATATTTCTACTTTCTGGTCTATCAGTTTTTGTTTGTTGTATTCCGAAGTTTTGTTGTTTAGTGTCCACACATTTAGGATTGCTATGTCTTCTTAGTGAGATGTTGTAAACTTTTTCACATGGCACAGAAATGTAAATAAAACCCCATATTTCTCATACTATACTGTTACTGTAACTAGTTGTAATAGAATAGTGTGACCTTAAAATGAATTATAAAGGCAAAATAATCAACCAAAAAGATGCTCTTATTAAAGAATACATACAACTGTCATGTGAGTAGCAGTACTGAGCTTCTGTTTGTTTGTCATTCAAGGGCACAACTGGAAACTGATTTGAAGATTGAGAAGGAATGGAGGCAGACTTTGCAGGAAGATCTTCAAAAGGAAAAAGATTCCTTATCTCATCTTAGAAATGAGACCCAACAAATCATTAGTCTTAAAAAAGTAAATAGTGGTAAAATTTTAAAAATTATATTTTGATGAAAGTTATTTATAGAGAACCAAATCATAATTTACATTTATACTAAGGAAACATTATACTAGTCATCTTAAAAAATATCAGGAAGGAGCCCTAGCTGGTTTGGCTCTGTGGATAGAGCATCCGTTATGGGCTCAATCCCCAGTAGGGGGCGTGTAGGAGGCAGCCAACTGATGAGTGTCTCTCATCATTGATATTTCTATTCCTTTCCCTTTCTCTCTGAAATCAATAAAATTATATTTAAACATATATATATATATATATATATATAGAGAGAGAGAGAGAGAGAGAGAGAAATTAAATGAATAGAAAATAGTTGGTCATTAATAGAGCAATTATGAAAGAGCTTTGGACATATAATTTTGTTTTTTTATTTTTAAATTTATTTTTATTGTTGACAGTATTACAGATGTCCCCTATTTCCCCCTTTTGCCTTCCTCCACCTTCTCCACCCCACACCTTCAGTTGCACTATTGTCTGTACCCATGGCCTAGGCATATCCTATATAATAAAAGCATAATATGCAAATGACCAAACGGTGGAACAGCTGGTCGCTATGATGTGTGCTGACCACCGGGGGGCAGATACTCGATGCAGGAGCTGCTCCCTGGTGGTCAGTGCACTGCCATAGAGGGAGTGTTGCTCAGCCAGAAGCCGGGCTCATGGCTGGCAAGCACGGTGGAGGTGGCCTCTCCTGCCTCCACTGTAGGCGGGAGGTAAGGAGCGAGGACTCCGGCCTGCGAGGGGGGCTCGAGCCTAAGCCGGCGGGGGACGTCCCCTGAGGAGTGCTCGAGTCTTGTGCACCAGGCTTCCAGTATGCATATAAATTCTTTGGTTAATCTTTTCCTATGCCCCCCTCCCCTCTGAGATCTGTCAGTCAATACTGTTTTTTATAAAAAGCTAAAGGATTTGTGTTCCTAATTAATGGAATGTATATAATGTGGAGTTTTCTTGTTTCTTTTAAATTGCATTTTCTGTTTTGTTTTTTGTTTTTGTTTTTTGCTGTTTTGAAGGAGTTCCTTAACCTCCAGGATGAAAATCAGCAGCTGAAAAAAATATATCATGAAAAGGAGCAAGCTCTTCAAGAACTTGGCAACAAACTTAGCGAGTAATTTCTTTTTTTCCTTCAACTAAGTAGTCATTGATTTTTATTAATTGTGCCAAACCAAATAGGCAGAAAAGTTTAAATATAGAAAAGAAAGATAAGAACTACAAAAACAGCCCTAACATGTTTGGCTCAGTGGATAGAGCGTCAGCCTGTGGACTCAAGGGTCCCAGGTTCGATTCCAGTCAAGGGCATGTACCTTGGTGTGTGGGCACATACCCAGTGGGGGGAGTATTGAGTCTGTAAAAAATCAATAAAATATATATTTTTAAAAAAGAACTATTAAAAACAAAACCAAACATAAACTTTGAAGATTAATAAATAAGACTATAGGGTAGAGAGATTTTATTAAGTTTCCATATTAGATATTGGCTCTGAACATTTTCTAGGAGATGAAAGCTAAGACTTCAATTTCTTTAAATCAGAGTATTCAGGAGTTATATTTTTCTCAGAACAACAGAAGCCAGGTTTTAAAAATATCTGGAGACAGCTTTTGCAGTGTGTTTTGAGAAGGAGCCAACATTGTGGAAAGTGAAGGGTTTTATCTTGTCTGGAGTGAGGGCATGGCTTCATACCGTGTGGTTGGTTTGAAATGTTATTGGGTTCCTACAAAGACAAGAGAAATGGTTTTTCATATTCCTCCGTGTTTCCTGAGGTCTGCATTTTTCTTAAGATGGGATTTCATTAAGAAGTTTTGAAACCAGTTTCCAAGAGCAGGGGAAAGAGTACTTCACTAAAACCACAAAAGGGAACATTAGCTTTCTAACAGTTTTTATTTCTTCAAATTCAAAGAAACAGCTGCATTGTGACTCTGGCATCCATTTACTTAGCACTTTGAGCCAAACCCAGTGCTAAGTTCTTATTACCTTTCTTCCATTCATTCATTTGATAAATACTTGTTGATCTTCTGCTGTGTGTCAGGCACTATTCTAAATGCTAGGGACTCGACAATGAAGCCCCACAACAAAAAATGTTTACAGTTAGTAAGATCATAAAGGTTTAATATTACAACAGATTGGAATAGTTAAATAAGGAATGTGTCTTACTTTTCACCCATCTCTTTCAACACAAGAAATTATTAAAAGCATGATCTTTTGACTGTTCAGATAGCTGAATTCAGACTTGTTTTTTTCTTTAGTTCATTATTTTTCAAATTTTAGTTTTCATGAAAATTACTGCTCAAGGTCAGATACTTAGTCTATACAGAAATTGATTGACTAAGGAATTTTCAAGGATTATTTTGACTACTACATTTTTTCATTGTAAACTGAATTCTAAACCCCTGTGTAACTCAGCTATATGCATGTTTTTCTGAAGTTTGTGCATTTTTTTACTTAAGAATATGTTTTAGAAAGTTTTTCCATCTCAATACATAAAGATATTCCTTAGGATGAATGTGCTATCATTTTTATTTGTTTATATTTATTGATTTAGAGAGGAAAAGAGAGAGAGAAAAACATTGATTTAAAATATATATATATATATATATATATATATATATATATACACTTTATTGATTTTAGAGGGTGAGAAGGAGATGGAGAGAGGGAGAAATATCAATGATGAGAATCATGGATTGGCTCCTCAACCCAGACATGCATCCTTGATTGATAGGAATCGAACCTGGGACCCTTCAGTCTTCAGACTAATTCTCTAGTGAGCCAACCCAGCTAGGGTGAGAAAAATACTGATTTGTTCCACTTATTTATGCATCTATTGTTTGATTCTTGTTTGTGCCCTGACTGGGGATCCAACCCACAGTCTTGGTATATTGGGACAACACTCTAACCAACCGAGTCTCCTAGCCAGGGCCACGAGTGTGCTGTCATTGAAACGGTTCCTATTTTTAAAAAACTTTCTGATTTTTATTATTATTTTTAAACTTTCTTTTTTTAAAAATATTTTTTATTGATATTTTATAGAGAGGAAGAGAGAGGGATAGAAAGTTAGAAACATTGATGAGAGAGAAACATCGATTAGCTGCCTCTTGCACACCCCCTACTGGACATGTGCCCGCAACCAAGGTACATCCCCTTACCTGAATCGAACCTGGGACCTTTCAGTCCGCAGGCCAACGCTCTATCCACTGAGCCAAACCGGTCTCGGCTAAACACTTTTCTTAAAAAATATATATATATATTTTATTGATTTTTGCAGAAAGGAAGGGAGAGCTTTAGAGAGTAAGAAACATCGATGAGAGAGGAACATCCATCAGCTGCCTCCTGCACTCCCCCCAATGGGGATGTGCCCACAACCAAGATACATGCCCTTGACCGGAATCGAACCTGGGACCTTACAGTCCACAGGTCGACGCTCTATCCACTGAGCCAAACCAGTTTCAGCCTGATTCTAATTTTTAAATAACCCTGCCTGGCCAGCGTGGCTCAGTGGTTGAGCGTTAACCTGTGAACTAGGTCACAATCCAGTTCCTGGTCAGGGCACAGTCTGTGCTGCAGGCTTGATTTCCCCCATGGGGATCATGTAGGAAGCAGCTGATCACTGATTCTCTCTCAACATTAATGTTTTTATCTCTCCCTTCCTCTCTGAAATAAGTAAAATACTTATTTAGAAAAACACTATCACCCAAAGATATGTTGTATGTATGTGTTGATATATCATGATATACTTTATTAATGAGTATATCTAAAAAGTTTATAGAGATGAATCCTGGGCCAAAAAGAATGTGCTTTCAAATTTTTTGATGGTGCCAAGTTACCCATCGCTTCCAGTGTTAAACCTTTCCCAGAAAGAAGTAGGAGAGAATGTTTATTTTTTGCAGTTTGATAATTGAAAATACTATTTATACTTCTTTAACTATGAGCAGGGTTGAACTTTTGTTTGTGTTCCATTTGTATTGTAGTTTATATTCTTTGCACATATTTTGATTGGATTGCTTATCTTTTTCTTATGGGACCTTTGTAAATTAATTGTACACAGCATACATCTCCCCACACACACACTTTGTCATTTGTCTTTTTACTTTATTTAGGATATATGTAGTTTTTTCCTTGCTAATGTTTGAATTTTTATCAGCGGCTTTATTAGTTTTCCTTTTCTGCTTATGAGACCGATAGTCCCTAAGATATGGGTAGGGCCAATTTTGAGTCAAAACACACTCTACCTTTGTCAACGTTAGTCCTCTTCTGCAGTGATGAGAATTTAATCAGGACTGGTGGAAGGACCAATTGCCCTGTGTTTTCCCAGACTGTATCAGTTTATCTGCTGAAATACTCTTCTTTTTCATCCTCTATTACTATGATTACATGTTATCAGGTTGAATTAAGTAAAAATAAATTCCTCCCTAATACAAAGGATGATGAATATTGCTTTAAAAATTTGTTGATGATGAGGGCCCAAGTTTGGTTCAGTAATTTAAAACTTTTTTTTTTTTTAATTGAGTTCAGAAAAGGGAGAGGGAGAGAGAGAAACATTAATGATGAGAATCATTGATCGGATGTCTCCTGTGTGCCCCACACAGGGATTGAACCTGCAAACCGGGTATGTGCCCTTACTGGGAATTGAATCATGACCTCCTGGTTCCTAGGTATATTCTCTACCATTGAGCCAAGCTGGGCGGATAGCCCTTTTCTTTAGGATATTTGGCAGTTTGTATTAGAGAGAGGCAAGGTTTTTAGAGTCCATATTTGTGAATAAAAGTATTTTAACTAGCAATATAAAAAGTTAAAAAAAATTTTAAATGGTGATGGAAGATGATTTGACTTGGGGTAGTGGGCAATATACAATCATATGTCATAGAAATGTACACTTGAAACCTATATGATCTTATTAACCAGTGTCACCCAATACCTTCAATTAAAGTATTACTATTATATCTTCCATCATTTCTCTTATGCATCTGTTAGTCAAATAATGTGTATGATGGCAGCATGTGGACTTTGTGGTCACACAGACTAGGGTTTGACTCCTGGCTTCCCCAGTTACCACTTCTGTGACTTGTTACAAATGACTAAACCTCATCAGAACTCACCTTCTTTATCTTTAAAATATTAAAAAAAAAATCAAATGAGATTATGAATGCAAAGTTTATAGCATAGAGTCTGACATACCATAAGCCAAAAATGATTGCTAATTATTAATACTAATTTCATAATCACATGAAAACGTCAGTATTCTTTTAAAAAGCAATTTTTAAATTTAAAGAATACATTTTTGCTTTCAGACAGAAAATATAGGAAAATGTAAAATATAATCCCACTAGCCAAAGATTATTAGAATCATGTATGATACACAATTTTATATTATGTGTAAAAGCAGTACCTTTCTAGTGAATTGCTAAATGTCCTATATTTAAATATGTGTACTGAAATTTGGACTTATTTGTAATCTTTTTAGATCAAAACTTAAAATAGAAGATATAAAAGAAGCCAACAAAGCATTGCAGGTGAGTAGAAAGTGTTTTCCATATATATATGTATAAAATCTCCATCCATCCATCCCAGTCCCCTCAGCCCCCAGCTCCCAAGGCCGCCCAAGGCTTGCACTGCTGGCAGTGGCAGCAGCAGAGCTGTGATGGGGGTGTCACCTTCGCCTAAACTCTGGGTTGCCTCCCACCCCTAGGGCTCCCGGATTGTGAGAGGGGGCAGGCTGGGCTGAGGGACCCCCCTCCAGTGCATGAATTTTCATGCACCGGGCCTCTAGTGTAAAGTCTTCAGTAGGAGGTAAAGACATATAAATATAAGGTATATTGTTGAATCTCAGGATTTATAGAGGTAGAAACACTGGGGAGTCTGGGTGATGGGGATTCAGCTCTTCCCTATTCTTTTGGAACCACATTTTAATTTTTTTCATATTGGAAATGACCTTGGAAATAATTTTGTCCATTTTCCTACAAAGTGTGGCATGACAGAATGAAATTGCCTTTGAATTGGAGAGTCATTGATTTCCTATGCCAGTATATTACTTACTAGTGTTTCTTCTTAAATGGGCTTATGAATCAAACATCGGGTTGTTTTGAATGTTGGGTAGGCTAAGATATGCGAAAGTGATTGGTATAATTTATCAGTATATGGTTCTGAATGCATTTGATGGATGAAAGAATCCCTTTTACAACACAGAACATAGTCTGAGTACTTCAGTGACAGATGGCTTCCTTCTGCATAAGTACTTATTTTGCTTTTTTATCAAAGTGTTACTTGATGATAATGTAAAAGTCAGATAGTGTTAGAAAATAATTATGGTAGCAGTTGCTTGTTCATCCTCATCCCTCATGCACCATAGGTCCGTCCTCTTAAATGGAACTACTTCCAATTCTTCTAGTTGTTCCTTCAGGCATTTATCCGTGTTTCTAAATAATATGCAGTACACAGGCAGTCCTTGGGTTAGGTCGGACTCAATGTATGTTTCATGGTTATGTCGCCATCTCTCATTTATAAAAAGTTTCATTTTGATGTATGTACATTTTTTATTATTTGCTACAAGGTCAGGAATTACCTTTTAAATTTTCTTTACTGTTTCACTTCATTACTGCTGTGTATGTGCTCCATGTGAGTGAGGTAGTGTATGTAAGTGGGTTCCGAAAATTATGTTGCACAGTAGGAATAGATCTCTGACATCACCCGAGGACCTACTGTATGTTGTTTGTTCTTTAAGATCTATTTTAGACCTATTACCTGGTTAACATGATGGATGAGTTTTGCTCCCTCTCATTCTGGTGTGTCTTCTTTCACTGTCCTCCCAGTTTAATTAAAATTTTTGTGGAATTCACTTAACGTTCTCCCCTCCGCCCCCACTTAATATTCTTTTTTGTTGTTGTTGTTGTTTTGTTGTTTTATTTTTTAATATATTTTATTGATTTTGTACAGAGAGGAAGGGAGAGAGATAGAAACATCGATGAGAGAGTGTCATCGATCAGCTGCCTCTTGCATACCCCCTATTGGGGATATGCCCGCAACCAAGATACATGCCCTCGACCAGAATCGAACCCGGGACCTTTCAGTCCCCAAGCCGACGCTCTATCCATTGAGCCAAACCGGTTTTGGCTTAATATTCTTTATTACAACTAAATATGGTTCTTTGCTAGGCCAAGTAATATATTGTAATCATACTTTTTTCAGCTACTTTTTATTTCTGAAGCTAATTGCTTTTTATTTTTAAAATTTAGTTGTATTTGAATATTAGCATTTTCTTATACCTGTGTAAAATGCTGCTTAATATTTTGCACATGGTAAATTTATCAGGTAATGTTTGTTCTTTTTCCCTTTCAGTCATGCTCTCTGCTCTACTGCCGTTCTTAGAATTCCCTTTACCTTTTTCATGTTAGAGCTCCTATTTTATTTGTTTATTTATTATTCTTATTCATATTATTACAAATGTTCCTCTTTCCCTCCCCCCCAACATTGTTCTTCTCCACCAGGTTCCCACCCCACCCTCTGCCCTTTCCCCACCCCCCCATTGTCCTCATCCATAGGTGCACAGTTTGTGTTCAGTCTCTTCCCACATCCTTCTCTCCCCTTCTCCCCAAGAATAGTTGGTTCACTCCCCTTCCATACCTCTGATTCTATTATATTCAACAGTATTGTTCATCAGATTTTTTTAATTTCCTTGGTTTTTTAGATTCACTTGTTGATAGTTACGTATTTGTTATTCATAATTTTTATCTTTATTTACTTTCTCTTCTGAAAGAACCCCCTTCAGCAATTCATATAACTCTGGTTTGGTGTTGAACTCCTTTAGCTTTTTTTTATTAGTGAAGCTCTTTATCTGACCTTCGATTCTGAGTGATAGCTTTGCTGGATAGATTATCTTTGGCTGTAGGTTCTTACTATTCATCACCTTGAATATTTCTTCTTGCCATTCCCATCTGGCCTGCATAGTTTCTGTTGAGAAATCAGCTGACAGCCGTATAGGTGCTCCTTTATAGGAGGAGTGTCTTCTGGCTCTTTATGTTCCAAATCTTTGACTTGATTCTTGTGATCTTCCATTCTGTTTTTAGGACTTTGTATAATATTTTTTATTTCAGACAATGTATTCTTTATTTCTTGTTGATCCCTTATAATTTGTTGATTCCTTATTAATTCTAGTTGATCCCTTTTCATATCCTCATAGGTCTTATCGACTTTTTCTAGGAAATTCTTGAAAAACCTTATAAGCGTAGATTTGAACTCTATATCCAGTCACTTTTTGTCCCCCATTTCTTTCGTTTGTGATCTATTTCCTTGTCTCGGCATTTTCTCAGCTTCCCTGATGGGGCGGGATTTCAGAGTGGAGCCTACAGCCTTGGCTTCCGTCAGCCCCGCCCTATGTGGGTCCTTCAGTACTCTTTGCAAGTGCCTCTGAGAGAAAGGTGCCCTCGATTTTCGCCTGCTACCAAACAGTCTAGGCTCTCCCCGAATGAGCCCGGAACTGGGGTTCAGTTCAGTTGGAAGTGGAGTTGGAGCTGGCGTTCAGAGCTCTCCGGATCTTTTGTCTCCTTCCCGCCAGGGCACTCCCGTGGTACAGCCACCCGTCCCTTCTCTGCGCACAATGTGCGGGCCGCCGGGACCTCCTTTCACCGCTCCCCTGGGGTTCCGCCTTACAGCCCAGCTCCCTCTGTTTGAGCCTGGGTCCCCGGGGTCTGGCCTAGAACTGGGGTTCAGAGCAGTCGGAACTGGGGCTTCTATCTCCTTCCTGCTAGGGAACGCCAGCCAGGCACTCAGCCTCCCTCCTCTCCGCGCGTGCTGTGTGTCTCCGTACCTTAGGCTTTTCCAGCTCCTCCGCGCTTCCTTCTGGTTTTCTCCTTGCTTCTCGTTGTAGAATTTCCAGTCAGCCGACTTTCCTGTAGTTCTGGGTAATGTCCATTTTATACTTTAGTTGTATTTTAATGAAATTGTTGTGTGTGGCTGCAGCTAGGTGTTTACCTGTGCAGCCATCTTGGATTCTCTATCTTTTTTTAAAATATATTTTATTGATTTTTTTACAGAGAGGAAGGGAGAGAGCGAGAAACGTTGATGAGAGAGAAACATTGACCAGCTGCCTCTTGCACACCCCCCACCAGGGATGTGCCCGCAACCAACGTACATGCCCCTGACCGGAATCGAACCTGGGACCTTTCAGTCCGCAGGCCGACGCTCTCCCGCTGAGCCACACCGGCTTCGGCTAGAGCTCCTATTAACCAGTCCTGTAACTTCCTTGGTTTACTCACTTGTTTTGGTCAGTGCATCCATCTTTCAGTGTCTTCTTGGAAAATGGTGAACCCCAAGTTGAAGACTTTAAGAATTTGCACATCTGCATATGCCTTTATTTTGCTCTTTTTAAGGTGATGGGTAGGAATGCTTGCCCTACTGTTATTAAAGACTGAAATATTTTTCACTATTAGAAGATACTACATAGTTAAGAGGCAGTATGCAAATTGACCATCATACCATCACAAAGCAGGCTGCAATGGGGCGACCAGGCCAGCAGGGGGGTTAGTGAGGGATGACCAAATGAAGCAGGCTGTGTGGGGTGACCAGGGTGTATTTTGAGTGTGTGGTGGGGGAGGAGGGATGCTGAGGGGCGACTAGGCAGGTAGGTAAGCGATTAGGAGCCAGTGGTCCAGGGTTGTGATAGGGATGTCGGACATCTCCCGAGGGGCCCTGGATGGGAGAGGGTGCAGGCTGGGCTGAGTGAGGGGACCCCCCTTCCCCAGTGCACAAATTTCGTGCACTAGGCCTCTATTATGTATATAAGAGGCATATAATACAGCTTTAAAATACTGGCATACTCCCCTTTAGCTTATAAACTTAATAGAACATGTATGTGTGCTTCCTGATTGCATTCTTCTCCCTATAGTAACAGTTTTATATTTTGTGTTATTATTGTCGTTTTTCTTTAGTTTTATCATCCATGTCTGTTTTTAACAAAATATTACCTAGATGTCTGGATTTTCAAATGTATGCAAATAGATTTACATGGATTTTATTTTATTTTTTTGAGCAGTTGTTGGGTCTGGGCTAGCTGTCCTACAGTTTTTCATTTTGGATTTTATCTGATTGCTTCCTCAGAATCATCTTTTTTCCTATAGTTTTTTTCTATGCTGTTGCCTATAAACTGGATGTTAAATCTCAAGACTTATGCAGCCTTCAGAGAGACTTATTTTTGTTCCATATTTTTAATATTCAGCAGGCTCTTATTTGCTCACTTTCCCTTTTAAAAATAGCAGTTTTGCCCTAACCCAGTGGTTGGCAAACTGTGGCTCGTGAACCTCTGCCCTTCTGTTGACTGAGTTTGCCGACCACTGGGATCAAGGCTTAATCACAAATCACAAGGCAGCCTGTAAGTACTGGAATCAAGAATCTAGGTCAGTGGTTGGCAAACTCAGTCAACAGAGGGGCAAACCGAGGCTTGCGAGCCGAAGTTTGCTGACCACTGCCCTAACCCATTGGCCTGAGGACCGAAAGGTCACGGGCTCCATTCCAGTCAAGAGCATGAGGATGTTGCGGGCACATCCTCAGTAAGAGGTGTGCAGGAGGCAGCTTAATGGATGTTCCTCTCTGTAAAAATCCCAGTAAAATATATTTTAAAATAGCATCGTTTTCTCTTAAGGATATTCATTATAGTTTCTTTAAAGTTTTTTGGTACTGCCATTCTGTATTTCATTATACATATCTTTTGAATTTTTTTTTAATGTACTTTATTGATTTTTTACAGAGGAAGGGAGAGAGAGAGCTAGAAATATTGATGAGAGAGAAACATCGACCAGCTGCCTCTTGCACACCCCCTACCAGGGATGTGCCTGCAACCAAGGTACATGCCCTTGACCGGAATCGAACCTTTCAGTCCCCAGACCGACGCTCTACCACTGAGCCAAACTGGCTTTGGCTCTTTTTTGAATTTCTTTGGCTAAAGTGCCTCATGCCCAAATAAATCTGTTAACTAGCAAACTGTTGGGTATTCTCTCCAAATAATGGTAGAACAGGACTTTCATCCAGGGCAGTTGAGTTTCTCCAGAAAAGGATATTCTATGTCCTGTCTGGTGGTGGTGGTGTAGAAGTTGGGTGACTTACATTCTGGAAATTGGGCAGAGAAAAATAGCCATTTGTTTGCAGAGTAATAGTTTGTTCTCTTGTAAACAGCCATATTTTCTCGAGAAAGCAACTACAGCCTCTAGACCGCATTTCCTCCTGATAAAATGAGAGCTGTAGGTGCTGATCTCAACCTGTCCTTGGGAGACAGGCAGGGTAAATTCAGTCAAATTACATTAAGTCTGAAAAGTCCAGCTCCGAGCCAGAAAGGTTCTCTCTGAATCGAATGGTGCTGCTTGGGAATCTCCTTCCCATCAGGTTCTCCATCCCTGACAGGCAAAGCTGAGCAGGAAGGAAAGCTGCTTCCAGCGGGTGGCTTTGGGGCATTTGGCAAATCAATTTTCTTTGTGGTGCTAAAGTAGGACTGGATTCTCTTTTAAGGTGTCATGTGCTTAAGAAAAAAAAATCCACAATTCAAATAATTTGATTCTTTGTAGGCGGTATTGAAGCTATCTGGTTTTTAAAGCCCTCACCTCTTACAATCTTGTGTTCCAAGGAGCCTTAGATAAGACTGTAAAACAGTAATATCTGAAATTAACTGATTTTTATCTGTAAATGCTTAGTCCTTTTTCCTTTACAGTTTTGTCAGGAATCTTGGAGGATTTTTCTCTAGTTAGGTGATAAAGGTCCCTATGCCCCAGAGGTCAGAAGTATCGAGGACTCTCCACCTGGGTCTTTTTATCCTAAAACTGACACCATCTAACAAAGTTGCGTTTATAAGGAAAAAATGTTCTTCCTAGACAAGATCTTGATGGGTTAAGAATGGGTCAAATTAAAAATTTTAGGTAAGAAATTAACTCCCACCTGTTTAAGACTTACATACACTTTCTACTAGGGTTTACACAGTAGCTATTAAATTTGTATTATAGAACTTGAGGGAAACTAATGGCCACATGAAACTGTATTTACTCAAATGCATTTCCATGAATATTTGCTCTTACTTGTTGTTAGGCTAATCTTTAAGGTCCTTTCCTTAAAGAAAACTGCCATTAGTAATAGGTTTTTATTTTAAAAACCTTTTCATGAAAATATAAACATATGTAATTGTAGAATAAAAACAAACCATTGCCGAAACCCGTTTGGCTCAGTGGATAGTGTGTCGGTTTGCAAACTAAAAGGTCCCAGGTTCGATTCTGGTCAAGGGCACATCCCCAATAGTGGGTGTGCAGGAGGCAGCTGATCAATGATTCTCTCATTGATGTTTCTAACTCTCTATTACTCTCTCTTCCTCTCTGTAAAAAAATCAATAAAATGTATTTTTAAAAAGAAAAAAACCATTATCCATTATTCAGTATTTCACCTGCATGTGACCAATCTTACATATATATACACACACAACCCACATCCTGTCCCTCATCCGGTCATTTTGAAACAAGGCCACACAATTTACAACTATTTCAGTATATCTCAAAGAGAAAGGACTCATCTAAAAAAAAATTTTACTTTTGAGAGAGGGATAGAACCATCAATGAAAATCATTGATCAGTTGCCGCCCTTAATGGGGATGGAGCCCACATCACAGGCCATTCCCTGATGGGAATGAAACCTGTGACCTACTAGTTCATATGTCAATGCTCAATCAGGAAGCCACACAGGCTGCGTGAGACTAATGGTTGATTCTCCACCTGTATACATTCCTATAAAGTGTTCTTGGTTGAAAACATTTCCACATGTAACTTAGTGTTGCCAATTTGAGTATTATGTTAATTTTCCTCTTACTAGGGACTGGTTTGGTTGAAAGACAAAGAAGCAACACATTGTAAGCTCTGTGAAAAGGAGTTCTCACTCTCTAAGAGAAAGGTAAGTGAAGTAGAAAGTGAGTCCAAAAGTTTTAGTGCAAATATGGCTGTTAATTTTATTCATATTTTCTTCTCTTCATTTCCATTAATAGCACCACTGTAGAAATTGTGGGGAAATTTTCTGTAATGCTTGCTCTGACAACGAACTGCCTTTGCCTTCTTCACCAAAGCCAGTACGGGTTTGTGATTCCTGTCATGCGTTGCTGATTCAGAGATGCTCATCTAACTTGCCATAAGGTTCTAAAGCGAAATCATTGTATGGAAGTACTAATGATAAATGTTTGTATGAACACGTGCACAACATATTCAGACAGCCCTTCTTAAGCAGCTTTCAGACAGTATTGGTACCAGTTTTGTTTTTCACATCTTCAGTTATTGGGAATTAAAAAGTATAATTTGTTATTTACTTTCCATTTTTAAAAAAGCATTTCAACAGGGCATGCTTTAAAATAATCTAATTCCTAGTTCATGTAATAATCATGTAACTCTTAAGACCATTGATAAGGCCAGCTAGCATAGCTAACACAGTTGCCTTATTTTATAAAGGCCTTCTTAAAAACAGGGCTTCGGATTTTCTTCTCCAGATCGCCAAGTTGATATCTGATGGTGCCTATAATTTTTTTAATGCACTTTAAAGCTTAGAAAGATAGGAAATGTGTAGAATTTTTTGTTAACATTCCAATTCAACAGATTTTCAATTAGCTTCGTAAGGTGTCAACTATATTTATTTGGGCCTTTGCTCATGTTGCAGTAGAAAAGGCCAGTATTTTATGCTATATGGTCTTGCTCCTACAACTAGTATGGTGGTTGCTATCTTTCAGATACAACGGGTTAAAGGTGGTTTTGCCTCAACCTTTTCCTTATTTTGAAAGTAAATTTAAATCATTATTTACCTTAAGTTGCTACTTGCAGATCTTTCCAGTAACTTTTTAAGCATTAATATTGCACTGGTTTGCTACTGCATATATAATAAAAAATGTACCACATACTGAGCACCTCTAAAGCAGGGTTGGTTAGCAGATGAAGATGTGGTCTCAGCCCTGCCACCAAATACATACTTGAACCATTTCAAGCATGAGATTGAATAAACACTAATCTCATTGTATTGCTTATAGCATATACAAGAATTTGTAAAAAGCAGGCTATCCCTTGTATACAATCACTTGAATGGCATCACTACTAGGGACCCTACTCTCCCTCCCTTTTTGGGGTCAGATTTTAGCCATGCACTTTACCCCTGTGAACCTTTCGAACAATGTGATATTAGAATAATCTTACTCCTAGGAGCATTATATAGTGAATTTAATCATGGCTACACCCTACCCCCTAGGATGGGGTTACTTATTTTGCAGGATCTTTTCCCCAGAGTACATACTTTCATTAAGTTTAAAAATTATTTTTTTAAATTGCCAAAATATGAAACTAGTATTTTACTTAAAAGATTTTCTTCGTAATTCAATTTGAGGTTGTCTGGCAGAAGACAGATTTTTAGGTGGTCTTTCTTGAATGCTCTGATAGAAATGTTGAAGAGATAAATTATATTATTGAAACTGTTTTGTATTGCTGGATGAACATTTTTATGATACCAAGTGTTTTTTAATTAAAAGTGATTTTTTGCTTAAATTCCAAGGCTGGCTAACTATAATTTTTAATGCATCGCCACCGAGTTAGGATTTTTGTAGGCAAGCTTTTGACACAATTCGCTCCATTTAGTTTTAGCTTTTAAAAAACTAAACACATACCAATTTTGAAATTTATGTTACTTGTGAACCTACACTTGTTTTTCCAGGAAGATTTGCAAACTTCACATACCATTCCCTCATCTAGCCAGTACTACTACCACAATAATGCTACCATGGTGCCAAGGAATTGTGATTATAATCCTTCTACCCTGTAATGTTTTAAAATAAAATGTGAATTTTATAAAACAAATAAAAGATTTGAAAACTTATCCTGCTTTAGAAGAGCAGTTTTCATTGGTTGGTAACACTATATGTTTTACTCATGGGAAATAACATGTGACCTCTAAAGGGACTAAAAGGGAGAGTTAAGAAAGTAGGTCCAGGCATTAAGATGAAATGTTGCTTAGTTGACAGGCTATCACAGCTACCTTCTCTAGAGCAGAAATCACTCCTTAGGAGTCACTTTGTCTTATCTTCAGTAAGACGTATTTTAATATATGATCAGTAATTGACACAAAGCATTCTAGGACAGACGCCATACTATTATCTCCCACATTGATATTTATTACATTCTAGCAAAAACAAGTAACAAGTTCAATAACTGAATTCACATTAACAGGTTTCATTTTGACCCATTAGCCAATCTGGAAAAAAAGCCATATTGATCAAAGGGATTAAAAGTAAAAAGCACCTTTTCCTTGCTACAAATAATATTTAACACAATGGCCCTGAAGCTCCAACCAGCTATCTGATACAAAATCCAACTGTAGGATTCTCATTTTAATTAAGACTACAACATGGATTTGTCTCTTACATTTTTAAGGGTTATACAGTTATTAAAAAAATGTTTTAACTATTGGGCTTAAAATGAAAATATACCTGTGAGAACTATACTCCATAGTTAATACCTTTGTACTGAATTCTCATGTCACTTGGAACCTTAACCTAGTCTCTAAACTTGAGATAACTTACAACTATCACTTTTTAGAAACATTTTTTGGTACTTCAGTCAAGTGTGAGGGGAAACTTCCACCCTTGGGTAACACCATTATGAATATTGAGAAATCCAGATACCTCATCAACATTTCAGAGCTATGCCTGATAAGTGACATTTGAAGATTAATATAGAATTAATAGAATTTGTACTCTTGAGCCCATCTAAACCCATATTTACGTTTTATATTTACAGTATTGTTCAGGAGAAATTAAAGTTATTACACTTTTTCAAGCTCTATTCCATGTCTTATTAAGATTTGCAGCTTATGCAGATGTGAACCATTGTTCTCTAAAATTACAACTACTTCTTGTAGAGCTAATAATAAAATACACCAACCCAAATCTTATGAAAGCAGCACATTCTTAGGAGTAACTAGTATATAAAAAGTATCAACATCAGTGGTTTGAATATAAAAATTTATTTTAAGTGAAAGTATGCAACAAATAAAACCTACAGAAACAGATTTTCCCATCACAATCTGTTGCTTTACCAAATGAGATTTGAGAAAACATTCCTTCAGTCGTTATAAAGTTCTTAAAATACAAAAGAAATTAATCTGTAAGAAAGTCTAGCAGACCAGATGCTGCTGTCAGGACTATTATGCTGGCGGTTTTGCTCTAATACATCCCACGCCATCCACCTCCACTCATGCCACCTTGCCCATAGTAACCTCCACTTCCTCCACCACCGCGACCTTAGAAAAAAAGACATTGGGTGTTTAATAAGAGGTCACCAAAGTAGAAGACAGTCTGCACCACATACGGGGGCTAATAAACTGAACCAGAGGAACCAGACACTTACCATAACCACCCAGGCCATCAGGAGTCCCGTATCCTCCACTGTAATTGTTCCCCATTCCCATTCTTCCAACAGATCCATAACCACCCTGATTATCTTTAAAAACAAAACAAACAAGTCTGAGGTTGACTGCTAAGTGTCTAACTCAACTCCATTTACTTTACGAAACTATACATACCCATTCCATCTCTGCCATAGCCTCCCATTCCAGAGCCTCCCATTCCAGAGCCGCCTCCAGGAGTGGAATTCAAGAAGAGTTCAATGTATCGATGTTCTTTAGAAAAAGAGTAATAGGGAAAATGGATCAAATTTATCAAAGCAAAACAGGCTGACTACCTAATATTAAGCCTAAGTATGTTTACAGATTCTGAGGGGAGTGATAAAACGAATGCTGGTCAGAGATAAAATCTAGTTTTATTCACACTATATAATCTTTAACAAGTTTCCTTATCTATAAAAAGGACTGATAAGTTATTTCAGAACCAGCTGGTACACTTCTTAAAAATATACTACAGGCCAAAACCGGTTTGGCTCAGTGGATAGAGCGTCTGCCTGTGGACTGAAAGGTCCCGGGTTCGATTCCGGTCAAGTGCACATACCTTGGTTGCAGGCACATCCCCAGTAGGGGGTGTGCAGGAGGCGGCTGATTGATGTTTCTCTCTCATTGATGTTTCTAACTATCTATCCCTCTCTCTTGATCTTGTAAAAAATCAATAAAATATATTAAAATATATATATATTACAGGCCCAATCATAGAACTGAATTAGAATCTTAATAGTAATGTCCAGGAAAACTTTTTAAGTACCCCTTTTAAGTGATTTAAACGTTTTTAAGTGATTGATGTGTAGCCATATTTGGGAATAACTGGTCGAAGTACAATTTAAAAGGCTTAAAAAACTGATTTGATGACATGAAGGAATAACTTCACATATTGTTAAGAAGATATACTGCCCAGCTGGTGCTGCTCAGTGGTTGAGCATCAACTTATGAACCAGGAGTTCACAGTTTGATTCCCAGACAGGGTACATGTGGGCTCGGTCCCCTAGAGGCAGCCAATCAAGAATTCTCTCTCATCTATGTTTCTCTCTTCCTTCCTCTCTGAAATCAATTAAAAAAAATTTTTTTTAAGTGATACCCATGTGCAAAAGGCATGAAACTCAGACAAGTAACATACCTATTCCCCCTTTTAATAACTTAAGCGATAATTACCTGTCAAGTATTAAGAATCTGAGTTAATGCTTCAAAATAAAATATAAAGTTCCCTAGAAAGCTATGAAAGTCTGAACTTATAATCAGTTCACACCTAGGAAACAAGCTAGCATGCCAAAGATACTACTTACGCATGTTATTCTTATCTTTAGACATGGCAGCTACTGCATCTTCATGTGTCACAAACTCTACGTCTGCTTCTCCTGTTGCTCTGCCATCAGCTCCAATATCAATATGCACTCGTATTGGATTTAGTGGTGAGAAGAACTAAAGAAAAACGTGTTACTTTTTTATTACCAAAATCACCAGATGTCTTTGTTTTGGTTCATTAAAACAACTCCTCTACGCCCCGTCAGTCATTATAAAATTCTTAAAATAGGCTAACAATTACATCAGCACTAAAGGTTCTAAGAATATAAGACCACACTTAGGAAAATACAGATACCTGGAACTTAGGCCAAGAAGATTCCCAATTAAGAGTTAGAGCAAAAATTTTCTTTAAAAGCTACACAGTAAATACTCTTGGCTTTGTAGGCCACTGGGAGCCAAATACTGGATGGCTTTTGGGTTGAAGTTCGCTAAATCTCTAACCAATAAAAAACCAACCAGTTTCAAATTAATAGCAGCATCTATTTCCATTATTTTCAGCACCATATAGCCTAGAATGCCAAACCAAACTACTATATTTATACTTTTGAAACTCCACACAAAGGAAACAATCTCCCAGTTACCACCACAATGCTAAGCCGTCTTTCACTAAATTCTAACTGGACTTCGTAACTGTAGCATTTACTTGCTTGAATCCTATGTAGGTCAACACAAAATGGACACAAAAATATTCATCAACTATTGAAGATATATAGTCACATTCAAAGGATTCTGATATTAAAATGAAAACAAGAACATTAAGAATGCTTTAAAAATGTAGATAACAGAATTAGTATAAAACCACTAATTACTAAAATCACTCACATTAGCAATGTCATTTTCAGTTGCACGAAAAGGCAGTCCTCTCATATGTACAAAATGACCACCATGAAAACCTGAACTTGCATCACCAGCTCCACCATAGCCATGTCCTCCCATACCTAAAAAGACATTTCCAGGTCATAAACTGGTACATGTAGGAAAACATTTCAACAAAATATTTCTTCCCTATACACATCTTTTCCTATTTACAGCTTTTTGACAACTCCAAGAGATTTTAACACTTATAGCTGTTAAAACATCAAATGGAGAATTTATCAATGAGTATACATACACACACTAATAAAGAAATATGCAAATTATCTGCTACAGTGTCACATCACGACTGAATCAGCAGGCTGTGTCCCTGCCCTCTGCTCAGGCAGCTGCAGGCCTGGGGTGGGATAGGATACAATAGGAGGGAATAAGAAAGGGAGAGGAAGGCAGGCCTGCATGCAGGCAGGCCCAGAGAAACAGAAATACAGAAAGGGAACAACAGAAAAAGATGCAGGAATAGGAAAGGAAACGCAGAGCTGCGAGCGGGAGGGGTGTGCCCAGCAAGGGGCAGGCGGGATTCCCGCGGCAGCAGCAGTGCCTGGGCCTGGGCCCCCCTCGCTAGGCAGGGAATGGGAGCAGGATGGCAGCGGAGAAGCCAGGGAAGGGGAAGGGGGGCAATGAACAACTGGCTGGGCTGGGGATTAACACCCCTCCCCCAATGGAAGCTTTAAAGAGGGAAGGAGGCCAGAACTTTATAAAGGAGTCAGTAGAGAGCAGAGTTAAAGGAGGAGAAAGGATGTATAAGTGAACTGTATAAACAAAAATCAAGTATAGTTGAGTACTGGGGACAGATTTTAAAAGTAGGAATCAGAAAAGAAAAAAGATAAATGATAGTGAATTATTAGGCAGGTAGATATTAAAACAGTGAAGTAAGTAGAGAAGAATGTATGGGGAAGGTAGGATGAGAAAGAGCGAGGGAAGAAAAGTTTTAAAGGTGAGCAGGTAGACCTTAAAAGGAGAATGGGAATAGGGAAGAAATGGAGTGAGCTAAGCATGTGTGAGGGAGGAAATGAGGAAAAAAAATTAAGATGGGAAGGAAGGAAAAGGGGTGGGAGGGCAGGGATAAAGGCAAAGGGAAGGAGGATTGTGGGGAGGGAGGATAGGAGAAAGATGGAAAGAAGGATAGACTATAAGGAGGGAAAAAAGGAGGAAAGAAAAGTTTATAAGTGAGTTAGTCTGAAAAGTGTTACATAAAGGAGAGAAAACTTTTGTGAGGGAGAAGCCAATAAGAAGTCAAATACAATTGCATATGAAGGGAATAAGACTAAAAAAGATTATAGGGGCGACCAGGCCAGCAGGGGAGGGCAGTTAGGGGGATCAGGCATGCAGAGTGGTTACGGCAGGCAGGCGAGGGTTAGGAGTTAGCACTCCTGGATTGTAAGAGGATGTCTGCAGGAGCGGGCTTAGACTGGCAGAAGGACATCCCAAGAGGATTCCTGGATTGGAGAGGGTGGTCGGGCTGAGCCCCTCCCCCATGCATGAATTTCATGCACCGGGTCTCTAGTATAAAGGCCTATTTAGGAATACACTAAAATATGCCTGAATTGATTTTTACCAAAATTCACCTAAAAAACAAGTATGTCTTTAATATTTAATTTACCTCTTCCATCTCTCATTCTGTCATCAAAGCCATCATTTCCATAGCCATAATTATTATAGCCACCATAGTCATCAAAACCTCCATAACCTGTGTAATTTGAGAAAATACATGAATACTTTAAGAGATAAATTTTATAGTTTACAAAAGCATACTCTATATAAGCAGTTTGACTAAAGTATTACAACTCCCAACATGTGAAAAAAAAGCAATTAACAGTTGCTAAAAAATTAAAAATCTAAAAAGGATACATTTAGACATTTAATTTCACTCTGATGTCAAGAAGAAAATGTCCAAACGGGTTAATATCTTCATTTTAATTTTTGTATACATTATCTAGGTGTCAATATGTGCATCAATCAAGTCCCACAGCTGGCCATGGGAATCCGTATTTTCATGAACAGGTTTTAAAACCTAGTAGGTACTGAAATTACTGCCATTTCTGTATTTCTTGACGTAGTGTCAGGAACATTAAGAAAATGACAACAGAACCTTTGTTCATTAGATACACATACCACCATCATATCCATCACCTCCTCGTCGCATTCTGTCATACATACTTCCACGCCCAGCTCCATAATAACCCCCTCTTCCTCCTATTGGTCTATCATATGGTCCTGGTCGCTGGCCCAGCAATCTTCTTGGTGGATCATAAAATCCTTTGATTTCACTCCTGCTACTTCTGAAGATCTCAATATACCTATTTAAAAATGGTTTAAGGTACTGGTTTCAGCTTAAATGTATTAGAGTAAATAAGATATTGGGCAAAATGCAATAAGTTTTTCTGTATATATATACATAACCCAATTTATCCTAAATACACCATAAAGTTAACATTTTTACACCTACAAACTTAATAATTAATATATTTAAGTTTTACATAGACAAATCAATCATCTGAGATATAAATATAATAATTTTAGCTTGTTTCCTTAAGCACAAGATAGATGTTTAGAGAAAATAGTTGATTATACAAAAGCATTTATCAACATCCTACAGAGAAATGGAAACAATCTAATTTTAATTTAAGCAAACTATTAGCATTAATTCCCCACCCATATCTGTAGTTTCCAAGTTAAATTATCAATTTTTTAAAACTATCCCAGAAAAATGTTACTGGTACCCCCCACTTAAGCAATAGTGACCCACAACCCCCAAAAATAAAAATGTAACACCATCCCAAACTCTCCATCCCCACCTGT
This sequence comes from Nyctalus aviator, assembly GCA_036971965.1. NCBI lineage: Eukaryota > Metazoa > Chordata > Mammalia > Chiroptera > Vespertilionidae > Nyctalus > Nyctalus aviator. The sequence goes on along the minus strand of CM072933.1, from coordinate 35,683,446 downwards.
GCCCTATTCTTTCCTTGTGTTTCCCCAGAGCATTTTCTGCTATCTCCTTTGAAGCAAACTGCACGAAGGCCTCCCCTGTGCTTCTCCCCTGGTAGTCCATCGTCAATGTTATCCCATTTGGCACGATTTCCAACCCTTTAACCCAAGGACAAATAACCCCATCAAGGGGAACAGTGTTAAAGGCTGAAACATTCCCATCTGAATCAAATATTTAAAACAACTCTAAACAAAACAAAACAAAGTACTTAGATCCCCATCACCCCATAATACAAATGGAAGATTTTTTCAAAAATTGGATTACACAAGTTTTTTTTTCTATGAATGTCTTTATAAATCACATACTCTAACAGCCCACCTATATTACATGAAAAACAAAAACAAAAACAAAAAAAAAACAACTGAAATCAAATTAAACTATGCTCCATCTTCTAATTCATGGTTCATTTCATCACACATAATTACTCAATTAAGTTTATTGCACATTAGTTAGGTTTTACATATTCTATACATTCTGTATTAAATATTAACTGGAGCAAATTTCATAACTAAACATTAACCAAGATATATTCAATTTAAAAAGCCCCCCAAACAAGCAAGTGGGTTTTATAAATTAAAAAACTGAGTAGTAACATAAAATCTACTGAACTTTGACTAATACTAGAGGTACCTTGAAAGAACTGAACTATTTCCTCTTTGCTGCAACCAAATGGGAGTCCACGAAGTCGTACTGTCCCATCACTAGCGTCATTTGGACCATTATGTTTCATAACCCAATCCATCTCAATACCGTTTGATTAAATGCTATAAAAAAATAAACAAGCACATAAAGCAGTCAATCAAAATATACTCAATCAAAATATACTGAAGAAACACCTCTCAATGGTGCACAACAGGAAATGTAACAGGACTCAATGGCTCCAATGACAATGCTACAACACAACACCTTTCTGTTTTGGGTCGGGCAAAAAAATGGGAAAGGCAGTGAAACCTGACACCTCCCACCAAAAAGCACGCAATCTCTAAGAATCAAATGTCATATTTTACCTCGTTTTGAGTAAGTTCACTCAATTCCACCCTAAGTCTTCTTGTTCATACTCTTATTTCCCTACCTGTCCTTTAGTATCAACTCTACCTCTGCCCCATCTCTCAAATTTTCATTCATTTTCCATGTTCTGCAAATTCTTTAAAACCTGATGACTCAAAAGTTGCACCTAAGTACTACCACCCACTCATATTAAGAACACAAGCCAAAAAAGTACGTACGAGTACTTCTTCGATGTTGGAAAAAATGGCATCATAAAAGTGTAAATTTATTAGATGCACTATAGTTCTGAACATATCCAATCTTTTGAAGGGGGAAAATTTTTAACTCTATTGTAACGAAATCTGGTTCACACACTCCCAAGAGTAAGTTTTAAATGATTAAACTAGATTGAATTTCAAAAATGGAGTTGTAAAAAGGCCACTTAAGTTACTGGACATAATATATTTTAAAAATGACAATACATTCACACTCAAAAAGTATTAAAAAGGGTACAGTGAATAGACCTCTTTCCCCTCCAGAAAGACCCACCCACCCAGGTCCCTTCCCAAGACAACCATCCTTCCTTCAAGATTCCAGAACATTTTAAAGAGGCTAATGCAGAAGTCCTTCAGCTGCAGAAACTTACCAGAGCTTACAAATTTCATTATGCAGCTGTAGGAATCCTACTCACCTGGTTATTTCAAAAATTTCCCTCACCACCTCCTCCCCTGTAAACAAAACAATTTGTTCACTCGATTCCTTTATGCTTAAGACTTATTTCATACCAACAGGATTCACTAATACTTAATTTCACATGATTGAATTAGCAGTGCAACTGTTAGGGGCAGCATCTGCAGAGAGTGAAATTCCCCTGCCTAGAATTCTTGCTTTCATTTAAAATAAACTAATGTAGAATTTCCCAAAAGTGGTTATAAATCAAATCAGCTCTGCATATGAATCACTTCTGGTGCCCGTTCTTTATTGTTGCTGCAACTTTTAAAATATTTTTGATTTTTAGAGAGAGGGGAAGAGAGAGGGAGAAACATCTATTGACTGCTTCCTGCATACCCCTTACAAGGGACCAAGCCTGCAACCTGGGCATGTGCCCCGATTAGGAATTGAACTGGCAACCTTTTGGTGCACGGGAGGATGTTCAACTAACTGCGCTATACTATACCAGCCAGGCTGCTGTTATTTTTTTAGTCCTACACAGAGATCCCAAAAATGAGATTATGCATTTTTATTTGACGTTACAATTCTTATGCACACAAATAACTGGTATGGACTTAATTTAAGAGAAAAGAAACGGCTTGAATCCTTAAAAGTCTGTCACTCACTGGCTCCTTAATTTAAGCAAAGTACTTACTGCTCTGTCCAACTGTAAAAATGCAGCAATGCTGCCTAGACCTCACTGGACACTTTTAAGAATTATTAAGGGCACAGTAGAACTAATGAAATGTACCACAAAGTAACAGGTTGAACCTTCTAGGACAGAAAAGTATTCTGAATCTCAAAAGGACAGTTTCATATTTCCTTGGAAATCGTCTAAAGCAGAGGGAAAAACACTGTTCTAATAGCCCTCAAAGTAGGCCTCAAATCAGTCTGGGGGAAAAAGAGACATTTTGAAGATCTACCATTTTCTTAAACTGTTGTAAAAACAAACAAAACAAAAAAACAACAGCACCAACTTAAATAGCTGTTTCCTATAAAGAGTGATTAAGGGACAAGGGAAAAAAGTGGAGATTTAACATTATACATCACTTCCTCATGAAAAAATCTAATAACTTTGCAAAGTCAATCTAATCTGTTGTGAAAAGATATTAGTATGGTGCTTTTTATCATTTAGCATTTTTTTCAATGTGAAGATAATGTTTCAGGAACAAATACAAAAAAGCTGGATATAGATTACCTTTACTACAAGCACTAGTGAGCAAACTAGTTTTGATTTTCGGGATCAGTTACACCAATGAGAGCCGATATAGTAAAAATAACAGATAAGGCACAACATCTTTAAAAAAACACTAACTCTGGTTGGGTGGCTCATTTGGTTGGATCGTCTTCCCACACATCAAAAGGTTTCAGATTTGAATGCCAGTCAGGGCACATACCTAGGTCGCTTCTCATCAGGGTATGTGCATGAAGCAACTTTATTCCATGTTTCTCTCCCCCTTCCTTCTACTTTCTCTAAAAACTAGTAAAAGCATCCTTAGATGAGCATTAAAATACACACACATCCTAAAGTTAACACAATTTTAAATTATGGAGAAGGTAAGCAGATTCAGAGAAACTTTCAAAAGGGCCATTCTTCTTCACCTGTGTTCAGAGTACACAGTAAAAACGGAAGCACACACTATTATCTCTTTAAAACCCAAAAATTGAGTCTAGAATTCTACTTAGAAAACCAAAACGAACTTTAAAGGCATACAACCAACTTTGGTATCTTAATAAAGATTAAGATACCACTTAGCTTTTACTAATTATTCAGGATAATTCTTTGCAACAGCATCATGGCCAATCACATTGTTTTAAGATTTCCAAGTGTTAGCACCAATTAAAAATACCAGCAGTTGAAATAATAGGACAATTTTAGTGGGTTTTGTATAAGACTTTAGTTCCTTAGTAAAAGCATCTAACAGATTCTTTTATCACAGAATTACACTATCTTCTTAAGCATACAATACAAAAAGGGTTAGATGCATCAATAATAACTTTCTAAATGACAATCCTCTGGTCCTAAAAAATGAGAATGAACTTCAAATTTCGGCAAAAAACTTGGTGATATGTTAATTTAAAATCACCTCCCCTTTCAAAGTGCTCACTCAATTAAAAAAAAAAAAAAAAAAGCACTTCACTAATACCTAAAAGGAGGTTAAGTTCATAAAAAGGGATTTGAATGAGTTATTACACTCAGCCACTTGTTTACTAAAACGAGGACATAAAACACACACACAGTTAAAAAATTTAAAGGCAATTTACATGGATTTCCATATTATGATGCGTATGAGGGCAGAAAAAAGATTCTAGGGCAATCATATCAGAAAAGCTGTTATAGCACATATCGAAGTCCCCAAAATAGATCACCTTCTTGTAAAGATTCCCACGAATTAGTGGGAACTCCTCTTCCCCTTTCCTATTGTCTTCAGTGTAAACTTCCCGTGTTCTAAGGACCGAAATCACCCCACTATCTACGGACTGGGCTTTAGTGTGTGTCTCTGTTGAGTAGGCCTATGCTCTTGTTCAAAATATTCCGATAGTTCTACGCTAGATTAAAACAGAACAAAACATGCCATCAGAAAATAAACACCAATTGTACTTTTAAGTCATTTTACTTCTACAACCTAATGCCCGCCCTCTCCCCATCCCCCCCGCCCGGCCTTCGAACAGTAACAATTCCTGTACACGGACACATTTTTGCCTCCACTGATTGCTTTTCACTTCTTTCCAAATGTCAACGCCTAATGTTAACCCAGCCTGTGCCAAACCACACAAAACCAACCGCTACACCGCCCCCCCGCTCCCGCCCCGGAGTTCAATAAGCCTCATCACACAGCTCCCTGGGCCCGGGCGACCTATCTGAAATACCCGTTTCACATTCCTATTTAACCCACTTCTCTGCTCACAACCCAAATCACCCACAGCCAGGTTCTTTAAATACGTTTAAGGTAAGCGTGAATAAAATAACAACAACAAAAAGACCCGTTGGAAAAGGAGTACGTACTCTTTTCGAAGTTCCAAATCTGGACTATAAGGGCCGGCTAAGCGTCCTGTATTCCGCCCCGGAGGCTTTCCGCTTATCTAGCTGCCCTGGGACCGGAGAGCTCGGGAGAGCGCCCCCCGCCCCCCGCGCCCCGGCGGCCGGGCCCGCTCGCACCCCGCCGCCGGGCGGCGGCACAAAGCGGCCCTCCGCCGCCGCCTGGTCCCGGCCGGGAGCGGAGCGCCTTCGCCGCCATCGGCTCTCCTCCCCCAGCGCCAGCCTCTCTGCTCTGGAGCATCTGCGTCAGAAGAGACTCGCGGTCCCGCCAGCCCAGGTAGCCCGGCCGAGGCTGCGGAGGGAGGGAGGGGGGAGGAGGGAGGAAGGGAGGAAGGGAGGAGGGAGGGGGAGGCCGGGCCCATCCCGCGCCATTTCCATCGGGAGCGCGCCGCCGGCCCGGGCCGCCCCCCCGCTGCCCGGCCTGTCCCCGCTCGCTCCGCTCCCCGCCCCGTCCCGTCCCCGCCGGGGCGCCCTGGCCGCCCTCCGGCCTCCCACACCGGCCTTCGGGAGTTGGGGAGCCGAAGGGGAGAGAGGAAGGCGCCGGGGGAAGCGCGGGCGGCCGCGCCACCGTGCCCAAGATGGCGGAGGCCGAGCCGGCGGGGAGACGGGGCAGGCCGGTGACCCGCAGGCCGGGCCGCGGCGTCCCTCACTCAGCTCCGCACGAACGGGTCCCCCCGCCCCCGCCGACAAGCCGCCCCCCCAAGCCCCCGGGAAGTGGGAGATCGCCCGGGAGGCGCAGCCTGGCCGTTCCCGAGCGGCGACCTCCACACTCCCCCTCCCCCACCCCTCCCGCGTCCTTCTCCCGACTCGGCTCCCGGCGCCGCCGGCCCAACCTACCCCCTGGCACTTCAGATACCCTTCCGAGCGACGCAGCGTCCGCGGGGTCCGGCCGGCGGGAGGAAGAAGCCGCGTTCCTCGTGCTGGTGGCGCTCCCACAACGGTTTTCCCAACCGTCTCCGGCGGAGGCAGCCGCGGAGGGAGCTGCGCAGCACAGCGACGGGCTTGGGGGATGGGGGCGGGCGGGCGAGCGAGCGAGCGCAACGGGGACCGGCCGGCGGCGTTCTCGCGAGACGAGAGCGTTGGTCCGGCTTTGGCGCAGCCGGCGGGGAGTGCGCTTGCGCGCTGCTAGGGCCCCGAGTCCGACGCGGCGAGGAGCCGAGGCGGGTCCAGTTGGAGAAGGGGCGGGGCGGAGGGACTTCCGCTCGTCTTTGCTACGGCGGGCGCAGCCCTCCACGCCCCAGCGCCCACCTCTCTGGCCTCTTGGAGGATGAGGGGCCGCCGTGGTCCTGCCCGCGTGTGTAGGAAGGACCGTGGTGCCTTGGTTTGGAGCGGTTCTCCGGTCCTCGGTGCCCCCCAGTTTCCAGCGGGGTCCCCGCTCGCCCTAGCATCACCCGCGTGGAAAGGCGCCGCGTGGCCCGGCCGCCAAACACCGGCAAGGTTTTCCGTGTCCACTATGTTTGCATTCTGCAGGAAACATAGCTGTGGTTCGACACTGGGGAGGTCCGGGTATCCGGCAGACCATTCTGGGCCTGGGGGCTGGGCCTCCCCACCCCGCTTCCTTGCAAATCTCACTTGGGCATTCCTCTGGCCTTGCATCTCTCGCACTTGGTCCCCTGAGTGACTGGCTCAGAGCTCACGGCCCAGTCGGGTTTTCTACATCGAGCTTTGCTTTCTTGAAAGTAGTGCGTACAAGTGACACCTAATAAATGCCTTTTGGTTATGCTCACATACCACCAAGGTTCCTAGTGACACCTATTTTTTTTTTTTAATTGTTATTAAAAAGAAAAACAAGCTGAATTTTGGGGAAGGATGAAGGGCAGGCATGGTAAAGAGATCAGTGCAAGTTAAGGCCCAAACGTAGGAACAGACATGAAGTGAAAAGGGGGGAAACTAACGTGAAGTTCAATGTCCAGTCAGACTATGTCCTGCGGACATTAGGAAGCCGGTGGGATCGGGGGTGTTAGCAGTGAAGAAACTTAAATAATTCTACACACACACACACACACACACACACACCCCTTGAGATCTGGAGTGTGTAGGATGGATCCAGGAAGCTAGTTACCTTCAGATAATGGAAACTTCCATTTCATGACTAATTCAACCTCAATTCTGCTCAAAACAAGTGTGGGACAGTCTTGAGCTTGCCCCCACACCTTTCCCCTCCCCACCCCTTCCCCCAAGGATCTCGCTATGACATTTTTCTCTCCTAAGCTCAAAGGGCCCCATCTTTTGCCTCTAACTTGTTTCCTGAAGCCCATATCTCCTGCTTATTTATTCTACCTCTGTGACTTTCTAAATAAACGTTCTCTTATAGTTTGGGGGGGGGGAAGCAAGTGTGGTGTTGTGGGGTCAAACCCTGGGTTCAAAATAAGACCACCGGAGGCTGATGATTTATTAAAAAAAAAGCAAAGATTTATTGAAATATCTGGCCAGGACAGCTGCAAGAGCACCACACGCAGGCGGACTCCACATGACTGCACCGCTTCAGGGGCAGGTAGTTCTTTTTAAAGGTTCTGAGAAGGAAAACCCCTATTTTGCAATAAACTGTTGTTTGGAATTTTCTGCTGTTCTTCCTAGATAAAATGTTGCTTTCTAGTTTGCTTTAGCCAGTTTGAAGAATGATGAAGATAAACTTAGCTGTCTGACCTTGTAAGCCAGAGACCAGATATGCCCACAATCTCAATACCATGCTAGGTGCACTTTTTCAATTGGATAGAACTGTATTGTTTTCAAAGCCAGCATCCAGATAACCACTAAGTGCACATAGGGCTGGCTCTTTATTTATTTTTTTAAAAAAATACATTTTATTGATTTTTTACAAAGAAGAAGGGAGAGGGATAGAGAGTTAGAAACATCCATGAGAGAGAAACATCTATCAGTTGCCTCCTGCACCCCCCCCACTGGGGATGTGTCTGCAACCAAGGTACATGCCCTTGACCGGAATCGAACCTGGGACCTTTCAGTCCGCAGACCGACGCTCTATCCACTGAGCCAAACCAGTTAGGTCAGGGCTAGCTCTTTAATAAAAAATAATTTTTAAAAAAGAAGGAAGCTCTGCCTGTAACCTTGCTTAGATTTTGAATTCATCCTCCCTAAAGCCCATCGCCTGCGATGAACACAGCAAGTCTTTCCAAACTCTCCCCCTACACCGTCCGACCACTCGGGAACTCTGCAACAGTTCAAACCACAGGAATTTTCCTTTGTTCTAAATTCTAAATCCTAAAGACTATATTCTAAAAACTGGGGACAGCCCGCAGGGTTGTTCCCAGTCACATCCTGCTGGACATTGGAATGTGGCCCTATCTTGCAGGAGCAGAACTCAGTGGTTAATCTCCAAAGGTTATGGTCCCAGGCACAGGGAAATTGCCTTAGCAGGTTTAAAATTCAAACAGCAGTTTTTACCTGAGATGTATATTCTTAATGTCTTATTTCATGTGGGGCAGTAGAACTGGCTAAGCCATAGTGCTGTAGTGCCTTTCTTGAGCCCACTCCCTCAAAATGCCCCCAGAGAGCTGGGACCGGTTTGGCTCCATGGATAGGGAGTCGGCTTGGGGACTGAAGGATCCCGGGTTCGATTCCGGTCAAGGGCATGTACCTTGGCTGCAGGCATATCCCCAGTAGGGGGTGTGCAAGAGGCAGCTGATCGATGACGCTCTCTCATCGATGTTTCTAACTCTCTCTCTCCCTTCCTCTCTATATAAAAATCAATAAAATATATTAAAAAAAAAAAGAAATGAAAAAGTCATTAAAAAAAAAATGCCCCCAGAGAAAGGGGGGAGGTACTGTCTGGTCATCATTACAAGAGACAGGAAAACAAAACCAGGATAACAGTAGCTCACATGTATTGAGAACTTGCTTGAGCTAGGTGCTATGCTCAATTCACTGACTCTTTACAACCCTGAAAGGTAGTAATTATTATAATTATCCCCAATTTACAGATGAGGTGCCTTAGTTTAGAAAAGTGAAAAAATTGCCCATGGTCACACAGGCAGTGACAGAAGCGAGGATCTGAACCCAGGTGTTTTACTCCAAGGGCAGGGTCATCATTGCAGGCGAATTGAAGTTACTTCCCCTAAAAAACACAGGACTTACCAGAACAGGAGACCTGCAGTTAACCATTAATTGGCTGGAGACTTTTAAATAGGGCTGAAACTTGATGTTCTGGTGTCACTGACACTATGAGTACCTCACCCTCCTCTTTTTAAAATAACTGCTGTATTAGTCAAGACTTCAAGATGTCACACTTCAGATGGAGTTCTTTCCTAGTTTTAAGTCACATCCCTACTTTATCCTTCCAGTCTTTCAACCTGATTTGGTAGATGGAATTCTGTAATCCATTTCATCCCTTGCCTGAATTGGAACAATCTACTTACTGTCTGGTTGAGTTTGGCATTCTTTCCGCATACTTAATTTATATAGTTAGGCCACAATCCTAAAAGCGTTGTAATAATTTTTTATCACCACACCTTGATGTTTTCTTTGGACATAATTTCTTTGTAGTGTTCACTCTGCTGTTTGCCAGTGTGAGTGCTTAGGAAGAACTTGAAGCTAGTACATATATTCCTTTTGCTTTTTATCATTATAGCAAGAAGGAAGTTTTGAGTTTTTAAAAAAGCACGCTATATATGGGGTACACCTAATTTTATTTAACTTCCTACTTTACTATTTTTCTAAAAATAAAAATAAAAATAAAAGGCTATCAACTATTTCCATTTGCAAGTTGAATCCTGCAAGTATGGTGTGGTACCCACTGCTCCAATGATCCCTACGGAATTGTTTCCAGCTGGATATTCGTGGAATTGTTTCCATAGAGATGGTTAGAAATAAGGGCTTCCAGCTGCTTTGGGGATTTCCCCCCCCTCTATTTCTCTTCCTTTCAATCATTTCAGTGCTTTCCTATTAGCATAGAGATCAGAGGGACCCTGGAGAGGATCTTGTTAGAGGCCATAAGGAGAGAAAAGATGAAAAGGGAGAAGGAAACGGAAGTACCTACACCACCCAGGGGAAAACAAGACAGTGAACATGTGACCATGTATTACACCATCCAGAGGAGAGGAGAGGAAAATTCCATGCAGAGCCCAAGAGAAAGAGAAAGATACAGAAATCCAGAGATTGCACTTCTGGGGAGGAAGGCATATTAACTAAAAATTGGAAATTGGTTAAGATAGTTGTTCACATATTTCTCCAATGACATTCTAAATTGATATAAAAGTGATCATCATTATCTTTTTGCCTATAAGAAAAGCATATGTCAAACAGCAAAACTAAGTGTTTAGAAGTGTGACTAATTAAGGCAGTTAATGCCTTTTGAACCCTAAATCTGTCTTACTAATGTTTTGTGAAATGCTTATTCTTGGATTTATATTATATATACCTTCCATCTTTAGAAAGAAGTGATCTTCCTTGTCATGATTCCAAATTACTTCTCAGGACAAGGCTTAATTAACTGTTAACATTCTTAATACTTTTTTGTTTCTTTAAGTCATATAAGTGTTCATCTGGGAATAGGAAAATTCAAAGGTCTCACCCAATTTTAATAATTATGCACTAAAGAAGCAATGGAAATTTAAAAGGAAAAAGCACCTAACACACTAATTTTTGAAAATAATTAAAATTATTGGCCGGGACCGGTTTGGCTCAATGGATAGAGCGTCGGCTTGGGGACTGAAGGACCCGGGTTCGATTCCGGTCAAGGGCATGTACCTTGGTTGCGGGCATATCCCCAGTAGGGGGTGTGCAAGAGGCAGCTGATCGATGACTCTCTCTCATCGATGTTTCTAACTCTCTATCTCCCTTCCTCTCTGTACAAAATCAAAAAAAAAAATAAAAAATAAAAAAAAATAAAAAATAAAATTATTGAACATTCTGCCGAAACTGGTTTGGCTCAGTGGATAGAGCATCGGTCTACGGACTGAAAGGTCCCAAGTTCGATTCCAGTCAAGGGCATGTACCTTGGTTGCGGGCACATCCCCAGTAGGGGGTGTGCAAGAGGCAGCTGATTCTCTCTCAGTGATGTTTCTAACTCTCTATCCCTCTCTCTTCCTCTCTGTAAAAAATCAATAAAAAAAATTTTTAAAAAAGGTACAAACTTATTAAAGTTAACAAAGGGCTTAGGTTGTTAGTTTGATTCAGATAAATTCTATGGGATATTCTCAAAAAATAGAAATACAGAAATAGAAATACCTGTGAGCTGCCAAGGGGGCTGGGGCCTGGTGTGGGCAGCCAGCAGGGCTTCCCAGGCCGTTTATGTTCTCCTGGAAAACAAGAAATTCGTGTTAGGTGGGTCATTTTCTTTTAGATATAAGCAAAGCACCGTCTAATTTGCTGAATCTTCAAGAAGTACTATAACTTTGGGAGGGAGGGGTCCCTCCATTACTGTGACAAAGTCCATGTTTCTAGTAAAGCAGAGGGAACACCAGAATATTAGTAGAGTTTCTCTCTAGGCAGTGGAGTACAGGAGATTCTTTTCTCCCCCTCTCTGTTTTTCTGTATTTGGCAGATTTGAAGTAAAAAGGAAGTATTAGTCTTTTAATGAAAAGCTTTAACTAATCTGTATCATGAGCTCACAAAAGTCTCCATCTGCAGATTTAATAAAATAACACAAAATTAATTAAAGCATTAGGCTTCTTTGATATTAAGTCCAAAAGTAAAAAGAAATGTTGTTATATGGTTATGGGTCACTTTAATTTGCTAAGTTTTTTTATTTTTATTTTATAATGAGCATATTTTTATAATTAGAAAAAATACATTCTTTTAAAAGGGTAGTAACGTTCATTGGGTGACTTTAAGCACATATGTGCCCCTTGGATGTTTCATTCACTTCATCAAAAACATAGCCTAAGCTAGTTTTGGCTACTTTAAGAAAGACTATGATGATGTTGTTAACCATATGTACAGTATGAAACATTAATACACAATTTGAAAAGAAAATATTCATTTTAGAGGCTTAAAAAATTAGGGGTCACATATCTTTAAATGCAGGTGTGTTGGAGTAATTGCTTGACTTTGTATCTGGGGACTGGATACAAAGTTACACCAAGTGAAACATTAACTTTCTGACTTTTTCCCTCAACAACAAGATTAGCAGCGATTGTGAGAGCCTGCAGAGACTGCGTGCAAGGAAAATGAAGCTCCCTATTTTCATAGCGGATGCATTCACAGCACAAGCATTTCGTGGAAATCCTGCTGCTGTTTGTCTCCTAGAAAATGTAAGTATTCGTTTGGAAAGACAGTGCTTGGAAATCTAGATTCCCTGAGAACTAAATATGCCTTAAAAAAAATCAGGCCTACCTGCTAACCTCTGTGTTTTTTTTTGTGTCAAATGATAGCAGCAACGTTCGTGTCTGCAAATTGATTGAGGTGAGAAAGCTTACACCGACATGTTTAATTCTAGAGGAATGAGGACTCATGTAGGGGAGGACTAGAACTCCCTTTAGCCCTCAGGTTTTCATTTAGTTAGCACCAAATGTGGAGGAGAATAAAATTAGTTGAGTTTTATGTGATTAGACATGGCTGATATTACATTTAGCATGAAAGCTCCAAACTGCATATTTTTAATCTTACCTATAGTCCATGTAATTAGAGATTTTTCTAAGGATGAAGAAATAAGATGTTTTGCAAGGAGTTAAGTAGAAAGATAGAAGGAATTAATCTCTAATATAGGGAGAACTTAGTTTATGGAAAGTCTCATTTTTAAAATAGCTTTCTGATTAGGATAAGCATTAACAGGTTAATTAAATGTTCCCTGACCTTAATTAAGTACTTTGTGCTGGTCCCTGGTTATTATTAGGAAGCAAGCCAAGATACCGTTCCATGCAGAGGAGTTAGTGCCAGAGTATGTATGTATATGTGAGAATTACTTCAGAAACACTGTAAGCAATTCATGATCTTTAGGAAGCTACTAAGTTGGGCAAAATGCGTGCTGGGGCATTGGTGTGCAGTGAATCCCAACTGGCCCGCACGTCAGAATCACAGAGCAGCTTTCACATGTCTAAGCTCAGGCCTCATCCCAAACCAGTGACAACGGCCTCTCTGGGCTGCGGCCCCGGCTGCCCTGTTTGTTCATCTCCGTGTGTGGGTCCAGTGTGCAGTGTGCAGGCAAGGTGGTGAGAGGCCCAGGTTTCCCTGAGATAGGTGAGGACCGTTGAGTCCTTGGTGTGCTTATTTTCTTTCCCAAGCGGAGCAGCAAAATAGTGATCAAGAGTTCAAGAGTCCTCCGCTCACTTTAACATGCATTCATTATGCAACCTTGCAGTTGGCACTGGCCAACCGCACAATGCTGAAAGAAAGTAATAAAATTAACAGGCTTTGTCCAGGAACACAATAGCTTGCGAGGATTAGCAAGAGGATAATGAACAACCAGATTCTAAGTAATGACCTTTCTTTAGAAATCACCTGGCAGCCCAGCCGGTGCGGCCCAGTGGTCGAGTACTGACCTGTGAAGCAGGAGGTCCTGGTTGGATTCCCAGCCAGGGCACATGCCTCGGTCGCAGGCTCAGTCCCCAATGCGGGGCATGCAGGAGGCAGCCGATGGGTAATGCTCATCGTTGATGTTTCTCTCTCTCTCCCTCTTCCTTCCTCTTTGAACTCAACAAAAATATATTTTTTTTAAAAAAGAGAAAGAAACGATCTTCAAATACAGTTCCACCTTGAGGAATTGTGAAATTGACTAAAGCTGCCTGTCGAGAATCTCAGTGTGTTTGCCCATGTCCCATGTTTCCTTGAAGAGTTTTGAAAATAGTTTTAAGTGATTTGTATACTCAGTTTTCACTAGATGACAAGGATCAGGATTATTCCTCATTTAAAAAAAAAAATCTCCAGGGTACTCATTAAGCAACAGGCTTAAGGATCTCTCTCTCTACCTACCTAACTCTATCTCTCTATCTACCTCTCCATTAAGATATATTTTACAAGTTATTTATGTATTTGGAAAAACTAGGAAATAAAATTTTAACAAAGAACTCAACATAATTCAAAGCAAAATGCTTCAGTACAAATGGAAGAAAGAAAAAGATGAGGAAGTCCATGCCGGGACATTCTTTTGTCTCCCGATTCACTTCTGGGCCTCGGACCTGTGAGACGAGGCTAATTTGTTGGCCTGTCAAAGACAGCTGAAAAGACAGATATCTGAAGACCAGTTTGCTAGCTTTTCTCTTCTATGGACATGAGAATCCTGTTCTCCTGAATGCTAATTGAACACTTTCCCCAATTCATAATCAATACAAGTTATAAAGAAAGTGTAAGCTGTTTTCTGCCCTTGGACTCCTTATCCAGGGCTGGAGACAGAGACCGCCTGAAACACAAGTGAACTCAGGAAAATGTCACCGACAAACAGGGCTAAACCTTATAATGCTGACCACAGTTCAGGTGTTTAGCATGTCACTGACATATTCTACAAATATTTATCAACATCTGCCAGGAGCCAGGCTCTGGGCTAGGGCCGGGAGGTACAAAGTTTGTCTGCCCCAGAGGTGCCCAAAGTCTAATGTAAGCCTGATCACGATCTTAGATCCATTCGGAGTTGTTTCAGGTCACCCAGCCTAGCACATGGGAGGCACTACATAAATATCTGTTGAGTGAAATTAAAAATATAATCAATTAAATTATGGCAAACTCTCTGAAGAGTTCTGGTTAACCATCTGTCATTGGCCTTACTTTCTCCTTGGTGGGGCAGGATAGGGGGTATGGGAATTGAGAATGAGCTTTGGGTTCAATTTGGAGCTGGAGAGATGAAGCATCCATAGAACTACCAAGATGGCCTACAGCTTGAGTACCGCATTGTGTGGACATAACCTCACAATAAGAAGTCCCAGTGCCTCAGAAGGAATCTCTCATTTCTTCCTGGATGACTTAGAACTTTCTACATTCAACTGTAATTTTTTCTTTGCTGGAATCCATCTGCAGCAGAGGGACAAAATAAAGACTGAGAGCAAGTTGTATGTGGACTGTCATATTTCTGAACTGCCACAAGATGGGAGTATTTTAAAACTTTACTCATTTTCTGATTATTAACTTTTGTGTGGGCCTAATGATGATGGAACCTCAGTGTCCCAATGCAGTACACTGGAACTAAAAAAATAAAAAAAAATAAAAAATCATGGTTGTTATGTTGAAAATGTGTCTCACGTGACATTGCCAAAGGGAAATGGCTATTAAAGCAAGAGAATTAAAAGTTGTTGGTTTGTGCCAAAACCGGTTTGGCTCAGTGGACTAAAAGGTCCCGGGTTCGATTCCAGTCAAGGGCATGTATCTTGGTTGTGGGTACATCCTCAGTAGGGGGTGTGCAAGAGGTAGCTGATCGATGATTCTCTCTCATTGATGTTTCTAACTCTCTATCCCTCTCTCTTCCTCTCTGTAAAAAAAATCAATAAAAATATATATTTTTAAAAAGTTATTGGTTTGCAATTATTATGTGCTGCATTTGAAAATAAGGTTGTAGTGTAAAATGGAAAAATTATTTGATCAAAAATTCAATATTTTAAATGAGTGTTTCTAAAGTTTCTAAAGTTCTTTTGTTTCTAAAGTTCTCAAAGTTGAACCAGTATGAGCCTTCTCAGGATTCACCATCATGTTGACCTTTGGTTCCACTGCAGAAATTCAGCTGTATTGCATACTGAGGGCTGCTATTACCAAATTTTCTACATTATGTCTGTTCCTCAGGCAAATAACAGGTATCCTGGCACAGAAATTTGTTACAGAAGTTCAAATTGCATTTGGTGTCATATGGTAGAGAGGATTAAAGTAAAGCATGTATTCTAGCTGATGTGCAAAACAGCCCATTTGCAAGGAAATTTATTGCCAAAAGATGGTGAGCTTGGCTCCAATGTGGGATGCTTTAATGCTTGCAGAGGGTCTTGTCTCAGGAAGCAATAGATAAAGAAATGAAGATGTAAGGATAGGGAGAGCTTGACCAGATCAGAGAGAGGAAGGACAGGCAGGCAGGCGCCACGGGTCCTGCAGCCCAGGAGGCACACCCAGAAGACGGGCCCCGGCTTTCCTGTCACCCTGCCATTCACTGTGAGCCCTGGGACTGCAGGCTCTGCACCAGGGAACCAAACGGCTTCCAGTTTCTCTCAGGTGTTGTATGCACAGCCATGTGAGCCAGTTTCCACAGAGAACATTCTGTAGGCCATCAGGCAAGTGCTTGAATTCAATTCTCCCCCGCCAATTATGTTTATTTAGAAAATCACAGAGCTGATAGAAGTTAGCCGACTCGGCTGCGTAGGCCCAGGAAAAAGTGATGGAAGCAAAAGGGACTTTAGTCCACAGGATGACTCTCTACACACTGAGCCAAACCAGCGAGGGCTGTTACAATTTTCTTAAGTGATTTTTCTTTCTATAGGACTACAGAGATTCTATAGATTTTTGAGTATAGTGCTCCTTTAAGTGAACCTCTTGCTAGGATTTTTATATCAGCTGATAGTTTAAAAACCATGACTAATTTTTTCACAATAACTACTGTTTTTTGCCTTATATGTGTATATGGAAAGTATTTTGAAAGAATCTGAAACAACTAAAAAACCAAGTGTGCTTAACGTGCATAACCCAGATAAGTAAATTATGAACTTATGAACTTATTAGAATAAAGTAATAATTCTTATTTCTGGGTTTAGTCAAAGCATAAACTCATTTGTCTTTGGAATTCAAACTATAGCTAGTAAGCATTATGTTGATTAAAATTTTATTTTTATTTTCAAAAGGAAAACTCATTTCTTTTTTTTCTTCTTTTTTTAATTTAATTTTTTAATTAAATTATCTGTGTACATATTTTACCATTGCCGGAAAACTCATATTTCTGACCCATTTTTTCTTAAGAGGAATGTGTGTGTTTGCAAATACATATGTGTATGCATGAAACTTCACTAAAGAACTATTACTCCCGTTTTAAAGGTGAGAAAACTGAGGCCCTATGAGAGCAAATGACTTGCCCACTTTGCACTGCTATGAGGGCTGATCCAGATATAAATCCAATTCTGTCTGTTTCCAAAGCCCACTTTATTTATATTTTATTTTATTTATTCTTTTAATCTTCACCTAGTGATATTTTCCCATTGCTTTTGAGAGAGAGGGGAAGAGAGAGGAAAAGACAGAGAAATATTGATGTGAGAGAAACACATGGATCGGTTGCCTCCTGCACTTGCCCTGACCAGGCCCTGGGCTGGGGAGGAGTCTGCAACTGAGGTCCATGCCCTGGACCAGAACTGAACCCAGGACCCTTCAGTCCACAGACTAACGCTCTATCCACTGGGCCAAACCGGCTAGGGCTATTTTTAACATTCTATTTTGAAAAATTAAAAACCTACAAAAAAGTTTCAAGAATGGTACAATGAACAATCATATAGTACCTTTCCTCTAGATTCATTGCAAAGCCCACATTCATAATCATTTACCATTTATTAACATATCATGATCTTAGGATATTCTACAACCCCTGTGTTTAATTTCTTAATCTGTAAGTGGGTAAAATACCTGTATTGAGGGTTTTAAAAGTGAATATTAAGTGAATAATGTAAATAATGTCCTTTCAGCAAATGTTTATTGAGCCCCTCTCATCCTGGGATGAATACAAAGCACTGTTCTAAGCCAGGTCTAAGCAAGCTAGCACCGTCCGTGCCCTCTCAGAGCTCCCAGTCAGAGGTGGGGGGACCCACAGTAAAGGACACACTAGGCAGTGGTCAGCAAACTCATTAGTCAACAGAGCCAAATATCAATAGTACAACGGTGGAGATTTCTTTTGAGAGCCGAAAATAAACTTCTGCGCACGGGCCACGAAGTTTTAATCACACTGTATGTATGCCCGTATGTGGTATTTTGTGGAAGAGCCACACCCAAGGGGCCAAAGAGCCACATGTGGCTCACGAGCCGCAGTTTGCCAACCACTGCACTAGGGAGTTTCAGGTGGCCTAGGCACTGGGAGGAGGCAGTGCTTTTGGACAGAGCAGTGGGGAAGGCATCCTGCAGGAAGTGACCTCGGCCCGAAAGGGAGTGAACCGCGCGTAAATGGGGCAGAGAGGCCTAGCCTGTCCAATGTGTGCGCCACTTTTTTTTTACCCGACAAGAAAGGGAGTCTGTGAAGTTCCCGTTGGCGGAGATTGTTGTAGAAGAGAGCACATGCTCTCAGAGAGACAGCGTCATGATCTCACAAAGGACAGGCCAGGCCAGTAGGTTTTTCAGAGACTGTTCCAGCTTCACATCCACCTACAGCCCTTCTTCATCAGGTGCCAGTTTTTATCAACGTGTCTGAGTTCCTTGGCAATTATTTCCTGTTGAGCATGTGAGTTTTAACATTAATAAACGATGTTAGTAACTGATAGCAGTCGCTGTCCAAGGACTGAACCAAGGAAGTCTGATTTGCGTTTCTGGAGTCTCAATAACCTTTTGTTTCTAACTTAGAAACTGGATGAAGACATGCATCAAAAAATTGCCAGGGAAATGAACCTCTCAGAAACCGCCTTTATCCGAAAACTGCACCCAACTGACAGCTTCGTACAAAGTCAGTAAGCTTTTTGTCTCTTCTTTGTCTTTTAAAAGATTGTTAAATTGATTGGGGTGACATTGGCCAACAGGAACACACAGGCTTGAGGTGTGGGCTTCTATGTCACAGATCTGTATACTGCACCACGTGCCCACCACCCAAAGTCCAACGTCTCCTGTCACCTTAAATAAGCATTCTTCTTCTTTTTTTCTTTTTTTTTTTTTTTAAATACATATATATATTTTATTTTTTTAAAAATATATATTTTATTGATTTTTCACAGAGAGGAAGAGAGAGGGATAGAGAGTTAGAAACATCGATTTGCATATTAGGGAGAGAGAATCATCGATCAGCTGCCTACTGGGGATGTGCCTACAACCAAGGTACATACCCTCAACTGGAATTGAACCTGGGACCTTTCAGTCCCCAAGCCGACACTCTAACCATTGAGCCAAACCGGTTTCGGCTAAATAAGCATTCTAAAAAACCATTCTTGAATGGTAGAAGCTGCTTTTCCAGGGGGAGGGTGATAATTTAAGGGCAACACCCATTTGCTATTTGCATGCAGACAAGAGAGCAAGGGGGAGATTTTGATTTGGTTCTCAGCTCATCTTGGGGGGTGGGTTTGGTTGATTTGAACGTTTCAGCCCCTGACCTAGCATGTATGCAAGGAGCCCTGGGATGTATGCTTAGAGTTCACTCCTCACAACATGTTTCAGCAATTAATTCACGCTGACGAAAAATTCTGAAGAGAATAAGGAAAGGAAAAGTTTGCGACTCACTTGTACGGGACTGATCTTGTTTCTCTCTGGCTTATCTTTCCCCGAAGGTTCCTGCTTCGGATTAAGGTGGTTCACACCGGCGAGTGAGGTCCCTCTCTGTGGTCACGCTACCCTGGCTTCTGCAGCTGTGCTGTTTCACAAAATAAGTAATGTGATTTAAAAAATGAACCGATCACTTAGCAAATAGCTTTTTTTTTTTTTTTTTTTAATTCTCATACTCTTTGTGATGAACACTGGAATGGGACGTTGCAGAGTTTATTTCATGTAAAACATTATCCAGAATAAAAAACAGCCACCTGCAATAACGTTGGCCTTTCTGAGGATGTGCCAGACACGTTGGAAAGCCACGGCGTTGCTCCCTGGATGCTGTTTACTGTAAACCTGGAGTCTTCGGTCTCTGTGGAGGGGCGCTTACAGGCAGAACAGGTGCCATACGTGATATCAGGGACCCAAAAGGCACACTTTGCCCTCAATATGTCCCCACCCGCACTGAAACAAGAGCTTATTTACTCTGAATTATATTTGTTTATTTATGTATTTTATATTTTTATTGATTTCAGAGAGGAAGGGAGAGGGAGAAACATCAACGGTGAGAGAGAATCCTTGATTGGCTGCTTCCTGCACACCCCCTAATGGGAATAGAGCCTGCAACCTGGGCATGTGTCCTTGACCAGAATTGAACCTGGGACCCCTCAGTCCACAGGCCGACACTCTATCTACTGAGCCAGACTGGCTAGGGCTGCTCTGAGTTTTAAAGATCCATGCACCCAACTACTTACAACTACTGCTTGTGAGAATAGTAGGGTGCAGCACCTACTCCTTAATCCTACCAATTTCCATCTAAGCTGCATATACAGTAGGTAAAGGTGAGGGCTTTGTGGGAACAGGGCGGAAGAGAGATGCCTGGCAATGCCCTAAATCAGAGTAGGAAGCAGCTATGAACATGTTTAGACAACATGCAGAAGTAAATAGGATGATATGGCAGGACCACTGTAAGAAGCGGGGAGTTAGAAAGGAGGCTCTTCGGAGAGCTGCTTTAGATGGGGACAGGAAGGGGAGGGGTTAGAGGGCAGCTTCCACCAGCGTGCAGGGCACATTCCGGGACACATCTGCAGGCTGGAGGAACTGCGGGCAACAGTCTTGGGATCAATATTGATAGGGGAGTAAAGAAAGGATTAAACAGAGGGAGAAGTTGAACTGCAAAGTGGTTTTACAGGAATATTAGGGCGGGAAAAACAATTATGTCCCAAATCTCTGTTTTCACCAAGAATGTTATGCACATTGAAGTCAGATATGTGGCTCAAGTTGTATCAGAAACACGGAGGGAGGGCTATATCAGCACTTATAGTCTAATCTTTAAATCAAAATGTTATTTCTAGCTTGGTTTATTTAAAACAAACCTAGTTTGTTCCTATCAGATTGTTGTTCATAACTTGTATGTTCTATTTGTCATCTATAAACTGATTAGTAGAGCTTATAAGTCTAAACTAATTGTATAAATATATTAATTTAATAGAAAACATAGCATTTTTATGAGTCAGGCTTATTTATTACCCTATTTTATTGGTAAATTAAAATTGATATAGCTTGAACTATTACCTCACTTTGTTGATGTGGAAATTGAAGTTGAAGCAGGTTAAGTAATTTGCTTAAGGGTATAGCTAGGAAGCGTAAGGAGCTGGGATGTGAAGCCTTGCAGTATGATGCCAAGTCTAATCTATCATGTTCCTGGTTCTCAAATTAGAATCCAGTGAGGGACCCCACTGTAGACCCAGCAAACCAGATGTGGGCAGCACTGCTAGAGAATCTGAGACAACACAATGGTGTCTGAAACAGACCTATAAGCACACTAGAGGCCCGGTGTACGGATTCGTGCACTGGTGGAGGGTATGGCCTGCAGAACTGGCCCGCTGTGGGAGCGCCACTCATCCCGGTCAGCGAGCGGCACTCCCACTGTGGAAGCGCACTGACCACCAGGGGACAGTTCCTGTGTTGAGCGTGTGGCCCTGGTGGTCAGTGGGCGTCATAGTGACTGGCCTACCAGTTGTTCTGGTCATTCCACCATTCTGTTGTTGGAGATATATATATATTATATAAAAAGTTTATTTTCCCATTTCATGATTCCTTTTCAAACAGTTTTATGATCAACAAAATAAGACTCTTTTCCCCCCCTTTTTTTTATTTTATTTTTTTATTTTTGCCAGAAAATGTGAATAGCACTCTAACCTTTGTCACACTGAGTGGGGAACTAAAGGCCAGAAAAGTGGAGGATGGTATCGTCCTGGACTTGCCTCTTTACCCAGCCCATTACCAGGTCAGCTCTTTTGAATTGGTCAATTGTGTACAGACCGAGTGACTGTTTTATAATGGTTTTGTCTTTTTCCCCATCTAGGACGTCCATGAAGTAAAGGACTTGATAAAGGTCAGTGACAAGAATCAAGCCTGAGCTCATGTTATTTGAACACTTGTTAGTATTTGAACACAAAGATTTGGTACCATTTGATCCCCAAAGACAGGCCTGCTACCGGTATCAGTGTTCCAATTTAAGCTGGGATGAACAGCAAGCAGTGCATTGAGGTCTGAGTTGTAATACTGAATCTATCTGGTGAGAAGATTGACCAGTTTTCCCTGACTCTTCATTGTCAACATTAGCCTCCATGGCAGGGTGGGGAGAACTACTTAAAGCATGATGGCAGGAATGGAAAATATTCAGAGTTCTTTCTACCTTGTTCATGGTTAAAAACAAAACAAAACAAAACAAAACAAAAAAAAACCTTAACCTGATCTCTCTAAGCCTCAGGGTCAACATTTGCAAAAGGGAATGACGAAGGGTTATTTATCTTATCACGTGTTGTCATTTTGTGTTCCTAGAAACTGGCAATAAGATTCCCAGCTGAGAATTAAACTTTCCAATCACATAGAACCCATACAGAGAAGGACTGGATGACCCTTTAGAGACTGGAGAGTCCTGGAGAGCCGGAGGGATTTGGTGCTGGGATTTGTTTCCAGAGAGAGGGACACTGATTAGCTATTTGCATATAAGGGTTTTATATACAGTATATAGATAATAAAAGCATAATATGCTAATTAGACCAGATGTCCTTCCAGAGGAAGCTGGGTTGCGAGGGAAGCCCGGGTCCCAGGTGCGGGAGGGAAGCCAGTGTTGGCAGCCAGGGGAAGGAAGGCCTCTGGTTGGAAATGAACAAAATTATGTGTGTGTGACCCTGGGCCTCTCTAGGTCTTTCTTCTGTTCTGGGGGGAAAATACCCATTTGAAGGAGTTGTGAGTTCAGACACATATTAACACTCGGGAATAATGTCTCTTTGGCTCGAAAAGGGTAAGCTCAATTCCTTTAACGGCCTCTTTAATCACCAGGAAACTGACCTTTTCCTTGGGCAACACCTTACGCCCAGAAACCTCACTAAAACTTGGGGATTGGGGACCACGGGTGGGCCTGGCACTCTGGCGATGTCAGAAAGGTCATTTCCCACAAGGGCTTTGGCCCAGGGCACATTCCTGAAAAGTCTTTGGTCTGTCTTCACAGACTGCCATAGGCGACACAATGGTGCAGGACATCCGCTACTCCCCAGACACCCGGAAGCTCCTTGTCCGGCTCAGTGACGCTTACGACAGGTGAGCGAGATTGTTGGCTTCGTCACCTGTTTGGAGAGAGCCAAGCACCCCATTTACAGCCCTGGCTTGGTCTGGCTGTGCTCTCTCCAGGCAGACCATGATTTCTGCAGCCAGAGAGCTCTGTGCTCAGGTAGGAAGGTATTCCACTTGCTCCTCCCTCCTGCCCCTGCTGATGTATGTGGGTCAGCCACCCCCTGGCCTGCTTTATGGAGTCTATGTGGTGGCGGTGGTGTGTGTGTGTGTGTGTGTGTGTGTGTGTGTGTATGTGGAATGAGGTTTGTCCTAATCCATCCCATTTATGAACCAGGTCATTTCTGGAGAACCTGAAAGTGAGCACACAGGATCTGCTGCAAATAGAGAGCACAGGGAAGGTGAGAGGACTCATTCTCACCCTCAAAGGAGAGCCTGGGGGGCAGACCCAAGCATTCGACTTTTACTCCAGATATTTCGCACCCTGGGTTGGTGTGGCAGAAGACCCTGTGACAGGTACTTTCTGATGTGGGTCCTGGGGAGGGTTAAACACTGAAGGGGGTGGGTAACAAAGAGCTGTTTAAGTGTTGTCCTTCACGTGACCTTTCAGATGGCGTGGGTTTTGAGCTGTCTTTGTTTTCCTACTCCCCACCCTATCCCTTCACACAAAAATGCAGAATTAGGAGAATCCAAGATGGCTGCACAGGTAAACACCTAACCGCAGCCGCACACAACAATTTCAATAAAATACAACTAAAATATAAAATGGACATTACCCAGAACTACAGGAAAGTCGACTGACTGGAAATTCTACAACGAGAAGCAAGGAGAAAACCAGAAGGAAGAGCGGAGGAGCTGGAAAAGCCTAAGGTATGGAGACACGCAGCACGCACGGAGAGGACGGAGCCGGAGAGGAGGGCGGCTGAGTGCCTGGCTGGACTGTGCTGAACCCCAGACCCAACAGCGCTGAACCCCAGTTCGAGGCCAGACCTTGGGAACTCAGGCTCAAACAGAGGGAGCCGGGGCTGTGAGGCAGAATCCCAGGGGAGAGGCGAAAGGCAGAGCCCCCTGGAGGCGCGCACATTGTGCGCAGAGGATGGACTGTTGACTCTGCTGCTAGATTGCCCTGGTGGGAAGGAGACAAAGGCTCCGGACTGTGCTGGACCCCAGTTCCGACTGCTCTGAACCCCAGTTCTAGGCCAGACCCAGGGGACCCAGGCTCATCCATAGGGAGCTGGGCTGTAAGGCGGGACCCTGGGGGAGCGGCGAAAGGAGGTCCTGGAGGCGCACACATTGCGTGCAGAGAAGGGACGGTTGGCTGTGCCATGGGATTGCCCTGGTGGGAAGGAGACAAAAGCTCCAGACTGCTCTGAATGCCACCTCCAACTCCACTTCCAACTGAACTGATCCCCAGTTCTGGTATCATTGGGAGAGAGCCTAGACTGTTTGGTAGCAGACGAAAATCAAGGGCACCTTTCTCTCAGAGGTGCTTTCAACGAGTACTGAAGGGTGGGGCTGACGGAAGCCAAGGCTGTAGGCTCCACCCTGAAATCCCGCCCCATCAGGGAAGCTGAGAAAATGCCGAGACAAGGAAATAGATCACAAACGAAAGAAATGGAAGACAAAAAGTGACTGGATATAGAGTTCAAATCTACGCTTATAAGGTTTTTCAAGAATTTCCTAGAAAAGGTCGATAAGACCTATGAGGATATGAAAAGGGATCAACTAGAATTAATAAGGAATCAACAAGAAATAAAGGATCAACAAGAAATAAAGAATACATTGTCTGAAATAAAAAATATTATACAGAGTCCTAAAAACAGAATGGAAGATCACAAGAATCAAGTCAAAGATTTGGAACATAAAGAGCCAGAAGACATTCCTCTGCAGAAGCAAGAAGGCAAGAATCCAGAAAATTGAAGATAATTAAGAAACCTCTGGGACAGACAACTTCAAGCAAACCAACATCAGAATTATGGGGGTCCCAGAAGATGAGAGAGAGCAAGATGTCGAAAACATACTGAAAGAAATAGTGACAGAAAACTTCCCCCACTGGGTGAAAGAATTAGATTTACAAGTCCAGGAAGCGCACAGAACTCCAAACAAAAGGAATCCAAAGAAGACCACACCAAGACAAATCATAATTAAAGTTCCAAGAGCTAAAGACAAAGAGAGAATATTAAAAGCAGCAAGAGCAAAGAAGGTAGTTACCTATAAAAGAGCACCTATACGATTGTCAGCTGATTTCTCAACAGAAACCATGCAGGCCAGACGGGAATGGCAAGAAATATTCAAGGTGATCAATAGTAAGAACCTACAGCCAAAGATAATCTACCCAGCAAAGCTATCACTCAGAATTGAAGGTCAGATAAAGAGCTTCACTAATAAAAACAAGCTAAAGGAGTTCATCAACACCAAACCAGAATTATATGAATTGCTGAAGGGGGTTCTTTTGGAAGAGAAAGTAAATAAAGATTAAAAATTATGAACAACAAATACATAACTATCAACAAGTGAATCTAAAAACCAAGGAAATTAAAAAAAAAATCTGATGAACAATATTAACTGTTGAATATAATAGAATCAGAGGTATGGAAGGGGAGTGAACTGATGATTCTTGGGGAAAAGGGGAGAGGAGGATGTGGGAAGAGACTGAACATAAACTGTGCACCTATGGATGAGGACAATGGGGGATGGGAAAAGGGCAGAGGGTGGGGTGGGAACCTGGTGGAGGAGAGCAATGTTGGCGGGGGGGAGGGAGGGGGAAAGAGGAACATTTGTAATAATATGAACAATAAAGATTTATTTAAAACAAACAAACAAACAAACAAACAAAAAACAAAACAAAAATACCACAGAATTAAGGAAGTAATATAGCCCTGGCCAGTGTTGCTCAATGGCTAGAGTGTCAGCCTGCACACCTAAAGGTCTTGGGTTTCATTTCCAGTCAAGGGCACATACCTGGGTTGCAGGTTCGATACCTGGCTCCGGTTGGGGAAGGTGCAGGAGGCAACCAATTGATGTGTCTCTCTCATATTGATGTTCCCTCCTTCCCCCTCCCACTTTTCCACCCTCTAAAAATCAATGGTAAAATATTCTCACCACTCCCCTCTCCTCCATAAAAAGGAAGCAGTATAGCAGAGTTATTTTTATTTAAAAAAAATTAATTTCTGCTCTTTTTTTTCTTTTTTTTTTTTAAATATATATTTTATTGATTTTGTACAGACAGGAAGGGAGAGTGATAGAGAGTTAGAAACATCGATGAGAGAGCGTCATCGATCAGCTGCCTCTTGCACACCCCCTACTGGGGATGTGCCTGCAACCAAGGTACATGCCCTTGACCGGAATCAAACCCAGGACCCCTCAGTCCCCAAGCCAACGCTCTATCCATTGAACCAAACCGGTCTTGGCCAGAGTTAAACCTTAGTGTCAGACAGCCTTGGTTTGCTTCCTAGCTTTCTAGCTGTTGACCTTGGGCAAATGGCTTAACTTGTTTTTTAAAAAAGATTTTTGAATGATTTTTAGAGAGAGTGGAAGGAAGAGGGAAAGGAGAGAAAGAAACGTCAATGTGATAGTGAAACATTGATCAGCTGCCTCCTACACACCCCACATGGCAATTGAGCCTGCAACCCGAGCATGTGCCCTGACCAGGAATTAAACCAGCAACCTTTCCGTGCATGAGACGATGCCCAACCAACTGAGCCACACCTGCCAGGGCTTAACTTTTAAAAGTTTCCATTCCCTCCTCTATAAAATACAGAGAATATTTCATAGGCTGTGGTTGACAAGCGACTCTTTGGCCTCCTGAGTGTGGCTCTTCCACAAAATACCATGGCCTGGGTGGGTCTGTTTTGAAGAAGTGGCGTTAGAAGAAGTTTAAGTTTAAAAAATTTGACTCTCAAAAGAAATTTCAATCGTTGTACTGCTGATATTTGGCTCTGTTGACTAATGAGTTTGCCGACCACTGCCATAGGGTTATGCAAATCCAATGCCAGTTGAGTACTTACCACAGTGCAAAGAGTGGGCTGAGCAGCCAAAGGGGGCAGTGAGCAGGCTGGCACATGGGATGGTGGCCAGGGCAGAAGGAGGCTGGGCAGACTGTCTGGTCAGATGGCAGCGGCTGGGATGACTTAGTTACTCTCTGAGGAACAAAACATGTGAAATTCAAAGCTCAGTAAGCAAGCACTTTTTGGATGTCAGGAAAATGCCCAAATGACATCCAAACAGGCCAACTCAACCCTTTCCCCATGGAATAGAAGTTCTGAGTGGATCTGCACAGCTGCTTTACAAAGATTTTAGTTGGCACAGAGGGCAAGTTTTTCCCTGAAACGATGCTTTTCTACAGCGGAAAGGTCTTGCACAGTGATGACCAACCATCTCAGTTTGCTTAAAACGGAGGGATTTTTCAGCAGACAGGGCCTTCGGTGCTAAAACCAGGGCAGTCTCAGGGAATTGGGAGAGCTGGTCATGCCATGTGGACCTCCCATAACATTTAGTAAGTTTTCCTGAAGGAGGGGCCCTTTCCATCCCAGCCTTTTCTGCCAGTTATTACTTTACAGCTCATTCCTTCATTTCACTATCCACTCTCTGATCTGAACCTTGGGCACAATTATCTTAAAAAATACCTCACTGAAGGACAGATCTTTGGCCACCAAAATCTGGGAATGTGTGCTTGATGGAGATTTTGGATTTTGTCAGAGTTCCACCTTTCCTTGCATGTGCATCCCAGGAGCAAGCGGATGGTCTCTCTTGAAGGAGGTAGATTTAAGAGAGGGACTGGATTTTCCTACCATGGGCTGACCGTGACCTATAGACAGGACAAGAATGAAAACCTGCAGTTTAATTCAGCTCTCAGAAAGTGTAAAACATTGCAAATGTATCATTTGAAGGAGCTTATTCATACATCCTGTGTCTTCCTCTCCAGCTCCACTCATAATGCCACACTCTGCTGTGGCCATGCCAAATAATGACCAGCTAGTTGATTGCAACTGCTTATAAATTTACCCCAAAGTTGCCCCTGTTTCCCTTATGCTGTATCATAACTTCCCATTTCTTTTAAGGGTCTGCCCACACTGTTCTCAGCAGCTACTGGTCCCAAGAACTGGGGAAGAAAGAGATGCGTGGTAAGACAGCTCTTTTTCAATTAAAAAAAAAAAAAGCCTAATCTTAAACAAATATTCCTCCTCAAATCTAAAATGTACTTGAAGACATGTTTTGTATCACCGTGAAAATGAAAGGTTTTTAAATTCCTTCACCCTAACCTCTCTACTCTAAATATCCTGTACCCCAAACACATTCTATCTGTTTCTCCCAACACATAGACACACTTCTCGTACAGTAAGTGCCCAATAAATGTTTGTTGAGTAAAATTAACCAGTTGTGTAGCTCTAGCCCAGAGAAGTTATCTATGATGTGCAGATGGAGATGGGATAATCAGTAAGGTTCCTTACTGCTATTACTAGCCACAGGGTTGAATCATTCAAATTGCTTTTGAACCAAGTCCCTTGGTGATTAATATATATTTTCTCAGGGGCAGAGAAAATGGACCTCAGACAATGGAGACTACATAACCAAACTAGGAGTCCAACCCTAGAGGTCTTATTCAGTGGCAGGGTTAGGCCTCTGTGAGCCTGATTTGGGGAGAGCAGGTGGCTGCTCAGAGGTGAGACCAGTTACTCCCCTAAGCACTGAGCTCCAGGAAGGCTTAGGCGGTGCCTCTTGTCTGCCTGACACGTGTGGTTGCTTGGTAACCACAAGAATGAATGAGATCCCTTTGTCTTATTCAGGCCTGGAAAGACAGGACTTCTCAGGAGGGCCAAGACCTCCTAGACATCTTTATCTTCCTAGACCTGCCTCTATCTTTTCACATGTCCTTGCTTACCCCGAGACAGAGCCAGGCAGGAAGTGGGAGTGGGGTGGGCATTGCAGGAGGTGCTGGAGGAAGTAGCTCAGGAAGAGAAGGCCTGGAGCTATGTGTTTTGTGGATGAAAGTGCATTTGTGGCCCCCCCACTCTTCAGGAGAACAGGTTGGGCTGGGCAGTACCATGGACAGGTTTTATCCTTAAAGAATTTTTAAAGAGTTTACCTAGGAGGATTCTAGAACTTGTAATAAGAGGCGTCTCACTATTGGCTGTTCATTAAAAAGGGTGAAAATCACCCCCTTAACTTGTGGTTTGTTTTGTTCTCTCCAGCCTTTCAGTGCTCCTCCCGAGGAGGAGAGCTGGCGATTTCCCTGCGCCCGGACGGCCGAGTTGACATTCGGGGCGGCGCCGCGGTTGTCCTGGAGGGCACGCTGACAGCCTAGATGCGCTGTGCCCAGCTGCTGCTCTCCCCGTGACCGTGTCCATGAAGAAAAACCTTAAGGGGCTGCCTTACCAAGCTTGCATAGTAGTCTACTTAATCGTCATGTTAGAAATAGAAAAATGAAGACATATTAATGGGGAGTTAACGTGGGCTCTACCTGTGAGTGTATTTGAAATATAAGTAACTCGTAATAGGTAGTCAACTTTGATTGTGGCTACTGATCACAGAATGAGTAACAAATGGTTAAAATCAAACCATTTAAATGTAGGTGATTGTGATAGAATATTTTGCAGCCATTAAAAAGATCCAATAACTATGTGGAAATACAGAAAAATATTTCATGATACAATACTAAGAAAGAAGATCACAGATTATAAAATGTTAGCAATGTTATGCTGTCTATGAGAATAGGAATCTATATGGGCAGGATGAGTCATGAAGATGGTGAAAACAGTTCATTTGTGGAGAATAAGATCGGGAATAATGTTAATGTATGTAATAAAGAAGTATTTCCTTCATTGGAACACACATGTTCAACTACCAAAAAGAGAACATATAAGTAAGTAACTAGAAACCCCAGAAATTTTAAAAATGTATTAGTGTGGTAATAAAATTTAACACTAAAAGTAATGTAATATCTTTATCTTATATATAGCTTTAGAGTGGTAACTTAAAATGGATTCTTCTCTTACCTTAATAAAATGGGTTTTTAACATAACTTTAAATTCAGTTAAATCTGTAATATTGAGTGCCTATAATTGACTTTGGGTTGGGGACTTTTTCAAGTCATTAAGATGATCTCACTGATGGCAGTTCTCAGCCATCTCAAAAACTGCTGATCAGTTAGAAATTCCTGTCCTTTTCCCCCCCCACCTTAATGCTACCATGTTTTCTTTTTTCTTTTTGTTAATCCTAATTATAGGATAGGTTTTTATTTTCATTTTCTAAATATGGTTTTAAAAAAAAGAAATTTAAAGAGAGGAAGGGAGAGGGAGAAACATGGAGGTGAGAGGGGGTAACATTGATAGGATGCCTTCTGCACAGTCCCATCCCCCTCACCGCCACTGGAGATTGAACCTAGAACCTGGGCATGGGCCCTAATCAGGAACTGAACCAGCGACTTCTAGGTTCATGAAATGATGCTCACCCAAATAAGCCACACTGGAAATGTTGTTGTTAATTTTAGAGAGAGGAAAGGAAAAAGAGAGAAAACTATTGATGTGAGAGAGAAACATCAATTGGTTGCCTCATGTATGAATGTGCTCCAACCGGGAGACTAACTAGCAACCTAGGTTCTATGCCCTGACCCAGGTGTACAGGATGATGCTTCAACCAACTGAGTCACCAGGTCAGGGCACCATGCTTCTATTTTTATTTGTTTTGCTAAGGCACGTGAGAGTGAATTTATTACAGAAGTAAGCTTGTGTTTCCCCTAATTTGCAATGAAGAGAATAATTCACTAGCTTCAGTACTTCAGCTTACTGAGTAACCAATGACCCAGCACACACTGCATAGCTCACCACAACTCATCGGTTGGTTCTGTCACCAGGAGAGAGAATCACTAGAGGGTCTGCCCAACCCAGGATTGAATTTTCTGCATAATTTTATATAAATGCATAGTTGAAAGGGTCTGGATTTTAGCTCTTAAATGTATACCAAGTTCTTTTTTGAAATTATATTTTTACTGATTTCAGAGAAGAAAGGAGACAGAGAGATCAGACCATCAATGATGAGAGAGAATCATTGATTGGTTGCCTCCTACACATCTTCTACTGGGGATCAAGCCCGAAATCTGGGCACGTGTCCTGACTGGGAATCGAACCATGACCTCTGGTTCATAGGCTGATGCTCACCACTGAGCCGCACCAGCTGGGCCATATGCCAAGTTCTTCCTCGCTATTTTTGGGAAATAAGTCCTTGAAATGACTCTAAACTCTTGTTTTTGCATGAAAGTTGCTATTTGAAGCTTCTGAGTTGATTTTTCACCCTATATTTTCAAACCCTATATTTAGTTTTATAAGTGATTTAAAATTTTCCCATTTAGCAATGGAGAGCTGAGTCAGACTTAGTCAGGGCAACTGTTATATTTAGTGTTTACTCGGTCCACCTGCTGAAGACTGCCTGGGTGGCCACCGTGGCGGCAGTGCTCCCGAAGTGGCCCCTGGGAAGCTGGGGCGGGAGTGGGCGAAGCACAGGTACACCGAACAGATGAAAAGAGGAAATGAAATGACATCTTTAGTTAGCAGGAGCATAGAGCCTCTAGGATTAGCATCCTGTGCTGATATGAGCTGGGCAGGTGGGGGCACTTCAATATCTCTAGTTCTGCTAGGTTTCTCCTGGCCTCTTCTGCTTCTGCCCGCCTCTTGCCTATCTAATCTTACTGAGAGTGGGCACAGGGGTGAGTGAAGAGAGATCCCAGCACTCAGGTGTAACGTTACCAGTGATTGAAAAAACGCACTCCCAGCAACGTTGGCATCCCTTGGTATACTGAGTTAGAGTGGGTTACACTAATACCTCAATGGCTTAACATAATAACCTTTTATTTGCACTCATGTTATTTGCTTAATTGGCACAGGTCAGGAGGGTGTTCTGTCCATTCTGGTCCTGCAGGGGCCCAGGCCGATGTGCATTCTGGCATGTCGACATGTGGCCTCCATGGTCGCTGCAGCAGTGGGACAGAGTGTGTGAAAATTGCACTGGGTTTTGGTTCAGAAGTGATAGGTGTCAATTCTACTCACAGCTTATCGACCAAAACTGGTTACATACCCCCCTCTGATAGCAGGGGACTTGAGAAGTGTGGGGAGCTCATGCATATGTCCTGTGTGCAGTAAATATAGCTGCCACACCGTGGGAAGACTTCCAGACCACTCTGATGGCATTAGTTGGGTACATTCATCACAGTCTGGGGACTCAGGGCTGCAGGCTCAAAAGCCTAAAATGTAAACGTACCACATTACATGCAAATTCACATTAACCTAGCGCAGTGGTCTGCAAACTGCAGCTGGGGAACCACATGCGGCTCTTTGGCCCCTTGAGTGTGGCTTTTCCACAAAATACCACGGCCTGGGCGAGTCTATTTTGAAGACGTGGCATTAGAAGAAGTTTAAGTTTTAAAAAATTTGGCTCTCAAAAGAAATTTCAATCGTTGTACTGTTGATATTTGGCTCTGTTGACTAATGAGTTTGCTGACCATTGACCTAGCGCATAAAGACTGATATGTAGAGCTAGAATACTAATTGTTTTTGTTGTTGTTAATCCTCACCTGAGGACATTTTCCCATTGATTTTTAGAGGGGGGGGGAATAGGGCGTGAGACAGAAAAAGAGAAACATCGATGTGAGAGAGAGACATCGATTGGTTGCCTCCCACACGCACCCTGACTAAGTCCTGCAACCAAGGTACATGTCCTTGACTTGAATCAAACCCGGGACACTTCAGTCTGTGGGCAATGCTCTATCCACTGAGCCAAACTGGCTAGCGTTTTGTTTTTGTTTTTTGTAGAACACCAATTCTTAATTTTACACTGAGAAATGTAACCACAGGATGCTTTAGAGCAGAGCATTATCTCCCCATGTGCATTTCTGTTTGGGAAGCCAAATTATAATCAGAAAGCTGCTCGGTGACTGTGGAGCTAAAACAAGCAGTCAGCAAAATGGACCTAAAAGGCAGATGCCATCAAGGTATGATCAGCTCTCCCCTTTCACAGCGCATTAGAATGCCCTCATACTGCACTTCATTGACTTGAAATTAACTTAATACACACTCAAGGCAGGGCCAAATGTGATCATAGTGTTTAAATATATTTATTTATGAAACAAAAAGGGGGAAAAACAAAAACTATTTAAAAAAGAAAAAATAAATAAAGGTAAGAAACTTTTACTTTTGGAACAACCATGATCCCTAGTTCAAGACCACACTTTTATCCAGCTCTCAAGAAAACAGCGGTGCATTCCAGCACTGGAGGAACACTGGTGTAACTGTCCACTATGCTTACTGGGTTAAAGGACTTTCAAGGATACTTTTGACAACACCCAACTTTTGCCTTACACACCATGGGAGCCTGACTCCAAAATGGTCTCAATGACCCCCTTCCTCTGTGCCGCCCCTTCCCACACTGCACCAGGGTTGGTCTGTGTGACCAATAGGATATTCGGAATGGTACGTCCCTTCTGAGATTAGTTATAAAAGACCACCTTCTGTACTGGCTGACTTCGGTGTGTGCCTTTTTCTCTTCTCTCATCACTTGCTCTGTGGGAAGCCAGCTGCCCATCGTGAGCAAGGATCTGAGGCACCTGACCAACAGCCACATGAATGAGCGTGGAAGCAGATCCCCAGCTCATCAGGCCTCAGACGCCCGCAGTCCTGCTGACAACTGGACGGCAGGCTTGTGAGACCCTGTGTCGGAGGCACCCAGCTAAGCTGTGTCAGATCCCCGACCCACAGGAACCAAGAAAATAGATGTTTGTTGTTTTAAGTCACTAATTAATCTTGCAGCAACAGATAACTAATATGCATGCTATCTTTTAAATTTTATTATGAAAATTGCAAGCACACACCGAAGTAGAGAACATTGCAAGCACACACCGAAGTAGAGAACCTCATATGAGCTCCCATGAACCTCCCAGACTCAACAATTTCCAACTCTTGGCCAATTACTATATCTCAGCCCACTTCCCCGGCCTCCTGGATTATTCCAAAGCAAATCTCACTCAGACATCGTAAGTGCTTTCATTGCAAATATTTTAATATTTAGCTCTAAAATATAAGGGCTCTTAAAAAAATAGTAATCTCAATACCAATACACATCTAAGGAACACAGACCTTGATTCCTGCCCCCTCAGGTGCTTGTAACCAATGAAGTATGACAAAGATGATAGGGCAACTGTGATTATGTGGACATGATTATCCTATTTAATAAGGAGCTGATATGCTAATTAGACCGAACAGCAGGATGACCGTCCGGACATCTTTCCTGATGGCCTTCGGGACGAAGTCAGGGCTGCGAGGGCTGAGCCGTTTGCTGGCTCTGAAGAAGTGAGGTCCCACGCTGGGGAACTCCCAAAGCAACTGCAGGTAGCCTCTGGAAGCTCAGGGCAGCCCTGGTCGATAGCCAGCGTGAAGATGAGGCCCTCAGCCCTGCGATAGCAAGGAACTGAATTCCACCAACCCCCGAGTGAGCTTGGAAGCAGCGCTTCCCCTCAGCTGAGTGTTCACATGAGACCGAGACCCCAGACCCCCTGACACCTGACTGCAGCCTTGCAGAGGACCCGCTAAGCCAGGCCTGGTCCTCTGACCCACAGAAACGCATGTGGAATGTGTGGTTTTAAGTCCAGAGTTTGTGGTGATTGCTGTGCAGCAATGGAAAACTATTACAACGTTGAAAAATTAGCAACCATGACTTAATATTATTGAGTATCCAGTTAATATTTCTACTTCCCTGGTTGTCTCACACATTTCTTATAGTATTTTTATAAGACGCGGTGGCTTCAGCCTGTGAAATGTGAGTTCACCGTATGTAACCGGCCTCAGCACAGATCAGCCTCTCTCTCAGGTCCAACCTGGCTGGGCCCTCTTATCTCTCTGAGTAACCTTTCCCAGGGCCTCCACTGCTGACCAGCCCTGTCTTTCCAGTTTGACCAGAATACAGTCAAGCCATCCCATTCCTTTAATGTCGTCAGAAATTGCCAAATACTCCTGAGGTGGGGGCAAAAGTGACCACCCTGGTCGAGAACCCCTGCTTTAAGTTGTCCTTGTTTTTCTCTTCTCTGATTTTTAAAAATACGTTAACTCTCAGAGGGTAGACTATTACTTTCCAGGTTCTATTCAAGTTGCTGTTACTCTCATGTGTTCTGAAAGCGAGGTGCCCAGTTAGGATCCGGATTCACAGCCTGTGGGGCGGACCCGCTGGTCAGCAACTGACATGTTTGGCGAACTGTACTTGGCTGTTCCCCGTGCATAAGACACCAGGCTGGAAGCTGGCAGGTGGAGAGCCGGGGAACGGGCAGCAAAGGGGGTTGGAGAGGAGCTTACAGCGCTCTCAAGGGACTCTGAGTGGGGAGGCCAGGCCCATCCTTTCCTGAAAAGATAATGAGCACTCACACTGGTCAGCGATTAGGGTCTACGCGTGGCAGAGACACTGAGAGCTGTGGCCGTCAGGGGAGCACTGAGGGCCGAGGCTTAGAAAGACTGGGGCATGAACAACCGTTCCGGGATGAAGTACAGGCATGTCTGGGTGTTGTCTATACTTTCTTTTTCTTTTCTTTTTTATAAAATATATTTTTATTGACTTTTTACAGAGAAGAAGAGAAAGGGATAGAGAACTGGAAACATCGATGAGAGAAAATCATTGATCAGCTGCCTCTTGCACACCCCCTACTGGGGATGTGCCTGCAACCAAGATACATGCCCTTAACCGGAATTGAACTTGGGACCTTTCAGTCCGAGGGCCAACGCTCTATCCACTGAGCCAAACCGGTTTCGGCTGTCTATACTTTCTACATGTAGAAAGTAGTTGTTAGGTTCTGTTGTGGCAGAGAAAGAAGTAAAAGAAAGGAATTCTTCAACAATCCAGTTGTAAACACAAGGCTAGAGAAATAAACCTAAAAGATATTTTCATTGTTTTTTAACTATTAAAAAACAGAAAGAACTTGGGCTTCATTCCCCGTGTATGAGGAAGGGTAGAACCGTGAATCTCTAAGTGTGGTCCCCAGACAAGCAGCTTCCATACCACCAGGTGGGGGCTGTTAGAAAAGCAAATTCTCAGCTGCTCCCCCCCACTCCCCCTTCCTGCCCCTTACTGAATCAGAAGCTCTGGAGGCAGGGATCAGAAATCTGGTTTTTAATAAACCCAGGTGGTTCTGGTGTGTGCTTAAGTTGGAGAACCACTGGTGTCCAGGCCTCCAGAGTGAGCCAGTGTATTCTCCCAAGCAACAATTGTCTATGCGGCTCAGTAACTTCTAAATGTGCATTCTCTCAAAATCTCACTGACCGTCCCAGCATACCTGCTGCTTGGTGCAGTTTTGAAGGAGCTGGAGTTTTTTGTTCTGCTTCTAGTTCTGTTCGGCACAGAGAAATTAGCTGTGCTCAGGTGGGAGCTGTTCAGTAATGTGTTGGTAATAAACAGATTAGTTAATCAGCCATGATTTATTAATGATGAATTAATTATGCCTGATTGTGCAGTTCTGCTAGCTAAATGGAGCTTTAAAGGGGTTATTTTATTAATCATCATGGTGCTAATTGCAGACACTTACAGAAGGATCACTAATTAAACATGCAACCATATGCAGAACAAGTTGGGCTGCTGAGACCTGCAAGAATAAGAAACACTGATTTTTTAGGGGAGCTAACACAAACTTTATTTTGTGCAACATGAGGGAGTTGGCTTAGTAGCGTTAGTCATTCGCTTCAAATTAATATTGTAATCTTTTCCCACGGGAATCGATCCCGACATCCAACAGTGAATAGCACTGTAGTAGAGTCTGTTCAAGGGGAAGATTGTTCAGTCCTGCTTTCTGTTTCACACACATGCAAACTGCTCTGATGGAATGGGGCTGAGGGCAGTCCTTAGTGCCAGAGAGCTTTGGGTGAGCGGGAGGCGGTGAACTCTCAGAGACCAGGCATACCCTCTGCACTGGACCACAGTGAGAGGCTTCACAGCTTTGAGCCGTGGGAGCAGACAATGAAACTGGACTGTTCAGTCAAAGGGGCATCGGGTAAATGCAAGGAGTTAAAGAACAGGAAAATGGTTTTCGATTTCTAGCTCAAATGGAAGCCATTTCGTGATTTGGGGGTTGTTATGTTTGTTTGGAATGAAGCCGCATCGGAACGCCACCCTCCTAGCACCCTGGCCTGGAGATCCTCATTGTGAGTAGCGGAGGAGGGAGGTAGTGCCCAGCTCCCACAGGCATGGCGCTCTCAGGCTTAGCCAAACCAGAACTGATCCCCTGCGAGCCTGGACAAGTTCCGAGGAGGTGGCTGGAGGCCTTGGGTCCCTGCGGGGGCTGCTCCATGAGCTGACCTAGGATCTGATAGTTGGAGAAGCGGCTCAGAATAATGGATGCAGGGATATTTATGTCATTTTGGTCTGTTAGGCGATACAGTCAAGTCTGTATGGCATGAGCATATACGGAAAATGTGTGATGAGGGAGATAAGGATGATGGTGATGACAAACTTCAAGGTCGTCCTGATTTTCTTGGAATCCCCCATCCTGCACGTTCTTTTTCCTTACAAATAATGAATTGCCTCAGTACTGTGTATTGAAAAAGAACCATTTTCCTCACTAAATTGCAGGAATGCCTGTATCTTAAACCAAACAACTACCTGTGTGGGTCTTCTGGACTTTCTATTCTGTTCTGCTGGTCTATTTCTCCATCTTCATATCAACACGCTCTCTTAATTAATGTAGCTTTAGAGTCAATCTTCGTATCTAGAAATGTAAGTTGGCCAACTCTTGAGGATGATGTCTTCCAAATCCTGCAAGATCACATTGAATCTATAGCTCAACCTGAGGAAAGCTGATTTCTTAACATTCAGACTTCCCTCCAAAGACAAGGGAGACAAAAGCAGAAATGGGACAGCATCACATTAAAAACCTCTGCACAGCAAAGGAACCCACAAGCAAAACAAAAAGGCAGCCAACTGAAC
This sequence comes from Nyctalus aviator, assembly GCA_036971965.1. Lineage (NCBI taxonomy): Eukaryota > Metazoa > Chordata > Mammalia > Chiroptera > Vespertilionidae > Nyctalus > Nyctalus aviator. Next base: position 35,645,866 of record CM072933.1, on the reverse strand, counting down.
TGGAGGAGCTGTCTGTAAATGGCACTTGTGAGAAGGGGTTAATAGCCAACACATAAAAATAGCTCGTACAACTCAACAACAACAAATAAAGTAGACAATCTTATTTAAAATTGGGCAGAGGATCTAACTAGACATTTTTCCATGGAAGACATATAGGTGACCAACAGGCATATGAAAAAAAAAAAAGTTCAACATCACCAATTATTAAGAAAATGTAAATAAAACTACAAGATATCACTGCACACCTGTTAGAATGATTGTTATAAAAAAGACAAAACTAGCAAACAACAAGCGTTGGCCAGGAGGTTGAGAAAAGGGGGTTGAGAAAACCTTTGTACACTGTTGGTGGGAATGTAAATTAGTGCAGCTGCTATGGAACACAGTATGGAGGTTCCTTTAAAAATTAAAAATAGAACTACTATATGGTCCAGCAATTCTTCTTGGTATTTATCCAAATATAAAAACATTAATTTGAAAAGATAAATGCATTTCTATGTTCATTGCAACATTATTTACAATAGCTTATACGTGGGGAAAACACAATGTGTCCATTGACGAATAAATGGGTAAATAAGAAATTCATGCACGGGGGAGGGGGAGTGTCCCTCAGCCCGGCCTGCACCCTCTCCAATCTGGGACCCCTCAGGGTATGTCTGCCAGTTTAGGCCCAATCCCACAGGGTGCAGGCCAGGCTGAGGAACCCCCTCCGCCATGCACAAATTTCATGCACTGGGCCTCCAGTACTTGAATAAAAATGGTGAGAATGAACAGCTTTGTGTTGTTCCTAACTTTGGGAGAAAATGTTAGCTACTTCACCACTGAATATGATGTTAATTATAGCTTTTCTATAGATATTTTATATCAGAATAAGGAATTTTCCTTCTATGCTTAGTTTGCTGAGATAAAAATCTATGGATTTTCTCCTTTATTTTGTTAGTGGATTGAATTTTGATTCATTTTTTATTTTTAAATACATTTTTATTGATTTCAGAGAGGAAGAGAGAAATAGAAACATCAATGATAAGATAGAATCATTGATTGGCTGCCTCCTGCCTGGCCCCTACTTGGGATTGAGCTGAAACCCTAACATGTGCCCCAATGGTGAATTACCTTGATTTTATAATGTTAAATAAATGTGTTTCTGGAGTACATCCTAATGGGTGATAATTTTTTAAAGAATATATTTTATTGATTTTTTTTACAGAGAGGAAGGGAGGGAGATAGAGAGTTAGAAACATCAATGAGAGAGAAACATCGAGCAGCTGCCTCCTGCACACCCCCTACTGGGGATGTGCCCGCAACCAATGTACATGCCCCTGACTGGAATCGAACCCGGGACCTTTCAGTCCGCAGACCGACGCTCTACCACTGAGCCAAACTGGTTTCGGCTAATTTTGATTACTTTAAAATATTGCTGGATTCTATTTGTTTTTTATTTTGCTTAGAATTTTGAGTTTTTGTTCATAAGAGATATTAGTCTATAATTTTCCTTTCTTATGTTCTCATTAGATTGGTGACAAGTTTATATTGGCTTCATAAAATGAGTTGAGAAGTAATCCCTCTTTCCCTAGACTCTGGATGAGTTTGTGAAATATATACTTATACACTAATGTTCATAGTAGTATTATTCACAACAAACAAAAGGTGGAAACAACCCAATTATCCATCAACATATGAATGGATAAACCAAATTGGTATACACATACAATGGACTTCCATTTAGTCATAGAAAATTATTGAAGTCCTGACACATGCTACAACATGGATGAATCTTGAAAACACTATGTTAAGTAAAATAAGCCAGACAACAAAAGGACAAATGTTGCATGACTCTATATGAAATATCTAGAATAGAAAAATCCACAGAGACAGAAAGTAGATTAGAGGTTACCAAGAGCTGGGGGAAGAGAAGAATGGAGGGTTACTGCTTAAAGGTGACAGAGTTTCTGACTGAGGGTGATGAAAGAGTCTTGGTAATGGTTGCTGTCTTAGCTGGTACTGCTATAACAAATATCATAGGCTGGGATCTTAAAGAACACTTATTTCGTATTGTTCTGTAGGTTGGGAAGTCCAAGATCAAGGTGCCAGCATATTTATGACAATAATAGGAAGTCACATGATTTCACTTCTGCTACCTGCTGCTGGTTGAGGTATTTACAAAGGTCTGCCCAGGCTCATGGGACAGGAACACAAATCTCACCTCTTGATGGAGGACGGTTAATGTCACATTGTATCAAGGGCATGTGAGATGGGATATATTTAACGGCAGCTATCTTTGGGAAAATACAGTCCATCTACCACAAGAGTATTTGGGGGAATTTCCCATATTTTTGGGAAATTGGGGATGCTAATGGTTAACAGGAACAAAAAAAATACCTTTATGGAAAAGAAGACGACTTGGTGTAAATCTTGAAGTTTTGTTTATAGAAGAAAGGCAACTCCAGTCATTGAACCATCACCAACAAATATATAGATGTTCTTACAGACCACCACCAAAGACTTCTGAAATGTTCTTAGACCACTGAGCCAAAAGATGCCTTCAAAAGGAACCTGAAACACTGAGGTGTCAGCTCTGAAAGACTTGGCAGGCGCTCGAGCAGACTGCAACGTGATGGATGGACCAGCCTGGAGCTGTCCACCCTCAGAGTGAGAGTGTTCCTTGGCATAGAGCTCTCTGTCTTCATCTGTTTGGGCTGCTGTAACAAAAATGCCATAGACAAGGTGGCTTACAGCCAACAAGCATTTATTTCTCACTGTTCTGGGAGGCTGGAAGTCGAAGATCAAGGCCCTGGCAGATTTGATGTTCTGGTGAGAGCCCAATTCCTGGTTCACAGGGGACTGTCTTCTTGTCCTCACGGGGTGGGAGGACCCAGGGAGGTCGTTAGGGTCTCTTTTATAAAGGCACTCCGCCCATTCTTGAAGGCCCCACCCTCATGACCTAATCACGTCCCAAAGACCCCCCCACCCCCCGCCCACCTCCAAATACAATCACTTTGGAGAGTAGCTCCAACATGGGAATTTTTGGGAAGACACACATAGTCTGTTTGTACCGCCTTCCTGGGAAATGCCTTGTAGTTACTGCCTCCTGATGCTGCCAAGTACTTCTGGAGAAGGTAGAGTGGCCGTTCCTGGGGATGAGTGGTCTATGACTTTGTGCAAGAGCCGAATGAGGTTATCGCAATACCTCTGGGCCGGGTTATTTTAAGTTACAATATCATCAACCAACTGGAGGCTCTTGCTAGCTGAAATCGTGATTTCAGCACAAAGAAAAGAAGAGGTAAGTTAAAAGTGAACACCTGTTCTTCTAAAATTGCTCCACTGCAGGTACCAGCCCCAGAGAGTTGGCAGATGGTTTTGTGTTTCTAAGCCTGACCTTAGCAGCCCTTCATCAATCTTGAGCTGATTGATTCTCAGGAAAAGAGGAGACTCCGCTTCCCAGGGCACCCGAGACGCCTCTGATTTAGTTACTACCTGAAGAGCAATTAATTAGCCCGCCCTGGTTCTCCTAACAAAGCTAGGAAACTCTGGGCACAGCCTGGCGGGGGCAGCTTTTCACCAGCTCATTAATTACGGGCGCCGCAGACATGGGGAGTCCTAAAACACAAGGATAAGAGCGGCATTGTGCTCCAGGGAAGACTGGTGATCGCCAAGGCCTGAAGCTACCCTGCGCTGTGATGCCTGTAGATGAAGGGCCTCCCATCCTTGTTATTACTTGGTTAATCCTCACTGGAGGATATTTTCCTATTGGTTTTTACCAAGAGTGGAAGGGAGGGGGAGAGACAGAGAAAGAGAAACATCGATGTGAGAGGGACACTTCCATAGGTTGCATGGACCCTGACCAGGGCCAGGGATTGAGCCTGCAACTGAGTTACATACGCATGTGCCCTCGACCGGAATCGAACCCTGGACCCTTCAGTCCACAGCCGATGCTCTAGCCACTGAGTCAAACCGGCCAGGGCAAGAGGCCTCCATCTTTAAAAAAATCTCCATCGATAGCACTGGAACCACCAATTGTGTCTTCCCTTTAACTTCACCCAGGCTGCCACGGGGAGCTCATTAGCAATGAGAGAATTTGCCCCTTCTCTACCAGGCACTTTATTTTTTAAATTTAGGAGGTTTTACTTAAGTTATTTTTCTTTTTTAAAAATATATATATTTTATTGATTTTTTACAGAGAGGAAGAGAGAGGAATAGAGAGCCAGAAACATCGATGAGAGAGAAACATCGACTAGCTGCCTCCTGTCCACCCCCCACTGGGGTTGTGCCCACAACCAGGACACATGCCCTTGATCGGAATCGAACCCGGGGCCCTTCAATCTGCAGCCAACGCTCCATCCACTGAGCCGAACCAGTTAGGGCAACTTATTTTTCCTTTTAAGTCAAATGGGATTGTATTTTTTTATGACAGAGAATTAATTCATAATCAACTCTCAATTACCCTCTAGACAGATTACCTGGGGATCCCAACCACACAGCCAGCTTCCCTTCTCCGGTCTCCCACCTGCCCCCATTTCTCTCCTAGTGTCTCCTCAGTCTTTCCTCTTTATTCCAAGCTAGGGAAAACCGGGGAGAGTCGAGTTTGGATGTGGGATGTGGAGTGAGTGGTAAGAACTGAACAGCATACTTACTCGTTTTAAGAGCCTTCCTCCTTTAAGAGCCTAACCACAGTTGACTTTTGTTACCAAGAACTTCCTCCTCGTGACAGATGTTACGTTTGGTAGTGGTAAAAGATAAATGGACACATATTTAAAATATTAGTTTATGTGAACAAAAATGGGTTCCAACGGGGCAGTGCCAAACCAGAAGTGAGGAGCACTCTGCTGACAGGAGATGGGGCAAGACTCTAACAGAGAAGACTCGGAAGCTGAGCAAGGAAATTGGGTGGCTCCAGTTTAAGCATTATTTGGGAAAGCCTGGTTGGCTGTTTGTGATTGGTTGTCATTAGGTTTTGATTTCTTTTTAAAATATATTTTTATTGATTTCAGACAGGAAGGGAGAGGGAGAAAGAGATAGAAAAATCAACGACAAGAGAAGAATCACTGATTGGCTGCCTCCTGCAGGCCCCCCACTGGGAATCAAGCCCCCCAACCTGGGCATGCACCTTTGACTGGACTAAAACTCAGGACCCTACAGACCACAGGCTGATGCTCTATCCACTGGATTTGATGCTCTAGCCAGGGCTAGGCTTTGATTTCTTTACCTGGAGGTACTTTCAGCTTAGCTTTGCGTTTGCTTACGTAGGTGAATACGGCATAAGAACCACCTCAGAGGCCTCCTTGCTTAGTTAATGTAGTAGTAGTTATGTACTGAATTTTTTATTATGGGAAAATTTCAAACAAAAGCAAAGCATATACTTTAGTGGCTCTTTCTGGCCTCCCTCGCCCGCCATGTGCCCTCCCCCAACTCCCATGTACCCATCATGCAGTCTCACCATTATTAACTCATGACGAATTTTGTTTCCTGTATGCTCCCAAACCCAGATGTTCTGTGCTCAACGTTCGGATCCACCTGAAATCCCGTTTCCTCAGCTGAGTATACCCAAGAGCTGACCCTGGGGCGTCAGTCTGCGTCTTCCCCCCGTCCTGTGGACCAGGGCTTGAGAACGCCTCCAGTGTCACATTCTATTACACTTGATGGGCAACTCCAGGCGTCCTGGTGGCAGGCAGGACAAAGGGACAGCTGTGCTGGGCTGTGCACAAATTAGGGCATCTTTAGAGGCTGCCCTCAATTCCCAATTAGTTTCTAGGAGAGCTTTAATGATGCCATCCGCATCTTTACTTAAAGAGTCACAGCCACGCTGGCTTAGGGGGGCAATGAGAGACTGACTAGATTTGCATAATCATTTACCCTAATTAGAATGTCAAAAGTTGGTGACAAAAAGGCCAAGTTATGCTGTAACTTGGTATCATTTTAATTGTCTAATTTCCTATTATTGCAGCTGTCTTCCTCTTTGTATTTTAGTCCCCTTTCTAAACAATTTGTAGTGAAAACAAAATGGAAAACAGGACAAATAACTCACTTAAAGACTGAACTCCTACGAACCTCTAAAAGTTTCTTTCCTTTAAAAAAAATATATTTTATTGGTTTTTTTTTTACAGAGAGGAAGGGAGAGAGAGAGAGTTAGAAACATGGATGAGAGAAGAAACATCAATTAGCTACCTCCTACACACCTCCTATTGGGGATGTGCCCGCAACCAAGGTACATGCTCTTGACCAGAATCAAACCTGAGACCCCTGAGTCTGAAGGCCAACGCTCTATCCACTGAGCCAAACCGGTTAAGCTAAAAGTTTCTTTCCTTAATCCAAACCATGATTTTAGCTTCTATCTAAGTTTATAATTGCACGGCCATTTAGATTAGACACTGGGAATTTAGACAGACACTTAGCTTTGAATCTAGAAGCATGTTCTTTACGTGTGCACATCTGTGTGTACACTTGCAATTTTAAGGTGGTAGAATCATCTTCAGGTTGTCCCATGTGAAAAAATAGTGCCTTTTAATAGTCACTTTTATTCCAATGTTGTTTTTTAAAAATCCTCACCTAAGGATGTATTTTTATTGGTTTTAGGGGAGGGAGAAAGAGAGAGAAACATCAATTGGTTGCCTCCCCTATGCACCCTAACTGGGGATTGAACCTGCACCCTAGGTATGTGCCCTGATCTGGAATTAAATCCCCAACCCTTTGAGGAATGGGATGATGCTCCAATTGAGTTACCTGCCCAGAGCTATTCCAGTGTTTTAACACAAGGGTTGGTGGGTAATAAAAATGATTGTAAGATATACTCATTAATAGATAATATTATTTTTAATAATGTGTGAAGCTTCTATGATGAACGTTTTTGGACCACAAGATTTGAAAACTAGGCCGAAACCGGTTTGGCTCAATGGATAGAGCGTCGGCCTGCGGATTGAAAGGTCCTGGGTTCGATTCTGGTCAAGGGCATGTACCTTGGTTGCGGGCACATCCCCAGTAGGGGGTGTGCAAGAGGCAGCTGATCGATGATTCTCTTTCATCGATGTTTCTAACTCTTGGGGAAAAGGGGAGTGGGGGGAGTGGGAAGAGACTGAACATAAACTGTGCACCTATGGATGAGGACAATGGGGGGTGGGGAAAGGGCAGAGGGTGGGGTGGGAACCTGGTAGAGGGGAGCAATGGAAGGGGGGAAAAATGAGGAACATTTGTAATAATATGAACAATAAAGATTTATTTTTTAAAAAAAGATTTGAAAACTACAAAGTTTGCTAAAAAACAACAAAAAAACAACACAACAACAACAACAAAAACAAGACGACCCCCCCCCCCCCCACACACACACAGACAGACAGAACTTTAGGTCTCAAACATAGAACCACCCTAACCCATTAGAGACTGTTCAGGCATGCATCGGTGGTTTCTGTGTCTGGCTGGTGAGCTACTTAGCCAGGTCCTAGTTAAGTCAGGCATCCTGTGTGTGTGTGTGTGTGTGTGTGTGTGTGTGTCCCGCCCTCATTCCCTGTTAGCAGCAGGAGGCCACCTACTTAATTAGTTGGGGGTGGGAGCGTTTGTAATCTCCTGGGGTCAGCTTTAGCCCCAAGGCTGGCAAGGAGAGAGAATATAACCCAGAGCATGGCTAGCCTCTCCCCTGCAACATATGGGGGACCTGCCACGCCTTCGGCCCAAGTTCCGGCAGCAGGCGTTAGTAGAGAGGCCTTCCCCGCTGGGAATACACCCTACAAAGCCCAGGGCAGGTGGCATCACTAGTAGAGGTCGAGCAGTTCTTAGACCAAACAGCATCTGGTGAACTGTGCCAATTGAAAATCAATGTCCTTTCCTGGGCCTGCTCAATTTTATGGTTGTTTGCACAAACTTACAGCCGCTAATGGGCAGGGCAGGGCTGAGAGCATCGTCTCAGGATCGGCCCAATGGGGTCTGACGTCTTCCCCAGCCTCGGATAAGTTGAATTGAAGGGTCTGTTTACTAGAGGCTCAGGGTGGAGCCTGGTGATCAGGCTCAGCCAGACTAACGGTGGGGTTAGCCACTGTTTACCCAGGGCCTGGAAGTCTGACCCCAAATTCAAAACATATAAGCCTCCAAAGCCTTCCCACACTGCCTCCAGCCCGGGGAAGGCGTGTGGCAATGCTGAATCACGATGTTCAACCTTGCAGCTTCATGTTACCCAGGCCAGTCTTCTTTGGATTGATGTAATACTTTTATTGCTTAAAAGGTTATGTTCTGCAGTCAGATAAATTCAAGTTCTGTCACTCATCAGCAGAAGGACCCTGGGGCAAGTTTGTTAACCTCTCTAGCCCTCATTTTCCTCATCTGTACAGCGAGGATGATAACTGTACCCACCTCACCGGGCTGCTGAGCAGTCCAATAAGATAATACATTCAAATGTTTTATTTCAGTGCCTATTAATGCACTTTTAATAAATCTTGGGGATTAAAAATGACAATAAAGAGAACAATGATAATTCCAGAGAAATATGAACAAGATAGGCCTATTAAAATAGGCAGGAGCAGCTGAAACCGGTTTGGCTCAGCGGTGGAGCGTCGGTCTGCGGACTGGAGGGTCCCGGGTTCGATTCCGGTCAAGGGCATGTACATTGGTTGCGGGCACATCCCCAGTGGGGGGTGTGCAGGAGGCAGCTGGTTGATGTTTCTCTCTCATCAACGTTTCTAGCTCTCTTTCTCTTCCTTCCTCTCTGTAAGAAAAAATCAATAAAATATTTTTTTAAAAAAATAGACAGGAGCAGAACACTGGAATGAGTAGCACTGGATTTAAAATCTTGTTTTTAGCATTAAAAAAAATTTTTTTTTATCACTGAACTCTGACATCTTAAAGTTGTATGGGAAGTCTTTAACTTGTTCATCTCTCCCTTCTTCTTCTTCTTCTTCTTTTTTTTTAATATATATATATATATATATTTTATTGATTTTGTACAGAGAGGAAGGGAGAGAGATAGAGAGTTAGAAACATCGATGAGAGTCATCGATCAGCTGCCTCTTGCACACCCCCTACTGGGGATATGCCCGCAACCAAGGTACATGCCCTTGACCGGAATTGAACCCGGGACCCTTGAGTCCCCAAGCCGACGCTCTATCCATTGAGCCAAACCAGTCTCGGCTTTTTAAAATATATTTTATTGATTTTGTACAGAGAGGAAGGGAGAGAGATAGAGAATTAGAAACATCAATGAGAGAGAGTCATCGATCAGCTGCCTCCTGCACACCCCCCACTGGGGATATGCCCGCAACCAAGGTACATGCCCTTGACCGGAATTGAACCCGGGACCTCTCAGTCCCCAAGCCGATGCTCTTTCCATTGAGCCAAACCGGTCCCGGCTCATCTCTCCCTTCTTCTGACTGATTCGTCTTTCTTGTTTTTCAATAAAGAGGTGAACACCCGGGCATAAGACTATGTATTTATTCACCCCGTAATGAATGGGCTGCTGCTTTAGAAGCACTTGGTGCCCGTGCCCAGGTCCTCTCAGAACCAGAAGGCCAGGGAACCCAGAGAGTCATGGCGCGGCTCTGTCCTGCTTCTCAGGCGGATCATTCTCAGGAGCGAGCTGGATAATCAAGATCTAGCCCCACTCCTACGGGAGAGAAACTTCTGTGTGGCTGGGGATGGGGTTGTCCTCTTCAAGGCCAGGCCCTCTGGTGAATGTGGGCCGGCCGGCTGATGTCCCGATACTCTCCTCTCCCCCAGGAGCGGCCGTTTCACTGCAGTGGCCTCCGAGGGAGAAGGGGAGAGCAGCCCCTCTGAGCGGGCTGGGTGAGGAGGCCTGGAGAGGAGGCCAGTTCCCCGGAGGAACAGAGCAACGGTGGTCAGAGAACCGTGCCACAGCTTCCATGAGATGCTTCAGTGCACCTTTTCTTTTCTTTTCTTTTTTAAATATATATTTTATTGATTTTTTTTCAGAGAGGAAGAGAGAGGGATAGAGAGTCAGAAACATCGATCAGCTGCCTCTTGCAACCAAGGCAAGAGGGTAACTTCATAGCATAACTAAAGACACGAGTCCCTGGAAGGTCCAGTTCAATGCCTTCTCTTTCCTGGCCACGGAGTGCATTTTCTCTCCCCATGGCCGTGACCAGCCTCCCCGCAGAGAGCTGCCCTGGGCACAGTCCATCCTCACTTCTGCAGGAGCCATTCAGGGCATCAGTGGTATTGCTTTCGCTTATGGTAGCTTCCCGTGATTCACCAAAACTTTCTCCGCGTTCCCTGGAGTTGCCATGTTTCCATGTCATGAATGAGCAGGTACAGCCTTCTTGTGGAGCGCCATGCCTGAGGACTAATGTGCTTCCCACTTGTCTCTCTAAGCCTCCTACTCTCCCCCACCACCCCTCCTGGTAGTAAAGGGCTGGGTCCAAAACACGCAGTGTGCCAGGGGCCGTTTGCAGGAGGGTCCAAAGAAGAAGAATAGTCAGTGAGTCCTCAGGAGTCTCTGATTCACCCTCAGGTACATTAGACACCAAGCTCAGGGCTAGGAACTAATTCTAAACCACTAGTGGGTGATGGCACCCCCAGGAAACCTCAGACTTGGTTCACAGAGACAGGCTAATCTGTGCCTGCACATCACCAGTCCCATTGCCTACTGGTTGGAAGGGCTGGGGCAGGCTGGGCCTGGCACAGTGCAGCATACATGTCTCAGCACATTTATTTTTAAATATATTTTATTGATTTTTTATAGAGAGAAAGGGAGAGAGATAGAGAGCTAGAAACGTCGATGAGAAACATAGACCAGCTGCCTCTTGCACACCCCCTACTGTGCCTGCAACTAAGGTATATGCCCCTGACCGGAATCGAACCTGGGACTTTTCAGTCCGCAGACCGACGCTCTACCACTGAGCCGAACCGGTTTCGGCACATATCTCAGCACATTTAATGAGCATCTATACTATGTGCCATCCTAGATAGTGGGAGCACAATGCTGAATGGGCTCTGACATCAAAGCTCTTCCAGACAAAATCCAGCGCAGCACAGAGCATGGGCTCTAGCTAGAAAGAGAACTGCCTTTCAAATCCAGGCTGGATTTCAAGAAGGCCATATAGCTCTGTGTAACCGGGGTCCTTGGGTTTCTTGTCCACAAGGGAAACATGTTAAGTCCCTGTTCAAAAGGTGTTGTGACGTTATGAACTAGCACCTGGTAAGCATTTGGCGTTTCTTGAAAGAGTTATTTTTTAATTTTATTTTTTTATGGTGGTGGTACTGGTTTCCTTAGCTTAAGGTAAGCCTGAGTAAGAACTTCAGTCAACCAAGCAGCATGGACATATTTACTGAACACTCTAGCAAGACCCAGGTATCTACAATGTGCCCCTTCCTTCAAAGAACTTGCAAACTGTTTAGAGAGACAAAACAAAATTTGTAAGACACCAAGGATAGCAGGGTGGAGACATTTGCAGGGTGGCCAACTCTATTTCTATGTCTACAGCAGCCCCTGGTACGTAGTAAGTACAAGACGTATTTGTTGAGCAAAGGAATGAAGGGAAATCAGAAACAACCAGACAAGCTGGTATGAGGTTGCCCAAGGAGTCGAAAAGAGTACATATGGCTGCCAAGGCCGGATCCCACTGGGAGGGAGCCTGGGACTCTGACTGGCACAGCTGTCTGACCAGGAATCCTTTTGCCCCCAGCCCCTGCACTGGAGGGCAGTAGCAGGCTGAAAAGGCAGGGAAGACTCAAACATGAGGGCGAGGAGGGAATGGGAACACAACCTCAGAATTAAGAGACCTGGGTGTTTGAACAATTAGAATAACTTTTTCAGCCAAGCTGCTGAAATTGCACAAGAAAACAAAAAAGCAACACCAACTAAAATCAACAAAAAACCGCCTTCCCCTGGGGCAGGGAGCCCGCAGCAGCGGCTGGCCTGGGCCGGTGAGACCTCGGAGCTTTTACGCGGAGCTGACTCAGGTGCTGCCTGAAACCTGGATGGTAATGAGAGTCACCCTTTGGGGAAGTAAGCCACCTGCTCACTGTGAAACAGCGGATACCACACTTTCAGAGCAGAAACAAGAGCAGCAGGCCCGCTGCCACCGCTTTTGGAGGGCACAGTTTACCCCCAAAGAGTCCTGATGAGCAGGAGAAAGAAGAGCTGTGTTGATAAGGGAACAGTATCTGCTCTCTCGTTGTGTGTGTGGGATCCTCCATCCACTCTTCCTTCTCCCTCCCTTCACCCGGTGTTTCTTGAGCATCTATTATGTGCTAGACACAATTCTAGGTACTGGAGACACAGCCAGGGGCAGTGCAGAGGCAGATCCTGAATCCCCCGAGTTCCCAAACAAACCACCAGGGACACACTAGTAAAGCATCCAACGGAACAGGAGCTGAAAAACACAGAGGAGCCAGCCACGAGGAATCTGGGGGAATGGCACTTAGGGCTGAGGGAGCAACCAGTGAAGAAACCCCAAGGCGGGGTGAGCATGGGCAGTGGGAGAGCAGCCTTTTGAGGGGGCAGCAGTAAGAGGTGATATCAGAGACGTGGGGCCACCAGACCAAACCCTTCTACCTTCAGGGCAAGTAAACTCTCCATCCTCGGAGTTCCTGCCGCTAATCATGTTTTGCCACATGCCAGGACAGTGGACCTCGTAGTTTTACTAATCACACACTCCTATCAGAAAAGAAAGAGCACTGGCATATATGTGAGTATATGTACACACGTAGTTATAATGTGTATAGTATAAAACATACCGCTGAAACCAGTTTGACTCAGTGGTAGAGCATCGGTCTGAGGACTGAAAGGTCCCGGGTTTGATTCCGGTCAAGGGCATGTACGTTGGTTGCAGGCACATCCCCAGTAGGGGGTGTGCAAGAGGCAGCTGGTCGATGTTTCTCTCTCACCAATGTTTCTAGCTCTCTCTCTCTCTCCCTTCTTCTCTGTAAAAAATCAATAAAATATATTTTTTTAAAAAAATACCCCAAGACGGAAATGAAAAGAATGAGATAAAATAAATATCAGCAAAATGTCTACTTTTTCCCCACGCCCTTGTTTCCCACTAGAGGTAGTTTTTGGTGTGTATGGGTCTTATCTCTACAACCGGACTGCGAATCCCATTAGGCTGATGCTGCCCAGCACAGGGCGGGACAGGTGGGAAAAGTAACTACAGCCTAAGAGACGAAGGCTCTACTTCCGGTGGACACACAGGCCACAGAGCACAGAGTGGAGGTCTCCACTGGAAGGGAGGGATGGTCCTGTGGCTCACTGAGGCCGGGATGAAAGGTTCCTTGTATCAGCCAGAGTCCAACCAGGGAAGGAGAGCCTCTGTGAGTGTTATGGAAGAGGAATCTATATAATAAAAGCCTAAGTGACTGGTACGGTGGAACAACCGGAACAATCAGTCACTATGATGTGCACTGACCACCACGGGGCAGACGCTCAATGCAGGAGCTGTCCCCTGGTGGTCAGTGCAACCCCACAGGGGGTGCACCGCTCAGCCAGAAGAGGGTCCCACTACTGCAGCAGCAGCAGCAGTGGCGGGAGCCTCTCCCATCTCCCTGTAGCTCTACAGAGCAGCGAGCTGATGGGCGGTAAGGAGCGAGGGCTTTTGGACTTCAGACTTCGAGAGGGTGCAGGCCGGGCTGAGGGACACCCTCCCCAATGCATGAATTTCATGCACCGGGCCTCTAATTTAATATAAGGATGAGGATTTACACAATTGGGGAAGGAACTAGGGACATAAAGGTCCAAAAAGGGTTGCTTAAGGATCAGCCACTAAGCAGCCCAGACCCCAGTCTGGAAGCCACACAGGTCCAGCTGTTGGAGTAAAACTGGGTGCAGACGTTGGCTTTTTTTGTGGCTACCACCTCTGTGAGTTTGTAGGAAGCATCTTATAGTGGGCCTGGGGTCGCTGCTGACAGCAGGGCTGGGGGGAAGGGGGGAAGGGAGAGAGGGAGCACTGGGCACACATGAGGAGGCCCAAGGAGGACTGGAACCCACCAGCACCTCTGCGTCTCTCTCACGGCCCCCGACCTACAACGATGCTCAGGGCGCGGTGGCTTCACTCCCGCCTCCCCAAGCGCCTGCAACCTCACTGTGGCCAAACTCGAACCCAAACCACACAGGACAGCATTCTGAGAAACAGCTCCCACCCAATAGGAGAGGCCCGCATCTCCCCAAGACGGATTCCTTTCGTGCTGATCCTAAGCTCATGAAAAGGAACGTGATCACGGACTTGTCTTCTCGGAAACCTCAGGACTAGCCGTGGAAGGCCCCTGGATGGGGAGTGCAAACATTTCAGCCACTGGAAAAAGGAAGCACCCCCTGAAAACGAACCCTTCACAACACAAGAGTTCACTTACCATCATCGACAGGCTTTTGGGAGCTGTGGCTTTAAGCAAAATCTCATATGACAAAACCAACTTCACCACAGGCTAATGGATATAAACAAGAGTTACATTCCTAAGGCATATTCCTGGTCACAAAAACACCACAAAACTTCTACACAGATACCAAACATTTGCAATATTAAACATCGAAATAAATGTGAGCTATATAATACATTTAAGAAAGATCGATAAAAACAAGTAAGAAAATTCTTTTCTAACCTGCTTATTCGGGCCCAGGGTGGCACGTGCCCAGAGGTTCTCCCAGCGGCTCAGGGGCATAGATGGGAACTCACCCTGGACAGGACGCCTCCCACCACAGGGGGCATCACACCCACACCCGCTCAGACTGGGGCAGCTTAGACACCCCAGTTCACCCAGTGTGCACATCAGTGTGCGCCTGTGGGAGGAGACTGGGTACCTGGAGGAAACCTACACCGACACGGAGAGAATGTGCAAACTCTACGCACACCGTCACTGGGGCGGGGGGTGGGGGGGGGACAGAAATAGATTTTTTTTCTCCTCATCAACATTATAATGAAATGGCGTTGAGTGAAAGGATATTAGAAGACCTACTGTATGTGCCTATTACTGCAAAATTAAACCTCACACTATAATGAAACCATCCAATTTACCACCAGGAAGGCCTCAGCAGCCTTTCTTTGGCTCCTGTCTTTGATATTTCAAATGCAGACTGCTCCAATATCAAAGGCTAAAGGAACTCCTTTGAATTTGGCCTCTTCTTCTTGTCCCCTCTTAGTTGGTGGACAGGGAAATACAGCAAAAAATGAGCTTAAAGGAGGGATGGCTAGTCTGTATCCTGGATAATGGCAACCAGTCATTTTGTTTATCTAAACAAGCACCTATATTGCATTTAATTCGATGCCAGGCATAGATATAAGTGTTTTTACAAAGATAGCTAATTCAATCCTCATATCAGTTTTATGAGACTTGATCTACAGTATTATTAGCCCTCTCTTACAGATAGGATAAGAGGCATGGGGTGATTAAGTAAGTTAAGCTCACACAGTTGGAATTCACATCATGGCCAACTGTAGTTTTCTGTGTAAAAGGTCCAAAATTACCCCTTGAGTTCTAAGTCTGCAGAAACCAATGAGTTCCTTTTCTTTTGTAAAAACTATTCAGAATGCGCACTATTAGCTGTCCCTGAAAGAGTGACTTTCGGAGGGGCCAGGCAGAGTCCTTTGCAGGCACGCTCCCATGCCAACGCTCACCCCTGCCCCGGGAGGTAGGTGTCATCACTCCACTTTGCAGATGGAGAAGCAGAAGTGACTTCTGCAAGAGCATACAGCTCGTTGACAGGGGATCCAGGATGGAGAGCTGACTTCAAAGATACAGCTTAGCCCAGATGCTCAAAGGAAGCTAAGTTCCACCATCAAGAAAAATGAATGCAGAGTCCAAACCAGGCACGTCTGCCTGCCAAGCCAGAATTCTCACACAGAGTGTGAAGTGACTGGGGGCTGGAGAACCACCCGGGGCCCTCTGGGGAGCCTGTACTTTCTAAGTCTTGGGCCTGGTGCCGGGTCTCCCGTCTTTGTTATCTTTCTCTTGGCTCGTTATTAGTCTCCAACCCTTCTTAGCTTCTGTCCTCCACAGAGATCTCTCTGCATCTCTGAGGGGCAGGGAACAGAGGTCAAGACTTTGCCTCCTTTCCTTTCTGTCCCTTTGTAACTAACTTCACAGCACATTATAAAATTACTAGAGGCCCGGTGCACGAAATTCGTGCACAGGGGATGGGGGTCCCTCAACCAGGCCTGCACCCTCACGCAATCCGGATGTATGACTGCTGGTTTAGGCCCGATCCCACCTAAACTGGCAGTTGGACATCCCTCTTGCAATTTGGGACCACCTGCTCCTAACCGCTCGCCTATTTGCCTGCTTGATCGCCACTAACCACTCTGCCTGCCTGCCTGCCTCATCGCCCCTAACTTCCCCTGCCTTGGTCCCTCTTGCCTCGGCTTCCTCTGGAAGGACATCTGGAATGACCTCTGGAAGGTCATTTGGCTGTCTGATCTAATCAGCATATTGCGCTTTTATTACTATAGGTAAGAACTTTTACACCTCGCTCTTGTGTCTTTAATGAAATACAAGTGGAACTCAGCTTCATCATTCCTTTGGCTTTTGCTGGCTTACCTCTGAGTCTTTCAGGGACCGAGTCCCCCAATTGCCACCTCCTCTGGAAGGGAGCCCTGCTCCTCATTTTCCATATTTTTCTCTGCAAATTTCAGAGTGAACTTTTTTTTTTTTTTTTGCCAAGTCTTTTCTTCTCTTTATTTTAACTGTATGTTTATTTGGAGAGTTTCCATTTTAAAAAAATTAAATATGGTTTTTGGATAATAAAGGAATGTTTACCCTTGAACTTATTCTATACCTTTTATGTAATAATTTTCAGCTATTGATCTTTTTCCTCTCAAATAAGATATCGCCTGTTTTTCTACTCCTACAGGTGTAAGCTTCCTCTGTCTTCCCCGCTCTCCCATCTCCATCTGCCAGTTCTGATTTCTGGCCAACCTCCAGCCATACAGCAACTGCCAATTCAGCTGGCAGAGTCATGCCCTCAGCACTGAAACACTGAGGAAATGAGTCTGACATGCATGTTCCTCTGGCTCAAATGGGTATGGGTGTGTTTCTGATAAGAATCCATTTTTGCATTCCTAATCTGGAGCCGGTGTGTGTTCTTTACAAGGTAGGGGATAAAAGTCCTTCATGTGGGTTATTTCATGAGGAATGTACTCATTCTGATCAGCATCTATCTATCTATCATTCATCTAATTTATTTTCCAGCCATTCAGCCTGGGTCATTTATTACCTATTACTTTCTAGGCACTGTGCTGGACAGTAGGTGTATAAAATAAATGGCACTGTCCTTTAAGCACAAAATTTCTAATTCTATTCCTGGCACTGTTACTAGAGACCTGTCTGACTTTGGGAAGTCACTGGTGGGTCTCAGTGGCCCCATTGTAAACTGAAGGGCTTGTATGAAGTGACCTCATAATTTAAAACCTCTAAAATCACAGGACATAGAAGATTGACCTCTTACCTTAACCCAGCCATTCCATTGCTCAGTGCCTTTGAGCATAGTGTTTCGTCTCCGACCTCGGACTCCTCCTCCATAAAATAAATGGGAGGTCCTCGATCAAGTTTGGAAAAAGCGTGTTCCAAGGAACTTGGTTACTAGGCCTTCCTAGGGGGGGAAAGAAAGGTCCTGTGTTCAAGAAAGTATTGGAAACACGAGTCAATGGGCTTGTTTACTTCTGGACATCTCAGAAACTTGACTGTACCAATTCTGCTCATGGCTCCCCAAGCAAGAGACAGCAAATATGTTTCCCAACTTATTTGACGATGGAATTCTCTTCTCCAGAATCTTTATAGTACTAACAAGGTGTCCTTCAGCATACCATTGGGAAATAGGTTACTATGTGCTTTCTAGGACCCTTTAGTGCAGCAGTACTCTCTATCCTTGGATCAAGTTCATGGCATAGAAATCTGCTAGTTTACATCTGAATACAGCTGTGCTGTGTGCATCCTGCCTGCTATGTTTCCCTTTCCCCTCAGGGTATGCTTTTGCTTCTTTTGGTGCACAGACTATAATCTCCCCAAGCCTGACTACACGGCCTGCCTGCAAAATCACGCATCTCATCAGCACCTTGGTCACCAGTGTCCAGAGTAAGTGCTCAGTCTGTAGGGAAATATCCCAAAGACGAACCCAGAGGAAGCTCTTTGGGGAAAAGGGATGAGATGCATGAACAGGAGAAAGAATAGCATTCATAGGGAAGATTTCCATAAAAACTCAAAAAAAATATATTCGACATGTTGGTGACTAAATAACAGAATGTTTCCTGTCACAGGACAACTGTTCCTGACCAAGACTGTTGAGACCCAGAGGAGCAGAGTGGAGCGGGTCCATGCGAAAGTCTGTGTTGAGCAGCTGCCATGCTGGAGATCATTCATGTCCCATTGCATTCTATTGTCTTCGTGTTACTCAACTTCATTTCACTGACCTGGCTTCAGCTGGGGATTAATCAACTCTTTATGGGAAGACTGGACTTGGAGTCAGGGCAGGCACAGCGGGGTTCCGTTCTGCGGCAATGAGGGGGAAGCAAGCCTCAGTCAGAAGAGTCCTGGTGGTAAGAGTTGGTTGGTAATGTAATTAAATAAAAGTGGCTGAGAATAACCCTGGCAGACCCGTTATTTCAAAAGGGGAAAAGAATGCATTGGGTCTTCCTTTAGAATCCAGAAATGGGCTTGAATCTATGTGGAGTGGGTTTCTTTGCCACTTTACTTTTCCTTAAGAGCTAGAGAGAAAGCTGTGATGAGAGAATCAAGCGAATGGATTCTCTGTATAAATCAGTGCATCATTACCAATAGTGGAAATTGTGCTTCAATATTGTTCCTGAGGACAGCTGACAGACACAACTGAAACACCAAGTAGTATGAAATATTTACAGCTTTATGACGGGGGGGTTTGAGGGGAAACAACCCTTTTATCAGGAGCTACTTTTAAAAAAATCTCACAAATTACTTAGATGTTTCCATGTTGCACATATATGTGCATTATGGTTAGTTTTATTAGACTTACATGTCAAATTAAATAATGAAGGGACTAGCATCCTAAATGGTTGTCCCCAAAACATTTATTCACCTGTGTCAGGAGAAATAGAGTATAAATTCTGAGTTAATTTGCCTACGTATCCCAACTCGTGCAATCCAATGACATAATGAGAGTAATATACATTTTTGACATATCATTAACATCTTTTGATACGTTATAACAAATTATTCTGCAGAAAACAGTCAAACGGGTTCGCACAGCAAAATTCCAGGAATGCCATATGCTAACTTGTCCCAACTTCATAAGCTAAAATTGGAAGTGTCAACACGTTAGATCAGCATGATCCAAAACTGTCACACATCTCGAGACAAAGCTAAATCTTCTTCTACTAAACGGATACAGCTCATCATTCCAAGACCAACATTGTTCATGCAAATGACTTCTAATAAACTGAAAGCCTCGGCTAAGCTTTTTGATATGGGAGCTGCCCGCTGATGTGGGAAAAGATGGGCCAAGCTCTCCCCGCACCCACACCTTGTTGTTCTTTTGGGGACGGCCAGGCCCCTCCAGATGGTGCGCTCCAGTCAGGGGCATAGCTTTGGAGAAACTTCAACAGACGAGGGCTGTAATGTCAGGATTTTGCTGTGCGTCCCCTTCCCCCCCCTCTCCTCCGTCCCCCCCGCCGTTCCCAGGGTAGGAAGGTGCTGAGATGGAAGCCGAGGGACGCCCGCCCACCTGCCACCACCTGTTCCCTCCTCGGCCTCCGCTATAAATGCTCTTCCCTCCAAGATGCAGCAGCATCCCTCCTCCCTCAGCGTCTGCGGAGGAGGCTGAGCTCCCACCGGCCGGGAAAGGGGCTCGGGCTTCCCAGGGGACTGGAAAAGCCTCCCCGCACACTCCGTTCTGCCCCGGGAAGTTCTGCCCCAGGAAGCCTCCCTTCTCTCGTCCACCTTCTCGCCGGGAACATGACTTTCTCCTCGGCCTCGGCGTGTCCCCTCACTCCGGGCGAGTGAAGAGACGGACCTCCGGCCGGCTACCCTCCGGGAGCGCAGGAGGCGGCACCCCCGCGCCTCCCGCCGCGAACTCGGATTCCACGCGAGCTGCTGCCGCGGGTGTCACTTACTCGCCAGGAGGAGCCGCTGCACAGACCAGCCCGCGCGCACCCGCTCCGTCCCGCGGCGGGGGCGGGGGGATGAAGTCCTGCAAGCCCGGCCTCCCCGCGGCCGGGGCGCGCGCCCGGCCCCCCTGCGCCGCCGGCGGCGCCGAGTGCGCGTGCGCCGGGCGGCCGGAGAGCGCGTGCGCGTGCGTCGGGGCCGGGACCCGGCGGCCGGAGAGCGCGTGCGCGTGCGTCGGGGCCGGGGCCGGCGGCCGGAGAGCGCGTGCGCGGGGGCCGGGCGGCCGGAGAGCGCGTGCGCGGGGGCCGGGCGGCCGGAGAGCGCGTGCGCCGGGGCCGGGCGGCCGGAGAGCGCGGCGCGCCGGCGGCTGGCGGCCAACGCGCGCGAGCGGCGCCGCATGCAGGGGCTGAACACGGCCTTCGACCGGCTGCGCCGCGTGGTGCCGCAGTGGGGCCAGGACAAGAAGCTGTCCAAGTACGAGACGCTGCAGATGGCGCTGAGCTACATCATGGCCCTGACCCGCATCCTGGCGGAGGCCGAGCGCTTCGGCGCCGAGCGGGACTGGGTGCATCTCCACTGCGAGCCCCTGGGCCGCGGCGACCCCTTCCTCCCGTTCGCGGGCGCCAAGCTGCCGCCGCCGGGCGAGGGCGAGCCCTACGGGCAGCGGCTCTTCGGCTTCCAGCCCGAGCCCTTCCAGATGGCCAGCTAGGGCGCGCCGCCCCGCCGCCGGGGCTGCTGGCCCGGGATCGAGCCCCGGAGCCCGCCTCCCCCTTCCCCTTTCACCAGAATCCCGCAGGTGACCTTTTGGTGACCAAGGATGCATTCTGAGCATAAAAATGAGCCAACGTTCAGGTTTACCTGATTTTGCATCCCTAGGCGATGGACATGGTGATTTGTCTCTCCCCCACCCCCTTCTTACCAGTATTTTGCAGATGTCATAGATGGATCTTGTGAATGGTTTTGATTGCTGTGAAAATAATTCCCGCCCCCCCTTTTTTTTTTTTGGACTACTTGGAGGGAAAACCATCTAAAGTAAAAAAATAGAACTAGACTATCCTGCAGCGTTAGTCCTCGGAGAAAGGATCACTTCCTTACACTTTGTAAGTTTGTACTGTGCGGGTGAAGTTACAGTATCCGTTCCTTGCATATGCTTAACACATAGCTACTTTCCTGTCGTGTAAATGCCTTTTGCTTAGGGCGTTGTGTGCGCATGCATGAAGTAGACTCTTTCTCCCTCCCCACCCAGAGTACATGGCTGTGAATGTTCTGTATTTTTTAAAAACTGTGCATACATGATTATAATACAGATTTTGTAAAATATGGATAAAAACGTGAGTCTGTTCTTCGTGCCAGGTGCCCTGCTAGTTCCCTGATGGCACTAAAGGCCTAATTGGGGTAATGATATTGAGTGCTTCCCTGAGCAAAGATGTGGAATATTTAAATCTAATCACACCAATGGTAAATGTGCTGTTTTGTAATACTTCCTTAAAAAAAAAAAGGCAAACTGAGGCTAGTACACATAATTCATGTGAAAGTTTTCTCTGTAACCTTGAAAATAGAGATTTTTCATGTTTTTTAATGATTAATTAAAATAATATTTAGCTTTAAGTAACTATACAGTTCCTCAATATTTTGTTTTCCATATTGAGCCCATTACTATTAACTCCTTACAAATACCCCAATATATATACATTGTTCCTGTTTGTTTATATATACACACATACATACAAACTATCACTGAGAGGAATTTTAAAAATGTTCTTTTTGGAAGTAATTTCCTTTTAATCAGCACAAGTTGAGCAATAAGAGCTTCACTACCATGAAGGCTAATCAAGATGGGAATAAAAGAATACACATGGCATTTGTTTGAATTACTTTTATAAATTTGCTTACCCATTAGACGAATAAACCAAACCTTAATGTAAAGAGGGACGTTGTGGTCAACAGCACCGAATGCATTTGGGAGAATGTCCTGCTAATAATTAGAGTAAGTAGGATTCTTAAGTTACCTTTGGACCTTGTCACAAGTCAACAAAAAATGAGATTCCCCTAAACCCTTGGTATGGATTCCAACGCCTAACATCAGATACAACCCTCAATTTGCAAAGTATCTACAGAGAGTCTTTGTTAAAATGTTTACGTTCTTAGTTATGCTATTTATCAAAATCCATTTGGTTGGTAAGGAATGGGTCTTCCCCAGCACATAAATTTAAATTTACACAATCAGCCGGACCGGTTTGGCTCAGTGGATAAAGCGTCGGCCTGTAGACTGAAGGGTCCCGGGTTTGGTTCCGGTCAAGGGCATGTGCCTTGGTTGCGGGCACATCCTGAGTAGGGGGTGTGCAAGAAGCAGCTGGTCGATGTTTCTCTCTCATCGATGTTTCTAACTCTCTGTCCCTCTCAATTCCTCTCTGTGTAAAATCAATAAAATATATTAAAAATAAATAAATAAATAAATAAATTAATTTACACAATCACAAGTGTATCCCTAGAAATCCATTGAGAGACTAACGATAAGTTTCCCTTCTGATGTCTGGTAGGAAGAAATGGAAGAGGGTTGAGGACTTTGCTTCTGAACTGCAAATTAGAGAGTAAAATGTTTAGCCTCAACAGTCTTCGAAGACGCTACTGTCCAACAGGCAACGCAGTTCTGGGAATGAGGATGCCAGCGCCCTTTTCTGGTCACACTCCACTCTCAGTGGACTAATGACAAGGCTCGAGCTTCTGCTGCCTCACTGTGTGGGTCCAATAGCTTAATTAGACTTAAAAGCTTTCATCAATAAACCCAGTAAATTGCCGAAACCGGTTTGGCTCAGTGGATAGAGCATCGGTCTGCGGACTGAAAGGTCCCAGGTTCAATTCTGGTCAAGGGCATGTACCTTGGTTGCGGGCACATCCCCAGTGGGGGGTGTGCAGGAGGCAGCTGGTCGATGTTTCTCTCTCATCGATGTTACTAGCTCTCTATCTCTCTCCGTTCCTGTCTGTAAAAAAGCCAATAAAATATTTAAAAAAAAATAATAACCCCAGTAAATTTGTAGAGTTTGAGAATGAATAAAAGCAGTGTTAATATATATATATATATATATATATATATATATATGTATATAATGTTCACATCCCCCTGCCGGGACTGAATAAATATCTTGTAAAAGAGGCCTCAGCTATAAACAATATTTCTTTTATGGTTATTAACAGCTGTTTCTTAATGAAATTGAACAACTTAATTAAAATGATGGGATTCTATTCCAATGCCTCTCCTTCCCCCAAAGGAATGAGAATGTTTCTGTTCAATACCGTGCCTTCAGCTGCCTGTTTCTATGCTCTGAGGTGAGGCCTGGGCCTAGATATTTTTTAAATGCTCCCCAGGTGATGTTAATGGGCTCAGGGCTGAGAACCAGTTAATTAAACCGTGCCTGCTATGACACCGTTAACCTCATCACCATTCTTTCTCTGTATTTGTAAATGTTAAAAAGGGTTAGGCTTTCTCAACGGCCAATGCAGCCAGTTCCTAAGATGACGAGGTGCCCTTTATGTTAATGAAGATCTAAAATTGCTGCTAGATATGAGCCAGATAGCCCTTGCTTGGGTTGTGGTTAAGAGAGCTGCAGGTTTCAACAATGAAGGCCCAGTTCACTTGAATTATACCACCTTACAGTAAAAGTGACGTGCTGCCCAGCCGGTATAGCTCAGTGGCTGAGTGTCAACCCATAAACTAAGAGGCCACGGTGTGATTCCCTGTCAGGGAACATGCCCGGGATTTCAGGCTCAATCCCCAGTAGGGAGTTTGCAGGAGGCAGCCGATAGATATCTCTCATCGGTGTTTCTCTCTTTCTTAAATCAGTAAAAACACATTAAAAAGAAAGTGAAGTGCTGTTTTTGGACTGAATTTGGCTAGACTCTGCTCTATGTTTTCTTTGGGTCCCGCTAAAGATAGCTCTTTTTACTACCGAGGAGGTGAAAGAAATTTCAAAGTGCATGTAAGACCATAAACATATGACCTATCTTCTCAGAATGTATACCCTTCTCTCTGGTCATGAATACACTATGGATACAAGCTCCAACAACCGTTTTGTTGCATTAACACGGGCGTTTGGTTTGCTATTTCATAATGAATACCTGAGCTGAGAGAAAACCCCTGACAGCAAGAACTTACCCATCTCACACTTTTAAGTCAGGGAACAAAAACAAAACAAACCCAACAATTAATTGAGAATAAATAACATTTTATTTAATGAATACAGAAACAGTCCATCACATCCTCTAAACTGCTTTTTAAAACATCCATTAAATAACTTTTTAAATTCTTAATTTTCTTTTTTCTAGTTACAAAGTTCCCAAACAAAATACAACCCTCAACAAATCTTTAAGATAAGCATGACTAGAAAACAGCAACGGGTGTCATGGAGATGACGTGGTCTACTGGAACACAGTTCCATAGCTTCTGAACAAAGACACAGTTGATGCTCACCAACGTTTTGGCTTAAGCCATCAGTTCCACAGACTATCTAGCATGCATGATGCAAAGGAACAGGAATAAAAGCCAACGGTTTTCTAGCAATAAAAGCAAAATATACAGTTTATGTAACTCACTCTGATTACTACATTTCAAAGTGACTACTATAATGATTTTTCCATTAGGATTTCAATAACCAAAAAGTACCTTAGAAAATAAGTTGACTCAAGCTTCCTAAGATGGAAGCACACCATATTTGTGAGCTTTCTGGGGCCTTGGGTGTTTTCAAGGGGAAAGAACTCATACAGGAAGAGAAAGGAGAAGTGTAAGAGGAATCACTTGTTCTGATTGGATTAGGTTGGCTATGGATGCTCCACGACTCCTTACTTGGTGTGTGTGTGTGTGTGTGTGTGTACACGCGAATACATTCCTAGGGCAGGAATACATCCTCTGTCAGTCCTTATGACTGAAATGAATCACCTGGGTTAAATTCAGACTTGATGTAACTGTGAATGGGAAAACAGAGACCAAAATATATGCTCGTTTTGAGGGTCCATATCTACCTGTTACTCTAACGCTGATTCCTCCCACTGTAGGCCACTGACATGCTAGCATGGAACATTTCTTCACTGTATGATGGCGCTGAGTGCTTCAGCCACAAAGGAACACAGGAACGCATTTGCTATTTCTCTGTGCACTGCCAAGTCATTTCCCCCCCCACTAGCTTCAACCATAGACACAAGAACCAGAGTTCCCTTTGGCTATTCTTGCTCATGCCACAATAAAATTCCCCGGAATCTGCCTGCAGAAAGCAGATAGGATGTTTCCTGAATTATTTTTTTTCCATATTTTTTTTTTAACTATACCATCTTTGGAGGAAGATTTTGCCATTGTGTATTATCCTGTTAAGACAAAATAAAGTAGTGAGGCAGGAAAGAAATGTGAACCTTTAAAAAACAAATTAACTACTTACTTAGAAAAAATATTTTTAACATTTCCCTTGGAATTAAAAAAAAAACCTGCTACTACTTTTTATAGGGTCTCTAAAATAAACTCTTCATAAATATCTATTTATCCTATCCTTCATCCTGGGAAAGATTCAAGCATTTTGTTTATTTTATAGATAAAGAAACAGTTACAGGAAAATTGGAAAACATGTCTGAAATTTATAGGAATTATTAAAATCCTAATGCTATTAAATATTTTACAGATTTTTATCTTGACAGGGGGGGTAATGAAGAGAGAAGGGTCTATCAAGAAACTTAGTGCTAAGGGTTGAAAAAAGTAAGTGAAAATTCATCAGAAAAGAAGATAAGGTATCTGAAATCAAAATACTGAAAAAATATTTCATT
The DNA here is from genome assembly GCA_036971965.1 of Nyctalus aviator. NCBI lineage: Eukaryota > Metazoa > Chordata > Mammalia > Chiroptera > Vespertilionidae > Nyctalus > Nyctalus aviator. Next base: position 35,620,072 of record CM072933.1, on the reverse strand, counting down.
TACCGCCAAAACCGGGTTGGCTCAGTGGCAGAGCATAGGTCTGCGAACTGAAAGATCCCGGGTTCGATTCCAGTCAAGGGCATGTACATTGGTTGTGGGCACATCACCGGTAGGGGGTGTGCAAGAGGCAGCTGGTTGATGTTTCTCTCTCATCGACGTTTCTAGCTCTCTATCTCTCTCTCTTCCTCTCTGTAAAAAAAATCAATAAAATATATTTTAAAAAATATTTCATTTACCAATGTGCATTAAAAATATAGTTGCATTCAAATTATGTCATTTGAATTGCAGGGTTTTAACTCTCCTTTAAATACACAGTAAAACCATCTATACTGTGCACACATACAAATTTAGTAATCTTTTGTGTAACTGATTATGGTAATGACTTCTGTAGTCAATACTAGTGCATAGATAACTGCCTTCTTAAACCACTAACTGGGAAAATGATAAGAACCTGCCTCTCGTTTGCAGATAACTCACTGAATCTGTGAAGAAATATCAAATTCCTTGGAATTTTGGATCATTGAGCAATTCCTTTTTACCATATAAAAATAATTCATATTTCTTGTGGGAATTAGAACACCTAGTATTGTGACAAAACTGTACTTGTGTATCCATTAATTTCCAATATAAACTTGTCTCAAAAGTCTCACTTTTTAAAGTGTCTGCTTGCAGTTAGGAAGTAGAATACATTTTAACCTTAGATTGCTAAAGGACATTCACTGAGAAGTCTATTGAATCTACTGGGTATTTGAGAAAGACCAAAACTCAGTTATCTTTCTGTTGCTCTAGAGATATTTAAGCAGGTTATAATTTATGTAGTAATTTATATAATTTTTAAAAATCCTTTTTAAAGTGTCAAATACCTTTGTACAGTAAAAAAGTCTGTTCTATTATAGTAAAAAAGTAATTTTTAAACTTGAACAATAGAACTGTTTCCTGCATTTGAAAGAAAAATGTACACTTATTTCAATTCAGCCTTAAAATGTTTTCAAGTAATGTTAACACATTTTAATTTTTATTATTAGGGAAACATTTTCTATTCACTTATATATTAAAATCTTCTGGCAAATTAGTGTTTATACGCCTCTGTAGTACAGAGGACATTTTCTTTGTGCTTACTCTTAACTTTATGGCACAATTCTCAGAGGATTGAAAAGTGTATTCTTTCTCTACTTCTTGCATTTCAAGGCTATCATTGCTCTTTGGAGTTTGATATGGCCGTTACTTACACTTTAACAAAAGGCAGTGTGTTTATGGTTCTATAATACCAAGTATGCTAACTAATATGTCATTAGGCATATTAGTTAGCATACTAACTAATAAGAGGCAAACATTTTTAAACAAATATGCACATTTTTGCACCACACAGACTTTTAAAAATATAATATTAGCAACTTTCTTTTAGCATATTGATGACCACTGCATTGTCAAGGTTTAGAAGATGCTTGGCATTCTTTAAGCAAAGCTTTAGTAATTAACTTTTTGAAATATTGATCCACTGAAGAAAAAACAATTAATGGTGTAAAGGAGTTCAACAAACTCTCCTGCAATCTAAGTGACTGTACAACTTACTGGTAAGGCACATTGATTTTCAACTCAACCATCATCAGAAATACTTTGAGGCCAGTTAGCCAGGGACCCTGTAAGGGACCGTGAATAAAAGTCATGACAAGTAACTTGGTCTTTTAGTTAATGATCAATTTATAGGCCACATACAAACAGACGCAGGCTAGGATCTCAGCATGGAAGGCACTTTGGGATTGTGGGGAGGAGGCGGTCCGGAGGAAGCTGCTGTGATCAACAAGGACAATGTGGGGGGCTGACCCAGTCAGTTTTCTAGACCTCCTCTCACAGCCTGGTTTTTTTTGGTTTTGTTTTGTGTTTTTGTTTGTTTGTTTGTTTGTTTGTTTGTTTTTGTACTTTGTTGGCAATTCTATCAATGAGTTGCTGATGGGAGTAAGAAAGCAACTGCTTTTAGAAATGCAGTGCCTCTGAGAAGTGAAAGGACTCTCAGGCATTCAGAATTCCTTCAATTGGACTGCTCCCTTCTGAACATCAAGCCAAGATGCATGGAACTGGAGCTAGGCCATTTTGGATCATGAAGCATGCTGACACGCTGACAGGGAAGGGGTGAGATGGGAAGGGTTAGAGCAGGGGGTTAGAGGACATGGGGTACAGGGCATCTGGGGAGAAAAACACAGGAGGGGAATACATACCGAAAGGACCCTAGACATTCGTTAGCTCTGACACATCATAGACACAAAAAAGGGTGGAGGAAGTCTTTCATCTCCTCTTATTGGCTGTTTTACCTGGATCCCATTGTTGGATCATCATCCAATCAGGCGTAGTACGTTTTCTAACTCAGTCATGAATTAAATGGGTGTTGCTGGGTTCACTTGGGAATATAGTAGTGGGTGATAGGTGTGTAAGAAATTTTGTTCTGAGTTTTAAACAACCAATTTACAAGTGAACATTTAGAAGGCAACCTATGCACCATTTGAGAATTATCCAAATTAACCCATCCTTACGAAAGTCAGCTTTTGATTCCTCTGGGAGTTACCCTCCATGGTATGTGTGATGCAGGGCTATAGCGCTACCACTTCTAGTCTCTTCACCATTTAATTTCTCATTGGCTGCCTACAAAAGCTAAGAAAGGAATAGAAAGAGAAGAATGCATTGAAACCAGTTCCACTATGTGGCAATTCTGATTAAAACCTTACTTTGGTGCCGAAACTGGTTTGGCTCTGTGGATAGAGTGTCAGCCTGCAGACTAAAAGGCCCCAAGTTCGATTCCTGTCAAGGGCATGTACCTTAGTTGCGGGCACATCCCCAGTAGGGGGTGTGCAGGAGGCAGCTGATCGTGTTTCTCTCTCATTGATGTTTCTAACTCTCTATCCCTCTCCCTTCCTCTCTGTAAAAAATCAATAAAATATATTAAAAACAAAACAAAAAAAACACCTTACTTTGGTGCAGGGCACTATGTTTCAAAGAGACGGCGTGGTTTTAATGGCCCATTTTCTTTCTCACCGATCTCCATGTCCATGACTGCATTATAAAAATCCCTCCGTTCTTTGGAGAGAAAGGTGCTTAGGGGATCGGCACAGTTTTTTGAAACAAAGAGCTAGATGCATTGCACCAGCTTTCACTGGTCCGTTTTTGCACGTTTATGAGGTTCTTCTGGGGTTTCATGAACGATACATGTCTAATGAACATTGGACCAAATAGTAGGGTCTAACGAGGCCAAAGGGCGTGTTTATTCTACTTTCCAGGCAGGCACTGCATGGGCAACAACGGGGAGTGCGTTCTTCACCGATGCCAAGCAGACGGCTTTATGGCATCGGCATCCCTCTGGACATTTCTGGATACGTTCTGACGTGACCTTCCTGAACCTTTGCTTCTTGTTCTTATTGGGATCACCTGGGAAGCTTTAATGATACTGATGCCTTTTAGGCCACAGCTTCCTGATTTGGAGTTGTGACCTGGGCACCGGGATTTTTAAAAGCTCCCCAGGAGATCCTGACAGGCAGCCAAGGTGAAGAACCACTCCTCTACACTCAATTCACTTTATATCAGAAACATATTGGTTTACATAGAATTTGAAAGTTCAATTTAGGTCAATAAATATTTATTGAGTACCTACTCATATAAGGTACACAGCAGACTTTTGACACAGCCCATACCAACAGGAAGCTAAAATCTAGTATAGGAAAGACTGGGCTAGAGCAGAGGGAGGGGGCAGGCAGGTAGAGAGAGGCTGTGCTTTACATAAAATACTATACAAAGTGCTCTTCTTCCATCGAAGACATTTGCTGTAAGGTTTCAAAGAAAAATAGAGCTGGCCCTAACTGGTTTGGCTCAGTGGATAGAGCGTAGGCCTGCGGACTGAGGGGTCCCAGGTTCGATTCCGGTCAAGGGCATGTACATTGGTTTTGGGCACATCCCCTATGGGGGGTGTGCAGGAGGCAGCTGATGGATGTTTCTCTCTCATCAATATTTCTAACTCTCTATCCCTCTCCCTTCCTCTGTGTGAAAAATCAATAAAATATGTTTTAAAAGAAAATAGAACTGCATTCGGTTGGGGTCTGGGGAGTCAGAAGACATTTCACAGAGGCAGTGGTCTCTGACATGGCTCTTCAGGAGCAGGGAAGATGCCCATAGGTATAGACAGGTGAAAGGGAGGCCTGTGGCTGCAGAGCAGGGGCCAGCGTTGAGTGTGCTGCCCCCTCGGGGGTGTTTTCTGAGTGACAGGTGAAGAGCGTTGGGATCATATTGGAGCAAGCCTTGAATGTCCTAAGGCAGAACAGTTGGCACCGGAGTGAGCTCCAGAGAGCCACTGGGGGTTTGAAATTGGGGAATAATATGACCGGAGTAGTACTTTGCGAAAAATGAGCTGATGCTGAGATTTGGGCTGGATTTGAGTGGGGGAGAAACAACAGGATTAGAGGCCAAAAGGCCACTTAGAAGCATTTTATCATAATTGAGGTCAGAAGTATTGAGGGAAATTAATAAAGTCACAAAGGTGACTGCAGGGGGATAGTAAGGAAGGGCAGATTGTTAAAAAAAAAAATTAGAATTAGCAGGACTTATGAATTGATTGGATAGAGGAAACAGAAAAATAATTTGGATCTTTTTACTTGGATGACTAGGTGCATTAATAGAAATTATTAAACTAGGTTGAAGAATCATTTACAAAAGGGAGGATGATGGGATCTGCTAAATATGTTGAGTTCAAACGTATCCTGGAGAACTACAACTTCTTATATAAGTATTCCTCATTGAAATTGAATTCTCAAAGAATTCTCAAAGCAGGGCACCAATTTATTCAACTCAGTGGTTCTCAGCAAGGGGGGTTCTGCATCTCAGAACATAAGGCAATGTAGAGAGATGGTTTGAGTGGCCACAACCTCAGAAGGGGCTGCTATGCTACCGGCATTTAATGGGTGGAGACCAGGGATGCTAATAAGCATCCCCATGTACACAGGACAGTTCCCCCAAACAAAGAATCATCCAGCCCCAAATGTCAATAATGCTGACCTTGAGAAACCCCGCTTTACATAATCCAGTAGCTCAATTTCAAGTGTATGTGTGGGTGTGTGTGGTGTGTGTGTGTGTGTGTGTGTGTGTGTGTGTCTCATATTTTAGGTTGCACAGTGCCATCTAATGGTCAAATATAATATTTATCCCAGCTCTGGAACACCAAAAGGCAGCCCATTTCAAAAAAACATTCAGAAAGCTAGGACAAATAAAGATGAAAGCTATCCTCCCGTGGGAGAACTGTCTAGGGTTTGCAGAAATGTGATGGGGAGGCTGGGTGTGCAACTGTGAGGGAGCCATCCTGGAGTCAGAAAGTTCTCTTTGGTTATAGGAGATTTCATAACAGACGCCAGTAGGGAAATAGAATGTCTTACAGGATGCATTCTACATGAAATGCATGCTATTTTATTACAGTTGCCCATATTGTTAGCAATGTTTCTGTATACATGAAAAAGGAAACAAAATCTAATAATTCTGCTAAATAATTGACTGAAATCTTGATTCCAGTCATGAAAAGATAGGACGAGGAGAACTAGAAACTTCTATTTGAACATATATACACACATACATACATATACATATACATATACATATACATATACATATACATATACATATACATATATATCTGTGTATGTGTATAAGCAGCACTCTAAATGCCTTATATCTTACCTTCTCTAGATTGTAAGCTCCTTGAGGCCAGGAGCTTCCTATGTTTGTATATCTTACAGTCTCTAGCATAGCATCTTATATATACACAAATGACTTTTTGAGTGAATGAATTTCTTTTTATACTGGAAATCCTTGCCTTGAAGTGAAGAAAAATGCCAAGCCTTCCTAAGCAATAACTATTTGTTCACTCGTGTCATTTGTCGGCTGCGGGTGCCCAGCTCAGGGAACACCAGAAAAACGTGGGCACAGGGATCGGTAACAGATGCTTCCAGTTCACATCACTGGGGAGCAGACTGTGCTGTGATGGGCAATCCCAGGACAATTTTTGGGCTGGTGTGTGTGAATGGTAGATTTCTCTATCTAATGTAAGATTCATTCACCCAAAAAATATCTGTGGAGTGTCTACTTGTGCTAAGCACTCTTCTAGGCACTGGGGATATTGCAGTGAGCTTGTCCAAAAATCCCTTAAGTGGAAAGGCAGGTTTTGAATTGGTGGTTTAGAATACAGAGGCAAATTCCCCTTCCCTTCTACTTTCCCAGTTAGCATAATATTTCATAGATAGAAAAATGCAATTTGATTAATGACCTCCTAGCGGTTCACAACTACTAACTACCTCTCCTTGCACACCCACTGCTCTGCAGGGGCAAGTGAAGGACTCTCCTGTCACTTCCTCCCCTTGTTTGCATCTCTTTCTTCCTCACTGCCTCATACACTTCCAGACTTTGGGGGTGAGGGGAGGAGTGGGAGGGTCAGTATATTTATGGGCAGACAAAGATGATTCTTGCATAGTTTGCAAGTGGCCACTGAAGCTAGTCATTTTTAAAAAGTGTCCCCACACAAGATTTCTTATTGGCTGGTTTACTAGCAGCTCCGTAGTTCTCGAGTCTAGGGATATATAAATTCCACTAACCATTGTATTTTTTAAAAAATGGTGCAGACAGCTGAGTGGAGCCCTGTTTTGGCTATAGGATAAGTCCCCTGTGCAGTACTGAGTGTCGCAGTGATTTTGTTATCTCAAGCACACTTTGGCACCTGATTTTGTGGCTCAGTACACCCCGGGATAAGCAAAAATGCTTCTCCACGTATGTGACTTGCATGGCGTGACCTCCTAATGCTAAGTAGAAGCTGACTTAACGAAGCCACCGGAACTAAAGCTATGGATGTAATCAGTGAAAGGCGACGGGGACCTCCCATCTTCTTCCTTTTCATTGTGTGGTGAGTTAGTGAAACCTAAGGTCACTACTGTTAAACTCTTCTCAGTCCAAGCATATATGGCCCCTAATTGCTCCTAGGAGAGTCTACTAGGAGCAATCTACTACTAGGAGCGATCCAGTAAGATCTGGAACTACATCCCTAACCCAGCACGGGGCAGGGGAGCATGCTAGCTTTCCCCCAGAGCAGAGGGTAGCAGCGGCTTGACATCTTTGGTTCCTCTGTTATTGTCCTCTCACGTTTTTTGTTGGAATCTTTAGAAGGCACAGGCCCACCTCTCTTCCCCAGCGGAGACTGCAGGAGTCCGCCGGGGATTTACACAAAACACTCCTTGCTGCAGGCCCAGCAGGGTGGGAACTTACTCAAATCCAGTTGCTTGAGAAACTCTGGTTCTGGCTCACCCTCCTTCCTTCCCTCTCCACAGCCTGCCCCCTGACACAGCAGGCACCCAGACCTCCTTACAGTTCATCACTCTCCACCACGCTCTGAGAAGAGCACGAATACAGCATGGTGCTTTCCATGGAGGAGAAGGCAGAGAAAATGTCAAGTCCTTTGCTGGTGAGAGATCCGTAGCGACTGCCACTGGGCCGGATGGACATGGGCGGCGGGATCTGATGGTGCCACTGAGCTGGAAAATGAACCGAAGGACATGTTGCGATCAGAGGAGTGCACCGCAGGCGTGCGTTCTTTTGCCACGCCAGCACTTTCTGTGGGGTCTTGGGAAAGCTTTCACATGCATCTGGGTCTGCAATAACTCGTTTGTAAAAGAGAACAATGAAATCTTTCCTTCCCTGCCAGGAAGAGGGAAACTGGGCTAGTGATCTCTTTAACGCCTAATTGAAAAACCTGTGATTGCAATCCAGTAAGATCTGGGACTATGAGAAGGAAGAGTGGGCGCCCAGGTGATTGATCAAAATTATCCCCTCTGACCGACCTAGCATGGGGCCTGCGAGGGGCAGTGTAGAGAGGGCTGTAGGCTCTCAGGAAGTGAAGACAAGAAACCTGTGGAAATGGAAGCCAAAGGATGGGTCCTGACCTCTGAGAAGTACCCGCCCCATGCTCTTATCACCCTAATCAGCCATGAGTTATAGCAAGAAGACTGAAAAGCAATTACGTGCCATCAAGCACGGTTCAGGGCAAAAGAGAATGTACGGGGGATCCCATGTTCACCAAGCACTATCATAAGGAGACCCTGCTTTTAGCAGACACAACCAGTAGACGTGGCCCAGGGCTTGAACGAAATATCCATCCGAACTCCCAGTCTCCGCTGTTGTCTCTGATTCAGAAACAGTCTTTTGAGTAGGCTTTGGTGTGAAGAAAGGGAGTATCAGGCGAGGAATCACATTCTTATTTATAAATTGGTCCACTGTTCATTTCATTGTTTTAAATCAGTCTTTCAGAGTTTAAATACTTCTGAGTGAATTAAGATCAAACTTCGGAAGCTACAAAACCGAGGACAAAACTTACAGGGATTCCACGGGAAGAGCCAGCCCTTGGTTGCTAAGCCTCAGCCCCAGCCCACTATCCCTTAGCCTCACTCTGCTCTTGGTGAGATCGCACCCAGACTCCTATAATTGTTACTATTAAGAGAGAGAGAGAGAGAGAGAGAGAGAGAGAGAGAGAAGCCTACTGTCCGCATTCCTCAGACAGGCAGGAAGTGGGGTGAGGGACAAAGTGGACTGATTTTAGCCCAACTTTGCCATCCCCTTCTCCACCCACAAGTCCCAACTAAGGAAACAGCGCCTCCTATTGGTGCTGTAGAGTCAGGACAGGAACAAGGAAGCGGTGAGCCAGGACAGATTGAACTGGGAACTCCGCCACTGAGGGCAGGGTTGGGTGAGTCATCAGTCTCAGGGATTATTGGTCTGGAACTGGAGACCTAGTTCCTTCAGACAGGTGAAGCTTGTGAAATAGTGAAGGAACCTGGCCTAATTAACAGACATATCACTGTCCTCTCTCCATGACTTTCCCTGGGGAAAGTACATTAGAGTCAGCTTCTCTCAGAGTTGAGTTTCTTTTCGAGCCTAAGAATAAGGGAAGATAATCAGAAAGCTATATATTTCCTCTAAATAGTAGACCTAGGAAAATAGCAGGCCAAGTCTCCTCCACTATGGCACAAGAAAAAAAAAAAAGATGGTATATGCCTATGAATAAATAGCAGGGACCTTAGGTTCTAAACAATTATTATTTTTTTTGTTGTTGTTGTTAATGCTCACCCGAGGATATTTTTTCCACTGATATATACTAGTAGAGAGAGTGGAAGGAAGGAAAGGTGGGAAATAGAAAGACTGAGAGAGAGAGACATCAGTTGGTTGCCTCCCCTACACACCCTGACCAGGGCCAGGATTAAAGCTGCAACCCATGTTCAATTGACCAGGAATTGAACCCTTGACCCTTCAGTGCAGGAGTCAACACTCTAACCACTGAGAAGCACTGGCCGGGGCAAAAGAAAAAAAAAAGATTTAAAAACTTGCCTATGACATGCAGATGTTCAACCAATGCCAGCACACCTACCGTATATATCCAGCCGAGCGGTGCAGGACACGATACCGGCTTCGTTCTTTGCCGACAGGGTGTACCATCCGGCGTCTGACTTCTTGGCGGGCTGAATGAGGAGGCAGACATAGCCCGTCGTGTCCTGGTGCATACTGGAGAAAAGAAAGAATATGTTCCTATTGCATCTGGGGGCAGAGACGGCTTGTCAAGGTTTGGGCTCAGGGAAACTCTGGGGACACATCCAGTGCTGCGGTGTTCCTAGGCGGAGGGAAGGGGAACCCAGCTTAAAGCAAATATCAAAGCTAGCTTGAGGTAGAAGGAAGTGACAAAAGAGCCACAATTAACCCAGCGAGGCCGTGAGGAAGGCTGAGACCCGGTCTTGTTCTCCCGATTGCTCCAACTCCCCACCGAGGCAGCCCTACTTGTCACAACCAACGTCCAGAAAAATCTCTTTTCCAAACCAGGTTGGACATTTCTGCAAGAGCTCTGTTAGGAAGTGATGGAAAAGCTTGGTCCCAAGCCCAGAGGAACTGTTGGCATGGAGGGAGTATTTCTTAATGTAACCAACTGGGCATGTGCAGCATTTAGCTCAAGACAGTTCAGGAGCAAATGAGCATATTCTCCTTCTGTTTCCTCCGCATCAGTAGTTCTCCACCTTGCAATCCCGGATAATCCCACCAGGATTTCAGGCTGGGTTGAACCTGTTACCTTCATGTAGACCAGTGGCTCCCAATGTGGGGCACATGCCCCACAGGGGGGCAATTTGATTTTTAAGGGGGGCAATTCGAGAATGAGTCATTAACAGTGAATTTTTGCATTTCTTATGGCTTTAGGGGGCTCATATACAGTATATAAATATATATTGTGACATAAAAAGCATTTCAGTTCTCTATTATATGTTTTGAAACTTTATTTGCTATTTTTCATATCACTTCATATTCTTATTTTTTTAAAAAAACATTTCTTAGTAATTTCTTCCTCAGTACTTCAACTGTCCTTTCATGGTTTCATTTTTCTTTTTCATGGATGCAATGTTCTTTGGAAGCTTGTTTAGACCAAGTTAGTGGCCTTTTAGGCTTCTTCCACATGAATAGGAGTTCACTTTTTGAATAAGAATTATATGTCATGCCCTGGCCGGTTTGGCTCAGTGGATAGAGCGTCAGCCTGCAGACTCAAGGGTCCCAGGTTTGATTCTGGTCAAGGGCATGTACCTTGGTTGCGGACACATCCCCAGTGGGGAGTGTGCAGGAGGCAGCTGAATCGATGTTTCTAACTCTCTATCCCTCTCATTTCCTCTCTGTAAAAAATCAATAAGACATATTTTAAAAAAAGAAGAAAAAAAAAAAGGATTATATGTCAACAGGGAGGGGAGCATCAAGGTTTTAGAGATGCTTAGGTGGGGCATGGCCAAAAAAAGGTTGGGAACCACTAATTTAGACTCAGGTGTGAACTTGAGAATATTCTCAGTTCTTGCTTAAGTTTTACCAGAGAAAAATCCTGGCCTATATAGACTTCTCAGATGCCCAAATTCTTTAAAACCTGACAGCTGCAACAGTCCCTGGGACAAATTTCCTTGACTGTGAAGAAATAATTCTCAGTAGGAATTTCTGTACTCTAGCTGCCTTTGTTTGCTTGCCCCCTTGTGGCATAAAACCAAAGTGGCAAAGAAATGAAGTTGGTTAGGGAAGCACTGTAAGAAACTTGATCCTTAAAGTTACTTTAAAAACAACTGTGTGGTGATGATGGATAGAGAAGGAGTTTAACTGCCTTAACGTTTTGTTTTGCTTTATTTTATTTTAGCTTATCATCATCATAGAGGTTTTCTGGGTACTGATATGACTAAAGACACATGACAGAAACTATGCTTAGTCTTCATAAATTCTTTGTTCTTTTTTGTTTATTTGTGATTTTTAAAATCTTCACCTAAGAATATGTTTTATTGATTTCAGAGAGAGAAGAAGGGAGCAGGAGAGAAACATTGATGTGAGAGAAACATCGATTCATTTCCTCTCATGTGTGCACCGAACCTGCAACCTAGTTTATGTACCCTGACCGGGAATTGAACCTGCAACCTTTCGGTGCACAGGAAGATGCTCTAACCAACTGAGCCACCCAACCAGGGCTGTTTGTAATTTTTATAGGAGTTCATTCGAGCCAAACTGATGACATATGTTGGGAAGCAAGATCTCAAGTGCTCCTCTTTAGACCTTTTTTTTTGTATATATTTTATTGTTGATAGAATTACAGATGTCTCCTGTTTACCCCCCTTTACACCCATCCTCCCAGCCCCTCACATCTCCCATGTCTTCACAGTTAAAAACGGTGGGATGTTCATATGACAGACTACTCCCAGCAACAATGAGGAATAAACTCTTGATATGTACAATACCATGGACATAACTCAAATGCATTCATCTCAGCAGAAGAAGCCAGATTCAAAAGGCTACAGACAGATGTGGGCGTCCCTCTGAATTTGGGGTCCGTACCTGATTCTCTCTCTGGTGCCAGGGATGGTCTCGTTGTCCTTCTTCCAGTAGAACACGGGCGGCGGCATGCCTATCACCCGGCACTCCAGCCTCACCAGGTGGCCCTCGGGGACCCCACTGTTCTGCAGCTTCTCCAGGATCACGGGTGCTTTCTTCACCTCTTTGGCTGAACGAGAGAAGGACCGTTGTTGTGTGAACAGTAAGTGCCTGGGGGTTCATTTCTCAAACTCATTCTAGTCCTGGAATGTAGCAGAGTAGACCCCCACCCCCTTAGCTCCTCTTCAGAACACTTCTCTCTCCTCCAAGCGGGAGTCACTGCCTTGACAAAAGCTCCAGAAAGGATTAAAAAAAGAAACAAGGAAACCGTCTCTGCACACCCTGTCAGAGGCAACGCTCAAGGGTCTAGGTCTCACACAGAGGATGCAAATAGTAGGTGTGCAATTTAAGGAGTTCCCCTCTTTGCTCAGCAGTAAAGTTTGAGAAACAATATATTTTATGTGCTGCACATATCCGCTTTCTTTTATACAAGAGTTCATTTTGTAAAAGATATATTAATTTTCCTAAACTTTTTATTTGGAAAAAGTTTCTAGCTATAGGAAAGTTGAAAGAAGTATATACTAGTTTTTATTTTTATTTATTTATTTTTAAAAATATATTTTATTGATTTTTTATAGAGAGGAAGAGAGAGGGATAGAAAGTTGAAACATCAATGAGAGAGAATCATCGATCAGCTGCCTCTTGCACACCCCCCACTGGGGATGTGCCTGCAACCAAGGTACATGCCCTTGACTGGAATAGAACCTAGGACCTTTTAATCCGCAGGCCGACGCTCTATCCACTGAGCCAAACCGGTTTTGGCAGAAGTACATACTATTTTTAAAAATTATTCTTCCCAAGGAGGCTTTGAGGGGAGGCAGAATCAATTAAGACAAAATACCACAGATCTTGGGGTTCCAGAGTCAATATTTAAGCAAAAGAGCGGGGAAAAGTAAAAGTTGGCAATCAACATATCATTGCAGAATAAACTTGTTCTACTCTGTCGGTAAGAAGAAATCACGAGTGAGAAAAAGAAAAAGAAACTTGGGGGAACCAGCTACTAGTCTGGAGAGAGGATTAGCATGCTTAAACCACCCTGATTTCCTGTAGGAGCCACACCTGGGAGAAAACCCAGCACTCAAATTTGTATGCTCTGAAATTTAATTCTGGTTGGACTACTACCCTGAAGGGCTGGTACCATAAAGGTGACGATGACTTGTCCTGTTTTGCAGGCGTTCATTTTGTTACATCATCTTTTAAGGTAAAAAATTCGTTGTCTAGTTATGGACTCAACGTTTGTTGGGCACCTTCCATGATGCAGGTAGAGTCAAATGCCGGAGATCCACAGAAGAGGAGGTCAGAATCTCTGACCTTAGAAGCTCATAGTCTCTTCCGGGGGCATGGGAGTGAGCGATTACCGAGTAAGTGCTCTGAGAGCGTCTCCTGGCCTAAGGACCATGGAAACAGCGGAGGGTGGGCCTCATGGATCCTCTCTGCCTTGGTAGTGACATTTTAATTAAGCCTTAGGGAATCAGTAAGAGGTTTCTAGGCAGAGAAGGGCAGGTAGATGGAAAGGTATGGAAGCTTAAAGAGTGGGGTGAGGAAGAGCCTTGTGTGTTCCAGGAGTGATGAGCTGTAGGGCAAGTGACTTGAATTTAGTAATGCTCAGTTAATTAATTGGGTAATTAATTAATTAATTGATAAATTAACTATTAAAATGACTCATTTATTGCATGCATACTAGGCACACGGCACCCTATTATATTTTTAGCTTATTGATATGTCTTTGAAGCAATAAAGCAATGTACGAAATATGGCCCCTATTACTGTGAAGGAGAAACAGATTAGACTTGGTGGGGAAAAGGCCTAAAGAATTCTCTCAGCAGCTCTGCATATTTGGGCAATGACATTGGAAAGAGTGACGTTTAAGCAGCAAACCTTACCTACTACAGTGAGCTCCAGAGTAAAGGAATTCTGTCCCGTTTTGTTGGTAGCAACACACGTGTAGGTCCCCGCATCACGTTGAGTGAGAGGGTCAATGAGCAGAGAGTGGACTCCGGTCTCTCTGACCAGCATCTTGTGGGAGACATCTGGTAGCACAGGTTGGCCATTGAGCAGCCACGTCAGCTCTGGGGGTGGTAAGCCACTCACCTAAAAAAGAAACGGGACAGCTGAGGCAAATGAGAGACTGATGACAGGCAGATTGATTTGGTGGCTGAATTCTTCATCCTTATCTGGCACCAAATAGTGAAAGAAAACATGGAGTAGCAAAGAGACGTTGGGACAAGAGGAATCTGGATGAATGGCCATATTAATTTAAATTGTATAGTATTTTGACCCCAAATTCAGGTCATTATAAATATATATGCTTAAGTGATCAGCTGACTGGTCGACTAGCAGACCCACTGGTAGCTATGATGTGCAATGACCACCAGGGGGCAGACACTCAACATAGGAGCTACCGAGTGACAGCAACTGTGTAAAGTGTCCTCATTCTGGGAGAAGTTGGACTGCCAGTTTCATCCTGATCCCCAGAGGCCAGGCCAAGGGACCCCACCGGTGCACAAATCCATGCACCAGGCCTCTAGTTATAGAATAAATAAGAATGAAGAAGCTAAATAGACCTGCAGTGTCAGTTTCAGTGATGACATCTTGTTCACATATCTAATAAGTAAGAAGAGCCGAGTGAAAGGCAGACATTAAACCAGTGTTCCCAAACCTTGCTGTGTATTATAATCACGTGGGAAGCATTTTAAAATCCTGATGCCCACTATTTAACATAGCAATGTTAAGTCAGACTCTCTGGGGATGGGACCCAGGCATGGGTATCTGTTAGGGTTTAGGGTGATAGAAGTAATAGTCAATCCCAAATATTCTTTAGGCATTCATTGGGAGAGCAAGAATCACCAAGAGAAATGGACTTTATGAATGCTTACCCGTAAGCCTTTACTAACTTGCATATAAATTTTCCATCGTACTCTGCATCTTTGTCAAGGCAGATGGGATGATTAAACTTCTCTTCATACTGAGAGATACCCAGGCTTCCTAAGTGAACCTCATTTCTGATCACAGAATTAGAATGTGGCATAGCTACAGGTGATGAATGTTGATTAGCATGAGAAACTAGTGTCTGTTTTCATAATTGCCTTGGAGCCATCTTTTTATGATTATTAATTTTAATATTTATTTATTTATTTATTTATTTATTTATAATTTTTATTTTAAAATATATTTTTATTGATTTCAGAGAGGAAGGGAGAGAGGGAAAAAGAGAGAGAGAGAGAGAGAGAGAGAGAGAGAGAGAGATCATTGATTGGCTGCTTCCTGTATGTCCCACCCTGGATGGAGCCTACAACCCAGGCATGTGACCTGACCAGGAATCCAGCTGTGACCTCTTGGTTTATAGGTCATCACTCAACCACTGAACCATGCTGGTCGGGCCATGATTATAATTTTTAAAAGGCTCTATCTCACAGCAAGTTGCTCCAAGGATGGAAAAGTCACACTTTTGGCTTTATAGTAATAAAGAGTTTCCAGGCACCATAAGGAAAATGAAATTATAACACCTCTCTGGTTGTCTTTTACAAACACAGCATTAACTCAATACAATACCATTATGAAAACGTAATGACTTAAGCCCTAGCCAGCTTGGCTCAGTGTGTAGGGCGCTGGCCTGCAGACTGAAGGGTCCCGGTTGATGGCATTACCTGGGTTGCAGGCTCCTCCCCGGCCTGAGCCCTGTTTGGGCTCATGTAGGAGGCAACCAACTGATGTGTTTCTCTCACACTAATATTTCTCTCTGTCTTTCCCTCTTTCTTTAAAAATCTCTTTAAAAATCAATGGAAAAATATCAAGTGAGGATTAAAAAAAAAAAGATATAATGATTTAAAACTTTCATGAAATACTTTTGTCTGGTATTAAACACTCTAAAAGAGCATTGTGGGTGGGTGGGGGAAAGTGATCTCTCGCTCTTCCCCAATCTCCTCTTCCTTGAAACAAACAAACAAATAAACAAAACAAATACAAACAAAAATAAATGCAAACAAGCAACTGCAAAATGTGAACCAATCTGGAACCAAGGATGGATGGGTGCTAGGGTCTACCTTACAGTCCAGCCGACAGAGGCGCCCCTCGTGAGCTACCATGTCCCCAGGAGCCTGCAGGAAATGTGGTCGGAAAAAGCGTTCCTGTAGGGGCTCCTTGTCTCTTTCTTGTACTCGGGACCTTCCCCTAAAACAACAAAGATGTTCAGGCATTAAATATAGAAACCAGTTTACAAATTTATGACAGTAGGCATGCAGGCAAGAATATAGGGCCTGGAGAATTTTTTTTGGGGGGGCGGAAGGGCAGTGAGGGAGGGAAAGGGTGTTGCTGGGCCATAAACAAATGATAAATATAATATTTGTTAGTGGTGTGAAGCTCATGTAAAAAAAAAAACAAAGTGGTAAATATTTCATATGCTGTAGGATTATCTTGTGAGATCTGTAGTCAAATAAACAGGCTTTAGCTTCTTTCTCTCTGAAGTCATTCTGGGTTAAGTGGCTCAGCTCTTCTTGGGTTTGACCAGTTGTTCAAAAGTCTCAAAATAAATAAATATCTCAGTATTCAAGTTGAACCTCAAATGAGATCCAAAAGAGAAGTCCTGTTTATTGCCCAGAACAAGGCTGCTGCAATCCGTGTGTCTCTGAGTAATAAAATTTGACCTGCCTATAAATTATGGCAGACCATTAAGATTATCACGAATTTACTGGTTCAGACTGACCAACAGTAACAGCTGTTCTTGAAAAAGAGAGAGAGAGAGAGAGAGAGAGAGAGAGAGAGAGAGAGAGACAGAGACACACGAAGGTATAATGCAATGGTGGTGAAATACTGTATCTGAAATATGAATCTCTATTTTTGTTTCTTTGGTAAGTCACATTTAATTCGTCCATGTCAGCAACTATGGAATGCTTTGCTAAGATTTTATGGCCTCTATAAGAGTCAAGGAAATGCCATGATTTTTCCTCTTAGTGGTTAGTAAAATCAGAGAAGCAGAAAGCCAAGAGATTTATTGGAGAAAATTGGCATATTGGAGACAACAACAATAGTCAATCTATATGCATAAAAATCATTAACAGTTTTTTCTTTATTAAAGAGAAAATGGTAATTTAGTCTAAAGATCTGATTTATATGTACACAGTTGCCACTGGTTGTTACAAATTTTGAAGTATCAAAAGTGTGCTATAGACCAGTACTTCTCAAATTTAGTGTGCTTACGAGTCACCTGGGGATATTATTAAAATGTAATTCTGGGGTGGAGGGTGGGATTCTGCATTTGCAACAAGCCTCCAGGTGACACTGACCTCCAGGTGGAGAACTACACATTAAGTAATGGTGCTTGAGAGGGGCTAGAGAAGGAAGATTCATATTGTCTTTACCTGTGAGACTGACCAGCAGATGTTAGTCGACTGCGAATAGGCAAACTTTGTACCATTAAGTGGCCAGAGCAGCTGATTCTCCCCTAAGAAAATGAACAAGATTAAAATAAGAATTATATATTTTTTTCAATTTATATGAGTTTTTTCTGGACATGAACATTATGAACCTAACTATTATAAGTTTTCTTTGGGGGGATAAAAATATAATATGACTCCTTAAATCATTGTTCATATTCCAGGGGGAGGAGTTTTTAAGAACACTTTGATGACTTCCATTTTTAAGTTGGGAAACACAAAGAGCACAACTGAAAAAAAAGAATTCTTGTGCATTTAACATTATCTGCAGCCACACACAGAGATCATGGCCAAGTGTTCTTATACTTTCCTCAATAAAGATTACCTTCAAAATTAATATTTTAATAGAAAGAGTGGGTGAGAATAGAATTTCCTATTCCAATGGTAGTTGAACATATTTATTCAGCCATATCTTTTAGGAAAAGTTTAAGTTAATCTTATTCAGAAAAGGAAAGCAAAATATTATGGCCTTCTAACTTTTACTCCCCCCCAAAAAAAGGAGATTATGAGTTTGAGAGAGATTCACAAGACTTTGTGAAGTAATTTGCTTTTTCTCTAAATAACAAAAACAACAAATTCTTTGATGGATTAATTGGACTCTTCAGGAGGTTCACTGAGTTGATATACACAAGCGTAAGCCCAATAGGCTTGGGAAGTGTTCCCAGTGAATAGATATCACTAAGGCCCTTTGACAAAGGCTGAGGGGTTGAGGGACCCATCAGTGGCTAACTGGTCTTCTAAGTTGTGGTACTACGCTCCAGTTACACACAATCACACTGCTCCTCATTCATTTTCCTCAGTAATCCTGAGGAACTTGCACTTCTCAAGTGATCATTTATGACACCAACTGCTCCTTCCTCAGCATGCAGCAAAACTCTGCATCTCCACCTGGGGGTTGGCAGCCATGATGGTATAGTTGCCATCGTCATCACCAGTGGTGGACTCGATGTGCAGAGAACATGTCCCATCTCCTTCTCGCTTCATTTTGCAGTGCTCATTTCTCTTTGAAATCTGCTTCCCATCTTTGAACCAGTAGACCTGAAATAAAAGACAGTTAAGGAGGAAATACATTTCTCTGTACATCTTTAAGGAATAACGAAGTAGGGAGTAGGGAGAGGCAAGGGCTGATTCCCATCTTTATAAGTGACTCACCTCTTACGGAAGTATGGTAGCAACCATACTTAGGTAAAGACTGCTGTTTGAATTTTAAACCCTGCTATTCTGGCTTTGGCACTCGCTTTCTTGCTTAAACAATAGGGTGGTTGCCTCAGCTTCCAGATTGAGACCTGGAGACTAAGGCAATTTTCCTGTGCCTGTGGACCAGGACCGCAGGAGATTGATTCCCACTGACTCAGTAGCTTTAGGAGTAGAAACTGTAGATAACCTTTAGAGATTAACCGCTGAGCTCTGCTTCTGTACTATCTACTATCACAAGATAGGGCCACATTCCAATGTCCAGCGGGATGTGGCTGGGAATGACTCTGTGGGCTGTTCCCAGCATTTAGAATTTAGAATTCAGAACAAAGGAAAATTCTCGTGGTTTAGACCTTTAAAAGGACTGCCTACACCTGAAACAGTGTGGTCTTGTGGACTCTACCTGCGTGTGGTGCTCTCACGACCATCCTGGCCAGTTCAATAAATCATTGCCTGCTTTTTTTTAATCAATCATCAGCCTCCAGTGGTCTTATTTTGAACCCAGTGCTCGACCCCACAACATTACAAAACACTTAGAAAAATTGTAAAACATATTAAAAACAGTGTGATATGCTCCTGCACTTATACAATGCTTAAGTTAAAAAGTCTATATAATTTAGGATAGAGATAAAAGCTTTTGACTATTTTTATTGTACTTCATAATTACTTAAAAAGTTACCCTAAGACCAGACATGTTTTCAGAGGTAAAGAAAATCAGGAGCCTGAACTTTTCCCATTATTCTATTCCATTATAGGCTCAAGTCTTCTGCAGCTGCAGATCTCAGGACCTGGAATAGCTCACCTTGCTTGAAAGAATAGTGTGCTTTATTAATGCCAAGTAGAATAAGACCAGGATTCACTCACTAAATTTCTCATCTGGCTAAAATTTGAATATATATATATATGTATTTCTCAGGTTAAATTCTGTATGTATTAAGGAGCTCCCTAAAAGAGGGGAAGGAGGTGGGATTTAATACAGATTGCAGCTGCTCTCCTCTACATTTCCTGGTTACCTAACCATACATGCTAATTAGTCTTTGTGAAAGAAGAGTGGAGAGATCCCTTGCTGCAGCCATACTGGGTGTAAATCCTTCTCTCAGCCGACTGCCAAAAAATATGATGACTCATAGGATTTTTCAGCAGCCAGTGATAATGACATGACATTTTTAGCATTTATCAACCTAACAGTAATGATACAAATATAGCTCACTTTGTACAACAGGCACACTGGATATTCAATAAGTGCTAAGAAATATATATCAATTTGGCGAGAGTGATGATTGAGAGACTCAATAGCCCAAAACAGAGGATCATGACTAAGAAGGTTATTTTAACATTTTAATAAAATTCTAATTTACCCATAAGTCTGATTGGTTTTTGGCTTACTTAACAATCCTATTCCTGACTGCCTCTTTTAGTCAAATTACTAGATTTTGTTAACTTTCTGGTATTTTTTAAAATGTATGTATTTTTTATTGATTCAGGGAGGAAGGGAGAGGAAGAGAGATATAGAAACATCAATGATGAGAGAGGATCATTGATTGGCTGCTTCATGCACACCCTACACTGGGGACTGAGCCCACAACCCAGACATATGCTCTGATGGAGAATCAATCCCTGACCTCCTAGGTTCATAGGTTGATGCTCAACCACTGAGCCATGCTGGTGAGGCTTGGTGTGTTTCCCCCCCGCCCCAATTTTTATTTTATTGATTTTAAAGAGAGGTAGGAGGGAAGTAGGGAGGAAGGGGGAAAGAGATAGAGATAGAGATAGATAGATAGATAGATAGATAGAGAAACATCAAATTTATTGTTTCACTTATTTATGCATTCATTGGTTACTTCTTATATGTACCCTGACCAGGGATCAATCTGCAACCTTGGCATATTGGGATGACACACTAGGGTTCTGGTATTAGCTTTTATTCCCCTAGTAGATATTTCACTTGAGTCTGCTAAGATTTCTTGAGGTAATGTCTGCAGTTCTGTGTTGTTGCTTTGCCAACTGGCTGGTCATCTTCCCTTACCTTTGGGATAGGTATTCCAACAATTTTGCAGGTGAATGTGACTGGAGAGCCTTCTGTGACTCGAAAGTGCTTAAGTCTTTTGTCAAAGATGGGAGCAATACACTTGCCCGTGGGGATCTCATCGTGTTGGATTTCATCATCAGACTCATCAACGGGGGTACGTTCCAAGCGGAATTCAATTTCATTCATCAGTCTCTGCTCAAAGCTGGAAATTTTGTACTCCTGTCAAAATGGCAAACATACTTCAATTTCTATGGGTGAGGTAGAAGGTGTCATTAAAACATGCTTCAATTTCAATTTCTATGGGTGAGGTAGAAGGCATCATTATAATTTGAAGGAACAACTTTTTATGGTTCAGATGTTAGATTTATATTGTGGAATCCCAATAAACCAGACATGTGCCATTTCCAGTTCCTCACCATGAGCACTAAAGGAGATTTCAGTATCTCTACTATAATCCCAAACTGCCTTAGTGAGTCCCGATTCCTCACCTTGAGCATGGAGCCCCAGTAGAATCCTGTAGGGAATGGAATGAAGATGGAATGTAATTTCCACAACTATTATTAATGTCCATTTCAATATGTAGAACTGCCTATCTGGTATTTTGGCAAAGCTTTTCTGAATTGCATTCTGATGTATGTCTGCATTACTGATGTCCTGATTTCTACTGAACAGTCCCATCTGCATACTTGAGGAAAATCTGTCTCGAATAAATCTTTCTTGACCCCAATTAGGTCTTCATTGCATCTCTCTGCTCCTTTCACAACAAAACTACTTGAAACAATTTTATATTGTTATAGGATAATTTCCATGCCACATATTCTCTTGTTAACCTACACCAATTAGGATGGCATTCTCACTGTTCCACTGAAATTACTATTGTTAGGGTCTCCAAATTTGCCAAATCTAGTTGTCACTTATCTATTCTTACCTTACCAGACCTCTCAGATACAGATGGCTACTTTCTCCTTTTTGAAACATTTTCTTCCGTTGGTTTTAATGACACAATACTGGTTTTCCTTCTCTTTCTCTGGCTGCTCCTCATCAGTCTTCTTTGCTAGCTCCTAGATAGGTGATCTCATCCAATCCCTCAGCTTCAGATACCTTCGGTATGCTGATAGTCCTGTCTCCAAGCCTGGTCTTTCCTCAGAACTCATATGCCTAATGATCTACTCTGTATCATGAGAGTCATATACCCAACAATTTACTCTATATCATGGGTTGGGTGCCCAATGGGCATTTCTAACTGAGCATGGTCCAAACCATGCCCACTTGATTTCCATCTCCCAAGAGATGCTCCTACCCAGCTCTTTGTCATCTCAGGAAATGGCATTACTACTCATCACTTGGTTAAGTAGTTAAGCCAGAGTTTCCCCACATTGTCTTTCCCCCTCATTTCTAAAAACGTCCAACCTGTACCTTTGTAAAAATGAATTACTAGAAAAATGAAAATTTAAAAGCATTCAAAATTATTATGTTTAATAGACATAAAATTTCTCTGTCAAGTTACATAGAAATTTCTTAACGGTTACTCTCAATTTCTGTACTTATCCCAAGGTGGAGAGGGGACAGTTTGCAGATTGCCACAGGTCCTCAGACCAACCTTTGAGTACCCACTTAAACCCTAAATTTAGTACTTTTCCTCAATTCCTTTCACTCATTTCCCTATTATATTCTATAAAGCTTAAATGTTAACTCCCTAAAGGAGCCTTCCCAGGCCATTTCATTTAAAGTAACTTGCCAGCTTGTTGAGCATTGACCCTTGAACCAGGAGGTCATCGGTTCAATTCCTGGTCATGGCACATGCCCCGGTTGTGGGCTTGATGCCCAGGGGGGTGTGCAGAAGGCAGCTGATGGATGTTTCTATCTCTTTCTTCCTCTCCCTTCCTCTCTATCTAAAAACCAATGAAAACATATTTTTAAAAATAAAATAACTATGCACTCTAATTTCCTGTCTAATACCAATTGCTATCTATCTAGTATTTTTCTTGTTTGCTTGTTTCTTGATTGAAATATTGAATATCTCTAAGCACTGGAATGTTACTTTCATAAGAACAGAGATCTTGTTTATCTTGCTTATCACTAAGTCAGCAGCACCTAAATAGTGAATACCTGCCTCATAGCAAGTACTCAGGGAGTATCTGAAGAATGAGTGAATACATGAATGACATGGGGACAGCACTTGTTCCAACTCTACCACATCTTTGAGGAATTTGTTCTGATGATTTTATCAAGATGGGGCCTGATTTTACAGAATTTAAAATGTTTGAATTGGGGATTTAACACAAGGAACTACAGAAGCAATATGATGAAAATATGTATATGTTGTTATACTATAAATGCATACACACTGGTTAAATATTTGTTTTAGCAATACTACAAATTGGGGGGATGATGAGAATAGAACACTCAGTGAATTATTTTTAAAATATTAAAATAATTGAGAGCCCAGAAATAAACCCACATATAAGGGCAAATAATTTGTGATAAAGGAGCCAAAAATAGAGAATGGCGAAAAGAAGCCTCTTCAATAAATGGTGCTGGGAAAATTGGAAAGCCATATGCAAGAGAATAAAACTAGACTGCTATTTGTCTCCATACATAAAAATTAAATAAAAATGGATCAATACCTAAATATTAGACCTGAAATAATAAGTTACATAGGAGAAAACATAGGTACTAAACTAATGGACTTAGTTTTAGAGAGTGTCTTATTAATTTGACCTGAAAGACAAAGGAAGTAAAAGCAAAAGCAAGAGAGTGGGACTATATCAGACTAAAAAGCTTCCACACAGCAAAAGAAACCGGCAACAAAATAAAAAGGCAACCAACCGAATGGCAGGAGATATTTGTAAACAACACCTCTGATAAAGCATTAATATCCAAAATATATAAATAACTCATACAACTCAATAACAAAAAACAAACAATCCAATTAAAAATTGGGCAGAGGACCTGTATGGACACTTCTCCCAAGAAGACATACAGATGGCCAACATATATGAGAAGATGCTCTTCACCAGCTATTAGGGAAATGCAAATCCAACTACAATAAGATACTACCTCACACCTGTTAGAATGGCTATTAGCAACTAGATAAGCAATGACAACTGTTTGAGCGGTTGAGGAGAAAAAGGAACTCTCCTTCACTGTTGATGGGAATATAAACTGGGACAGCCACTTTGGAAAACAGTATAGAGATTCTTTAAAACATTAAGGCAAGAGTTATCATATGACCCAGCAATCCCTCTTCTGGGTATCTATCTGAAAAAATTGAAAACATTATTCATATGTTCATTATAACATTATTCATAGTGGCCAAGACATGGAGACAACTGAAGTGTCCTTCAATAGAGGATTGGACAAAGAAGATGTGGTACATATATACAATGGAATTCTACTCAGCTATAAGAAAAGATGGGATACTGCCATTTGTGACAACATGGGTGGATCTTGAGAATATCATGTTAAGCAAAATAAGTCAGATGGAAAAAGTCAATAACCACATGATTTTACTTATATGTGGGATTTAATAAAAGCACATTTTCAAAAGCATCCACTCAGTAAAAATTGCCCAACATACAATTATAAAATATTGTACATCCTTGGGTCCACTGGAAATAAGAGACAGAAACACTAAGGAAAACAGCATATGGTCAGGGGGAACTGGACCCTCCCTTCCAGCCTCGTTTCCAGCACTTATGCCACAAATTCCACAATATTTGGCATATGGTTTTGATTTAAATTGTATGTTTTATTTCAAAGTAGATTCTATCAATTCCCACGTTGACAAATAAATCAAGAGTTAGGTTACTAAAAATGTAAACCTGCATTAAAAAAAACACATCACCTTATAAATGCAAAAATAAATGACTGGAATAAGAAAACAGTCTATCTTTCTTTTATTTGATGATCACCTATGGCTTTCCTCTTCCTCCTTTAGTGTAAACACTTACTACCGGTAGTAAGCAAGGATTTGTACAGATTGAACCGCAGGATATTGCCTAATGGCTGCTTCACACGTTTCAACGATTGCAGAGATTGAGAGGAAATGGTGAGCAGACCTCCAGGCACATTGGATTGAAGGAGTCAGAAAAAAAGAAGCTTGAACCCAGTTCTTTAAAGTCTAGAGCATCTCAAGCTCAGATATTGAACTGTCTCAAAGATGTGATGGTGTCTGTCAAAACCAAGCTGAGGATTGCTCGAATGGGCCACAGACCATCTAGTCTCTCTCTCCTGCTTTGACATGTTTTATTTCAGGTAAACACTTGTAAAAAAGGTAAACGGAGTTAACTACGTGGTAATCAAGAACTTGAGATCCACGTGGATGGAGTTTACTACGTGACCTTCGGTTAACCTCACTGAGCATGTGATTTCTTTTGAAGAGTATGCATTTGCTTGGGGGATGTTTTGGTTTGAAAAGTTTTAGATCCAGAAAGCTGGACTCTTGCCCTACTTAATGCCTAAGCAAATGAAGATGACCTGGGCACCCGAAGAAGGTCTGAATGAAGCAAAATTATTTTCCTCACATTGAAACAAACCACCTGAACCCACCAATCTTACCTGCTGGTTGGATCTGACATCACTGAAATTTATCTTTTTCCCCAAGTCTTGAATCACTGCATTCTTAGCTTCACGGATGTAATCATCGTTCATTGGCTGGGGAGACTTTGCATTTTTCTTCATTAGTCCCTGGGATGGCCTGTAACATAAATTCACACCCAACACACCTGTGAAAAGCACTGGTCAGAGTAGAAAGAAATCAGTGTGGTTAAGATGGCAACAAGACAGCAGGAGTCGTTGTGTGCAGAGGTGGGGCACTGCACAGAGCATCTGTGCTAGTAGAAGTGTTTTTCAAAACATTTTGATTACAAAAAAATTATTTAAATTGATCATGCCCTTTGCCTTAAGGTGCTCACTATCCCCCAGGATTATTCAGGAATCCACTCAATGAGAGTCCTGGCCCAGACCGAGCTGCTGTGTATGTGTCCCTTCCTAACGGACGCCTTTTTAATGTGGAGAAACCTCAAGGACACTTACGTGGATGGTGCGCTTCTGGGCAGCCCCATGGCATTGGTGGGTGGGATGGCAGGGAGAGAAGGCAGGACGGAGCTGAGGAAAGCCACTGGGTTCTCAATCCGGCTGGTGGGGGAGACGGGACTTGGAGACACACAGCGGGGCTGAAACTGGTGTCTGCCGGCGGCGGCGGCGGCGATGGGAAAGGAGAGAGGCGGTTGTGCGGGCTCGGTTGGACCTGGAGGAGGGGCTGGCTCGCTGTGGACGGGAACTCCTCCTAGAGATTTGGTCTGCACGAAGGGGTGAGACACTAAGAGGCTCTCTTTGCTCACTGTCCTCTGCATGGTCTGAGGAGTGCTGCTCAGGGTGAACACCGGGGAGCTGGAGCGGGCCGCGCCTGCCGCGGAGGCGTTGGCGGAGGGGAAGAAGTGCTTGGGCCGGGCCAGGCTGAACGACTGCGACGAGGGGCTCTTCACGGCCCTGCTGGGCGACGTCCCTGCTGGGGAAGCAACGGAGTTCGAAACGCTCATGTGGAAGGGAAACTCCTTAGGAGACGAAGGAGACGGGTTCTGCAGCTGCTGCTGTTCCAGCAGGACCTGGTTGTGAAGCTGCTGGAGCTGGCTGGAGTCGCTGCGCAGGAGAGAGGGAGAGAAGAGAGATCATCACAGGGCATGTCCTGCGGGATTGTCCACCGACAACCGGAGCCGCCAGAAATCAGCGGATCCATTCCTTGTGAGTTGTCTCTCATTCTTTCTAGATCTGTTTTTATGGTCCGGAAGAAGGAGAAAGGCCAGTGCGATACATAACCCCGAGGCATCATGCATATTGTATTCTCTGTGTGGTGACTGACCCTGGAGTGGTGCAACCCAGCAGCCCGATGGTAATGTTTATAAATTAGGGGGGGAAAAGGACATAGAAACAATGCTCCTCTTGCTGGGAGTGCTCAAGGTCCTGGGGTGAACAGACAGACAGTATTTCAGCTTTGGGACCGGGCTACACGCTGAGGTGAGTCGCCGAAGGGACTGCATTCTCTGAGCCAACACGCTGCTATATCCTTCACTCTGCCTCCTTTTAGAGCAAACCTGCGAGTCTCAATGTTTCTCATCCTCTCTTGACAACAGTGCTGTATAGGAAAGGTGACCGTTTGTCTCCATTCAGCCTAGACTGTCCTGGTTTATGCCTATTTTCCCAGCTTACTTAATAGTTTCTTCCAGTCTAAAAAATGTCATGGTTTAAAGGATGAATTATATGACCCCCCTATAAAAGTCTATGGTTTGTAAAAGTCTAATTGTAAACATGGACTTGGATTTTTTTTTTTTTTTGCTCCTAAACAAAAGTAAGTCAGACTGGGGGCAGTCTCTTCATTTATAGGAGCCCAGAGTCACAGAAGCATGACACGACTTGCCTCAATCCCACAGCCTATTTCACTCCTCTTAGTAAGCCAGTTATTTTTAAAGAACAAAGATGTCTAAAAGTCATACATGCAGAAAGTTGTCAGGGCTGTCCAACTTTGCTGGTTAGAGACTCTATTCCTAAAAGCATGACCATGGGAAGATCCACAAATGAGAGTGCAGTGTCCCAAGGCCACGTGGTTTTATGCTCTTGGGACATATAGGATGCTTCTGAAACACAGAAGGTGATCTGTCAAATAGGAGGCCTATTAAAAATGAAAGGTTTTGTATTTGCTTACCATCAAGAAAGTCAACACCAACAGCAGTTATGTTGAACCAGAAGGTTCTCCAAATCTTGATTTTTCTTTATTTTTTAAGATTTTTATTTTTTTAATTTTTTTATTTTAAATATATTTTATTGATTTTGTACAGAGAGGAAGGGAGAGAGATAGTCAGAAATATCGATGAGAGAGTCATCGATCAGCCGCTTCCTGCACACCCCCCACTGGGGATATGCCCGCAACCAAGGCACATGCCCTTGACCGGAATCGAACCCGGGACCTTTCAGTCCCCAAGCCGACGCTCTATCCATTGGGCCAAACCAGCCTAGGCAGATTTCTAAAGATTTTAAAATTGTTTAGAGAGAGAAAAACATTGATGTGAAAGCAAAACATCAACCGGCTGCCTCCTGCATGCTCCACCCTCCTCACCCCTCCCCCTGGCATTGATCCTGCAACTTGATCATGTGCCCCATCTGGGAATCAAACCTGCAACCTTTTGGAGCACAGGTCAACGCCTAACCAACTGAGCCACACCAGCCAGGGCAAACCTTGATTTTCCTTAATTCTTGCAGTTTAACTTTTTCCTTTCCTTCATTAATATTTATGTTACATAATATATGGAAAAGTAACTTTACAAAATGCAGACCCATCTCCACTTTTCATTACAGCTGTCAAATGCCACATACTGTACAATCCTTTGTTCATCTATGAAAACTTTGTCTTGAGTTAAACTAAGAAATCAAGAGTATTAGCTACTTGCCATGGTAACTTTCTTCTCCTCTTAAGAAGTGAGCTTTTAAACTGGGAGAATAAATTAATACAATTAAATATTAATTAAACCTTTTTGTTTCACAATAGGTGAAAGATTCAGAAATGAGGAGAAACAGAAATATTTTTGTGAGGCTATCCTTAGGAAAAAATATGTATAATTAGCATTGATTCTGCTGGTGTTGACTTTATCAATGACATAAAAATACAGAACCTTTACATTTTCGGTGAACCACATATTCGCAGGTCACATTCTGTGGCTGCTATAACATAAACACAATGCTACATAGCTTTCAGGACATGTTTGTATTGCACTCTGAGAAAAATTAATCTGATGACTTTGCATAAGTATTTTATTATGCTAAGGATATAGAAAAAAAAATAGTATATGAAAAGGAAGTAATATTGAAAGATAAGGGTGATAAAAAGAGGCCAGGAAGTCATTTGGTATTTATTGATTTTTCTTTTTTCTTAGTTCCCACTGAATGAAAACTAATAACCGCCAAAACCGGTTTGGCTCAGTGGATAGAGCGTCATCGGTCTGCGGACTGGAAGGTCCCAGGTTCAATTCTGGTCATGTACATTGGTTGCGGGAACATCCCTGGTGTGGGGTGTGCAGGAGGCAGCTGGTCAATATTTTTCTTTCATCAATATTTCTAGCTCTCTATCTCTCTCCTCTCCCTTCCTCTCTGTAAAAAATCAATAAAATATATTTAAAAAAAAGAAAAGAAAACTAAGAACTAGTTGTTTTTACTTTAATATTCAAATAGCATGTTAGTACTATTCATTCAATGCAGTATATTAGATTACAGAGGTGGGTTTAAACCTTAATGATATATGAGATATAGTGTCAAATTGTTTTGATTATCTAAGAGTCTAGAAAAATTCATTTGAGAATAATGTCTCTTTTTGTTTGAACAGTATCCCCCTAACTCCCATTTTATTAAACTCTATCTTGTCCAAAGGGGATTTAAAAGAGCTGTTTGGATTTGCTCATTCATTACATTAAGACAAGTCCATTATTTGATGGACTTTTATTGAATCTTCTGTGTCTAGTTTGCTAAGTACTGTAGGAGATATAAATATGCCTTAGATAGCACGAGTTATTCAGGGCTCAAAAATCTTACTATATGTACATGTAACACAAATCATCAGTGGTTATTTACAAATAATATATGAAATTCATTTATATTTACTAATTAAGGTATAGCATTAATGAAAAAATAAAGGGAGGGAAGATTAATTATAAAGCACACCAGTTCTGCCGGGACCGGTTTGGCTCAATGGATAGAGCGTCGGCTTGGGGACTGAGGGGTCCCGGGTTCGATTCCGGTCAGGGGCATGTACCTTGGTTGCGGGCATATCCCCAGTAAGGGGTGTGCAAGAGGCAGCTGATCGATGACTCTCTCTCATCGATGTTTTTAACTCTCTATCTCTCTCCCTTCCTCTCTGTACAAAATCAATAAAATATATTTTAAAAAAAAAAGCACACCAGTTCTAAAATCCTGAGTAACCTGTCTATTTCAAACTAACAGCCTGCCATAAATTGCTATAAGCTCAGTTGCTCATTTATTGTTGCTGTAAGGATTTCTGAAATCGGGTTTATACCTCAGCTTTCTTCCTGTAGATTTATCAATTTTCTTGGGTTACTTGAAAATATCTCTTCTTTTGCCACAACTTAAGCATTATGCTCAAGAATATGGGCTCTTCAGGCAAAGAGATGTAGGTCCTAATCATGGCTCTGCCACTCATTATTGTGTGGCTTTGGGAAATTTCTAGACTTTGCTGACCCCGATTTCCCCCTAACTAAATAGGAAAAGTAATAGATATTGATTTTGTTGTGAGGATTGATAAATAAATGACAAAAGACAAATTTATAAGTGGTCAATAAATGGTGGGCATGTTTTTTAGTTTCTGAACTACAAATATCAATTTAAAGATTTGTAAGAATGAAAATCAGGTTCAGAATGAAAAGGATGCTTCGGAACACTAAAGAATTTCTCAGGGATTTTGAACTGTCAAGATACAATGCCAATGACGAACACAACAAAACAAACTTGGGATACTGTATCCAGTACTTTTGAAAGCAATTTTGGCAACAACAACTTTGGGCAGCGTGTGCTGGAACCAGCTCCAGGTGGCTCTGTCCACAACTCATCCCTGGTCCCAGCTCAATGACCTTTCTTTAGTAGCTTGAAATCAGCCATGGTGGGAGGAAATTTATAAATGCTACCCTCTGGGCTTCCCTGCCTCTGCCCATTACTAAAACATTGGCCAGCATATCACTGATTAGGACAGTGGTTGGTAAACTCATTAGTCAACAGAGCTGCAGTTTGCCGATCACTGGATTAGGATAACTGATTCTGAGTAAATCCGTCTCCACCATCAGCTCTTAGCTGTGATCTCAGCAATGGTAACATCGCTGGCGGCACATTCGAATCACCTGGAGAGCTCAAAAGACAAACAAACCTCATTGATTTAGGCACTATGGCCCAGAGAGTCAATTGGCCTGGGAAAGGACCCCAGCATAGTTATCATTATCTTTTAAAATGTTGGTCAGTGGTTCTTAAGCTTTAGTGGGCCCAAGAATTCTCCAGGGCTCTCGGGAAAACAACACAGGTTTCTGGGTCCCACCCCCAGAGTTCTAATTCAGTAGCTCTTAGACTGACTGATTCAGGGAAACAGACTTTTTAAAAAGAGTTTGATATTAAGACCCACCCATTTGACCCAGGTTTGGCTCAGTGGATAGAGCGTCAGCCTGCAGACTGAAAGGTCCCAGATTCGAGTCCGGTCAAGGGCATGTACACTGGTTGCCGGCACATCCCCAGTAGGGGGTATGCAGGAGGCAGCTGGTCGATGTTTCTTTCTCATCGATGTTTGTAGCTTTCTATCCCTCTCCCTCCCTCTCTTTAAAAATTAAAAAAAAAAAAAAAAAAGACCCACCCATTTGCTCTTCCTGGTGCTTGAAATGCAGACATGACCACACCACCAACCTGGACCATGAGGGGACCTAGAGAAGTAGCCAGTGCTAAGGACGGCAGAACAGAAAGATAGGAGGCTCGGTTCTTAACGGAGCCACAGACAGTCTCTCTGATTCCTTAATTTAAGAGAAAAACAAACTCTCATGTGTTTAACCTACTGTTAGTTTGGGTTTTCTGCAACATGAAACTAAATCTAATCCTATCTGACATACATAATAGTTCCTAAACAGTCCTGGGGAAATAGGCAGTTTTCAAGGAGATTGTATGGGTTATTCTTCCCACAACCCCCTTCTCTACGAACTCCCACCCAAGCCCCACAGTTCTGTGATCCATTTGACTCTTCCTCCCTCCAAACACAAGTCCTCTGCACTTGACCAGGCTGGATCATGTTGGTATTTGGAATCCAGCTGTTGAGAACGAGTTAGTTAGCAGTGCAACTTGACACAAATCGGGATGGAGAATGGGACATACCATGATGGGCCAAGCCATAAACGGATAAATCTTCGAAGAGATAACAGTGGAGTGGATACACAAAGAGGAAACAAGGAGGCACTTCGGAAGTCAGGGAGTGAGAAGTGGACTGAGGCTGAACTAACCATGTGATCCCAGCTCCCAGTTCGCCTTCTCTGTGCAGGGCTTGGCTGTTTCTGCATAGATCCCCACAATATCCTCTTCCTCTCTTATTCTTTTAAGTGGATTTCGGTAATTCTGGATGTGACTTGCTAAGAGGCATATTACATAACATTTCATTTTATGCCCTGCAATCTGCCTGATGTGGTAGTGAGAAGAATATAAAATGAAACAACAGGAACTACTTGCAATGAACATCGTCACTGAGAAACACATGATGGGAGTGCTGATACTGCAGATTTTAATGTTGATATTTAAAGATTTATATAATTACAAATATATTTTTTATCATTAAAAATATATATTTTATTGATTTTTTACAGGGAGGAAGGGAGAGAGATAGAGAGCTAGAAACATCGATGAGAAACATCGACCAGCTGCCTCTTGCACATCTCCCACTGGAAATGTGCCCTCAACCAACATACATGCCCCTGACCGGAATCAAACCTGGGACCTTTCAGTCTGCAGACTGACGCTCCACCACTGAGCCAAACCGGTCTCGGCTATTTTTATCATTTTGATGTGTGGCTCAAACAGAACATAACAGTAGTATCATGTTCTGTGTTTGCTTTACTATGGATGAGCATCATACATTGCAACATGTCTCTGGCGAAGCTGGAATATTAATAGTAAGGATGATAGTGATAGTATACTTAGATTGGTGTAAGGATGTATGGTTTTTAAAACATTTAAAGCATATTTTCTGCCCTAGCTGGTTTGACTCAGTGGCTAAAGCGTTGGCCTGCAGACTAAAGGGTCTCGAGCTCGAGTCTGGTCAAGGGTACATGACCGGGTTGTGGGCTCCATCCCCAGTAGGGGATGTGCAGGAGACAGCCTATCAATGATTCTCTCTCATCACTGATGTTTCTCTCCACCCTCCTCCCTTCCCCTCTGAAATCAATAAAAATATGTTAAAAATAAAATAAAGCATATTTTCTCATTTTGTCATTCCCCTTTCAGCGCCATCATTTTGAAGAAGGGAAGACTCAGAGATGCTCTCAGGCATTTGGTTATCCATCCTACTTTTTACTTACAGTTTAGGTTTGGCCAGGACCGGCGGGGGCTCTTTGACAGGAGAGGAAGGCTCGGGGAGTTTTGCTGGCTGTACACTGAATCTCTCCAGGAAAGAATCAGGCCTGGTCTGGTTGGCAGTCACTGTGCCACCCTCAGGAGACGCTTCGCTTCCTTTGTCATCTTCGGGAAGGTTGAAGTGTACTCGGAGCCCGATTCTTGAGCTGGACCGGGGCTCGTTGTGGTTCACCAGAACCCCTTCGAGTTTGGGTTTAGGGGGTTGTTCCACAGAAGGGGGCTGTGGGTTGGGTGGGGATGGCTGCTGCTCAATCACAGCCAGGTTGGTGATGGAGTTGGCTGAGTGAAGAGACCCATTATTTCTGAGGTCTTCATTTCCTGAAACAATAGGACCTCAGCTGTTATCTTACTCAATGAGACTGAGATCGGGTTGTAACCCCGAGTTGGGGCATGTGTCCAAACAGATGATTTTGCAAATGGGAAAAAGCTTGTCAAAAACAGAGAACATAATCTGGGGCATTAATAAATGGCAAGGATACAGGAAAAAAGCTGAACTAGAAATCTAAGTACTGTTTTGGAAAGGATATTAGCAGTTTATATAAAACCAAGGAGATGTTTTCTTAGGGAGTGTAATACATAACAGTAGGACAACTGGGGTGGTAGTGGTGGTTATGAATGCAGCAAGAAATTGAAAATTGGATATTGTTCAAGAACACTTTCCTCAATAATTCAATTTTTAAAAGGAGAGCCAAGGTAGCTTTGTAAGAAAAGTAGTAAGAAGGAAAATATAAACTTTCCATACTCAAAGTCATGGTCTAAATTGTTCTGACATGTAAAGAGCCCTTACCTCTTACATCCAGCTGTGCGATGCTTGACACTGTGCCGTATTTGTTGCTTGCAGTACATGTGAAGCACCCAGAGTCTTCTGCAAATACTTCAGCAATGACCAAAGTACAAATCTCCTCTAAAAGCCAGCAAAACAGAATGGTTACTGATGTAATTATGAAAATGGAATTATGCAATTCACTATCAGATAGTTTTTCTATAAAAGTCAATGTGAGACATTGATTGCATTAGTTGTTTGAAAATAATTAGTCCAAACAATTATTTGATTGAATGAACTGATTAGGAGCCTAAATGAATGGAAGCACATAGAACAAATAACTCCACACAGATTATTGGCAAGAGAATATTATGATGCCATATTATATATTATGGATTCTCATAATTGTCTTCTATATTTATGTCACCAGTTCACATGACGAAAATAGAACTGAGGAACAATAAACTTTAAAAAAAAATCACAAAAACAACTTAGGAGTTAAGGCAAAAGGAGATTTGTATGAAATAAAAGGATTAACAAAAATTTTTTAATCCCAGATTTCTCACTATTTATGTGAGGAACTTTTGCAGTTAGGTAATTTTAAAGGAAGGCCACAATTTAAAACTGGACAATAAATATTTTGCTTAGTGAAATATTTGAAATCCTGGGTGAAAAACAAGAGAAATGCATTTCCCCCCCATTATAATACTATGGTAATTCTGTTGGATTACTCCAATACACAGCTTGAACCCTCTTTTGAATAATTATAGAAGTGATTCCCAGGTAGAACCATATGCTTATAGCCTAAAGTTTTTGTAATCAGATATTACTTGGCAGCTAATGAAAAGATAACTAAGACAGTAGCATAAACATCCAGTTATCACCCAGAAGACCTGACATTAAAAACAAAATTAATAAAAGCATAGCTGCTTTAGGAGACACTTGGCCTCGCAGTGTCTCATGATAACTGAATTTAATTAGCTGGACAACCGCTAGGAAGGCTGCACAGGAAGCCAGGGCAGACAGCGTTGAGCACCTGCTCAGTAACTACATCCTCTTCCCTCCTTACTTACTGAACCCTAACTGTTCGCCCTCCCTGGAGTGTCCATGTGCTTTAGTCAAGTTGGCCTTGTCCAGCCTCAGCTGGTCATGCTAAGCCAATCCTGCTAACTCTATTCTTGATAAATGATGCCATATGACACACAATGCTGATCAATGAGATATTAGGGAATTTCTGGGAGATATTTTCTTGTTCTTTACACAGACAAAAGAAAGTGTTATTCCATATTTTTCTCTCTGAATATTGTCAGCTGCATATAATATCCATAATGATGGCAACTGTAATGGGCATATGAGTGGAACCAGCCTAAGAAGACACTCTGAATGGAAAATGGGGAAAAAAGGTTGGCCCCGATGAACTCTGAGATAAATTAATCAATCTCAAGACTGCTACTTCTTAGGGCATTTTGCTATGTGAGAAAATACATTTTTTTCTTATTGCTTAAGCCACTTTTAGTTAGGTCTTCTTTACTTGCGGCCCAAAGAATCCTAAGTGATAGAGAAGCAACGTTTGCTGTTGGTGCCTCTCTGTCCTTTTTCTGAGCTCTCGGCCTAAGCTTCCTTCTTTATGTTCCCCTTTCCAAACATTCGTGCTTTCCTTTTTCAGCAACCAGCTCTCAGAAAATGATCTGATAAATTCACTCACACTACACTATACCTGCCTGCTAAGATAAAGCATTCTGTCTCCAAAGGGTACTTATATTATACAAGGTGGAAGGAATGCCTCTGGCTGTGGGAGTTTAGATCATGGAGCTGGGCAAGGCAGGATTTGTTTTGGGCAGGGACATCTTTTGAGCGACTCTGAAAGTGTTTTATATATGAGACTGCCTAGTGAAAACTCCTGCTTTGGATGAATGTATTAAAAGCCTGAAATATTTTCAAGGGGAAAATACTTCTCTACTAGAAGAATGCAAGAATAAGGACCCTCTGGTTTTTATTATGTATCCCCATTGTGAAGAGCTATGCAACATCTACTTCTGGAATGCCTTCCCATTCAGTTTTCTGAAGAGAGTTATAAATTCCAAGCCCTCATTCTTACCTGGGGGTAAAAATACAATGGGATATTTCAGGGTGATCACAAGGAGGACATCCAGATGTTTATGCTTTGATTGTGAGTGACTTGTATTTTTTTGGAGGTAAGAGTTTCACCTACTTGTCACTTTCATATCATCTTAGTATCCTTCCAATTAAATCTAATACCATCACAGACATTTTATTGATTCTTCAAATTTCAACATTTGATGCATAAGTTTTCAGAAATATAGGCTGTGAAATTGGACTTAATCTAGCAGTATAGAAATTGTTCTGCCAAGTTTTGAAAGGTCCTGAGAAGGGGCCAAGGGAAGAGGGAAGATATTCCTAAGAAAAAATCCTCAGTGCCAGAAACTAACTGCATTCACACTAGGGATTGAATACATATTCCAAATTTTCACATACTCGCCTTCTTTCATTCTTCTACAATAATAGCTAGAGTTGGTTTGGATCATTTCCCTAAAATTTTATTTTTCACGAACCCATTGTAATTTCAATATGTTTTGTTATATATATCAAACCACTGATCACACACTAATAAATTAAAATTAAAATGTTCTTTACCTGGCTCTGCCATGGATCGAGGTTCTAGAAGAAAACAAATGAAAAGACTCTTAGAATTTATTTCACTGAGAGACTATATTTTCACCAGAAGCTTCCTATAGAATTTCATAGTCACTTGCATACTCATGAGTGATTTTTTAAGGTTAAGCTACAATGTTAAGTAAAAGGAGCTAAACGCCAATGACCTCCACAGGGACACGATGGTTGTCACAGAGGGCAGCAAGAAAGCTGCTAACTAAATGATGTTGCTGTACCTTGAGACACATCTGGGTTCCACGTAGGTGAGGAGGAAAAGTTACTGAGTTAGCTGGGATTCAGGAACGACTGGCTTTTACTGATACCCATTCAGCCTTACCTGGAAAACGTTTGTGCAGACTGAGAGATTATTCTTGGTTTGGGGTTCTCATATTCTAATAAAATGTAGAATATACCTTTAAGGTTTCAAATATCAAAAGCCCCAGGATGGATGACAGGTTCCATGAGAGCTGGTCCTTAACCTTAAAATTCTTTATCATTCCTGAAAGTGCCTGCTGGGTACTGCATACAGGTGTTCAATTAGTGTTTATCAAATTGCAGGCACTCAGTGCGTAGCTGTTGACCTTAGTTACAATCTTCTACACGGATAGAATATTGAAGTATTTTTCTCAGTTTCAATGGTATTTGGAATATATTATTGTTGCTGCTACTGCTGTTAAACTTGATAGTACTTTGATTCATATATCATATTGATCTAAGTACTACTATTTTGTGATCAACAGAAACAAATTAACATAAAAGCAAATAAATTTCAATGTATTTAATGCTGAAATGGGTCAAGATGAAAGCACTTATGTGACAAGGAAAGAATAATTAACCACTTCAATATATAAATAACTCTTACAATAAAAAATAAAAACTTAATATAAAAAATGAGCAAAGGATATGAATAGGTAATTTAAAAACAATGAAATACAAAGACCAAATAAATATGAAAAACAGTTCCACCTCACATCTAATTAGTGAAGTGAGGATCAAAAAAAGTATTTCCATTTGGGGCCTATAAAATTAGTGAAGATAAAAAATACTTAATCCCCATTGTTAGTGAAAGTTGTAGTAAAATATAGGACCATGTGTGTCCCAACTTAGCTGGGACAAATCTGATTTATTCCTGAGATCTCTATGAAATTATTAATAGTACCCTCTTTCACACCCCTAAGTGTCCCAGATTGAATGATAAATTATGTGATCATCCTTAGTTTCAACCTTTAGGGATGACATTTTGGCAATATACAGGGGTAGGCAAAAGTATGATTATAGTTGTTCATATGGAAAAAGACACACAGGTTATGATTATTACAATAGCTTTGTTAAATTTGTGTTGCATGCACTCACAACTGTTAAGCTACTTTGCCCACATATAGATATTAAATGTCTAAAAATGTGAATTAAAAAATAAAAAATAAAAAAATAAAAAATGTGAATTTACAGTAGTAATTCTAATGCTTTACTTTTATATTCTCAAAGATTTTTCTGTTGCCGAAACCGGTTTGACTCAGTGGATAGAGCGTCGGTCTGCGGACTGAAGGGTCCCAGGTTCGATTCCGGTCAAGGGCATGTACATTGGTTGCGGGCACATCCCCGGTGGGGGGTGTGCAGGAGGCAGCTGGTCGATGTTTCTCTCTCATCGACGTTTCTAGCTCTCTATCTCTCTCCTTTCCTCTCTGTAAAATATCAATAAAAAAAGATTAAAAAAAAAGATTTTTCTGTTAACATTCATTGAAGCATAGTTTATAATAGTAAAAATTTGTGAACAATCTAAATGTTCAACAATAGAAAATTAAATAAATATGAAATTGATTGTATTGATCTAATTTTTTAAAGTAAGAAAGGCCTATATTTATTAACAAGGAAAGATGTTCCTAAAATGTTGAGTAAAAAAATTAATTTACGAAAAAGAGTATGATTTACAGTTGATATACAATATTACATTAGCTTCAGGTGTACAACCCAGTGATTAGGCATTTATTTAACTTATGAAGTACTCACCCGAATAAGTCTAGTATCTATCTGACACCATAAAAAAAGAATATAATTTATTTTTATTAAAAAATATTCATGGGTAGACACAGACAATAGGGTGATGAAGGATTGTGGTGGGGGGTGGAGGTTGGAGAGGGGAATGGGAGAAAAAGGGGACATATCTAATACTTTCAACAATAAAGATTTAAAAAAAATATATATATATATTATTGATTTTTCACAGAGAGGAAGAGAGAGGGATAGAGAGCTAGAAACATCGATGAGAGAGAATCATCGATCAGCTGCCTCCTGCACACCCCCCACTGGGGATGCGCCCGCAACCAAGGCACATGCCCTTGACCGGAATCGAACCCAGGACCTTCCAGTCCACAGGCCGACGCTCTGTCCACTGAGCCAAACCGGTCCCGGCTCAACAATAAAGATTTATAAAAAAAAATTCATGGGAAAAATGTTGGGGACTATACACCAAAATATTAATAATTGGGTTTAGATTGAGGGATTATGATTACAAGTGATTTTTAGAATATTTTTATTATATTTAAATTAGTTGTGAAAAATTATAAAAATAAATGCCTACAATACATTTATAAAAATTAATGATCAGAAAAATAATTCTGAAGCATCAACTTACTTTTCTGTAAGATTCTAAAATCTGGAGAATCTTCTATCAAGGTCCCTTCTCTGTACCACTCAACTTTAGGAGATGGAGCTCCTTTCACTCTGCATTCAAAGACAACCAGCTGACCCTCCGAGGCTGATAAATTTTGTAACATCTATAATGAGAAGAACATATTAGAACCCAAAAGTGTACATTTTTGAGAACTGGTTCCAGTACTAAATTTTTAAAAAAGATGCCATTGCCTCTGTATTTGGATTTTCTCCAAATCTACATCTCCAGTAGCTCCAATTTAGTTTATTTTTGAATAAATGTTTGAATGAAGGTTCACTCTCTTCTTTCTTTTCTTCTCTGTGCCAGACAAGTTTATTAAATACCAGACAAAACATTTCGAAGGGTTCCAAAAAATACTACTTTTTTTGCTCAAATAGAGTTTGGTTTTCAGAAATAATAACAATTTTTAAAATCTGCAGTGAGTATTTACTAGGTATACTTGGCATAAGAGTAATGTATTTTTTTTCCCCCCACAGAAGAATATTCCTGTCCACAAGGTGTAACATCTCTGTGGTCCGGTCCAATGAACTAACTGTTTTCCTGGCTTTGCCTTATTTACATTCTGTTATCATGGAAATTGACTTTGTTTGCTATTTTGTTTTCTTTGTGTGTTCTTTACAGGATAGCTTCAGCATCTATGCAGGAATATAAAGTCTGACAATCTCTATAAATTAATAGTCATATGTGTAGTCTTACGTCATGATAAATATCTTGTAATTTTGTGAAGCTGTCATTAAATATTCTTCCACACTTCCATAAAAAAAGGTTTACAAAAACCTCTTTGAACTGTAAAATATCAGTATATTCCATAATAGACTCTATGAGAGAATGGAACTCACATTTTCTTTTCACATCTAGTCTTCCACTCACCAAGATTTGTGAATCTAAAGTCACACATTCATTTATGTAGTAGGTGCTTCATTTGATTATGAAATGTTTCTTTGGCATGTGTGTGAGCATGTTTTTCTTTTTAATTTTGGCCCAAGTATTATAAACACAGAAAGGTTACGATTAACTTCCTCCACAAACTCTTTTCAGTAACAAATGCTACAAGGCTTTCTATTATTACACTTTTTGGATCTGCAACTACCAGTAGGAAATATTGGTTCTTGCTTCAGGGAAGGGAATAACTATTTAAAAAAAAAAAATATATATATATATATATATATATATATATATATTGATTTCAGAGAGGAAGAGAGAGAGAAACATCAATGATGAAAGAGAATCATTGATTGGCTGCCTAATGTTTGCCCCCTACTGTGGATCATGCTCTTAACCTGGGCATGTACCCTTAACCGGAATCAAACCCAGGACCCTTCAGTCTGCAGGCTGACACTCTATCCACTGAGTCAAACCAGCTAGGGCAGGTTGGCTAGTTTTTGTATGTTTATTTGTTTCTTTTTTGTTTTTATCATTCACTCTTATAAATATTTTGTGATTGTTTATAGCTCTTGTATGAACAATTTATGATATTTTGTGCATGGCCATATC
The DNA here is from genome assembly GCA_036971965.1 of Nyctalus aviator. Lineage (NCBI taxonomy): Eukaryota > Metazoa > Chordata > Mammalia > Chiroptera > Vespertilionidae > Nyctalus > Nyctalus aviator. The sequence goes on along the minus strand of CM072933.1, from coordinate 35,579,666 downwards.
ATATTTATAGCATTTGTTTAAGGAATACAGGGGTGGGAATAACCACCTCACTTCAGCTACAGTAGGAAACTTTTCTCTCAAGGGGTGTGTAAGTTAACATTGGGACAGCCAGGGGGCGATGTAGTTCAAAATTAGTGCTTTGTTCTTTGCGTTTCCAAATTTGTTTGCTGAAATAATTCAAGATGGGATTTGCAAAGAGTGGTTTCTAAATTAATAAGGAACTACTTGATTAAAAATCTTGTTATTACTTGTTCACCCTAAACAACATCCTCTGGTGACAAGAATGGAATACTCTAAGTAAGCGGGGAACATCAACGATTCTTGAGTGCTCCTGGCAAGCTGGTGCAAGTGCCCTCAACCCTGACATTTGAGCAAATTTTATATTTAAACGGAAGCTTTGGGGCTTATTGAGTACTATGGCAGTTAGACATCTCCCTGGGATTCATATGCTAGTATAATGGGGTTTCATTCCTTCTTGAGGCAAACAAACTAGAAAAACAAACAACAGCCGGGGCGGTTTGGCTCAATGGATAGAGCGTCGGCTTGGGGACTGAGGGGTCCCAGGTTTGATTCCGGTCAAGGGCATGTACCTTGGTTGCGGGCATATCCCTAGTGGGGGGTGTGCAAGAGGCAGCTGATCGATGACTCTCTCTCATCGATGTTTCTAGCTCTCTATCTCTCTCCCTTCCTCACTGTATAGAATCAATAAAATATATTTAAAAAAAAAAGAAAAAAAAAGAAAAACAAACAACAACAACAACAACAAAGATGGTGATGGCAGAAGGGATTGAATAAATAAAATATGGCACATTTAAGAAATAGATATAATCAGGATGAGGCCAATCTATGTGTTTTGACATAGCTTACAGTTCAGTTCAGATATATAAGCCACTTCTCAATCTGCGGAGGCCACACCAAAGCCCTGTTTGCAAAAGGACCTCCTTGAGAGAATATGTTGCTTACAACTGAGACCAACATTATTGTTATGATTCACTAGACATTGACAGCCAAGACCTGTGTTCTATAGCAGAGCCAGCCAAGATACCTGAGATATTACAGCATCTGGAACATGCCTACTAAATGTCTGTGATATAAGATGAAGCTCATTCCAGTGTGACAAGTCATCAATACTCCGTAAAGGAAGTGCCAAGGGTCATCTTACAAATCACTTAGAAAAAAATGATTGGAAGTCATGGATTGAAGGACAATGATAGCTGTTATTGCTGAAAACTGCTCTTCTACAAAAGTCTCATGGGAAGGAAATGGCACACATCACCACATGTCAGGGTCCGAAACAGTTGCACCATTTAAACATAGTACAGATGGTGCCACGTTCAACACAGCAGTAGGTCTCGGGCTGTTACTAATGGCACAGTGTGTTCACTGTGTACAGACATGATCATAATTATCAGGATTTCACTGATGACGAATTAAGGCAAATGAAACATTCTCCAACTGGCAAAGGTTAAGTTAGTCTTAACTAGGAATTATAGATTGAACTAAAGTCACGATAACCAATGTCTTTAACTTCTTATCCAAAGTGCAAGTCCGTCTGTGTGTCATGACCATACTGATCATCTGGGAAGACGTTCTTTGCAGGGTAACTTGACTACCCAGAGTTTTGAGAAGCATGTGTTCCATGGCCATTTGATATTGGATTTCTTTTTCTTTAGTCCCCCTAAAGATACTCAGATGCCACAAAGCGATGAAAGCAATGATTCCTTCTTAGCTGAAATGGAAGTTATTCGCCACAGAATAAATGTTGCTATCTGCCTGCTTTGTGCCGAGCACTGTGTCACGTGCTGCACAGTCCTATAAATTCAATGCTGTGACATCTTGAGAAAGGGCGTCTTCCTTAATAGTTGAAAGATGTCAGCTTCAAAGGTTCACATTGTCCTTTTCTTACCATTTTTCAATCCAGCGGATACTTTGCACCTTGGAAGATGCTGCAAATGAATGTTCTCAGTGCTTTCGGCTGGAATTGGATTAGCGCAGTTTTTACTGATAAAGAACTGTTTGTCTGAAGACTCTTTTGCCCCTTGCTTGTCAGAGGTGTCCTGTAACAGTGAGTCCGAAAAAGCCTCCGGAATGTCAGGTTGGGGAGAGGAGCCCGTGTAATCTTCAGAAATCTGGATCCTGTCACTAGTCCAGTTTCAGGGTTTCCTGCCTCTGATATTATATAAGGAAGCACTCTTCTTCAAATTCTCACTTCCCCTGCCCCCTTCGCTTTTCAAATTACTGCTGAAGCAGCTGGAGCCAGGGCTGCTGCAGCCTTGAAAGTCCGCCAAAGCAGCTGCTGCTGGAGAGGGAGCCGCGAGAGGAGTAAGATTCTAATTTGATCGTCTACCTCCCTTCACACTCAAGAAGTGTGAGCACAGTTTCCCCTCAGAAATAGAGTGAAAGTGTTTTTTGATACTGTACAGAGAATGAAGGATAGCCTATCTCCATAAAATATGTTAAAACATAGGTGTCACCTATCATCAGAGCAATGAACTAACATAGAGAACTCCTGTCTTCTCTCAAGCGCTACCACTGTTTTGTTGGGCAGCCCTCCTTTTCATTTTAACCTTCTTTAAAAAGAAGGTAATACCAGCAATTCCCTATCACCAAAGAAGGCACAAGGAATTAAATGAAACTCTGCCTCTCTGATGCTTTTTTAAAAATTGGCTTCTTGCCATTACTGTATTGGCAAAGACATGCTTTGTTGGGCAGTATAGAAAGTGAGTCATGGTGGGTTGAAATGCCTGAAGTTCCTAACGAAGTACATAGAGCAGAAATAACCCAAATAAACATATGCAAATGATCAGTTATCAGGGCTCATGCCACGTGATTACCATCAACAGTGGCTCTGACTCAGACATTTTCTAATGACACTGGCAGTGACTATGACCTCAATCCTGCCAGTACTGATGGAAACTAACGTAAGCACACTGCCACTGATAAGTCCCTCTGGAATCTGAGTCACAGCCTATCCCGGTGCCCTACGTCTGAGCAATCCTGGTCCATTTATGGAGGCAAAAGCATACATCTGAAGGCTGAGAGAGCCTCATCAGAGTTTGGGTCTTTGTATTAAGGACTGTTTTTTCCACTATGGATCTAATGTTTTTGGAGATTTATCTAACCAACAATTTATATACTAATGATTATTCATTTTCCCATTTTTATTTATCAAAGGCATATGTATGTCAGCCAATCAGAGTATATAATTAAAAGTTCATCAGAGTTGCCACACAAAGACAGCTAAACCTGTTACTCTAACCAGTCCATGAAAATGCAATGTAAAGAATAAGTGTTGAAGTCCTACTGTACTGTTTAGAACAATAAAAATGACTTTGGACCTATTATTACTTTTATGGACTCCTATGCAGATATTAGAAATAGGCTTCAAAGTGCTTGGGAGGGACAGAAAAGTAAATAGTTTTATTATTGGGCTGAAGGTTGTACCAGAGGTCTGCACCAGGTGACAGATGCAGGGAAGACAGAGCACCTAGGAAGATTTAAAAGTGAGTAGAAGGCACTCACTGATCTCTGGCTGGGCAGCTGGTAGTAAGGAAGAGAAAAGAGAAGGAGATTTCAGTTGGGACTAGGTACATATTATTCTGTGATTTAGTTGCTTTTGAAGAACCAGCACTGTTTCTTGGGTGTGACAAAGTGTCCTGATTTCTGAGGCACTTAAGCTATGTTTTAAGGCTAAGTGACTCAGCTGTGAAATAAGAGACGATTACAGATAGCTCTATTAGCTATATCACACACACACTCACACATGTCCATTTATGACTCGTCATCAAAGTCTTGTATTTGCCAAGTCACAGCATGTTTCTTTCCTACGTCACATCTTTGAAAATAGCAATGCTGAAACATCAAAAGCAGATTACAAGAAGTGAATCTGAAAAATCAAGAGGCATCTTGTTTTCCATATTAATGTTGACTCAACTGATATGGAATTGGATAAGCATGTTTCCGTCTAGACTTTATTGATTTTGGAAAACCGTTTTGGATGAGCTGATATGGTGGGCACCTCCCTAAAAGTGATGTCTGTGGAGGTTGTGGATGTAGCTCTTTCTTTAAGGTCAGTACTCATTGGGAAAGACACCGTTTTTGCCATTTTGCTCTACATCATGATGTCTCAGTCCCAAGACTACTGGCAGTTTGGTCTGGATAGGTCTTTGTTGTGGGAGGCTGACTTTCTATCCATTGCAGAGTGCTCAGCAGCATCTCTGGATGCCAACAGCACAATGTCCCAGATGTGACACTTAAAAATGTCTCCATACATTGCCAAATGTCCACTGGGGGTAGAGTGGAGGAGCGGGGAAGGGAGTTAACCCTGACTCAGCATACTTCTCCAAACTAAAGCATACTTCTGAGAGGACAAAATCTCTTTGGGCCCAAGGTAGCATTGATACAAACAATAAATTATAAATCCAGTCATAGATTCCATCCATGTAGTCTTCATAATACCAAATAAAAATCCAATGTCACTCAATTTTTTACCTTTTAATTTATTGCCTTATAAAACATATAAACAAAGTCAATGCTATCTAAGGGGGAAAACAATTGAGTGAGAATTGGGAAAACATGTTTTTAGTCCTGATTCTGACACTAACTAATTCTGTGACTTTGATTAAATTGCTTACTACTAAGCTCTCTGGCCCTCCCTTATTTTTTTTCCACTTGTAAATGAAAGTGCTTAAGTAAAATTTCCAGTCCTAATACAAAAACTATGAGACTCAGAATTAATGCCACCACAATAGTTGATACCAGGCAATAGAAAAATAGGACTCTATCTTACAGTAAGGTTTTATGTTGAGTCTCCTAAGAACATCTACTCCATCTCTTTGAGTGCCAAAGAGACACTTTTGGTGCAATTCAGACGAGATCGGGCGCGTTCAGGGTGGTATGGCCGTAGACACTTTTGGTGCAATTCAATTCTTTTGAAAGCCCTTCCAGAGAAACCTTTCGCATATAAACGGCTAGAAACTTGTCACCTGACCCCTAGGTGTGGCTATTGTGTTGAACAGCAACAGGATGCCATAAAGAACAATGTGGTTAGTGGATAAGACATTTCTTTCATTACACAAATTGTTATTAGCAATCTGAGACTTGAATGACATGGTAACAAATACTAAAAATCCCAAATCCTATACTGTACTTACAACAAACCAAAATCCTGAGATAAAATCAGTAAATACTGGGTCCTACAAGTTTGTTTGGGTATTATAGTATATTTAAAGCCATGACAGAAAGAAATAATATTTTCATTACCTTTGTAAACACCGGAGCTGCAATGATAGGTTTTCCATCCAATCCTTGCAAATAGTTAGTAGGGCTCCGACACTGTTAGAAGGGAATGAACAATAGATTCATTGTCACTAGCATTACTAGACAGATAGATAGATAGGTAGATAGATAGATAGATAGATAGATATAACACATTTACAGAATTTGGTGTGTGAAATTAATCTAAAATCAAAAGACTGACATTTTCTAAATCTATGAATTACAGACTTCAAACTTTATACTGAACTGATTGTTTTTCTTTCTAGATCATGGTGACTGCCTCACATGTGTAATTAACCCTAAATCCTGAAGAGCTTCCATAGAATTCCTGAGCCTCCACAGATCATAATTTGAAAAACTACTGGATTGGAAATAAATGTGACCCCTGTGCATTACTCAATGGGTTAAATAAGCAACTGTTTAAATTTTTAAATGGTTTTAAGTCAATAATTATATCAAAAATGTTACAAATATATTTAGAATAGTATGTTTTTTATATTTTAGAAGTACATGCATACATATATTTTCATATATATGTCTAGAAAATGCATGACACTATCTGCTAGAAACTATTAAAAGAAGGTACCTCTGAGGAGTGGGGACAGGGGAGTAGAACCTTAACTAAAGCTTTTACTTAGTATAGCTTCTTCTCTATTTTTCCAGTGTTTTCACACTAAGCATGTATTAGTATCATCGTTATCCTCATCATCACCATCATCTTGAAGGATGAGAGTCTTTAACATATTAAAAAAAAACAACAACACAATTTCATGGTTGCTCCCTCAGAAAGTAGAATTCTGAGTGTCTTGGGCCGTTGTGTGTAATCAATATTCTAATGCCAATAAAGCTGGAATATTAGGGACTAATTTATAAAGGGTCTCTATGAAATTGCCCATGAGTTAGAGAGTGTGTTTCCAAAGTAATAGGAACCACTGATATCCTACATTAGAAGTACAGATTATCATGCTCATGGAAATGAATTGCCCAAAGTCATTATGATGATGCAACAGAGAAGAACATGATCATGCCATACAAATGGTCATGTTCACAGTGCCTCCCTGTCACAGACTATGGCACTTGTGTTTCCCTTAGACTTTTGTACCTGTTGGATGGTTGATACACTCGGCCGGGCCACCACATGCTGGGCTTGGGGTACTGCAGAAGTAGTGGGAGGGGGTGACACCTCTTTTGGCTTCTGGATTCTGAGAAATGATTAAAACTTTTATAAAAACAGACCTATCATTGCTTGTGAAAAATCTTTCAGCAAAGTTAGTAATGCTATCCCTGATTATAGTTAGATATAATACAAGTCTTTGGTCAACAAGATTCCACAAGCCATAAGGGCTTCTTTCCTATACACTTTATTACATGTAAACAGGAAGAGGATGTCATTCCTATCCTTGTGTTAGCTGCTCTCAGGCAAGCTGGGGACTTGTGCATATTCACAGCTGAGAATCCAGACGAGTGCTATGAGGAGCATGTGCAGAAGATAATTTTTGGAGATTTGTTTTGCCCCCTGTATTTTCCCTCCCCCATCCATTTCAAGTTAAAGGCCAGGCTTTGTAAATCTTTGCTTCTGGGATTTGAGCATGGCAGAAAGCAGAAATAGCCTGAGCTCTTCAAGTTATACAAATTAAAGGGATTATTTGAAGGGCCAGAGAGCCAAGAAATATTCTTGAAGAGGCTGCAGAGGGAAGATTATTTTAGTTTTGTGGATCTTGCCAGAGAACTTGAGTCCAGAGGGGATGGTAACACTTATGATTAAAGAGTACCACTCTTGCTAAAGATATCAGCACCCAAGCATATCAGAAAGCATCAAAGGACTGGACTTAAAGAGGCCTTGAGGTCTGGGACATGGACCTCTCCCTAATAAACTGGGTGGGGAGGGTTGGGGTGGGTAGAAGACCCATAACAGAATGGGCTTCCCTTTTGTTTAGATGTTACCTCTGTCTATCTCAGCTTCCTCATCTCTAAAATGGGGAAATAATAATTTTTCCCTCATAGAATCTTCATGAGGGTTATAATTCATAAAAGATGTATAGAGCAGTGTTTAACATAAAATATTTTACACATTTATATCCCAAGGAGTTTTCCGCTGTCATGGAGGAGGAAGGGGACAACCAATAAAGGGTGATTAAATATTTTCCTAACCAGGCAAGCTGGGGTCTCAGAAGCTGAATCACGTGGTCATACAGAGGCATCCATTTTTTTTATTCTATAGTAATAGAACCCCTGATTTCTTTACATGGCTACTTCAGACAAACACTGAATCTCCCAAACTTCATTGAAGGTAGGTGTGGCCACATGACTACTTTCTGGTCATGGGATATGAAGGATAGTGATATCTGTGATTTGAGAGAAATGACCTTAAAAGGGGGTCAGACTATGCTCTTATTTATTCCAATTTTAGACAAAGAAGATGAGGCTACACCATAGAATGAGATGAAGCAGAAAGCTGAAAGCAGATTGGAACGCAGGGGAAGGTGGAGCTGTTTTATTAGCTAAATCCATATTTTTATGTAAATGAGAAATAAATGTCTGATTTAAGTTATTATTTTGAGTCTTCAGTACACACAACTGAAGCTAAACCCTAATTATTACAGATATAAAGAGATAAAGATATAAAGAGAATAAACAAATGAGTTATTTCTTACTTATTAAGTGTGTATATCAAAATTCACACCCAGCCGAAACCGGTTTGGCTCAATGGATAGAGCGTCGGCCTGGGGACTGAAAGGTCCTGGGTTCGATTCCGGTCAAGGGCATGTACCTTGGTTGTGGGCATATCCCCAGTAGGGGGTGTGCAAGAGGCAACTGATAGATGACTCTCATCGATGTTTCTAACTCTCTATCTCTCTCCCTTCCTCTCTGTACAAAGTCAATAAAATATATTTTTAAAAAAATTCACACCCATTAGGCTTGTAACTGTGTTATAAAAGCCCCGAGGAGGCAGTGATAAATGTGCAATAGATGTTTATTACAGAACTTGACTAGGTTTTGAAGGCCAGGCAGAGGAGATAGGGCATTCCTAGAAAAGTGAACAGCTAGACAGAGGTAAAATGAAACGTACATTGTTTGAGTGAGATGGCAGTGTGCAGAGAGCTTGAGTGGGAGAGTGGAGGAGGAGAGGGATGGAAAGCCTGGATGATACTCTACTGAATAAGGCTTTGTATGCCATGCTAAGAGTTTTTAAAAATGTTATTGTTTGTTTTGTGTTTTATTTTCCCATAGATAATTTTTTTTTTAAGTCAGAAAAATGACAGGGTCAGAATGATCTTTTAGAGAATAACTGGTTGTATTTGGAAACTATAAAAGAGAAAAAGGTTGGAACATCTGTAAGGCGGTGACTGGCATAAAGAGGCAGGAACAAAGGAGGAATTGAACTGAAGCCATGAGAATAAGGAAGACAGCTGAAGGGAGAAATCATTTACTCTGGCTATGAATTTTCATATCTGCACAAAAGCTAAAAGCAAGTTATCATTTCAAAGTAGGCACACAAAGGATTTTGAATAATAAGACATGATCTCTACCCTTCGGGAGTAATTACCCCTTGTAGGGGAGGACAGAATGCGCAAACACAGTTAACAGCTCTTTAACCAGTCTTCCAAACATTGCCACTTGTTTCAGGTAGTCTCAAGGCATGGCTCTTGTGTCTGTTTCCAGTTTCCAGGTCTTCTCTCCACAGCCTCCTCTGAAATCATTTTTCCTCTCCTATTTGGGAGTGTCTACCTATTGTTCTTTTAAGCCTGAGCTGAAGGTCACCAATTCTGTGTCTTCCTTCCTGATCTCTCTTTCCATCCTTAACCAATATCGTCCTTTGTGCCAAGTCTTTTACAGCTTATACATAATTATATCACCATTTATTACACTTTATTACTCTTACGTCTATATGTTTTGTATATACTTTTTGCTATATTTGATATATATTTCATTGCTCTAAATTACATTCGTGTTAGACTATAAGCAGGAAGGCAGGAAATATCTGATTTTTCTTAGTATCCATTGCGTCTAATTAAATGTCTGGTGTAGAGTAGATGCTTTGTCAATGGTTGTGGAAAGTAATGAATAGATAGATGTAACTTTGTTTAGTACTCATAACAATTGTTCAGCAAAAAACTCACTTGCCCAGATCACTCACATAAATAATTTAGGATCACCAGGTTTTGTGTTCTTGTAAGTATGATTATTTAGTCAGAAAACAAAGTTTTTTTGAATCACTGGATGTGTGTTTTTCACTCTGTATATATAGATATGATGATAATTCATTGGTGATATCTCATTTTTAAAATAGTGGGAAGCTTGCCTGGCCAGTGTGGGTCAGTGGATGAGTGTTGACCTATGAACCAGGAAGTCACAGTTCGATTTCTGGTCTGGGCATATGCCCAGGTTGTGGGCTCCGTCCCCAGTAGAGGAAGTGCAGGAGGCAGCCAATTAGTGATTTTCATCATTGATGTTTCTATCTCTCCCTCTCCCTTTCTCTCTGAAATCAATAAAAATATATTTTAAAAAATATTGGGAAGCTTGAATTCACAATTACTTTTCACTAATGTGTTGGAAATGGCCTTTTATTTTGCACAAGTAATTGCACATTTACTGAGAAAATTTAGGAGAGCCCATTTTTAACTCTAAAGGGAACTTTTTAAAAAACCCACTAGCAAAGCTACTGATGCAGATTGGAAAACCACCTATGTGGAAAGAGTATTTTTATTCCTCTTGTATATTTCTCTCTTTTAACTGCTATTAAACAAGAAAGCCTATATTTAAATAACTTAATTGAAAGCAATGATTAAATAACAGTAAAACACTGGGAATATTAAAATTAATCTAGGCAAGACTTAAGCAAAATTAGAATTACCGATTCATCTCTTCCTTGTTAGGGTCCCCTTCTGAGTCAGAAGAAGAAGCCCCTGAAAAAAATAACCAAGACATGAAACTTTTAAGGTAATTTCTTAAACTGGTTCCTAGGCCATTTGAAGACCTATAGAAATGACATAAAAATGAACTTGGTGGTTCCCTACACTAACATACACCCACTTTTACAGGTGAGGAAATGGATTTTATATGTAGCTGAAGGGCTTGCTCAAAGCCACATGGTTAATTAGTGATAGTGTTCAAATTAACTGGTCCAAATTCCAAGTGTTCTTTATATAAAACACCTGCTGATGCCTTTGGACTAAAAAAAGTCTTTGCAGACATTAATGTGGTGTCCATAAGTCCTCTTACTCCTGACATACCCAGACTAAATAAAAGAAGGGATTACATTGGATTCCAAACATTGTAGATGTAGGTGGATGCTCTTCCGCCTAGTCCTAATATTATCAAGTTATATTTCATTTCAGGAGGGTGGTGCTTCATGTTCTGTTGCCATAAAATGAAAAAAAAAAATCAGCAATCCAATCTCAGCACTGTTCCCAGAACTTTGATCCTGGCTTTACTTCTCGATATAGTAAATTCCAGGAAGATTTATCAGAGCTAAATCTGGAGGCATTTATTGAAATCCAAAATTTTGAGAATGAAAATATACCACATACTTCTACTCACATATTATTCACTATTATCATCATTATACACAATCTATTCAATAAATATTTGTCGGATACCCACTATGAACTTGGCATTATATTGGAGATATAGAAGAATGAGACAGTACCAGCCTTACAATCTAGTTCATAAATGGGCATTTAAATAATAATAATGCATCATTTAAGTGCTGAAACCAAGGCCTACATAAGGTATTTTAGCTGATAAAAGTGCCAAAGAATAGTTCCCAGAAAAAAACCCCAGGAGATGAGATAAATGGGAACAAAACTTTACAGATATGTAAAGAACATAAATTGATTTATTCTCTAAAATTAGTCATATAAATTTTGTGCTGATATAAATGCCTTTCTAAGGTTGACAAATGGTCTCCTATCGTCTTTCTAAGGTTGACAAATGAATCCTTGTGGTATATTTTCACCCAGGAACCAGAGTGACCATGTTAAAAGCTAAGTCAGATTATGTCACATCTCTGCTCAGAGTACTCCATAGCTTCTCATCTCCCTCAGAGTAAAAGTCCAAGTCCTCGCAAATGAACTACATAATCTGTTCACTTGCCTCCTCCCATCTTGAGCCCATCTTGAACTTCTGACCTACCTGGTCTTTTTTTTCTTGTTGCCTTACCTGGCCACATTGCTCGTCTCTTTGTAGTAAGACAGGCACACTGCCATTTCAGGGCCAGTGCACTGTGGATTTCTGTGCCTAGAGTTCTTTTCTCTTGAAAATCCTTGCGGCTCACTCTTTCACTTCCTCTAGGTCTTTCTCTTATATGTCACTAGTTAGTGAGGTCTTCCTTGATCACCCTATCTAGAATTGCAGCTTACACACACACACACACACACACTCATACTTCCTATCCCCAATTATATATACTGTGAAATAACAAAATATATATATATATAGGTCACTACCCCTGGTTCCTGGCACAGAGCTCCTAAAAGTGTTATAATTTCCTAAGTAATGAGCACTTTAGAGTATCTCTTGTTTTTGCCTTTGACTCCATTCCTGACACAGGGCTCCTAAAACTTCTAAGTGATAAGAACACTTAATGGACCTTTTGTTCTAATGAAATAACTGGGTCAGCTCCTCTCTGGTTCTTGGATGGAGGCTCGGTCTTCAGAAAGACTAAGCCATGATTAGAACCTTGGAATTTTCAGCCCCACCCCCTACAACCCAGGGAGGTGAAGAGGGGCAAAAAAATGCCTTTGTGAGGAAGCCTCTTTAGCTATTGTAGGTATAGGTGGTAGGTGGGCGGGGTTTGGATAGCTCCCAGGTTGGTGAACATATTAGGAGCTTAGAATCTGGGAGGGTGGCACACCCCAACTCCACTGGGACAGAGCTCCTATGCTCAAGACCCTCTCAGACCTCATTCTCTTTATCTCTCCGTCTAGTTGTTCATCTGTATCCTTTTCATATTGTTTAATAAACTGCTTATCAAAAGTAAATGTTTACCTGTGTTTTGTGACACACTAGAAAATTAATCAAACTGGAGTTGGGGGTCATAAGAACCTCTGATATGTAACCAACCCAGACAAATTGTGGGTAACCTGGGAACCTACTACTTGTGATTGTGGGAATTTGAAGTGAAGAAGGAGCAATCTTAAATAACTGAGCCCTTAACCAATTGGATCTGACACTATCTCCAGGTAATTGGTATAAGAGTTGAGTTAAATTGTAGGATATTCAATTGGTGTCATGGAGAATTGCTTGTTGATGTAGCCGTTTCCTATCCCCAACACACACATACACACACACACACACACACACACAAACACACACACACACAGCTGCCATATATATATATATATATATATATATATATATATATATCATATACTTTATGTCTCTCCATTACAATGTAAATTCCATCTTTCCATGAACATAGGAATTTTTGTCTATTTGGTTCACTGCTGTTATCCCCACTGCCTAGAAGGGTGTGTGGTAGAATAGTCCCTCAGTAAATATTTATTTATTATATACATATAAATATATATGTCTTACCAGTAAATGCCATACTCCAAGAGTATTTTGCTTTACCTTCTATATAAATCTCAGCAGAAGTTGAATCTGTCCCGTAGATGTTAGAAGCAAAGCAGGAATAGCGTCCTGTGTCCTCTTCAAAGGCTTCAGCAATGGTCAGTGAGTGCAGATTTCCTGCCTGGACAATGTGAATGTCTGGGGAATTTTCAAGCTCCTTGCCTTCACAATACCACCTGCAAGGAAAGGAATATGGAACATGACTGAAATGTGAGAATGAATGACATAGATGGCTTCAGGTGTTCCTTCAGAAGAAAACTGTGGCAAACTTAGAGTGAGAACATTAAACAATTCACTATTATGGTGTAATTTAATTGTAACTATGAGAAGACCTGGCAATATTCAAATTATATTGTCCCTTTACTCAGGAAATTAGAAAGTAGTTTCTATGAAGAATGATACAACTGTGAGAAGATGGATGAAAAAACAAATATAGCCAACCATGAAGAGCAGGGTCTTGGATGTGGAACTCGGCTTCCCCTAATAAGACTTACAGCTTTCTACAGTATGCATTAAGTAAGTACTAGTTTAGCTTATTTGAAGATGAGTTGAGTTTGTTCATTCCCTTCTACAAAATTTAATCTGACCTAGCTAAATAAAAATTATTCTGTTAGTTACTTGACTCATCAAAGTAAGGAGGATGGGTCATAGTCACCCAGGAGTGGCCCAATTCTGGCAAATAATCTAAGCATATTTCTATACTTTATAGTATTTTATTTTAAATATTTAAAGTTAAAAATTTTTATCATAACATAGATTTTTTTTTGCTAGAAGTTTACACAGAATAATACATAAAATAAAGTTTAAAATGTAGAGGGGCAAGGCCAGGAAAACTACAAGGAAATACCATTTCTCATATAACAGATTGCAAAAGTGTAAAAGTTTGAGCACTATCATACACTGCTAACAGGAATGTAAAATGGTACAACTCCTATGAAAGGAATATGGCAATAACTGCCAAAATTACAGATGCATTTACCCTTTGACCCAACAATCTCACTTGTAGGAATCTATCATTCAGGTACACTTGAATACATACAAAACGACAAATGTACAGGTTACTCATTTAAAGCACAAACAATTAGAAACAACCCAGTGTCCATCATGAGGGGGCTGGTAAATAAACTATGGTACAACCATAACTGAACATTGTGCAGCTCTCTAAAGAGAATGATAAAGATCACTATGTATGGAGATGGAAAGAACCCCAAGACATACAGTTAAATTTTTTTTAAAAAAATACATTTTATTGATTTTACACAGAGAGGAATTGAGAGGGATAGAGAGTTAGAAACCTCGATGAGAGAGATACATCGACCCCCCGCCCCCAACTGGGGATGTGTCCGCAACCAAGGTACGTGCCCTTCACCTTGACCGGAATCGAACCCGGGACCTTTCAGTCTGCAGGCCGACGCTCTATCCACTGAGCCAAACCGGTTTTGGCTACAGTTAAATTTTAACAGCAAGGTTAAAACAGTGGGTATGGAGTGTTAGCATTGTGTAAGCAATGTGGGAGAGTTGAAAAATCAGGAAACCAAGTAAGTGCCTTGGGGATGTCAATGAGAGAAGCCAATTTGTACATCAGAACCCCAGCAAGTTTCAGGATTTGGAGATCCAAGTTTGGGGATGTGGAAACACACTGACAGCAAGGGAGGAGACATGGGGCTTAAAAGAGAGTAATTTATTTCAAGTTTTGGGAAATGAGCATTTAGACTCCCACAGCTTGTCACATCCTCTCTTCAGTTAGGGGATGCCCCAGAATAAAGGCTGAGAAGCTGGCTGTGTGAGTAGCTGCTTCATATTGGAACAAGAGGAAGAAAGGCTGAGGGAGGGATTTCTCTAGGGGGAAAAAATCGGCCTAAGGACTTAACTGCATGGAACAGAATATTTAGGAAATATTTTACAAATGTATTGGAGAATTGAGACAAACCTGTGATGGGACCACAGAACTAAGTACATAAAAAAGCAAGATAGTAATCAACTCCAGGTCAAAATAAAAAGTTGTATCAGCAGCCTGGCCAATGTGGCTCAATGGTTGAACATCGACTCATGAACAAAGAGATCATTGGTTCAATTCCCAATCGGAGGCTTGATCCTCAAGGGGTGTACAGAAGGCAGCTGATTGATAGTGTTGCTCTCATAGATGTTTCTATCTCTCTATCCCTCTCCCTTCCTCTTTCTCTAAAAATCAAGAATTAAACACACACACACACACACACACACACGCACGCACAAAGACCAGCTGGCATGGTTCAGTAGTTGAGCATTGACCTATGAACCAGGAGGTCACAGTTTGATCCCTGGTCAGTCAGGGCACATGCATGGGTTGCAGGCCTGATCCCCACTGGGAACATACAGGAGGCAGCTGGTCAATGATTCTCTATCATCATTCTATCTCTCTTTCCCTCTATCTTCCTCTCTGAAATCAATAAAAACATACCAAACCAAAAGAAAAACAAAACATTCATTTTACCCTACTTGGATTAGCACTGAATAATACTTGCATAGTAACAAAAAGATAAACATTATTTTTTTAAGCAACAGTATGCTATAATTATATTGAGGCAATGCAGGAAGGAACAACAGAGATTCTGGTTTAGTGAAAGGAATGCTAAACCACCATTTTTTGGAATAGGAAGTCAATAGAAAATAACTATTATCAACATAACAAGCAACAATAGAATAAGTATTACAGTGGTTCTCAAAGTGTATTTCACTTTCTCTGAAGACAAAACTATTTTCATGTAATACTAAGATATTTGCCTTTTCACATGTTGACATTTACACTGATGGTGCAAAAGCCACAATGGGTAAAACTCCTGGTGCTTGAGCAGCACAAATTAAGGTGCTGTCAACATTGACTAATGGTCATTGTGTTCTTTACCATCACACTCGAAAGCTTAAAAATGAAAATCCGTTTTTACTTTAAAATATCCTAGATGAAGCAATAAAAAGCATTACTTTTAGTAAACCTCAACCGTGAGTCCATTTATTTTATTTTATTTTTTATTGATTTCAATGAAGAAGAGAAAGGGAAAGAGAGACAGAAACATCAATGATGAGAAAGAATCACTGACCGATTTCCTCCTGCAGGCCACCTACTGGGGGTCAAGCCCACAACCTGGGCATGTGCCCTGACCAGGAATGGAACCCACCACCTTTTGGTGTATGGGACTACACCCAAAAACTGAGCTACAGGGTCAGGTTAAGTCCATGTCTTTTTAACATTCTGGGTGGTGAAATGGGAAGTAGCATAAAGCATTCCTATTAGATATGAAAGAGCACTTGTGTGATTTTTTTAGTTGAAATAGGAACTGAAGAGCCACTGACAGCTCATGGCTTCTCAGACTTGGGTATTAAGCAGTCATTTTCTCAAAATGTCATTTCAAGTACAAATAACTGATAACATTTCAAGTATAAATAACTATAACATTTGTCACCAATGAAAAATAAGAGATTTGGAAAACTTGGATCCTCCACAGTAAGTTTAGGTCTTCTCAATACTTAAAGACTTTTTAATTAAATCAATTATCATATTAACAGATATGGTTTTTAAAAACTATCATATAAAAAATGTGCCAACATTTGGCAGGTCAGCATTACTCATTTTCCAAATGACTAATAGGTGATGTTTCTCAGTTTTAATTTCTAATATGATAATTACAGATATAAACCCCATAGATAAAACCTCTCTCTTTTAGGATTCGATAACTTTTAAGACTACAAAGGAGTTCTGAGAACAAAAAGGTTAAGAGCCAGTGGCATATCATTTAGAAATCTAGAGGTAAATAAATAGGAAATTGCAAAAACAGTTGAAAGTGGTCTGCTCTTTAATATTCAACTTTTTATGAAATCTACCTGTATTAATTTGGAAAAACAAATTTAAATATTTCAAAACCAATAAGTAAATACCTCCCCTTATATAAATACTATAAGGTTATCTCATTTCTTTAGATAACGTTTCTCTTCCTTACCAAAATGAGAGTGGAAACATCCATGAGCAATTGGACAGCCAGGAAGTGATAAGAGGAATGATTTCAAATGCCCAAACTCTCTGTCAGAGCATTTTGTCCTTACTCAGACAGCCAGGATGGCTTCAGCCAACCCCAAAGAATAGTAAGTAACATCACTCTGACTTTAACACCATTACCCACTCAGAAATAATGCACCAGTCAGGCTGCCTTTTGAAAAGGTATTAAAATTGACCCAGCTATCCTAAGACTTTTGAGGGTAAGGTCACAAAGACATCTATCCATGTTAGGGAATGCTTTCATAGAAATGCCCTGGCCCAGCTATGTGTTTTTAGAACGCCAAATCCTCATGACAGTTACAGAATAGCAGTGATTCATGGCTCAGAAGAAATGAGTCATTGATCTGGGGAAATAGGGCAGGTCCAGATTATAAAGAAGAGCCCACCTTTAATGCACTACGGATAGCTCACCAGATCTGCTAACGTGGCTAGCTACAAGCCTAAGAATGAAGACATGGAGGAGACACATTTTTTTCAGATGTAACTGGTGGGTTGCATACCACCATTCTGCTGTTCGGTTCCTCTTTTATCTAAGCTATGGCTTGAATAAATATTATGACTCATAGCTTTAGCACATTAAAAACTTCTAAATGTAATTTGAATGTGTTCTCCTGACTCACCAGTAATAATGCTCATTAAAAAATGATTACTCAGAGCCTTTCTTTAGTCCAGCTCCTGCCCTTCCAGTGTCCCTGTTCCACCTCTTATTGTTCCCTCTCCTAATGCCTTGTTCACTTCCATCTCAGAAGCTGTATATCATTTATAATTATACATTCATGATGTATAATATACTCATTACTGGACAATAATGCCACAGGGCAAAGATGATCGCGTCTATTGACCACTTGTTTATCTGGCTCTTGGCCAGATATGGCACATTCTAGATGCTCTAAAAAGTGTTGTATACATGTTAAATGAATGAATTTAAATTAGGATTATTATAGCCTAAAGTCTTTCATTTTTTTTTTCATTTTTTTTTAAGAAGGCCTGGGGTCTGGAAAAGATCTTTCCTTGATTGTCTAGAACCATCTTTGTCTAACAATGCCTGAAACAACTAAAAGGTAGTATATTTACTTACTGACATGTTCAGCTCTCTCCCTGACCGAAGTGACTCTTCATATACTGAGTGCAACAGGAATATACTGGACAGTAGGATAATATTAAATGTTTTCTAATAGGACCCAAAGTTATGCTGGATTTCATGATAAAATTTGGTGTTTTGTGTGTCTTGTTTAACTGAGTTTCCCACTGATGGGTGTGGGGAGGATTTGTCTATGCTTTAACTTTTATTAAAATCTGAATTTTTCTGAGTGGTAACTTAAGAAAAGCATAAGTAAAATAGTTGCCTAATATAAACTCATCAAGCCTACTCTTTACCACATAGCCAACTTTAGGCAAGAGGGAGGATGAATAAATGTGAAGTTCGGAATAATTCCTAAAATAATTTTAAAGGATTAATTACTTTGAACAGGGATGACTAGAAACTTTTTTCCTCTTTCTAGAATTCCTCTTTTCTTTCTCTCATAGCACTTACTATTGAACTACTGTATAAATCACTTCTTTATTAAATATAGAGTTTATTGTCTATTTCACTTCATGTAGAATAAAATTTGTCAGGAAATTTTGCTTTATTTACTGATGAACCCTAAGTGCTTGGAATAGTTCCTGATGCATAGTGAGTACTGAATAATTATTATTGAATAAATAAGTAAACAAATAATTACATTTTCTAGTTTTGTTATTAATGCAATATACTTGATTTCTTCCCAATGTTATATATTTAAAGTAAATTTCTTATTTTCATCTATTTGCTATGTTAATCTTTCTTTAAGAATAAATTCTATTTGTTCAATTTGGAGCCTCTTTTATAGAGTTGCCTTTGTTTGCCCCAAGAATTTCAAGTTTTGTTTGTCATAATAAAAATCAATGTTCTTTACCATAGTAACAATATAAAAGGGGGAAATCATAAAAAAATATCAATAAAAGCAGAAAAAATTCAACATCAGTCAAGATTTTTAAAAAATCATATTTCTAAACTAAAGGAAACTGTAACAAAATCCTACATAATGGTGAAAAATGGAAGTCATTCTCTTTTAGAACACAAACAAGACTGTAGCACCTAGTATCAACACTTTTAGTCAACATTGTACAGGAGGGCTTAGCTAGCTTAACTGAAATATAAGACACAGGAGAATATATTAGAATGTTTATAATAGCATTGTTCATATTAGGAAAAAGAAACTGGAAGCAATGCAAATATACATCAATATCCTCCAGCCTTGCAATTAAATAGCAATGAAAATGAGTGAATTAGAGTTATATGCCAACATATATAAAATATATACATGGATATATGTTTTTGGGAAAAATTCAAGTAGAGAAGAATATATACATTGATTTCATTTATATAACATTTTAAAAACATGAAATACTAATATTATTTTTTAAAAACTTATGAAAACTTGCAAACATCTACAAAGTAGAGACACTGGTTTATGAACCCCATGCACACATTACTTAGCTTCAACAAATTATCAACAAGTAGCAAATAAGTTTCTTTTATATTCTCCACTTCTCCCCACCTTGGATTATTTTAATGTAAATCTAGGATTTTTGTCATTTCACCTGTAAATACTTCTGTACCGATATTGTTTAGGGTTATAAATTAGTCTGGTTTTTAATCTCAAAACAGATCCTGACTCAAAGGACCACGTGCTATGGTGAGGTGACTCCAACACAATTCCTTTAAGTGAACAGGTGTTCTGTTGGAGTGAAGACTAAGGAGCAGGTGCTAGAATGTTAACTGCAGATTGCAACATCCGGGTCAAGGAACTGAGCAGGGGGAGACCTTTGGGGGATGGGAGGAGGTCCCTCCAGGTCAGGAGAAAGAAATTGCAAAAATGCTCAGCACAGAAACAAACAGCAATTTGTTAAAATACAGATGTATGGGCCTCACTCCTACAGGGCCTGAGTCAGTAGGTCCAAGGTGGAACCTGTGAATTTGCATACCCACCAAGGTCCCAGGTGACGCTGACACTGCTGATCCAGGGACCTGCTTTAGTAGCGTGTTCTAGGAACCTCTCAAACTCTAGCCTCTGTTCCCTCTCTAAACTTATCTCAAATCATTTAATCTTTCCTCTTTATCTTCTGGTGATGCCATATTCTTCAGTTCCTTTAAGTGAACCATTGTCTTGCTGCCTCAAGAGCTCAAATTTGCTGTTCCCTCATCCTGCAACACTTTCCCTCACACCTCATTTTGCTGGGCTAATTCCTAGTCCTCTTTTATGTCTCAGCTTAAGAACCATTTTTCAGAAAAATCTTCTCTAATATACTCTCAAGGTTTGATTTATTTGCTATATGCCTCTCCTTTATGACATTTATCACAATTGTAATTATACAATCATTTATGAAATATTTCTTTATTGTCTGTGTTCCTTTCTAGATTCCAGGCTCCATGCTTTAATTTTAGTGCTTTAATTTTCAGTACATATATCATTATTGGCACTTAATATTTGTTGGATTAATGAATAAAGGAAGGTATCTAGATTTTCCCCAAAAAGAACAAGAAAAACCCCTAAATAATGTAATATTTTAAAATATTTACATAATATTTCATATGATAATTATATATACAGGGTTGGGCAAAAGTAGGTTTACAATTGTTCACATGGAAAATAATACAATAATTAATAAATAATAATACAAGAATAAACTGTGTTTCTCGTACTCACCACTGTAAACCAACTTTTGCCCACCTGTATAATTTCTTATAACATTTTAAAGAATTCTTCTAAACCATTTAAGATAAAGATATTTTTCTTCATAACTAATTTATTTCCTCAGCACACTACTAGAAAGCATAGGTCCAGAAGAACCAATGGCAAAATTTAACAGCCAAAGCAGGCATGGACATTTATAAAGGGTAAATTTATGCTGCTTCAGAAGGTTGCATACAAGCAAATATACTTAGTGTGACCCAGCTGTACATTCTTAGGGAAAGAATTTGGAGTCATGATATATAAAAGGATCATGGCCATTTGCTGTGAATTCCTGTAGACTCTTTCATCTGTGGGTAACCCATGAGTGTATTTCATTTCCTAAGACAAATCCTCCAATGAACCTATGTCTAAGATTAACAAACTTTCAAAAACACTAGTGATATAGAATACCATCCCTACAAAACAAAGCATTTTCTACCCAATTCACTTGGAAATCAACAAAGATATGCAAAAATGATTTTTCATTGTGCTAACCTAGGGTTACAAGAACATAAGTAAAATACTGATTATACACAGGAGCACAGATACAAGGTTAGACTCCCAGTTTCCAGAAAGATGTTACATTTCCTTGAAAAAACAGCAAAAGGGTGATTTTCTTATTCCCTCTGGTGTTCTTATATGGCAACCCCAAATGTCTCATTATTATTTTAAAATGAATCCTATGGATCAAAACCTATGCTCCTGGGTTCTATGGAGATGTCTTCATTTCTGGGGTAAGCAAGCAGGTAGGGGCTGGAGGGTCTCCCCACCCAACCCTCATCAACTCCCAAAGCACTAATTTTATCTTTTTTTTTTTTTTGAAGTGTGTATGTTTGTGTGAAATATGTATTGGGCAACATGTAAACAAACTTATTATGAGAAGAAATGTGGGAGGAGTTACTGGTAGAAGAAGATTGGAAAATACCATTCCAGTCTAGCACTACTAGAAGTTAGTTCCAAGTATTACCTGTATTTTTAGTCCCTTTGTAATTACAGAGATATTGTGTCAGGCTTTTCCTGGTGTCCAGGTCATCTTGGACTGTTCCCAGTCCTACTGCCTTCTCTCTTGACCTTCAGACCTGCATTTCCGACAGCCTATTGGATAGGATCCCTTCATTTCCTCACATTCAAGTCATCAAACTCCTCCATAAATCATCCTCAGTCCTTGCCAGTGACCCCATAATTCTCTCAGGTGCCCAGCTTCAAACTTGTAGAGTAAATTTTTTTTCTTTTTTTTTTAGTTTTCCTTCCTAGCTAATCAATCACCAGTTCAGCTTGATTTCTTGTCTCCTATATTTATTGCTCGCTCATGTCTTTTCTCTGTTTTCCTAGTGCCCCCATGCCAGTCCTATCAGAGCATTTGCTGCCTGGGATAGCTTCCTTTGTAGCCTCATGGTTCCATTCATTTCTGATCTAACTCATTCTTCCAGATTAGTGCTACCCAAATGCTCCCTTTCATATTGTTACTTTCCTATACACAACTGTAGATGGTTTCCATTTGGTTTGCAACCAAGTCTAAACTATTCTGCTTTGTTTTTAAGGCTCTTCAAAATCACCTGATTCCACTCTTCTTTCTAGTTAGATCAGTTCCTGTCACATAAAAATAGTGCAATTTCTGTGTCTGTATCTTCATATGAACATGTTGAGTGGACCTGGCCTAAAGCAACCTATCTCTCTATCTACTTCTTCAGTCTTTTTCCTCATCTTTTCTCACCTGTTACCCCAAGTTTCTCACATAGCCAAGTACTTATAATTCCCTGAAAACACTTGTCTCTAGGCCTTTGCACTTGCTTTTCTCTTCCACCCTATGTCTCTTCAAAGTGAAGTTGCACCTCCTGTGTTAACTCTTATTTATCCTGCACTCCAGGCAAAGTAATCACATCTTACTGTGAGTTGTCATTGCACCCTATATATACTTCTATTATAGCCTTTATTATACAATATTGTAATGTTTTGATTACATTTGTCTGATTGCTCTTTTAAATTTGAGCTACCCTCTCAGAATAGTTTTATATATATAAAAGACTGGTTGACCAGTCACTATGATGCTCACTGACCACCAGGGGGCTGACACTCAACACAAGAGCTATCCACTGGTGGTCAGTGCACTCCACAGCCAACTTCCTGCAGCCGGCCAACATCCTGTGGTCCCTCCCCCCGGCTGGATAACCTTGATTGGCCCCCGTCGGGACTGGGCGAGATGCCCCAATCAGCCCTGATTGCCAGCCAGGCCAAGGAACCCCACCCATACACAAATTTGTGTATTGGGTCTCTGGTTATTAATATTAATACTATTTCTGTTCTATCATATGAATATTCTCTAAGAAAAATATGAGGAACTGCTTACATACCGAGAATAAGTGTTAAATAGTAACGAGGTCATGTTCTAGTGGTAATTAGGTATTAGGGAAGCAAAGTAACTCTTACAGGACTCTAAATACCAGCAATTCTCTACAAAAATAATACACTGCAAGCATATTATTCACATATTATTATAGGGTTACAGGTAGCAAATGTCACCTTGGGGCTACAGCTATATCCACATTTTGTTGGGCCTAAAGGGTGGAAGTTCTGCATTAAAAAACAATCAGAACCCAAAGTTAGGTATAGTTTATGCAAATGAGGAGCCCTAAAGCTTAGGCTTCATCTGTTTCACAGAAAAGCTGAGTGGTTGGCACATAAAAGGTGGATTTTCTCTCTACTCATCTGTCATACTAGGGAAAGGCTTGGACATTAGGAAGAATATTATTCATTAAACTGATGTCAAAAAGTTTATAATAAATATATTACCTGTAAAATGAATCTGTAAATTGACCTTAGCAACATCCTTATTTTATCTTTAATCTGTCAGCTTTTATTAGATTATTTGGCTTTCTTTAAAAATTGGGGGGAAAAAATCACAAGTATTCATTGAGTATAGGTCATAAATACTTTCTTTTTCAAGCTTTAGTCTGTATACCTGTGCTGTCCAATACCATAATCATTAGCCACATGTGGTATTGAGCACTTAAAATGTCACCAGTACAACTGAGGGACTGAACTTTAAATTACTTTTTATTAAAAAAACTGATATCAACTCAATTTTACAAAATTGAATATTAGAAAAAAATTAAGTAGATTTAGCATGACTTGTGTATGTCAATCTACTTTTTAAACTATAGGTTTTATAAAATCTAAATGTAAATTATTTATTTCCTAGGAAAATGTTGTAGGCAAATTGAGATGTACTGTAATTGTAGAATTCACATTGGCTTTTGAAAGCCTAGTATGACAAAAAGAATGTAAACTATCATAAAATAATGTTTATATTGGTTACATGTGGAAATGATAATGTTTTCATTTATTGGTTAAATAATGCACATTTAAAAAGTTAATTTTTCTCAGTCCTTACTTTTTTTAAAATGTGGCTACTAGTCCTGGCAGGTATGGATCAGTGGATAGAGCTCCAGCCTGAGGACTGAAAGGTCCTGTGTTCGATTCCAGTCAAGGGCACATGCCCAGGTTGTGGGCTCGATCCCCAGTAGGGGACATGCAGGAGGCAGCCTATGAATGATTCTCTTTCATCATTGATGTTTCTCTCTCTCTCTCCCTCTCCCTTCCTCTATGAAATAGATAAGAATATTAAAAATAAAATAAAAAAATGTGGCTACTAGAAAGATTTTAATTACGTATATGGCTAACATTATATTTCTATTGGACAGCGCTGCTTTAAACTCTGACTGTTTTTTCTCAAAGGGAGTATATAATTTTTAAAACCTCTTACTTAAAAGACAAACTTAGGAGAATCATGGTCGATGGAAAGCAATTACTAAGCATCATTCAGGGGCACTTTTACCTTACTTGAGGTGGTGGAATTCCTACCACTATGCAATCCAGCTGTACTCTGGTTCCTTCTGGAACTTCTCTGCTCCATAACTTTTGAGTGAACCGGGGAGGTTGCCCCAGAGGCTCTTCATAGTACAAGGATGACGGTGAAGACCCCGGGGTGGTGTCTCCACCAGCTGCCTCACTGGCAGCCTGCTCAGCCCCACGCCGCTTGGCTTCCTGCTGCTCAAGGGCATGATTCACTTCGTTATCTCTAGTATCTGTCGGGATGGGAATGGGAACAGATGATCTTTCTCTTTTTTCTGATAGAGCTGAGAAACTGGAGCTATTTTCCTGCATAACTTTGTTTTGAGATTCCAATTTGCTCTTGTGGTTTTTGCAGGCCCGGGGCCTAATCCTTTTGGAGCTATGGGCTTTGAAAAGGGAGGACAGCTCTTCAATAAAATCAGCAGCCTTATTTAAGAATAGTTTTTTGGACTGAGACTCAGAACTATACTGTGGCCTTGTTGCCTCCGGAGGGCTCTCGTTAGAGCTGGTAGGACTTGGAGAGTTATCCTGGCGGAAGTTAGGGTCAAAACTTGATTTTGATGGGTGTTTCATCTGATCAGAAGAAAGACGTTTTCTGGCTGGAGCTTCATCTGCTTTCTCCAAAGGGTCGTGATTGATCGCCAATCTTGCCAGATTGACACTTTCATCTAATTCTTCTTGGCTCAGAAAAGCTGAAAGATCTGGAAGGTCATCTTGGCTTCCTCCTCCTTCTGCATCCCCAGAAGGACTGCCAAAATGGAAAGGGTTGGAAGAAGGCTCTGCTCGGCTCCTCTCATTGTTTCCCCGATGTCTGGTTTCTGCTAAGTAGCTCTCTCTGAGGAGCTGAGATATGGAAGTAGAAGCTTCTATGCTGTCGTCTTGCATGCTGTGAGAAAACAATAGTAATAAGTTTGGATCATTTCCAGAGAACAACAAGTCTATGTTTACTAAAGCATGATGGATTCCTAAGAACTTAAAGCTTGAAATAAACAATTGCCTAATTTTAACACTTTTACAAAATTTACTATAAAGACTTAAAGATTATTCTCAAATTGTAAAATGAAGAGGAACTGAATGAGATTTTATTGAAATTGAAAATAAAAATATAGGCATTACCACTTTATTAAATTCTTTAAATATAAGTTAAACTGAGGAAGCTATGCTATAGCTATAGTAACATTAAATAAAATTTCTAAATATAATTTTGACAGTATCTGTTAAGGGCTTTTAGTTATAAAGTACAGAGGTTTTCTCTCCATCCTCTCCCTTTTACCTTGAATGTAATAAAATAATAAAAATTAAAAGATATTGACAACATAATCTCAATTAGTTAGTGAAATTATAAATTTGACCCCACTCATGAAAATAATGCTTTTGTTTTAAGAAAGCTAGAAACATTTGTTTAAATTTGCTATTGTTTATAGGTTTAATCTGCTCTTGAAAACTATAATAATTTAGCCTTTTCAAATAAGGTATAACTAATTTAATTTCTATAAAGATATGAGTTAAACCCTAGGTTTTAAAATATCTCTTAAATTAATCTCAGTGAAGAAGGGAGATGGAAGACAGGAAAGTGGGGGCAAGACAAGACATTCCTCACTTTACCCTTTCCTGACTTTTGAATTTTAATTATATGATCATATAACTGATTCAAAAATAAAAATTTTTAAAGCTTAAGAAAATAGTACAGTACCCATAATTCTAAGTTCCCTGGACTAGAAAGTTTGGTAATGCAAACCAATGTTATATTATTAATATTATATCTATTTATTCATTCACACACTAGAGGGATGGCAACTTGTGACCCACAGGCTGTTACTCCTCTCTCCCCTCCTTATAAAAGATGTAGCTAAGTGATTACAGTACTTTTTCCATCGACCTTGACTTTCTTAACACTCCACTCCATCTGTTACCACCAATCAATCAGAGATGGTAATGGAGATGAAAACTATTTGCCATTCTGCCCTAGCTGGTTTGGCTTAGTGGATAGAGCATTGGCCTGCAAACTGAAGGGTCCTGTGATCTATTTCAGTCAAGGGCACATGCCCAGATTGCAGGCTTAATCCCTAGTAGGGAGCATCCAGGAGGTAGCCAATCAATGATTCTAATCATTGATGTTTCTATCTCTCTTTCCCTCTCCCTTCCTCTTTGAAATCAATTAAAAAACAACAACATTTTTTTAAAAAAGCTATTTACCACTTGTAGCTACTAAGTGCTGGGCCTTGTGCTGGGAACATGGAGAGAAAACTAATCTCCTAAATCTTTTCTGTTTTTTTATGACAAAACTTATTTCAGTTCACCTCTCATATGATAGTCTCACTTGTATCATAAATTTCCCAAAGTTCTCAAACTTTTAAACTAACCTCTAAATTGGCAAAGTGAGCAATGACTTTGAGATGGCAATTACAGATGGCTAAAAGGATTATCTACAGCAGATATTTTCCCACTGTTGCAGCCTGGGATTTCCACTACTGAATCCATTTATTTGGATAAAAAGTCTATTGTGTCTTAATAAAAGGTTAATTGAAAATGCAAAGACATTAAATGGGTACAAAGATTTATCTACAAAGATATTCATCATAGTATAGATGATAATATTAAAAAATTGGGATCATGTCCAATAAGAAATTAGTTAATTAAATTATTATATACTCATCAGATAGAACTATATGGCTATGTTAAAGTTTGTACAACTGTGAACGACACATAAAATAGTACATGAATTGGGGAAGAGGGGATTGGTAAGGTATGTACACATATAATATCTTAATTAAAAAAAATAGTACATGAAAGTATAACTGACATCCCAATTGAAAATTTGTCTATTTTGTGCATTAACTATGCAGCAGAATAGTTAAAGATATATGAAATCAGGTACAACATGCTATTTGAAAATGTAATTAATGTTCTGATTGAAAATCTTCTCATTTGTTAATCAGCTACTTCATTAGCCTACTTTGAGTTTCTGTATATAGTTAGATGTGAGGAAGAAAATTGAGAGCTTTATGAATCAGGATTGCTTCTCCCTTTTGTTGGACATTACTCATATTGTGTTTTAATGTACCTTTGTCTCTAACTATTTAATATGGCTTTTATCTTGAGCAATATGGAATGAGCATTGGCCTTAGAATCAGATCTGTTTTCAAATTATGGCTTCATTTCTCAGAAGTTATGTAACTTTGGGAAAATTACTTAACTTCTCTAAACTGGAATTCTCATCTGTAAAACATGGATAATACTTTTTCTGAGGGGAGTGAGGATTAACAACATAATGAATGCAAAGCTCTTAAAACAGGACCCATTAGAATGGGCACTCAAACAATATTAGTAAAAATTAATACTTAGGTAAAGGAGATGTTAATGTTGAAAAACTTTTAAAATGCTTATATTTGGCTCAGCCAGTGTGACTCAGTGGTTGACCTACAAACCAGGAGGTCATAGTTCGATTCCCTGCCCAGGTTGTGGGATTGATCCTCAGTGTAGAGTGTGCAGGAGACAGCCAATCAAGAATTTTCTCTCATATTGATATTTCTATCTCTCTCTCCCTATCCCTTCCTCTCTAAAATCAATAAAAATGTACTTAAAAAATAAAAATAAAAAGCTTGCCCTAACCGGTTTGGCTCAGTGGATAGAGCATCGGCCTGCAGACTAAAGAGACCCGGGTTCGATTCCGATCAAGGGCATGTACTTTGGTTGCAGGCACATCCCCAGTTGGGGGTGTGCAGGAGGCAGCTGATCAATGTTTCTCTCTAATCCACATTTCTAACTCTCTCTCTCTTCCTCTCTGTAAAAAAATCAATGACATACTTTTAAAAAATAAAATGAAATAAAAATCTTATTTTAGGGCAGAAATTGAAAAGAAAATACTCATATAAGTAATCACTGCAACTATTTTTTTAAAAGAAAAAAAGCTAATTAATGTGTAAATATGTGCCTATTCTGATGCTTATGGTTGTGAGAAATTATTATAATGAAACTTCAGGTATTCAAAATAAAGAATTTATTTTTTAAAAATATATATTTTATTGATTTTTTTACAGAGAGGAAGGGAGAGAGATAGAGAGCTATAAACATTGACTAGAGAGAAACATCGATCAGCTGACTCCTGCACCCCCCCACACTGGTGGGGATGTGCTCGCAACCAAGGCACATGCCCCTGACCAGAATCTAACCTGGGACCTTTCTTTTTCTTTTTTTCTTTCTTTCTTTTTAAAAAAATATATATTATTGATTTTTTTACAGAGAGGAAGGGAGAGAGATAGAGAGCTAGAAAAGTCGATGAGAGAGAAACATCGACCAGCTGCCTCTTGCACACCCCCTACTGGGGATGTGCCCGCAACCAATGTACATGCCCCTGATCAGAATCGAACCTGACACCTTTCAGTCCGCAGACCGACGCTCTACCACTGAGCCAAACCGATTTCGGCTGAACCTGGGACCTTTCAATCCGCAGGCTGACGCTCTATCCACTGAACCAAACCGGTTTCAGAAATAAAGAATTTCTTTAATATTTTAATGTAGTGTTTATTATCTAACACTTAGAGTTAGATAGATCTGGTTCAAATCCAATTCTGACACCTCTTAGTTGTATAAATTCAAGAAAGTTATTTAACTTTTGTAAGCTTCAGTTTACTCATTTATTAAACAGGTATAATAACAGTAGCCATTTCATAGGTTGAAGTAATGATTAAATGTGTTTGGTATTTTATAGATGTTCAATAAATGGTAGTTACTATTATAATTATTGTTATTGTTATTATAATCATTTAACAGCTTTAGCCACATACCATGATAAGAAATGGAAGCAGGCTCTAGCCGGATTGGCTCAATGGATAGAGCATTGACCTGCAGACTGAAGGGTCCCAGGTTTGATTTCAGACAAGGGTGCATGCCTAGGTTGTGGGCTCAATCCCCAGTAGGGGCAAGCAGGAGGCAGCCGATCAATGATTCTCTCTCATCATTGATGTTTTATCTATCTGTCTCCCTCTCCCTTCCTTTCTGAAAGTTAAAGAGTAGTTATTGGTGGGAAAGGGTGAGAAATGGCCAGATTTGAGATATCTTTTGAAAATAGAGCGAGTGTGATTTGCTGATGGATTGAGTGTGGGATGGGAGAGAAAGAGCAGAGTAAAAGGTGACCACAATAATTACGGCTTGAGCAACTAGGTGAGTGGTGGAATGATTTACTTGAATGAGCCAAGAGCAGGTTTCAAGAAAGGAAATTAAAAGTTTTCTTAGACATTTTACCTACGATATTTTTTCTGCTTCTGACAAAATTCAAACTTGGATTTTATGCCATTTTCAAAATAAAAAGGAGCAAATTGCCCTTGAAAACAGATAATGGTTGTAGTGAAATGGTCCTAGATTGAAAATGAAACAATATGGCATAAGCAATCATGACAGACTAGTAAGTTATGGAAACTAACTTAGCCACATGGAATGCTTATTGAATGTTCTCTACGTTGCTAAATATCTCTGTTTTTCCCCCCCTAGGATTTTTCTTGAAAAGAAAATCTCTAAAAAACTTGCTGAAAATGTAAAAGTCCGATTCATACAAACAAAACCTGATGCTGATACCGTTGGATATATAGTCATGTGCCACACAACAATGATTGGGTCAGTGACGGAACATATATTCAATGATGGTCCCCTATAATTACTGTTAAAGTAGAGCTAAAACATTTTTGTTACCTCGTGCTGGTGTTGCTGTGGTAATGTCGTAAAGTACTAGTGCAAAGCATTACCGTTTGTGCTGTCTTGGGCTATCCAGAAGGACTGGAAATGCTTGGGGACTCAGCTGGCCACAACGCTTTCCCATACACACTACCCCTTCCTAAACCAATGTGTCAGCTGGACTGACCCTTATAGTTCTTATTAGAATACAAGATAGCCTTCAGCAATAATAATTAGAAAACTCCGAACAAAAAAAGAGTTTATTATTTACAGGCCCTGGAGCATACAAAATATGCCATGGGCAACTGCAAGGTTGCAGGGAGAGAGAGAGAGAGAGAGAGAGAGAGAGAGAGAGAGAGAGAGAGAGAGAGAGAGAACAGGAGCCTGGCATTCTCTTTTTACTGGAGCCGAGGGTGGTAGCCTAGGTTTTCGTGGGCTCACTATTTATTGGTGAGCTTGAAACATAAAACCAGCCCTTGGATGGTTTGGTCTAGCGGATAGAGCGCTGATCTAAGGAGTGAAGGGTCTCAGGTTCTATTCTGGCCAAGGGCACATACCTCAGTTGCAGTCTCCATCTCTGGCCCTGTTGGGGCAAATATGGGAGGCAACCAATCAATGTGTCTCTCTCACATCAATGTTTCTCTCTTCCTGTCTCGCCCCCTCTCTTCCACTCTCTTTGAAAATCAATGGGAAAATATCCTTGAATGAGGATCGACAAGAAATATAAATAAATAAATAAGAACCATGTCCTGGCTGGTGTGGCTTAGTTGGTTCGGAGTCATCTCATGCACCACAAGGTTGCCAGTTCCATTCCCGGTCAGGGCCCAGGTTGCATGCTCCATCGCCAGTATGTGATATGCATGAGGCAGCCAATTGATATTTTGCTCTCTCTCTTTCTTCCCCTCTCTCTAAAAATCAATTTAAAAAAATATATACATAAAAGCCATAATTTAAGGCATGGGAAGAGGAAAAACAAGTAACCCAAATGGTCAGTTACCAAAATCAACCAAGATTTCTAAAACAAAGGCACTCAGTGGGGTGAGGCAGTATGGTTATTTATCTAATCCTGAGACTGGCAATGTATTTATTCTAGGTAACCTTAGTTTAAGTGGATGCCTGGGTAATCAGGCATTTGCATTACACACACATAAAAAGTCAACTGTCAGGGCTCAGACTACATTACTCATGTGTTTGTGGTGATGCTTGTGTAAATAACCCTTTTATGCTGCCAGTCTTATAAAAGTATAGCACATACAATTAACTAAAAGGCTAGAACATCCAGGTTTGTGATAGTCGCCCGATGAAATCACCTAAGGACGCCTTTCTCAGAGCATTTGCGCGTTAAGCAGGAAATGACTGTATTTCTTAACTCAGGTTAAATCAGCATTACTCTTCATAGTTTTCTCTGGGAAAGCACTTTAGAAATGTAGAGCACTATACAAATGTAAGGTAACTCTTTTCTGTTGATGTGTAATTTTTTGTCTTTTAATTATATATATGTGTGTGTGTGTGTGTGTATTGATTTCAGAGAGGAAGGGAGAGGGAGAGAGAGATAGAAACATCAATGATGAGAGAAAATCATTGATTGGCTGCTTCCACATGCCCCACACTGGGGATTGAGTCCATAACCTGGGCTTGAGTCCTGACTAGGAATGGAACCATGGGGTTGACACTCAACCACTGAGCTATGCTGGCCGGGCAATTGCCAGAATGTTCTTTAGGGAAAAAATATTTAACAAAATTGACTTTGCTCACTCTCTTTAATGCTGGTATTGACCAGTTTGTCTTGTCTTCTATACCCCAATATGTCACACAAGAGAAGTATTTAAATCAGTTCTGGAGAAACTCTTGCTAGGCCAAGAACTAAATCCCATTACATATAGACTAATCGAGCAGAGTTGGGTACATACCATCTTTTTAAAATTTGGCTGCAGATGGAATGCACTTGGAGGTAAATCCTTCTTCATTGTTACAAAATCATCCCCTCACTATGACAGTGAGCATCGCCATCTGTTTTATTTCTAGTCTAATTTTGGTGTGAGTGGCATTAGTAAATTAGTATATATTACATTACCAAAGTAAGCACTTGAGATATGTGGAAATATGTTAGTAACAGTATGGAAATAAGTCCCATTCTTAAAATTCCTCTTTCAGTTTGTCAGAGGAAAAACAGAAGATAAATTATAGACAAATGAAATGTGTCTATTAGAAGAGAGTGTTGAAATAAAGAGACAGCAGAGGTGATATGTAGGATTAGTAGGAATCTATTTAATTAAGGGAATATACCTCAAGGGCAGGCATTTTAAATGTGAAAAGGTTTTTAGACAATAGGCCAAAGATGTGTAAGCTGTTCTCTTATATTGTTTGAATCACGCTGGTAAATATCGGAAGTTGGCAAGAAAGTAAAGTTTTAGTTTGTATGAAAGGAGGGGAGGTGGGCTACTATGAAACATACCATGTATGTTTTCATATACATAAAATAATCACATAGAGAACCACTAATGTAAAGGATACTGAAGCCTAGAGCCCAAAGTTCGTATTTAATCTCAGAGATAGCAAAGAAACCAGTAAAAGTAAATTCTACAACCCATAGAAAAGCTAGTGTAAGGCAAGCAAGAAGACTTCAGGAATCTAGGGCCAAAAAAAAGGGTTTGGTGGTAGTCACAAAAAATGATAGGCATGGGAAGTTTTACATCGCTCTCAGAATTTCACTATTCATGATGCATTTAAATTAATATATAGGAAATCCCAAATGAGGAAACTATTCAATCCCCATGAACGCCAAGATTCATTTTAAATGAGAAAAAAATTAACATTTTTGTACTCTCTCAGTCTCTTAATATTTTTGTCATTTTGTGTGTGTGATTAAGGGTTTGAAAAAAGACACACACACGCGCACACCCCTGACATAATACGTGTGCTAGATTGGGAGAGGAGCTAGTGTCCCAAAGAGGCTCCAGATTTCAAGATCTAGTTCTAGTTCAAGAACTTGGTGGGAAGGCTCTGTGGGCTCCTCCCACAGTGTGGAGTGTATTGTGACTCCAAGCAGAGGAATGCGTAGCTTGTCAAGGTGACTCTGATATACATGAGCTCTAAGGACCCTATAGAGACTGCAGGTATAGTCACAACAACTTGTGTGCCCATCAAAAATGTATCTGCTGAAAATAGGCTCTCAAATTTCTAAACAGACCATTCTCTCTTTACTTGGATTGTTTTCTTAGGCAAAAATGCAATGTTCTAGTAGTTTTTAAAGCTCCATGTCAACTATGAAGCACCATTAAAATTTAAGAAAATATCTCCATGGTTTTGATTCTTCTTTATCTCTTAAGAGAATTCATTAAAACCTTTTCACTTTTTTGACTTGGCAATAACACCATGAGACAAGCAATGCCTTTGTCACACATCTCAATGTCAGTGAAGGAAACTAATTATTCTGGGATTAGCAGTATTACTTGTCTTATACTTTCAGGTTAGTGAATTGAGTTTATTACTCTCTATTACATATAGGAATTAACTGTTGAAATTTTTTAATTTAAAAATTTGTCACCTTCTCATATACTAACCTTATTTCATTAAATACCTTTCACAATTAAACCTGATTTAACTGCTGTGCCATTCTTTCAAACGTAAATTTGAAAAACCATCTCTATAAATTCCAAAACCATGTCTGCATAAAAACATGATCATTCAGTTTCTCTTGTTTATGAACTGCAGTTCTGAGTCTATTTTAGGAAACACATTGTAATAGGAACATGTAATAGTCTGTATTCAAAATTGATAAGTGGAACACTGGGGTTTTAATACATTGTTATGAGTTTCAATAGCATTAGCCATATTCTATAAGTGGGAATTAGGACAAACTTCCAGAATTTGGATAGTGTCTAGCTTTTTGTTTCATAGTCAATTATTGTAAGATTCTGTAATGATTATAATTTTGTCTCTTGACAAAGTAAGTAGAGTGCCCATATATTTCAGATTTCCTGGGAAGCCCTTGATTTTCATATTTTGCTTGTTGTTAAATCATGTGTCAGACAGCATATTTTAATTTTTAAAATTTTTTATAGTTATAAGTAAATGCATTCTTAATTTCCTAGAAAATGATTATGAAATTTCTGTGAATCTAAGAGTTATTATTAAGGAGAGACTAAAAAGGTATGACAACTTTTTATGTTAGAGCCTGCAGAATTCATTTAATCATTACCACTGTGAAAGTAATTAGATCATAGTGATTTTTAGAGAAAGAAAACAGAGTAGCTGTTTTATTTCTTTCAAATTAATGCTAGCATTTTTAATAAGTGTGAATAAAAATATGTTGATGCAGTAACAAAATTTCATAGCATTGTTACTATAATGTTCACTTTGGGGAAATGAGAATACAGATTAACCCATGTTCTCTTTTTCTTTGCTTATACAGTTTTTAAAATATAATGCAAGATGTGCATTTAATTACTGCCAATAGTGCAATGTCCTGGGCCAAACATTTGCCACTAACTGTCAAGTGTCTTTCTGATGCAGCTGAAGAGAGAGAGAGAGAGGGAGAGAGAGAGAGAGAGAGAGAGAGAGAGAGAGAGAGAGAGAGAGAGAGAGAGAGAGAAAGGAGAAAGAAAGAGCAATGTCCTTTGAGCAAAACTTTCTGCAGCTGTTGTGTACATTAATCCAGGGAGCAGATCTCCCAACTCTAAATATAGCAAGCATATCCTCTTACATGATAAAAAAAATAAAATAAAATGCAAGTCTTTCACTATAGAGTAATATTATTTTATATTTTATTTCCTATAAAAAGGAAATAGACATTGCACATATATTCTCTATACAAGCACCATTATTGTAGTAAGTGAATGTGTGGAAAATTCGAATGATATATGCAGCATGTTGTGACTTCCTCTGTTGAGATATTTTTCCTTAGTGCCCAAGTAGACTCTGATCCCTGGGAATTTCATCAATCCCCTCCAAAATCTTTACATGTATAGAACTTTATTTTTCATGTAATATTGTGTCCCATCAAACATAATTAGAAAGCTATCCTAGGTTTTACTCTAAATAACAGTATGTAGGCCTCGGAAATATCCCCTTTCCCATTGTCAGTGCCCTGTTATCAAAACACACTTGAGAACTTAAATCTGAATATTACCTTTCTTTTTTTAGTTGACCCAGATGAGGATGTCCAACCCAGGCACTCCACTGTGATGGTAATTATCCAAGGAGAACTTTTAGATGAATGCACAGGAGAAAAAGAAAATTCTTCACGCCCTTGGAAATAGAAAGTAGCTGTCCATAGAGAGTGAGGAGTTAACCTTAGTTTCAGTGAAGATGGCTGTAAGAAGCTGGACAACCTGTCACCACCGGAGCCAGAGCATTTGTCAGCTCACAGGTCCCAAGTTATTTTGAGCTGTATAAACCATGTGCCTGTCAAACATTCCACCTGATTGGATAGGAGAAAACTGAGCAAAGGGATTCCATAGCGGGACAGCACCTATGGGTGATGAGGGGTCAATCAATTTTTCTACCTATAGAATTTCTCTGATAGTTAGAGGCCCAATGTTTATTGATTTTTGCTTGAAATTAATATTAAGTTTATCATACCACATTCCATCTTTCAAAGAAAATGGCATTATTTTTTAAATATGTCAATCTTTTTATTTTTTAATTAATGGGAAATTGACTCTCATTTAATCACATACATTTAGAATATTTGGCTATGAAAATGAATGAACCAATATGAAGCTGTGAGTTTTGAATGGTTTGTCCAACATTAAAAATTGTTAAGTAGAGATCACAGAAAAGATGGAGAAGAGAAAAACAACAAACTTAGAATAAACCCAGTAACAAATTAGTCTGGACATACTTTTCAGAAAGAAAATAATCATATACTATTTAAAAGTAAAAATTACTACTTAATATAATATTTTACAAGTCCTATTCATGTGTTAGTATCTGGGATAACTTTTTCATATATTATTCTATGTCAGATGTATTCTTCCATAAGCATTCCAATCCTTAAAAAGAATCCTTAACCAAACCAACATTTGCTCAAAAACCTACTTTGTCAAAGTACAGGTTCTTTGATATGACTTTAATACATTTTCAGAATATATATTTGGAAAGAAAAAGTTAACCCTATGGATTAGTACAAATTAAGAGTGTTAATAACATCATGATCATCATCAATCCTGGGTTTTAAAAATTCAGAAAAATGCTATTGGTTGTTGTTGGTTTTTTTTGTTTGTTTTTTTGTTTTTAAAGGATCACTCTTAGATTTGGATAGCATGAAATAATTGGTTTAAATCTAGCTTTCTTAAATCACACAGCTTGTAGCATGCTTTTCATTCATTCATTCATTCACTCAATCATTCATTCAACAAATATTTACCTAATGTCTACATGTACCAGTTAGTAGATATAAAGCAGTGCAAAAAATATATCAAAACTCCAGACTTCATGGAAATTACTAAAAGAGTTTTTATTCTTTTCAGTCATCCTGAAACTCCCTATAGGATATTGAATAGCTATAAAATTTATTTGTTTATTGTGATCACACCAGACTTTTCACTACACCTTTTGTAATGGAGCTTTTTATTTATACAAGCAAAATGAAAAAAAATTCAGGAAAACTTAAATAATCTGGATTAAAAACAAAACAAA
This sequence comes from Nyctalus aviator, assembly GCA_036971965.1. Lineage (NCBI taxonomy): Eukaryota > Metazoa > Chordata > Mammalia > Chiroptera > Vespertilionidae > Nyctalus > Nyctalus aviator. The sequence goes on along the minus strand of CM072933.1, from coordinate 35,542,862 downwards.
ACAAGAAGAACTGAATTATATGGATAGATATTTTCATTATCACAGTAACCCAGATCTTCACTGTATCTAATCCTGTGCTAATCCTAACCTCAAGACAACTTAATTGTGTTTCTGCATTTTCAATTTATATAGATGTTCAAAAAAATTTTTTTTTATATTTAAAGAGAGGATCTTCTCCCATTATCCCACTCAGAACTTGAGGCATAATCAAGATAAATGCTATGTATGGGAGGGGGGGAGTTAAAATATGTATATAGATAATAATTTAATTAAAAAAAAATAAAAAAAAAAGATAAATGCTACCAGGTCTTGGGTAGGAACATGGGAAAGTAGACCCTTCCTTTCTCCACTCCTCCCTCCCTCCCACCCTCCTTCCCTCCCTCCCTCCCTCCCTTCTTCCCTTCTTCCCTCCCTCTCTTCCTTCCTTTTTAAAATATATTTTTATTGATTTCAGAGAGGAAGGGAGAGGGAGAGAGAAAAACATCAACGATGAGAGATAATCATTGATTGGCTGCCTCCTGCATGCCCCCTACTGGGGATCGAGCCTGCAACCCAGGCATGTGCCCTGGCTGGAATCGAACCATGACCTCCTGGTTCATAGGTCAATGCTCAATCACTGAGCCACGCAAGCTGGGCTGGAACCTCTACTTCAGCTAGCAAATAGATATGCTACAATTTGATTTTCCAAAGGAAAATGCTTACAAAAGCCATAAGTAGACCCATTTTTACTTCCCTGCAAGTTCTGCCATGATAAGCCTGGTACTCTACCTTTCACCCAGGTACAGAATTTTGAGGAGATCCAGACCGAAATACACAATAGAGTTGGTTGAGCAGTGGGATTAGGAATTAATAGGAAAAATTTAAAAAGGTTTAAAATGCATAACATTTAAAGAAGAAAGCCAAAGAATTTCTGAATAGCAATAATATTTCTCTTCTCATAGTTATAACGTTTCATATGTAGAGAGTGTACAAAATTTTTGAGCTCTTTGAAAAAAAGGTAGATATAAATATTTTAAATAATTAATACGCTGAAGCCGGTTTGGCTCAGAGGCTAGAGTGTTGGCCTGAGGACTGAAAGGTCCCAGGTTCGATTCCTGTCAAGAGCATGTACCTTGGTTGTGGGCACTTCCCCAATAGGGGGTGTGTAAGAGGCAGCTGATCGATGTTTCTAACTCTCTATCCCTCTCTCTTCCTCTCTGTAAAAATTCAATAAAATATAATAAATAAATAAATAAATAAATAAAACTCAGAAACTGTAGACATCTTGCTTACATCAAACTCATATCGTAGATTCTATATTTTAAAAATTAGTTTCTGCTCCCAGATAATGCAGCCACTATCTTGTGTATCCTCAGTACTAATCGTATAAACATTATACCAGAAACTACTAGTTCAGATTTTACCGGAGCTCATTAGTACAAAGAATAATTTTTTAAACTTAAAAACAATCTAACATAAATAAAAACAAACTTTATAAGTGACAAACAAGCAAAAGGTTACATGTCTTAAGCCTTCCTGATAAAATTAAGTAGCCCTTCCAACACATGCATTTATTATGGTTTGAACATGATCCTGTGCTTGTCTTCAGCTGTTTTCTTACTATAGTCACTCAGCTACAGAAACAATTCATTCACATTGGGATGATCCACAGAATGTCAAGGAACCTGGAAGATCTCTGACAGAGGAAGTCTTTCCCTAGAGGATAAGCATGCGAGAATCTCTGGGCTAGTGGATTCATAAAAAAAATTTGTATTTGCCCTCTTTCCATATCGCAATGGGTTCTAATTCTTTAAAAGAAACTGCTCACATACACCAAGGTTTCAATATGTTTTGTTTAAAGTTTGTATATTTAAACCCTGGACCGATAGCTCCAGTGATCCAGCACACCAAAAGATTACAGGTTTGATTCCAGGTCAGGGAACATATGTAGGTTTTTTGTTAAATCCTATTTGGAGCTTGAATGAGTTAGCCAGCCAATGCATGTTTCTTTCTCACATTGATATTGCTCGTTCTCTCTCCCTTTCCTCTCCTCTAAAATCAATTTTTAAAATGTTAAAATCAATAAAAACATATCCTCAGGTGAGGATTCAAAAAACTTTGTAGATTTATATTGAGGTACCCCTCTCCAATATCAGATACATAAAAAACAAAACCTCTATGTCTTATTTTAAAGAACAGAAGCATGTATATATATTTTTAACTTTTGTTAATGATAAAAGTAGTCACATCAGAGACGAGTTTTTTTTACCATCTGAAATGATGTATGTATGGTAGATTATAAAGGGTCTTATACAATCCCATGGTGCAATGTAATTGAGAATTACAATTAAATCCTTAAAAAATATATTTTTATCTAAATGGTATTGAAAATGCTTATCTAAAACTAAAACTGAAAACATTTTTAAAACATGTTTTTACTTAAAAAAAATAAAAACATTTTAAAAAACTATAAACAGCCCTGACCAGTGTGGCTCAGTTGATGAGGGTATTGTCCATACACCAAAAGATCTCAGGTTTGAGTCCCAGTCAGGGCATGTACCTAGGCTATGGTTTCGGACCCAGCTGGAGTATGTTCAAGAGGCAACCAATCGATGTTTCCCTCTTACATTGATGTTTCTCTCTCTCTCTTTCAATCCACCCTACCTCCCCTCCCAACCAATAAAAACATAAACATAAACATATCTCTGGGTGAGGATTAAAAAAACAACAACTATAAACAGAATACCTATTTTCAAACATTATACTGAAAAATAAATTTTGGGTTACCTGTCTCAGAAGAAGCACCATTCCTACATCAATCAACGAGGATCATCCAAAGACTAAATCTCTCTGCCTAACTTGTGTCAGCCACAAAAGTAGCATGAAGAAATGTGATACTGCCCCAACAGAGTAATGAAGGGTATTTACAGGGTTCCGTGGCAGATCCAGGGACAGTCATTTAGAACAGATTGCTCTTTCAGATCAACTTTAATAACTTAGTCTGCATGATGTTCTTAGCCTGAAGGGATGGTGGGGGTGGATAATGACTAAGGAAACAGACTTTCTGGATCTCCCCTTAGACTAGATGAGAAGGATAATAAGGACAATATTAAAAAAAAAAAAGAGCATAAAGAGTGCACAAAATATCCACATATAGATTGCAAATGTGTAAATACCTTTTTTTGATACAAAACTTAGATTATAGTAAATATATTTATCAAACTACCTATAGAAAACAACCAATTATTATAATATTAGTGAAATAAGAAGTTTACCATGTGGTTTCTATGAAAACCCAATAAGATTTCCATTACTTGTGGTTTTGATATGTAGCACATATCAAAGTTTACAATGTGTACAAAGTATTACTTTCAAGAAGAAAATATGTTCCCAGAATTTTTTAAAAGAGCACCCTGTGATTATAATTATGTCACTGAAGAAATCCAGAACAATTAGTATTAAGTGTGTATTCCTGAAGGTGTACAACTGATTCACACTTTTCACCACATTAATAAATGATTATATTAACACACGTGACTATATCATGTAGCTGGAAATGAGGTAACATTAATTAACTATGTACCAGGCACTATATTAAGCTCTTTATAGACATTGTGCTTTACTTTATACATTGCTTCCATAATCTATGAAGTAGGTTATGTTATAATTCTCATTTTACAAATGAGAACCCAGGGTTTAGAAAGAAGTTAAAAATTTGCCCGAGGTCACACAACAACCAAGTGACTGAGCCAGGATTAAATCCAAGGCTAACTCTAAACCTATGCCCTTTAACCACTACAAATACTTAAATGTTCACATTTTTAAGTTATTTGTGGGGGGGGGAGGGGAAGGGCAAAAATGAACGTAAAACATACTCTCTTTTAGTAAGTATTTTAAAGGAATGCTATGGAGAATTACAAGCTTATAATTTTTCTGATTGAAAACCATCCTTTAAATTCTTTTGTATGACTAAAACAAACAAATAGAAGAGCAAATATAGAAGGAAAACACCAATGCTTTTGGATACACTCTAGCTGCAATATTTTAGTTGAGAACATGAACTGATATGCCGTAGGCATGAACGCTGAAGGGTAGGGCACCGGAGGGCAGTATGAATGCTTTGACAAACCTAGTTTTTTTGTTTCTTTCTATGATAGTCATTATGCAGAGACAGTTTAGAAGCTTTGTTGTTTCAAAAGTAAATGTAAATGTTTTAGTTTTATTACTCAGCACATCAATTCAGGTCAGTACAATTTTTGCAAGTTAGGGGTAGAAAAATAACAGTTGGCATACTCTCTTCATAACCTTAGCACTAAATATCTTAAATACCAGTATGCCAGCCTCTGGGTGATTCCACTCAGATTCTATTTTTGGGCAGCACCGACATTTCAGAAAGCTGAAAACAAAGTTCACTGTTCTTAAGCATGACTCAAATAACCACACTAACACTAGTAACGTGAAGGAAGGGAACAGGGAATTAACATTTTTGAGTATACTCTACGTATACTGGGCAGCCTCAGTTGTCCCTTATTCATAGCAACTCTGCAATGTATTGTTAGCTGCATATGACAAGGAGGAAACTGAGGCTTACAGAAGTTTAGCTTTCTCAAAGTTACTCAACCAGTGAGCTGCGCAGCTTGGTAAATTCAAACCTAGGCCTTTTAGTTTAAAACAGATTCTCTTTTCATTGTCCCCTACTGCCTTCTGGAGAAGAATAACGATGCAGGTTAGTTCAAAAATTAAAAAAATAAAATTACCTGAAGGAGGAAATCCACCATTGTTTTCATATGTATTGATGAGCAAAGGGTTATTAAAGCTATTAATCTGATTTTAAGGTCTTGGTGTTTACTTAACAGAAACCAGAAAGAGAACAGAAAAACAGCATATGATTAAGTGTAGGGCTATTTTCACCATGAAGACAATAAAAATTAAAATAGCAAGTGCTGATACACATTTCTGAGAAGTTATCATCTTATTATCTGAAACCTCTCATGAAATTAGTAAATGTTGAATGAAAGCAACTTGTCGAGGGGAGAAGAGTATAGAGGAATATGTTGGAGAATATAAACCAGGGAAATTTCAAATGACTTTGTATTTTATATCCTTAACCAAATTCACATTTTTATTTGCCTATGAGTCTATGTTTTGGTGTTTTCTAGCTCTAGCAAACTTCCTATCAAAGAAAGGCAGCATACCTTAATGTAGGAAGACCTGGAAACTCTTTTTATCACCCCCCCCCTTTTTTTTCCTTTATTGTTTTTTCCTTATTTTTTTAAACCCATTTTTGTTTTGCCTTTTTATTCATTCTGCTTATCAAGCAATTGTTCTCTATTTCAAACTGAGACTGGATTAGTTAAAGTCTAGTCTAACCAGTCTCCTGTTAATATTTCAGATATCATCTCCTTTCATCCGCCAACCTAGACAATAAGCTTTAACTGAAAATGTAGATGACAATGTTAATAAAATGAGTAAACAAACAGACAATGCCACAGATAAGTTTAACACAAACATTTACTACAGTGTAAACTGAGCGGGAGCTAAGTCTATTTATACAGTCCACTGGCCTGAAATATTATGCAAATTTCAACCAAGAATAAGAAAAGCCTTGGGATAATCATAAATGTGATCTTCCTGAACCTGTAAAATATAAACAATCTGTTTTTCTACAGAAATTCTTGTTTCCAATCAAAAGGTTCTACCAGTATTTCCATGCCTTCTTTTTCTTCCTTGCCTTTGTTCAATTTCTTCCAATTACTCTGCAATTAGTAATTAGTGATCTAGTTTTTTGCAATATTTCTTATAGTGCTGAATTAAACTAATTTTTCATTTGTATATATTTATATTTCATCTATTTAACTAGACCAACTCTTTGAGAATCAGAGTCATTTAAAAAATTCTCTAAAGGCTGAACATCATGCTGAGTGAAATAAGCCAGTCAATGAAAGAGAAATACCACATGGCCTCACTCATTTATGGGTATTAAAGAACATTATAAACTGACAACCCAAAAGTCAGATATAAAGACAGTAAAGCAACAAGCAGACTGTAAAATTACAGCAGGGACAGTAGGGAGATCTGGGGGAGATAAGAGATCAACCGAAGGACTTATATACATGCATATAAGTACAACCAATGGACACAAAACTCTGGGGAGGGAGGGTATGCATGGGAGGGGGGGAGTTAAAATATGTACACAGATAATAATTCAATAAAAAAATAAATAAATAAAAAATAAAGTATTAAAAAAATAATAAAAAAAAGAAAAAAAATTCTCTAAAGGCTACACAGTTCTAAACTCAAGGCATGGCACAAGATAGGCACTTAATAATTATTTGTCCATGGCATGCCACAAAAAATAATATATTAATTGCTGAGTTGTTCTAAGTTATTTACTCAATTCAACAAATATTTATTGAATATTTATTGTGTGCCAGGAAAGAACAAATGACCTAAATTCTCAACAACATTAACTGATTTAGTTGCAATTAATGGGTTTGATATTAGTTTAACACAAAAATACTACCGTGTTTCCCCGAAAATAAGACATCCTCCGAAAATAAGACCTAGTGTATGGAAAGATAAGACATCCCCTGAAAATAAGACCTAGCGCAACTTTGGGAGAAAAAAATTAATATAAGACTGTCTTATTTTCAAGGAAACAGGGTAGTAAGAATCAATTCAAATAAGAAAAGGTGCTAAAAATGATTGGGATGTTCACTGTGCACCAGTCACTGACTAAGGTACTATATGTGCTTTGGCTCAGTGGATACCAATTAGTATGGGGGCCCCTTGCTTTTGGACTAGACTTGGAGCTGTTTACAGCATCCACCTTACCTAAGAGTTCTTCCCTAGATGCTCCATAAGAGGCATCCTCCTGAACTATTTTACTACTAATTTTTATAACCACCTTTGTACAACCTTTATTTTATATCAGGTCCTTGCATTTTGTCTGCCCCATGAAATCAGACTTTTTTTTTTTCCACCCACAGACTGCTTCTCTTGAGTTTTGGCTTTAAGATTCTATTGCCCATAGCTAGCTGAGGGGCAGTTCTGTCCACTCACATGCCCTGGTTTTGGGATACTAGCTCAAGTCACAGACTAAGCTCCCTGTTTTCCTAGAAATAAAGCGTATACTTAAGACATATGTAAATTCTCTCTTACTTAGATCAAGATTTCAACTATTTGTGACTGACTCCAAATTGAACTTCTTGAAAGGCAGATAAGCCAAAATGAATTATTTAGTGACCCAAGAGACTCTGAATGACCCAGCCCAGTGTCCACACCAACCAAGCTTTGTTGTTTATATATATAATTTAATTTAATACAACAACCCAGGAAGTATGAGTCATTATCCCAGTTTATGGAGGATGAAACTGAAAAAATTATAAACTATTTGTGGTTTTTGCAAATTTGGGGATCTGAAAAAGTCTCAGGAAGTATACCTTGAGATTTCCAAAATATACTATATCATTATACTGTTTTATTTTTAAAATTTTTTATTGATGAGAGAGATTGATTTGTTGTTCCACTCATGTATGCATTCATTGGTTGATTCCTATATAGAGATCAAAAACCACAACCTTGGCATATGATGCTCTAGCCTGAGCTACCCGGGCAGGACTATCCTCTTTTTTAATAGAGGAATAAACTGAAGATCAGAAAGAAAAAATGTATAAGGCCACTCAGACCATGATTCATATCCAGGTTTACATGATGCTTCCAAGCCCTCGCTCTTTTCTACTACACCATACCACCTTTCATAGGCATCCATGCTCGTTAGTAAAGTATCTAGGGATTAATTTGAAGAAAAGAAAACTCAGAAGATGTAGAGTGACAAGAAGGAGAACTCCCGTGATATTGAGATTATGTTGATTTAGTGACTCTCTTCCACGTCTTCCAAGTCCTTGGACATCTGGATGATTCCCTCCCTCTGGCTGGTCAAAGGAACAACTTAAAGTAACTGAAGCAACAATAAAAAACAAACAATTCTCTCTATGCATGTCTATTCGAAAATTACTAGACGTAGTGAAATCAAGCATAAGAGGCCATAAGGTTATTATATTTTAGGTAGATATTTACTTAGCATTTCATCTTTTCAAAGTTATTTATAACATATATTGGCTATTATGCTTAATTAAAAAACAAAAACAGAACTGCCCTGGCTGGGTGGCTCCGTTGGTTGGAGCATCATCCTGTACAATGAAAGGTTTTGGCTTCAGTCCCGGGGCAGGGTGCTTACGGGAGGCAACTGATCAAGGTTTCTCTCTCTCAAATCAATACAAACATATCATTAGGCGAGGATTAAAAAACAAAACAAAAAAACAACAGAACTGTTTTTGCCCTTGAAGTTGGTCTTTATTATGATTGCTTTACATATAGGAAAATTAAGTACTAGAATGGCCTTGCTACATGGAAATGTAAATCAGCCATAAAACCCAGATTGCATTTATATTACTACTAGAGGCCCAGTGCATGAATTCATGCGCAGATGGGGTCCCTTGGGGTGGCCTGAGGAGATTGGGCTCTGGTTTGTGCCCCCAGCCTCACAGCCCCACAGCCCTGCCTGGCACACCATCTTGGCCTGGGCACCGCCCACTCACCTGCTTCACCATCCCACCTGCAGGGCAATCAATCAATGCCAGAACCCCTGCCCAGCTCCCTCAGCACCTGGGAGCTAGGTGGCAGCCACGCCCCTCACTACCACCTCTGGTCACTGTCTGTAGGGTGATTGGGCTCCCATTCGCACCTGCCTTGACCTGGCACCACCCGCTCACCTGCTCCACCATCCTGCCATGGTCCCACTCTCATCATGGCCCATCAGGGCCAACAGTGCCTCCACTACCACCCGCTGGCAGGGCCACATTGCCAATGCCCACCATGCTCTGTGCCACACCCTGGTGGTCAGTGCATGTCATAGCAAGTGGTCAGACGACCACTTGAGACAATTTGCAAATTAGGCTTTTATTATATAGGATTATATTAAGTTTACATGATTAACTTTGAAAAGAGCAATTTTTGGAAACACCCTAAAATGTATCTATTTGCAAAACTGGAGCAATAAATATGTGCCATATGAGATTTACCACATGCCTTGAGTATAGAAGACAACTAAAAAAACCCACAGAAAATGATTATAGATTATTTTCTATTTCTAGCTGGTAAATATAGCAAATAATATTTTACTAAATCTTAAGAAAATTATTCTGAGAACCAGGATAATTGATTTTTTCCATTAAAATGATTGCTTGTTTATTAACTTTACTTTGAAGGTTATTTATCTCAATGTACTAAAACTTCCTCCCAAGCTACCATGGAGAATCTCATAAAAGAGGCCCAGATTTTCAAAAATATACTTATCTGTTTTCTAACTTTGCATGAATAGCAGGTGGGGAAAAAATCCAATTACTATGTTAACAAAATGAGGCAGCTGGACTGCCTATTTTGTGATCATTCACTGTTTGTGTTGGGATAGAGTGGAGTGATTTTATTTTATTCGATTCTCCCTTCTTTATTAATGTAGAAAGATAAAGTCAGAGAATGTTTCTAAATTCAAGTAATGTTGATCTCAAACAACAAAAAATAGATGCCATAAAAGCCATTGTCATATCAAGCTATTCAAGTACCTTAAGTTTAAAACAATGATGTACCTAAATCAAATTTAAGAAAGATACATGGCCTCTTTCAGAAAAAAATAAACTGTACAGGAAGATGAACAGTTTTAAAGTTGAGACATTGACGTGTGCTCTGTTTGGTTGAAACACGGAAGAATTTACACACACACATACATATTAGTGGTATAGTAAGATGGTAAAAGAAAAAATCAAACCGATGTTATAATTAGGCAGAGAGTAAGTATATTCAGGGTTGATTGCAGCTTCACCACTTATTAGCTGAGAGGCTTTAGGCAAGTTATTTAATCTCTATGCCTCAGTTTTCTCATCTCTAAAAAATGGGGAAGCCCAGCTGGTGTGGGTGTGGCTCAGTTGATGAGCATGGACCTTTACACCCAGGGGTCACTGATTTCATTCCTGGGCAGGGCACATGCCCGGGTTGTGGGCTTGATCCCCAGGAGCGGGCATGCAGGAGGCAGCCAATCGATATGTCTATCTCTTTCTCCCTTCTCCTTCTCCCTTCCTCTCTCTCTAAAAATCCACAAATGCATGTTTTGTTTAAAAAAAAAAAAAAAGTGGGTAAAGTAATAAATAGTACCTACCTCATAGGATTATTGAGATAATTAAGTTAATATTCTTAGAACAATACTTGGCTCCTAGCAAACAGCCAGTAAATGTTAGCCACCATTATTACCATTGTTATTGTAAAAAGATATATTTTAAGTGAACATCTTTAAATCTGGCTTAGTGAGGTCACACAGAGTGAGGTGTATACAGTTGCACTGAGCTGTAAGCTCTAAGCAAAGGCCACAAGCTGAATGGGCCATCTAGACTGATGATGACTCAGACACAGCCGCAGTTCAGGTTTCCAGACTGATTCAGTCAGTCCTTGGCTTCCAGCCTGACGCTGACAACAAGAATGTTAATTAGTGCCAAGAGTAACTAGTTTTTGTAACATGGGGTACTGCTCATTAGAGATTGAAATCAGATCGCTTACATCTTGTATAGAACATTAATAGTGATCAACCAAGTTCGCATTCAAACCCGTGACATAGAGGTAACACGTTTCATATCTGTTACCCTGCTCCCGAACCATCTGCTTCTGAATTCTAAATTCTCAACTCATCCACTGCCAAGGGGCTAAACATAGCTAAAGGATTTAAATTATAATTTGATCTGACAACCATGTATCAAACAAGCCTTCTTTAGCCAAATAAGGAGAGTGGTGACAAATATCACCGCAGTACATCCACCCTATGGTATGTGCTTTATGACAAGAAAATGGCAGCTGAGGGTATTGGTAAGTATCTAAGAAAAGATGTCAGCATAAGATTGGTATAAAACTCAGGTAAACAGGACTATTGCTAAGATTAAGCGATCTGAAAAGGAGGTATCTAGGGAAGTAAAGAATATTTTAGTCTTTCTGTGATTCTGAATTGTCTAGTAAATAAATGTTCAATACATATAAACACCATGTGGAATATAATAAAGCAGATTTAGATCTGCTAAATAAATGCTGCTAATGATGATGATCTGGGGCAGACATGAAAATCAAAGAACTGATGTTTTAAATACTATTATTTAAATGTGGTTACATATCAACACTGTAATTGAAAAGAGTTTTATTGTTTTTTTATTAGCTATTTCTCATGAGTCCTGTCAGCAGATCTGCTTTAATAGTCATGTTTTACATATGAGGAAACTGACATACAAAAAGAATAATTAGCTAGAGTTACACAACTCAATATAGCAGGGTCCTTGAATAATGTTGTTTCACTCAAATGTCATTTCCTCCAAGGTCATTTGAGGAATGACCTTATAATGTTAATGAGAAAAATTCCCAGAGTGAGGGCCACTGTCTGTGTGGAGTTGGCACAGTTCACCCCATGTCTGTGTGGGTTTTCACTCAGGACTCTTAAGTTTCCTCCCACATCCCAAAGATGTCCACGTGAGGTCAACTGGCATCTCTAAGTTGTGTGAGGGCGTGTGGGTGTGGGTGTGATGCACTCTGTGATGGAAGGGTTTCCTGTCCAGGGTGGGTTCCCACCTTACAGTGTCCTGAGCTGCTGAGAGAGGCTCTGACCACCTGTGACCCGGAACTGGAATACAAGGGTTGGAAAATAATTATTCTTACTTGTTTTTATTAATCTTTCTTAGATGTATGTCTGGCTTGCATTTATTTTGGTGTTTTGGTTCTTTATTTAGAAGCTTGGTGATGTTTTGGTGAACAGAAATATGCCATAAGAGCTTAATTGGATGTCAGTCGAGGGGTCTCGGACTGTGAGGCTGGGCTGAGGGGATCCCTACCCCAGTGCATGAATGTCGTGCACTGGGCCTCTAATATACATAAAATGAAATTTACCATGTTAACCATTTTTACATGTATAGTTCTGTGGCATTAAGTACATCCCTGTTGTACAACGATCACCACCTTCTATCTCCAGACCATTTTAATTTTGTAAAACTGAAACTTTTTGCCTACTAAACAATAGTAGGCATTCCATTCCCCTCTATGTCTAGATCCTGGCAACCATCATTCTATTTTCTGTCCCTTTGAATATTACTACTTACAGTTCCAGGTAACCTATTTATGAACATTCAGAATTGTTTTGGGTTTTAGAAAAAGCTTAAGGGGAAAATTCCTTAAACTGTTCATTTCTCATTAGTCTCAGTAGTAAACTTCTGTAAGGGTTCTGCCTTGAGAATCCACACTAGGCTGGTTTTAGGGACTTTGATTTAGCAGAGTTGTGAAACAATCAGTATTTCAGACGGGAGGCAGGACCCCTCCAATTTGCAATGTGAATTATGATTGGTTCTCCTACCCTGACAATGCCAAGGGTTCTTTTGCAAACGATGGCAATGAAGAGTTATTCACATCTATTGGCTTTCATGTCTCATATCTTCACGTCTTACATCTTTATAGTTCCAACCACCTACTTTTTTTCTTAGAAAGCTCTAAAGAACAAGACCCAGTAAGAATATTTCAGGGCAGCCTAATTCTTATCATGGGGAAAATTTTACTTGTGATAAAATACTGCTGGCTATATTTTTAAAGCATTTTTTTTTCAAGAGTTCTAAGCCATTTCATAATGCTTGAGAGTAAATACAATGAACTTCAAAGGCTGAAAGAACTGGTTCCTAATTTTTTCAAGTACAAGGATGCCTTTCCAACATTAAAAAACGTTGTGGTTCTCTTAAGTGATGATAAATTTAATTTTTAATCTATTGATTTAGAAAATACATATAAAACAACCATTAATTTAATACTTAATTTAAAAAAACCAAAAAACCTCCTAATAAGGATGTATTTTGTTTACACATAGAAAAAAAATATTGAGCCGAAACTAGTTTGGCTCAGTGGATAGAGCATCGGCCTGCGGACCGAAGGGTCCTGGATTCGATTCCGGTCAAGGGCATGTACATTGGTTGCGGGCACATCCCCGGTGGGGGGTGTGCAGGAGGCGGCTGGTCGATGTGTCTTTCTCATCGATGTTTCTTTTTCTCTACCTCTCTCCCTTCCTCTCTGTGAAAAATCAATAAAATATATTTTTAAAAAAATATTTAAAGTTTTTTGAAAAGAACACTGAAGGAGAGATCCAAGATGGCTGCTTGGGTAGACACCTAACCGCAGCAGCACACAACAATTTCAATGGAATACAACTAGGATGTGGAGTGGACATTGCCCAGAGCTACAGGTAGTCGACTGACTGAAAATGCTACAACAAGAAGGAAAGAGAAAACCAGAAGGAAAATCAAAGGAGCTGAAAAAAAGCCTAAGGTACGGAGACTTGCTGCGTGCCCGCATGCGCGCGCGGAGAAGTCGCAGCCGGGGAGGAGGAGAAGGCTGGGGGCCTGCCTGGCGTTCCCTAGCAGAAAGGAAATAAAACCCCCGGCCTGGGATGAACCCCCAAACCAGCAGCGCTGAGCCCCAGTTATGGGCCAGACCCTGGGGACCCAGGCTCGGACAGGGGGAAACGGGGCTGTGAGGCGGAATCCTGGGGGAGCGGCGAAAAGCAGGGCCCCCGGAATCGCGCACACACTCCGCGCAGAGGACTGAATGTTGACTCTGATGCTGGATTGCCCTAGCGGAAAGAAACAAAGCCTCCGGCAGTGCTGAGCCCCAGTCCGGACTTTCGCCATCCTAGGCCAATCCCTGGGGACCCAGGTTTAAGCAGAGGGAGATGGGGCTGTGAGGTGGAGTCCTGGGGGAGCGGCGAAAAGCAAGGGCCCCGGAGTCGCGCGCACTGTGTGCGCAGAGGACTGAATGTTGACTCTGATGCTGGACGCCCCTAGCGGGAAGGAGAAAGAAGGCTCTAGACTGGGGGAATGCGACGAGGAGCAGGAGCCCCTGTCGGACACCGGACACCGGCCAGCCGGGCACCAGCAAGGAGCTGGGCGACGGGGCCCCCAGGGGGAGGGGTGCCCCTGAGCCTTTGACTGCTGAGCGCAGGCAATGGAGCCAAGGCTGGGGGCTGCTTCCTGGGCGGCGCCGACCCCGGCAACAGGCCGAAGCAGCGCAGGAACCCACGGAGAACAAAGGGGTGTCACAGGCCAACCTGCTGAGCTTCCAGGACAAGGAGGAAGAAACCAAAGAAGTTCTCAATGTGAAGAAATCAAGTGAGAGCAAAAGATAGTAAAATTACTTAAGAAAGAATACAAAGAAGATCTTGAAAAAATCAAAGACTAAGTCAGAACTCAACTCACCAGACAACATTGCAACGTAAATGCGTTGTTGTTTTTTTTTTGTTTGTTTGTTTGTTTTTAAAAAAAAAAAGAAGGAAAGAATGTTGGAACAGTGGCAGCCAGGCCTAGAGTGGCCAGGCACAAGGCGGTGGCAGCCGGGCCTGGAGCAGCAACAGCCAGGCCCGAGAGCAGCAGCAGCCAGAACCAGAGCAGCAACAGCCAGCAATGGAGCAGCCAAACCTGGGCAGTGGCAGCCAGGCCTGAGGCAAAGGTGGCCAAGCCCAGGGTGGCCAATCCAGGAACACCAAGACCCGGAGTGGCTGGGCCCGGAGAGGCTGGGCCCAGAGCAGCCGGGTCGGGAGCAGCCAGGCCCAGAACAGCAGTAGCCAAGATCGGAGCATCCAGGCCGGGAGCGGCCAGGCTCGGAGCGGCCCAGCCCGGAACAACCAGGCCCAGAGCAGCAGGGTCGGGTGCGGCCAGGCCCGGAGCAGCAGCTGCCAGGCTGGGAGCGGCCGGGCCCAGAATAGCCGGGTCGGGTGCGGCCAGGCCCGGAGCAGCGGCTGCCAGGCTGGGAGCGGCCAAGCCCAGAACAGCCAGGTCGGGTGCGGCCAGGCCCGGAGCAGCGGCTGCCAGGCTGGGAGCGGCCAGGCCCTGATCATCAGGGTCGGGTGCGGCCAGGCCCGGAGCAGCGGCTGCCAGGCTGGGAGCGGCCAGGCCCAGAACAGCCGGGTCGGGTGCGGCCAGGCCCGGAGCAGCGGCTGCCAGGCTGGGAGCGGCCAGGCCCGGGGCAGCAGGGTCGGGTGCGGCCAGGCCCGGAGCAGCGGCTGCCGGGCTGGGAGCGGCCAGGCCCGGGGCAGCAGGGTCGGGTGCGGCCAGGCACGAAGCAGCAGCAGCCAAGTCCAGAGCAACTAGGTCGGGAGCGGCAGTGGCCAGACCCGGAGCAACTGGTTGTGGTACGAACGAGAGCAACAGAGGCCAGGCCCGGTGCAGCCAGGCCCGAAACAGCTCGCTCCTCGCCTGCCCCCGCCCCAAGGCTGCCTCTCAGACATGGCTGGAGACTTTGGTGGGAACTTGAGGGTCTGCTGAATCAAGTGATGAAGGCTTAGGTCTGAATGTGTTGAGTTAGTATAGCGCTGGGGTGTTGATCTGTAAGCGCCTTGGGTGGGGCCTGGATGAGGTTGGTTGACCTATTTGGAAATGTCTTTTGTCTGAAGTGTATCATTGGGCATGTGGAGGTATTATTGATATGAGAAAATGCTAAGTAACTGATTTACTATCTGAAAAGGGATTTACTATCGAGGAAAGGGAGGGAGGAAGAGACTGAACATAAACTGTGCACCTATGGATGAGGACAGTGGGGGATGGGGAGGGGGTGGAGGGTGGGGTGGGAACCTGGTGGAGGGGGGAGGAAATGAGGAACCTTTGTAATATTATGAACAATAAAGATTGATAAAAAAAAAAAAAGTTTTTCCTCAAGCCAACCCCCCAAACAAACAAATAAACAAAAAACCTAAAGACTAAAGTACAGTGGGGGTGAGGATGGGGTCGGGGAGGAGCGCGAGGAGGCCAGTAGCAAAATTTGGCTGTTGTATAATTGATGGTATCTATCTATCAAATATATGTGTATACAAATTAACTTTGTGTGTCTATATCTATTTCTACATCTACATCCATATCTGCATTTGAGGAGGTAATCAGAATGACCAATAGGAAAGGGAAATAAAAAGAAAGAACCAGCAATGTTCATTTAAGAAAGCCTTATCTGCTCTTGATGTTAGAGCTTGGAGCCCCAGTCCAATACAGCCAAATGCCATGACCTTACCTGCCTTGCTACAACCCTTACAGCAACATTCTCATCTCAATTTAGTTTTATTTATTTAAATTTTTTTCTTCTTATTGACTTTTTAGTTTAAAAATATATTGCTTTATAGATAAAAAGTTATGTTGATAGAAGAACATGTTTGTTTGTTCTAAAGCCATTTATCTCATTGTAAATGAACAAATTGGAATTCTGGCTGCTATTGGGATTTTGGTTAATGTAAGTACTTTGCTAAAGGACTAGATAACTGTAAGAATTTTTGATAAACAAATTAGGTTTCTGAGCTTGAACGGCTGAGGACCAGATGATGGAACCTGGTGATTTCATCAAGGTAATTACAAGCTGCAAGGTCTTGTGACAGTCAACCACTGGCCTTCCCTAAGAAGGAGTCTTATAATTCAATGTATGACCTTTATTTTTTTTTATTTTTTTTTTTAATATATTTTATTGATTTATTCACAGAAAGGAAGAGAGAGGGATAGAGAGTTAGAAACATCGATGAGAGAGAGTCATCGATCAGCTGCCTCTTGCACACCCCCTACTGGGGATGTGCCCGCAACCAGGTACATGCCTTTGCCCGGAATCGAACCCGGGACCCTTCAGTCCACAGGCCGACGCTCTATCCACTGAGCTAAACCGGTCCCAGCTCAATGTATGACCTTTAGCATGAAATAAATACAAGGCAGGTGTGTCTTGGGGACTTTGCCATAAAACATTCCCACAGTATGAACCATGGGGATGGCTTTTAGCTACAATCCAGCATACCTGGATCTGGAGTTGTAGATGAATTGTGAACCAGAAAACGTCAGTCAGTTATCCAAAACTGCAACTGATATCAGCTGGAACTCAAAATTATAATTGGTGCCTCCTAGTCCAGCATATGAAACTGTTTTATAGAGCCTTTATGAAAGAGTGTCACAGGTGTATAATGCAAATATTCATGTCTGAATCTCCCTTCCCTGTTCTAATAAGCACTTATTGAGTAACTAGTATGTTCAAAGCACTCTGCTAATTTAAAATTTTCTTCAAATCTGTTCTGTATGTCTTATAATATGAGTAAATGTTTAACATTCAAAGTAGGGTGGAGAAAATGTGGCTATTTACTAAGAATCTAATACTTGCCAGGCACTGTTCTAGATGTACCTATATCTTAATTCATATATTATTTTCTAAAAACTTAGGATATGTACCATGTAAGTTCTCTAATGATATCATAATTGGATGCACTTCATTTCATCAGGTCATTCCATCAGGCTATTTATTTTATCATTAAACAAAAATCATCAATACCGAAAACCATTTATTAATCATATAATTTTATATAGAACTGAAGTGCCACCATAACTGAATAATTTTAGAGTAATGTGTTGTAAGTGGTCATTCAGAATGGAGATTGGAGGCAATGACAGTTTCTCTTGGTGATAAATCAACAATTAATGCTACCTAAAGAAGAGTTTTTTCTTCTCCCATTAAGTTTTTAGGCGTTTCCTTAAAAAAGAAAAAGAAAAGATCACAAAAGACCACATATTGTATGATTTCATTTATAGGAAATATCAACTGGGAATGACTGCTAAGTGATTATGGGTTTTGGGGGAGGAGGATGATGAATATTTTAAATTTAATTCTGGCAATGGTTAGAAAAACTCTATAAATATACTAGAAAACCACTGAATTGTACATGGTTAATTGAATTATTGTGTGGTATGTGACTATATCTCAATAAAGCTGCCATTTTTTAAAAGTTCTGAATTTTTGCTAACACAATCCCTCAGACTGGCCCTGTGAGAGAGACACCCTCTTAATAGCATTGGAAGGTTTTACCATTAATCAATTGTAATTTCAAAAAGCAATAGGCAACCAAAAAATTGAATTCCAGAACAGAAGACAGGAACTTATAGAAACTATGGAGAGTGATAGATAAATACTGTAGGAATAACTTATATGCACCATAAAGTAAATCACTGACCTAATTCTTTATGAAATAATAATACTGAGAAAATCCTGATCCTCTCCAGGATTCTGTTGTCTGTCTTTGACCAGCTCAACCACTCTGTACTTCATCCATGAAAAAAGCACACTGTTGCGCATCCAGGCCTATTTGTATAATTTCTAACCTTTCCTTTTTGGCTCTGCAATATCTTGTCCATTTTTAAATATTACTTGGAGATACCCTTTCTTCATCTCTCTTCCACTTGGTTTTACAATTTTCTAGGACAGCCTCCTCCCTGTACCTACACACCCCAGAGAGCCCAATTCCCCAAGGAGAAAAGGAGTGGTTTAGTTGAAAGCCTTGGGTGAGGATAGCTATAAAAACACTTTTATTGTTTTCTTAAACATTAGATTCCTGGAAGCACCAGGAAATTTCCTAGTAAAATGTCCTAGGCAATATTAAATCTCTCAGATGTCCGGACATCCCCTTAAGTTTCTCTTACTTTATCTCCCAAGGTGATTTCCCAGGGAAGGCCTTACCTGGAACGAACTGCAGTGGGGCTCCACCGGCTAAGGAGGTATCTACCGGGACTCCCAGCCCCTCACCTCCCTTGCTGAGGGCAGGGAAAGCTGCCTGGCTGTCCCTTCCCGGGCTTGCCCATCCTGCTAATTTTAGGCTGCTTCCTCATTCGGCTGCCATGGGTATCAGAGCATGTGGCTCCCCTCCGAGGAGCTATTTTCTCCTGTGAGCCTCACTTGTTTCCAATTTCTCTCCCTTCTTTGCCCACCCCTCTCCACTCTGTGGGGTTGGACTATTTCAAAGTAATAAATAAAAATATCTTTCAGAATTATACTAATGCTAATCTGAATTTATTCCTGAATCCAAGGGACCAAGGAAAACTTTTTATATTAGATTTTAGTTGTACCTTCCAGGGGTCATATTTCCAATTCATGTGTATCTAACAAATATTTTCTAAGTTTTTTAAAAATATATTTTATTGATTTTTCACAGAGACTAAGAGAGAGATAGAGAGTTAGAAACATTGATGAGAGAGAATCATCGATCAGCTGCCTCTTGCACACCCCCTACTGGGGATGTGCCCGCAACCAACGTACATGCATGCCCTTGACCGGAATCGAACCCGGGACCTTTCAGTCCGCAGGCTGACGCTCTATCCACTGAGCCAAACTGGTCCCGGCTATTTTCTAGGTTTTTACTGTGGCTAAGATGTCACCTTAAGTCACAGGGATATAATGATGAACAAAGCAAATATATATTTCAACCTTGATATCAGACATTTGTCAAACTTCCACAGTGTTCTGTGCTCTGTGTTAACACCTGGGACTGTAAAAATCAACAAGGTAGAGCCCCTATCATCAAAGATATTTCAAAATACATAGAGAGTCAAAGAAGCAGGGCTTATAAAATCCTATTGAGATTTAAATATAATGGATTCACTCATTCATCAATAAAAAGGGGCCTGAGATGATTCTATTAACATAGTACTCTTCTAGGCTTTGGAGGAGATTTTTAAAAAAGTATAATATAGGTCCCTCCCTTAGAAAGATTATAATAGAAACAAGGAACAATTATGCAACTGACAACTATTTAATGGATCTTTATTATATATATGTTAATAGTCTTCACTTATGGCTTCTTAATTATCTTCTTCCCTAGAGACATTGTTTTAAGAGATTTGTACAAAATTTTTTTTCTAAAGATTAATTTTTCATATTTTATTACTGAAAGATAAAAAATCTTGGCAACTAGAGCTTCTGACTAATATGAAACAATTTGTATTTGTTTATTCAAGTTTGAAAAGACCCAGGTTCCTGACCTTGAGCTAGCACTCTAGTGAAGAAGACAGACAAGTGATTATGTTGTAATGTGGCAAGTTTTACAACAAAAGATGAAACCAAATTTGGGGGTGAGGGGAATTTCCCAGCTATTATAGATAGGGCAAGTCTTCATTAAGAAAGAATTGGCTGGTTCTAACTGGTTTGGCTCATTGGACAGAGCATTGGTCTGTAGACTGAAGGGTCCCAGGTTTGATTCCAGTTAAGGGCATGTATCTTGGATGCAGGAACATCTCCAGTAGGGGGTGTGCAGGAGGCAGTTGATCAATGTTTCTCTCTCATTGATGTTTCTAACTCTCTATCCCTCTCTCTTCCTCTCTATAAAATTAAAAAAATATATATTTTTTTTTAAAAGAAAGAACTGTTTGAGTCAAGTCTTGAAAAATTAGGTTGAGGGAACAATGTGAAAATGAAGAAAAGTGTGAGAGAACGTATTTCATAGCTTATATACTGAAGATAAGGTATGATTTGGAAGATGTGGCAAGAATGAGTTTGCAGATGACAATAAAGACTTAATCATGTACAATTTTTAATGCCTGGTGATAAAGACTTTAAGGATATGTGATCAAATCTGCATTTTAGAAAGATCACTTCCATGGCTGTGTGGATGGACCAAAGAGCCAAGACTATTGGTAGTCCACAATTGTGGCAGAAGTCCAGGCTGGAACTGCTGATGGCTGTAAATAAGGCAGTGTAGGAACAATGAAGATTTAAATATTTATGGCCAAAAAGCCAAGAAATTATGTCTACATATGTTATTGGAAAATCATACAAATTGCTTGTTAACTTAAAGAATAAAAATAAGCAAATGCAATAGACAAAATACATATGCTAAACAGCATCTCAAGGGTCTCCTTTATAGCATCTTGAGCATTTTGCTAGTTTGTGGAGCCTGAGGGATTGAAGAACCTGGTAAAGCTATTCTAGGCCTCAAAGCACAGATGATGATTCTCCAAATATACACAAGGCATGTCTGAAGATATTCAGCTCAAGATTTTTGAAGTGGCGGAGGAATTAATTACCCTTACTGTGATAATCATTTCACAATATAGACGTGTATCAAATCATCACATTGTACACATTAAACTTACACAATGTTACATATCAATTATATCTCAACTAGAGGCTCCGTGCATGGATTCGTGCACTAGTGGGGTCCCTTGGCCTGGCCTGCACCGTCTCACAATCCAGACTCTTCAGGGGATATTGGAGAGCTGGTTTCGGCCCAATCCTCACAGGTCAAGTGGACAGTACCTTGGCCTGTCCTGCGGGGATTGGGCTGAAACTGGCTTAGTGCATGAATTTGGGCATGTTTCCATGCCTGTGCAAAGAACGTCTACCCCCTGGAGGTCAGTGTGCATAATAGTTACTGGTCAAATGGTTGGACACTTAGTATATTAGCCTTTTTTATTATATAGACAATGCTGGGGGGTGAGGGGAAGACCACCACAAAATAAAATGAGTACAGACATACCTTGATATGTCTTGCAGGTTTGGTTCCAGACCACTGTAATCAAACAAGTATCACAATGAAGCGAGTTGTAATCTTTTTTCTGTTAGAGGGTTTTGCCTGTAGTTTGTAAAAAAAACACACAAAACAAAACAAAAAAAGCTGTGGGACATTTACAGAATGAAATACTAGGCAGTTATAAAAAAAGAGGGATCTCTTACCCTTTGGGACAGCATGGACGGACCTGGAAAATATTATGCTAAGTGAAATAAGACAATCTGAGAAAGACAAATATCACATGATCTCACTTATTTGTGGAATCCAATGGAAAAACAATGAATTGACCAACAAAATAAGATCCGAAGCATGGAGCATGGAAATGTTATTGGCAAATCAAATAAATTGCTTGTTAACGTAAAGAATACCTAAATGTGTAGTTGGGGGGACGAGAAGAGATAGACCAAAGAACTTACATACTTATAAGCAAAGCCCATGGACATGGGCAATAGGGTGGTGAAGACCTGGGGAAGGGAGACAGTAGGGGCTAAGAGGAAGAGGGTAAAGGGGGTGGGGTGGAAATGGAAGATATATGTAATACTATCAACAATAAAAATTAAAGACAAAAAAAGAATATGGCAGGTAAACTTATAAGAGCAACTCTAACCCGTCATTCAGGAAATTGCATGAATCTCACTCTTTCCATTATTCTAACATTTTTTTTTTATTGTAGGAGGCATGCAGGGAGCATGCAGGAGACAGCACATCTACGTTTCTCTCTCTCTCTCAAAATCAATAAAAAACACATTAAAAAAAATAAGAACATGGATATCTGCCTATGATCTTTAATAGTGTTTTAAGAAGAAAGCATAACTTACCTCAGAGCCTATTAGTGGTTCTCCTTCATCTGTGTCTTTTTCCTTTTTCTTGGTTGTATCTTTTTAAAAAATGTCTCTTGGATTTTTAAGTAGACTGTGACTCTCCATTGGTACAAAAAATAAAGATTCTTAAAAAAATTTTTAAAAAAAGAAATGAAACACGTGTGTAGTGGAACAAAGCAAAGCACAGAAAACAAGGTATTTTTTTTTTGTAAGGATATTCTCTGATGGTGTAATACTTAAAAAAAGAAAGCTGTTTTCTACACCAAGACCTATTCTAACATTCACTACTCCCCAGGATTTCTCTATTGACAATACTATCAAGGCTAGTGAATAAGAGCAGTTTGGAAGATGCTTTTTGGACGTTAGCTTTCTTTTAAAGATTGAACAGATGAAGTTTGTTGTTTATTGAAAGTGAACAGCCCAAAACACTTAAACTCACCTCTTAATATACTTATGTTTACAGAGTAATTTTTCTCTTATTTTAAAAAAGTAAACAGCCCAGCTGGTGTGGCTCAATGATTGAGTGTGTCGACCCATGAAATAAGAGGTTACTGGTTTGATTGCCTGTCAGGACACCTGCCCAGGTTTCAGGTTCAATGATCAGTAGGAGGCATGCAGGAAGTTTGCAGGAGACAGCCCATCTATGTTTCTCTCTCTCTCTCCCTCCCTCTCTCTCTAAAAATCAATAAAAAACATATTTAAAAAATAAAAACAAAACAGCATTCTTAGGATATATTCTCAGAAGTGTGACCCTGGGTCAAATGGCAGTTCCATTTTTTTTGATGCATGGAACAGACGGTTCTCAGAGGGAAGTGGGGTAGGGAGCATGGGAAGAAATTAAACTAAAGAACTTAATATACATTTATGCATGGCTCATGGACACAGACAATAGTATGATGAAGGTCTGGGGTGGAGGTGGGGTAAAAATGGAGGAAAATAGGAGACATCTGTATTAATGTCAAGAGTAAAAAATAAAATTAAAAAAAGTAAAACAGCAGCTTGAATTGCATGGATTTTTCTTGGGCAATCATTGCTGTCATTTTAATAGAGCTAAAATGCATTTAGATAATGTGGAGATGGCAAGTATAGTATGTCTTTTAGGAACACTGTCCTTCCTAGTCACTACTTCTCAACTGTTCCTACTGGTTATCACATCTTACATTGAGAGTATAAGAATCCATTTTCAAATGCTAAAGAAAATCTATTCATAAAATGCTTGTGGTTTTTGTTTTTAAAAATATATTTTATTGATTTTTCACAGAGAGGAAGAGAGAGAGATACGAGTTAGAAACATTGATGAGAGAGAATCATCGATCAGCTGCCTCTTGCACACTCCCTACTGGGGACGTATCCGCAACCAAGGTACATGTCCTTGACCAGAATCGAACCCGGGACCTTTCAGTCCGCAGGCTGCCGCTCTATCCACTGAGCCAAACCGGTTTCGGCAAATGCTTGTGTTTTATTGATTTTTGGATGATAGATATTTTGTGATCTTCTGTGCTGCTTCTGTAAGATTTTTAATGCTTAACTAAGAACCTGAAATGTGTTGTAAATTCCCTTTAGAAAGTAATAAATGTGCACAGCAAGACTGTTTCTTTTATACAGTTGTGTACTTTGAAAGTTGTTAATAAAGGATTTAATAGGTGAACATAATCATTCTGTGTTTAGTTTCTATTCAAAGAAGTAGTAATGTTAATTTGACAAAGACTTGTCAAATTTAGTTTTAGTCCTGATCCTATGTGAAAGCGGTGAGAAATGCTTTTATATATATAAAATCTTGTCTATTGACTTGATGAAGGTTATATTACTGATTTAAGTTGGTAGGGGACCAGGAACAAGGAACAAAATAAAGTGAACTTTCCAGATTTCATATTTCTGACAGCTAAATTAGAACTTTCCAACCTCAGATATCTTTATAGGAACTTTCAAAATCAGTAGCAACAAAATAGTTCAATTTGCTTCCCAAAAGTTTGACTGTTGAGCCCTATAGTTGAGATTCCTCCTCTTTATTGCTATTTTGTTTCTTTTAAAAGAAAAAAAGATTCATCTAAGTATAGATACCACACTTCATACTATATTGTTTTGATGGTGCTCATTATTAATTAAAATTTGCAGAATCCTCATCTTATGATTGCTGGGATAAAATTAATTTTAAAGCATAATTTATGATATAGTTGAGTCTTTGTTTTTAAAAACAATTTCTTTACTGACACACAAAAAAGACTCAGGGCATTCTGAGTACTTTCTCTGCTTGGAAAGTATAGTAACTGGAGTACTTGCACAGTCATTTCAAAGGCTTGAACACATCTCCACATACTGGTCAAGGGCCACATTACATGTGATTTTGCAGGCTTATGCCTATTTCAATGCTAGACGAATGCCTAATAATTAGGGGACGAAAAACAAACACAAAGAAGTTATAGAGTTATAAAAAGAGAGCATATAAAAAATGTTTCAGATATTCATAATATAAATATTGCTATTGTTTCACACTAGGATACTGAGAAGGAAATTGCAGCTAGACTATAAATTTGGAGCAGGATACGAAGCTAGTATAATTGTGAGAATGAAAGTTGAGAAAAATTCTATAATAAATATCCAGAATTGATTATCTTTATATTATAGATTAAATGGCATAGATTATAACAGAACATATTAAAGCAAGAAAACTCCAGTGGCCCAGCACTCTTTCCTACAAACCTCCCATCACAACCCTGTTAATCCTATTCCCACAGTATGTTTTTATCTACTTTCTTCATTTTTCTATCTCCATCACAACTTCCTTAGTTCCACCACTATTCTCTCATTTGTATTATTACAAAAGCCTGCACAATAATGTATATCCCCCATTTTGACTCTCCTCTAATTTAGCAGCCCTATCCAGTTCAGTATCCAATGAAATCCTTTTCTTAACACACATAATCATTGCCCCTTCTGCTGGCATAAAACCCTTGAACAGTACATAGAATAAAACTCCTTAATATGCCCCACTGGAAAAGGACTCTTAACTGCCTATCACCAAGCATCTAATATCCCTGTGCTCGGCTGTATTTTCTTTCAGTTCCTGGAAAAGCCACGTTCTTTCCTCCTTTAAGGGTCTTGGTTGCTCCCTCCAACTAGAATTGCTTTTCACCCCTCTCTTCACAGGGCTTGATCCTTCTCTTTGTTCTAAGTTGTGTATGTTTTTTCCATGACTAATATAAGTTATTTATTAACCTATCTCCTGCCATAAACCCAGAGAAGGGAGATTAGTATGCTCTAGACATTATTTGATATGTAGGAAAGAAAGTCATCTTAAGGTTCCATCCACTTTTCTGGTCTATGTGTAGAATAATGGTCCAAATCAGTGCTGTGGTCCCCCATAGGTAGTGGTCCAGGTTCTCTTTATTCATCTTCAGAGCCAGTTGGAAGCAGATTCACATGAGGAATATGAAATAGAGTATAGCTACCATATTCCCAGAGAGGGGGTGGGGGGCCCTAGGCCACAGGTCTACCTACTCTAATCAGTTTTTGTTGTTTGTTGTTGCTTTTTTGAGAGGGAGAGGGATAGAAACATCAATAAGTGAGAAACATCATCAATGGGTTACCTCCTGCATGTCCCCCTCATGGGGATGGAGCCTGCAACCCAGGCATGTGCCCTGACCAGGAATGGAACTCGTGATCTCTTGGTTCCTGGTCAATGTTCAACCACTGAGCCATACCATCAAAGAGGTGCTCTCAGTTTTAAAAGTGACTCATCTTTACAGCCTTCTATGGCCATTCTATTTCAAGGACTTTCTCTATTATTCTCCATCTCTATTCCCTGTTTATATTCTTAGTATTTATTAAAGTTTGAAATTCTTTCATCTGCCTAGTCATTTCCCCCCCATTTTATCTCTACTGCTAGAATTGGAAAGGCAGCACAGAGTAGGTGTTCAGTAAAGACTTATTCAAGAATCTGGTAAAAGATCTGCCTTGTTTACACATTAGGCTAAAGCCATCAATGCTAGCTCAAAGGCCAAGGAGAAATTAATTTGGGGTCCATAAGACAGGCTATGAAAAGAGAAGAACTCTCCAGTTCTGAGGGAGGGACCTAAAAAGTGTGGCTGTGCAACTGCTTAAGTGGAGGCTCTAACCTCAGAGAGCAGGAGCGGGTAAAAGGACTAGAGGAGGCCTTCCCAAGTTGTCCAGTCAAGGTGAAATCTATGATTTGGTGATAATTGGCGACAAATTATTTTGGACCATCTTATGCTTTCAAAGTTAACCAATAAAAGGATTAACCTTGCCACTTATCCTATATTCCCATTGTTGGAACTTAGGTTGTTTTAAATGTTTGGTATTAGAAATAACATTATAATAAAAATCTTTGTTCAGACTTTTATTTCCCTGCCTCTGTTTTTATCTATTCCTCTTACTGGAATTGGGAGAGTGGCACATAGTAGGTGTTCAATAAATATTTGTTAAATGCATCTTGTATTTCTTTAGGACAGAGTCTAAGAAGTGATATTATATAGTTTAGTATACTATCTTACAATAAATATTGATATTATTATGAACTATTAAGTGAAATTTATTGTCTCTTGAAACATATTGCCAAATATATTTATTTGTGATCATTTACAATGCTGCCAGCACCCTTAATAATTCAATAATTTACAATGCTGCCAGCACCCTTCATAATTCAATAAATAATTTTTGAGCACATGCTGTAGGCCAGAAACTGTACATATAATTATCTACATATTACATATATAATATACATTTATGAGTTGTACAATAAAATATCAGGTAATGATAATGGATGTGAAAGAAAATAAGTAGTATAAGATTACAGAGAGTGAGGGGTGGTTTTCTGGATAGGACAGTCAGGGAAGACTGGAGAGATGACATGAGTAGAGAATTGAATGAAGTGAGGTGAGGTCCAGCACAAATATATGGCTGGATGGAAGGGAGCAAAGGCAAGATGGGACAAAATGAATACCTGTTTTAGTGGTGTCCCAACAATCTGAACATTACCTTTTAAAATGAAAATAATACAATAGGGAAAAATATTTTATTTTGTTCTAAGTGAAAATTACTTCATTATTGATGATATGGAATAGTTTCCCAAATGTTAACTACTTAGAGTTCAAAAGAGATATTAGTAATAGTAGCTATCATTTATAAAAACCACTTGCCAGAGGAGCAAGGCACTGTACACGTTACCTTATTGAATCTCCACAACAACCTAATGAGATATGAATTAACATCGCCCACTTACAGAAATTGTGACTGAGGAGTAATTTTCTGTAAAACAGATAGTTAGTGAATGTCTGAGAGAATAGGAGAGATATTTGAGGTGGCCTGTAGGCTCAAGCTCTGAATCCAGACAAATCAACATCAGAGGCCATATTTCTCATCAATATCTCATGCTGCTTTTATGCAGAAAATTTACATTATTCTAATGCCCCTCTGATCCTATAGTTGTCTCATCTTAAACACAATCACAGGCTATTTTCTAAAATCTTACACTACAGTTTCATAGATTTATAAGGTTAAAAGGAGTATCTAGAAATATCCATTCCACTTTCCAGAAACAAGACCTATCATTAAAAATACTCCAGAGAGAAGAGCAGTTGAGATCTTGTCTTGCCATATGTTGCCAGTTTGGCTCAAATAAATTCATAGAAATTAAAAAAAAAAATTTCCAGAGAGATGTATCCATGTGGCAGAGATAGCTGCCCACTAATTCAGGTTTCTCTTCTATAGTATAAAGTAGTACCTGGAACTCAGACAGGGATTGTCACCCAGACCCCTTGCATCTAGGTATGTAGTTCTTGCTAATGTTGTATGTGCAGAAGTAATATGTAGCACATCTCAAGTAAGAATTTTAAGAAACTCCCCATGCTCCCATCTCCTCCGATTCCCAGAAATCAGCTTTCATTCAGTAGAAATATTCACTTGGACTGTTAGGAAGATAACAAATACATCTTTATTATGTGAAGCTGCTCAAATTTTAGTATGGATTTGTTGCAGCAAAAGTATTTATCTAAAAAATCCCTAAGTCCATAACTTCCCCTTTACTGATATATTCTGAGGCATCAAGTCCTTAACATTCAAAGAGAACAAAAATCCTGTAAGGGGAATGAAGCTACTAAAATAAGAATGAAGCATTTTTTTTTTAAATTTTTATTTTTTGTAAGCATTCTCACCATTCCTAATAGTGAAATTACTAGACGCCTAGTGCATGAAATTCACCTAGGATCCCGGTGATCAGGGCTGATTGGGGCCTTCCAGCTGTTCCACGCCACTCCTGGTCAAACTCCCGAGGGGACAATCTGCACATTAGGCTTTTATATACCTTTCTTGCTTAAAGCATCTTGTCATTTTTACATTTATTTCTGTAACATACTGTCTTTGGTTGAATTGGATCCCCCAAAGAGATTTGTTGAAGTTCTAATTTCTGCTACCTGAGAATGTGATCTTATTTGGAAAGAGGGCCTTTGTAGATATAATTCAGTTAAAAAGAGGTCATAATGGATTGGGTGGGCCTTAATTCAATGATGTATCATTTTAAGAGGAAAATTTGGGCACTCAATAATGCTCAGACTATTGAATACATAGGGAAGACCACCGTGTGGAGATGGAGACAGAGATTACAGTGAATGCCAAGGACTGTAGCAACCACCAGAATCTACGACAGAAGAATGGGGGCCAAGTTCTCTGAGAGTCCAAGAGGGAACCAGTCCTGCTGCCACCTTGATTTCAGACTCCTGGCTCCCATAACTGAGACAGTAACTTTCTGTTGTTTTAAGCCATCCACTTGTGGTATTTTGTTATGGTTCTGAAATGTGCTTTTCAATGAGAAAGAAACATTAACTATTGTGGAATTCTTTCTCAGGTCTCAGCATTCACCCGTAAGTCACAGGTTCTAGCAAAAGTCCAACATAAATGACCAACGTGCCCCCCCTTTTTTTTCTTTTTCAAGTTTCCTCCTTTTTAAGAAGTTAAAACTTCGGTTTTTATAAAGCAGGGACTCTAGCCACATTGCATTACTAAATTTTCCCTGAGCGAAGGAGATTCTCCCTATCTTCCAGGGAGAGAGCACAGCAAGTGGTGGCAGCTTTCGCTATTATCAGGAGCCTAGCGGGTGGCGCTGACACTTTAAGGCCGTTGCCTCGGCCATTGCTATGACTAATACCTGTCCTCCTCAGATTAGCTCCGGCTGAAGCCGAGAGGAAATTAAGGGGCTTCACGCGCCTTCCAAATACAGATATTTCGCCTGCTACTTGACATTCTCCTTGGGGGGGGAAAAGACAGAATGAAATACAGACTGGAACCTACGAGCATTAAGAAAAAAAAGAGATTTTTTTCTTCACTAAAAGACCCTCGTTCACGTAGAAGCACACCTCCGACGGCGGAGGTCTCCGCAAACACTCCCAACGTCCGGTTTCCTCGGCTCCCGAGGCGAGCACAGAGCGCTGCGCAGGCGCGCGGGCCTCCGAGCGCCCGGGGAGGATTCCGGCGGCGCAGGCGCGCGAGGCGGGAAGTGGGCGGGCCCGCGCGCATGCTCCGTGGCTCACTTCCGGCGGCCCCTCCCCCCCCTCCCTCCTCCTCCCACGCCTCGCCACTCCCCCCTCCCCCCCCCTCCCTCTCCCTTCTCCCATCCTCTCCCCGAACTCGCTCCCCACCCTTCGCGCTCTCCGCCCCGCTCCCTCTTCTCCAGCCCTTCCCCTCCCGCTCCATCCGGGCCGCTGACGGCTGTTTCTGGACTGGCCATCGGCGGCGGCGGCGGCGGCCGCTTTCCTTAAGAGGAACCCGGTAAAGTTTCCCAGGAGCCGGGAGGGGCGCCGCGAAGCAGCCGCACCGACGACACCGGAGGAGCCCTGCATGGTGGTTGGTATTCGGCGCCACGGGGTTAAAGGAGGAGGAGGTCCAGGAGCCGGAGACCTGCCTCAGCTGCCCGCTGCCTCGCTGCCGCCTGTGTGGGGAGGCGCCGCCCTCCGTGGCCCTGAGCTCCCCCCCCCCCCCCCCCCCCGCCTGCAGCGGTCGGTCGGGTGAGTCGTTGCCCGGGTGGGTTCGGGGGCGTGTGACGGCGGTAGGGGCCGGGGCCGGCCGGCGGGGCTGGGCGGATCCAGGCCGGCGGGGCGCGGGGTGCTTTCTCAGCGCCTCCTCGTGGTGGTGGTGGTGGTGGTGGGGGCGGTGGGGGCGCGGGGAGCATGGGGCCCGGCATGTGGCACCTCGCGGGGGAAGGGCCCCCTCGGACCCAAGGCCGCCGCCGAGGTGCCGAGCCTCGACCGCCTGTCTCTGCGGCTGGTGCACAGGGCGGGCGGCTGCCGTAGGTAAGCGGTCGGCCCGCGAGGTTGGGTGTGTGCATTCGGTTTTCTCTCTCCTCCCCCCACTCCTCTCCGCCGGGTCTCCCCTTGAAGTGATCGGAGTGGATGTGGAGGACATAGGATGGGAATAAAAGCTGCTCCTCGTTCCCCTACCTGTTGCTGGCGGGAGGACGCCTTTGGATACCCCTCAGACTTTTTTTTTTTTTTTTTTTTTTTTTTTTTTTTTTTTAAAGAAAAGGATGGTTAAAGCCTCGTGCGCTGAAATCAAGGGGGTATTTATTTTCCTGTCCTCTCCTCTTAAAATGAAAACATTTTTTTTCCCCCCCGAGGAAACAATGCAGAGCTCTCGGGCACGATCGAGTTCTGATGTTCCAAAAGAATGAAATCCACCCTCTTGTGAATGGATGGGGGGCCGTGGAATGGGACAGCAGCCTCGGCACTTGGTAGCCCGCACGCCGTAGGAGAGTTGGGTTTTTTGAAACTTGTCAGGTTCCGTGTCATAATGGACGTGGGACACTACCGCGAGAATAAGGCTGACTTCCCGGAATTGTGTTATTTTAGGAATGCGATGGGCGAGCTTTAAAGACCCGGGTAGATTTAGATGAAGTGTGGACTCTGTTATCAAGTGTCTTGACAAGCAAAGGAATACTGAAATGTGCTGGAAAGTTCTACCGATTTCGCCACCAAACTATCAATGGCCCAGCCCCCATTCCCAAGTCAGCAGTGCTGGAGTTACTTGCAGTTTTTTTTTGTTTTTTTGTTTCCCCATCCTCATGTAATTGTCTCAGAGGTATAGATAGATGTTGATTGCCCAGGGGAAATATTTTTTCAGTCTCGGTTAACCACTCATAATAGACAATGTTGAATTTGGGGGAGAATCTTGATATTAAACTGCGTACTTTCTTTTGTGAGTATTCTAATTACATCCATTGATTTAGTTTTAAAATTAAAGCTGTAGTGAGGTCGGAGTGTTACTATTTTTATTTTTTTATTTTTATAAGTATGATCTTTGGAGGCGATTGTCTTAAGGTTCCCTGGCAAGAGAACAATTTTCTCTAGGGCCTCAACGTTGGCGTGAATAATTGGAAGTCGTTTAAATTGTGGGAAATTTAAAGTTTCCATTATTGGTTTTCTGTTACAGATAAGAACTTAAGTTTTCTGTTGAGTGGAGGTAGGTATTAGAAGGTTTAATTATGCTGTGACTTGAGGGAGATTTCAGGGTTTTATGTTTCTGAAGTTGGCCACGTTTTTCACTGTAATTTTCTTGATTGTTGAGACAGTGAGTGGATGTCTTATTTCTTCCATTGAAATTATTTAAAGCAAAAAGGAGAAAAGGATTCATTTCATCAAGCTACTTAATGTTTGTAGTAGAGGATTACAAGATAAAGTAAAAACGAAATGTTTAAACTTTTACAGAGACTCATGGGGAGAGCTAAATGATTCTGTAGCAAACATTTAAAAAAATACAACTGATTGGTTTTGAAACTGAATGATACTTATATGTAGCATATTGTGAGATAGATTTAATGTTTACTATGTAATGATTATTGTAGCGTTGCAATTGAAACAGTCATCTTAACTTTGAAGTCATCTTAACTTTGTTTCTATTTCCTCAGCCATAGGGATACCTCCAACTTTCCAGTGTTTCAGAAGGGAGTTTTTTATTGAAACTGGAAGACCTAACGAATTACAAACATGTTGTGCTGGGGAAATGCATCTTTTGGACAGCTAGGTTTGGGTGGAATTGATGAAGAAATTGTATTAGAGCCCAGAAAAAGTGACTTTTTCATAAACAAAAAAGTCCGAGATGTAGGATGTGGACTCAGACATACTGTATTTGTTCTGGACGACGGAACGGTGTACACATGTGGATGCAATGATCTGGGACAGCTAGGTCATGAAAAATCCAGAAAGAAACCAGGTAAGTTGGAAATTTGTTATTTCTAACAATTATATCATTTAAATTTGACATGTCAAATAATTTCTCTAGTCCTAGACCCTTATATTTTATCAAACTTTAAAAGCAAACCAGGATTTAAATAGATTCTTTATATTTACATTCTCTTAAGTGCTATATTTTGTGGTTTCCTTTTTTAACTCCTACTGTTATAAAACCTTATTGTATGAAGCTTTGTTTCAGAACATAATTGTGGCGATGTAAACAAATAGAGAAAAATCATTGTTTATATTGGCTACATTGTTTAGATTTTTGATACAGAGTATATAGTATGCAGGTCTTTTTTAACAAGTACTATTTAGTGACCTTGGGCAGATTTTAAATGCATAATTTCTTTTTCATAATTAGAAAGAAAAATATTGATATGAAAGCATTTTACTTTCCTAAAATATGTCTTCTATTTTTCTCCCTGTTGTAACATTTTAAATAACATCTTTTATTCTCCTAATCTAGCACCACTAGCTACTAAAGGTTTTGTGATTCAGATGTCCTGATTTTGTAGTAGACATATTTACCTAAAATAATTGCAGGGTATTGAGAATTTTGAGGAATCTGGTCACGTTTTCCTGGGTATACATATTTTCAAATCAATTATCATCACACTTAGAAATATAAATATCTTTGTTATGTGAATTTTTGGTTTTAATTATAATAACAAAATAACTCAAGGTGGTAAATTCAGATAAAACTACAGCTGTATTTAGTTTTCTTCTTTTAACTTCAACAACATGGCACTTAAGTATATTTTCTGTGGCTGTTTTTTTATTTACAACTTCATTATTTAAGAGGTTTCTAGTGTTTATTTTTGAGAGGTTAGTGTAGGTATATTAAAGCATTAAATTAAGGCATGGTATTCATCTTTTATACCTTCTTACCACCATGCCAACCTTCACTTTTCTACTTGTAAATGCTGTATGGTTTTTATCCTTTCCTGTTACAGTGTTACTCTCTTTTCTTCTGCCTTAATTTGTAATATAATTGTTTTGGATGAATGATAGTAGAGCTTAATAAAGTAGGTTTAATTATTGCAGAACTCAAGGTAAATGGTAGCTTTCTTATAAGTACTTTATCTCACTAAAAATATTTTATGGAATCTTACCAAATTTTCATAATATTAGGCATGGAAGTTATGTTGGTAGATGTGAACGGGAATTTACTGATAAGTATTTATCACTGCTAGAGGCAGATAAATCCTTTACATTTTGCCTAGATTGGAATGCTGCCTCAGGTTGAAGTTTTTCATAATATGGGGCTAATGCTATTCTTATATTTAACATGCCCCACAGAAATAACTAAACATATCTCCATATTGTTTTAGTAATTTCTGAGAGGTTATCAAGGCAAGTAAAAAATATAAAGCCAGCAGATGGAAATTGCCAATATATTTACTGAAATTTACTATGCTTTAAAAATTTTAAATGTTAATTGAATAAACACCAATAGTGTCCAGGTCAGGGGTAGACACTGCACGAATAGTGTAATGATTATATTGCCTGTAGCAGCTTTTAACTCTATAGGTAAGAGTCTGAGAAACTTAGTAACTAGCTAGAAGTTTGTGGTCATGCTGACATTGTGATGATTGCATTGTGACATTTATATCACCCTGTTAATTCATCCTGGAAGCATTATTTGGTAATACAAGTTTGGGAGGGTGGGTTTACCTAACATATGATATCTCTTTAGGATTGTCTCATTGTCCAGTGTACATCAGATGCTATAGAGAAATAAAAGGCATGAACTTTGTCTTAAACATTTTAGAGCCTGTGTTGGGAGTTAAGGCACACATAAATGAAATAACTGGAGAGAATTGAAATTTGACATGATGTGATACCTGCTTTGAATACCTGCTTTGAAATTTCCTAGAATTAATCTAGGAAATTTAAATGATGGGAAATGTCATTGTGGGATAGAATTAAAGATTTCTGGCAGACAATGTAATCCTAATTTCAATTCAATTATTGATCACATAAATAGCCAGAAAATAAATCTGGAGCTTAGAATAACTTAATTTTTTAAGGGCGGGATCCTAAATTCTGAGCAGAGCTTTTTATTACCAGAAGTTAAGTTTCAGTGATATATTGAAGTGTACTTAGGTTACAGAGGTAAGAGAAAGTAAAAGTCAAAGAAAGGTGGTTGAGTCTGGTAGGGACTTCTTTTGTTTTTATTGATTTTAGATATAGAGGAAGGGATATATATAAAGAAACATTAATTGGCTGCTTTCTGCACACCCCCACTGGGCTTTGAGCCAGAAATCCTGTTGCGTGCCCTGATCAGAATTGAACCCAGGACCTACCTATTGGTTCATGGGTGGATGCTCAACCACTGAGCCACATGGGATGGGCTGATAGGGACTTTGAACCTCAGTTTAGATTTAAGATGCTTGAGTGGAAAATTTTAATTTATTTAACCAAAATTATTTCCCTTTGGAATAATTTCTTAAAGATTTAAATGTGTGCCTTCTCCAACCCTTTTTAAAATTTGTGAGTTTGAGGACTGAATTAGAACATGAGTTCTTATTTAATTGGTTTTAAAGTCTTCTGGTAATTGAGTGAATCTGGTTGAATTTCTAAGACCATGTTATAAATTATAAACATTAGTACCTTTTCATCAGAGCTTTAAATGCGTGTGGAAGGAGCTAAGAATTGTGTGTGGTTGTTGTTTTTTTCTTTTACAGAGGCTGGCTTTGTAACCATACTAAGTATTCTGTAATAAGGAGGAAGGTGGTCTCATTCATTAGGATAAGCTATTGTTGAGAATCATAATAATCAACTGGAGGACTCGGCCTTACAGTGTAGCTAAATGGAACTGATCTATGGTCTATCTGGAGAGAGTTCCATTTATACTTTTTAGAAACCACAGAGGAAAGTTTCACTGATTTTTCTTGTATACCAAGAGTGCAGATTATGCCCATGATTCAACTCCCTTCTCTTGCATATGTAATACTCCTTTCTATCATTACTAGCTCTTTCTCATTTATTTCCTTAGAAGTGAACATCTATTTTACTTTCATAGAGTCAAGCCTTGGTTCTTTAAATTTCCCATCTTGAACAATTCAGTTCTCTACCAAGTTATTCACGGAAAAAATGTCTCTTATCCAACAAAATCTTGGTTCTCAACCTGACAACTCTTTCATGCTGATAGATCAGCATGACAAAAAAGCATCTCAGGCCACAAAGGAGAGAATGCACAAGTATGAATCAGTTATGGCTAAACCTTAGCTTGTTAACATCTCAGGAAATTGTGCTATAGAATATTGTTTTGTTTGGGGTGTGTGCGTCTTTGCTTGTTTGCTTTTTTGTTATAGTTGCTGATGAAATGCACAGATTAGCACAATTTTAAAATATAAAGGAGCCTTCAAGAGTGCTAATGTTGTTAAGCATGTGAAAGATACAGTGATTACAGGCAATTGAAAAACTGTTGTTTATTTGAATAAACAAAAGACGGTGACAGCATTTTGGAGGCAGTGATATGTGAAAAAGCAAAGATGCTGCATGCTGACTTCCTGAAAGATACCCCTAGAAGGAGAGCTGAAAGGGATTTAAGGCTACTATGGGTGCCTTGATAAAAAAAAGAAGTGTTTGTTTATACATTAAACAGAACATTAGACTTGTATTGTTTGTAAGATAAAACGGAATCACTTGGAGGTCTGGAATGAGTGAATTCAATTTACATTATTTTTAATGGGGGAAAATGATTCCGTTTTTGAATAGATCACTCCTCAAAAACCCTTCCGTGACAAATTTAAGTTAGAGAATCGAGGTTCCACTATATGTATCTTTCTTTCATAAGAATTATTTTAACTTTTTAATTTTTTTAGCTAATAGCTCTGTTTTTTAATTCACAGCTAACAAGTAAATATGTTACACTTAAGTATGCTAGGCCAGTGCAACTAAATTAATTGTTTTATTTTTATCCTTCCAAATACACATCTAAAGATTTAAAAATAACATAGGAAGTATACTTTTCTTAACAAGATAATTTTCTCACTATCAAATCATAGGTAAGATTTGGTGGCTATTTTGCACATGTATTTCCATTTCACGTAAGAAACAATACTAAACTATTTTATGATGATAATTTCTAAGTAACTTGATACAGTTCTGTTAAAAAGTGGCTGTTTTGGTAACTTTTTATGGTTTGTAAAATCCTTTCAAGTAGATTATCTCATTTAATCCTTACAACAGTCTTGTATGGGTAGCTGGGGCAGATTTTATGGTCCCCATTTAATTGAGGAAACTGAAGTTAAAAGATTGAAGGACTGGACTAACCATCACTAGGCTAACAAATAAGAGACCATTCCAAATTTAAAGAGAAGCGATGTTAGGAACAATAAAGAAGGTTGAGAGTTCTATTTTAAAAATATAATATTGCACCAACACCAAATAAAATTTTAAATGTATATATTTTATTATTGAAATAAAGGCTAACTTGATTAGCAAAGCTAGTGAAGTTTGGAATAGTATAAAACTTATTGTAGCTTGTGCTCAACTTTGTAGAAGATGTAAAAATTATAAGCATTGATTCTGTTTCCTGTAGCTGAGAATGGTAATTTCTTTATTTTTTTAAAAAAAATTAAATTTTTATTGATTTCAGAAAGGGAGCAGAAGAGAGAAACATCAATGATGAGAGAGAATCATTGATCAGTTGCCTCCTGCACGCCCCCTACTGGGGATTGAGTCCACAACTCGGTCATGTGCCCTGACCTGGAATCGAATCCTGACCTGGTTCATGGGTCGATTCTCAGCCAGTGAGCTGGCTGGGCTCATTTCTACTGTTGGGTCATCCCAATAAAGTATTTTGGTTACAAGGCAGTAATTAACTTGCTTGCCTTTCTTGCTTCATTTTCTGACCTACTCTCCTTGTTCATAAAACATAAATCTATTAATGAACTTATTAAAATATAATTGTAATTTTAAAAGTAATATACGAAAATAAATGTGGAAAATAAAATTATTCACTGAAGAATGGATTAAAAGTACCAAATTATTCCACATATTTCTTATTGAATCAAAGCATGAATTACTAAAGAAGCTCATTATGTTTTATAACTCCTAATTTTAACTGTATCTTCTAAGGAAGTGAAAGATAATGGATGATATATGGAGGCTTGCTTTGGACACTGAGAAAGGTTAGTGCCCAAGAATCACAGTGTTCAAGGATAGGAACAAAAAAATCATAATGCAAACAGATGACTACTGTTAGAGAGATGTATAATAATACTTTACTTTGTATAGGACCCTACATCTGAGGAATTTCAAGAGCATTACACAATAACTCATGGTTCCTTTCAAAATGCTTGTGACACAATTTGCAAGAATTATCCTCATCTTAGGGGATAAATTTACGGAGAAATGGCAGCACAAGTTGGTAAGTAACTTGTCAAAACAGCAGTGACTGGTGAACAACTATAAATTGAATCTGAAAATTTAAGTCTACCAGTCTCTTACCTTGTTCACTAAATTGTGCTTATGTTTAGAATTATTTATAGTCATATCTTTTATTTGAAGCAGATGAAATACTAATGCACAGATTATTTCCTTGCCATTTTATTTGATGGCTTATTGAAATCATTATTTTACCAAGATCTTGCATTGTGATACCACTACTTCATTATACCCTTGTGTGGTATGAAGAATATTTAAACAAACGAACAAAAACCTATCATGGTACTCCCCAGTCTTTTCTCTCTCCTCTGTTATATATCATTCTGTATCCCTTTGTTGTCTAACGCTATGCTGTGCTACTATCCAAGGCTTAGTCGATTGATTTGGTGGCTAACATTAGAGCTTTGATTAGTTATGTTGTATCAAGTCTGCCATATATCTCTGCAGGATGCATTGGTTTGGTAAATGCCTTATAGAATCTTTAATCAACAGAGAAAACAATAATAGCAGAAGTTGCCTAATCTGAGCAATTTAACAAATAGAGGCTTTTTAAAAGGACTTGGAAGCGATTATTTTT
Organism: Nyctalus aviator; assembly: GCA_036971965.1. Classification (NCBI taxonomy): domain Eukaryota; kingdom Metazoa; phylum Chordata; class Mammalia; order Chiroptera; family Vespertilionidae; genus Nyctalus; species Nyctalus aviator. Next base: position 35,504,444 of record CM072933.1, on the reverse strand, counting down.
CTCTCTTCATTTGGTATATTAGTGTTTTTATCTGATTGTAAGTGAGCCATATACTTTCCTTGAAAGAACCAGGAGTATGGTTGATTTCAGTTCCACAGTTTGGCATTTATTAAGGATTCTTGTTGCAGATAACAGCATTGGTGGTCTAGTTTCTATCATTTCCATAGTAAATATTCTTAGGCTCCATGTCCCTAATATTACATACAAATGTAACAAAATGGAAGATAATTTCTTACAAACCCCTTGTATTTTTAAAATTGCTTTGAATAAATCAAGTTTCACTTTTTTATCCATGAAGTTTCACTTCATAGATATTTATTTTTTTCTAGGTTATAAAGCATATCAGATACTTGAGAGAGATACTTATTAAAACCTAATAGAATAAATGTATTAAAACCTAATAGAATAAATGTATTGTTATAAGGATTTTGAAGGCTAGGATTGTGTTAGTAAGTAGAAAAGTGGGGAGCATTAATGAAGAGCCTGAATTAGATAGCCCATGGTTTAATTCCTTTCAGCTTCTATAAATTTTTCCCCAGGCAGTTGCAATTTAAAAGGCAATAGTTATTCTTATATCTTAACGAATTGTGGCAGTTACATGCAAGAAAAATCTGTGCTATTTACAATTGTATTGTTGGAGATACTTATTTAAAAGAAGAATTTCTTAACCTTTGGTAGCTCAGTCATTAAGCCATATTTTATTTACCTGAATTTACTTTAGTTTTCTTGGCCATAAGGAAAACATTTTAGAATTCTTTAGTAATGTGTTTTTCACATTATTTTTAAACTAGAGGCTTGGTACATGACACTCGTGTACTGTAGGGTGGGGAGGTCCTTCAGCACGGCTTGCACCTTAAGCCGACAGTCAGACACCTGCCGAGGGGTCCTTAGTGCTGCCGCAGAGGTGGGAGAGGCTCCTGCTGTTGCCACTGCACTCGCCAGTCGTGAGCCCGCCTTCTGGCTGAGCAGTGCTCCCCATGTGGGAGCACACTGACCATCAGGGGGTAGCTCCTGCATTGAGCATCTGCTCTCTGGAGGTCAGTGTGCATCATAGCAATAGGTTGTTCTGCCATTTAATCGATTTGCATATTAGCCTGTATTATATAGGATATCCTAGTTATTTTTTTTTTAATATCAAAGTTGTCTCATTTTATTTCTTTGGGTGTGCCAATAGTATTTTTATTAATTTAATTTTATTTTATTGATATTTTACAGAGAGGAAGGGAGAGGGATAGAGAGCTAGAAACATTGATGAGAGAGAAACATGGATCAGCTGCCTCCTGCACAACCCTTACTGGGGATGTGCCCGCAACCAAGGTACATGCTCTTGACCGGAATTGAACCTGAGACCTTTCAGTCCACAGGCTGATGCTCTATCCACTGAGCCAAACCGGTTTCAGCAATAGTATTCTTAAATAACACAGTTTTAGTGTATTAAAAGTACTAGAGGCCTGGTGCACGAGTGGGGTCCTTTGGCCTGGCCTTTGAGATCTGGCTGAAGCTGCTTCTCTGACATCCCCAAAGGGGTCCTGGACTTTAAGAGGGTGCAGGCCAGGCCAAGGGAACCCACTGGTGCATGATCGGGGCGTGTCCACCCCATCCAGCAGCAAACTAACCTACTGGTGGGAGTGTCTCCCCCCTGCTGGTCAGGGCACATTGTAGCAAACAGTTGAGTGGCCTTAGCATATCATTAGCATATAATGCTTTGATTGGTTGAATGGCTGACTGGACACTTAGCATATTAGGCCTTTATTATATAGGATTACATATTTTTAGTAGAAAATTGGGGAAATAAGGAAAGTAAAATTCAATCATCATGCATAGGTAAATACTATTGTCCATTTGACATTTTTTCTATACTCATAAATGTTTCTGATTACAAAGTAGGAATATGTTCCTAGTATCTCAAAAGTTTTTCTCCAATAATTTAATAATAATTTAGTATTCCTCCATGTTTTTAAATGTTTAGGGATATTGCTAATGATAACTTAACATTTCATTATTTAAATGTACCAAAATTTACTTGTGTTATATATTTTTTTAATTTCCAAATTTTTGTTATAAGTAATGAACATATACATAAATTTAGCTTTATTTGCATCTATTTCTTTAGGGAAAAGAACATTTTTAATTTTAGCAAATGTAGGAATAATGATTAAATTTATTTTAAAATTTTAAGCACTCTTGGGCCTCACTTTACAAAGTTGATAAGCCCAGAAGATATTTATTTGCAAAAGAAAGTTTTAAAAGTATATTCATTTGACAAATTTTTTAGTATAATGTGATAAGTATAATTTAAAGATTTAGAAGTGAAGATAAAACAAGTGCACAAATAGAAATGCATACAAATATAAAATGTACTAACTCTTGCAAGACACATAAATAGTGCTATGTAAAGAGATGAATATTTTAACCATTTGGGATAGAATGGATCTAGGTGAGTTTCTTTTTTTCTTTTTTTTTTTTTTTAAATCAATCTTTATTGTTCATAATATTACAAAGGTTCCTCATTTCTTCCCCCCTCCACCAGGTTCCCACCCCACCCTCCACCCCCTCCCCATCCCCCATTGTCCTCATCCATAGGTGCACAGTTTATGTTCAGTCTCTTCCTCCCTCCCTTTCCTCGATAGTAAATCCCTTTTCAGATAGTAAATCAGATACTTAGCATTTTCTTATATCAATAATATCTCCACATGCCCAATGATACACTTCAGACAAAAGACATTTCCAAATAGGTCAACCAACCTCATCCAGGCCCCACCCAAGGCACTCATAGATCAACACCCCAGCGCTATACTAACTCAACACATCCAGATCTAAGCCTTCATCCCTTGATTCAGCAGACCCTCAAGTTCCCGCAAAAGTTTCCAGCCATGTCTGAGAGGCAGCCTTGGGGCGGGGGCAGGCGAGGAGCGAGCTGTTTCGGGCCTGGCTGCACCGGGCCTGGCCTCTGTTGCTCTCGTTCGTACCACAACCAGCTGCTCCGGGTCTGGCCACTGCCGCTCCCGACCTAGTTGCTCTGGACTTGGCTGCTGCTGCTCCAGGCCTGGTCGCATCCGACCCGGCTGCTCCGGGCCCGGCCACTCCGGGCCTGGCTGCTCCCAGCCTGGTAGCTGCTGCTACGAGCCTGGCCGCTCCCAGCCTGGCAGCCGCTGCTCTGGACCTGGCCGCACCCGACCCGGCTGCCCCGGGCCTGGCCGCTCCCAGCCTGGCAGCCGCTGCTCCGGGCCTGGCCGCACCCGACCCCGCTGCCCCGGGCCTGGCCGCTCCCACCCTGGCAGCCGCTGCTCCGGGCCTGGCCGCACCCGACCCCGCTGCCCCGGGCCTGGCCGCTCCCAGCCTGGCAGCAGCTGCTCCAGGCCTAGGTGAGTTTCTATAGGAAAGTTAGCATATGAGCTGGAAGGATATAGTATTTCAATAAGGAAAGATTGAAGAAGAGTATTCTATAGGTAAAAGCAGCTCAAATGGCCAAATTTGAGTTACCTAAAATGCCTGAAAATAGTGAGCAGGAAGGTTAGAAAGGTAAAATTGAGGTCAGGTTATAGAAGTAATCAAATTAGGGAGCTTGGATTTAATTTGATGGATATCCAATGATAATTTGTAATAGGAATCATCAGGTTTTATAAAGGGGATAGAATCATTTATGCTTATCCAAAAGTCTTAAAAACCACCCTGAAAAGTATATATTAGCTTAGATTTATAGGTGAAGGAAATAGTTTCAAGAGGTTAAATGAATTACCCAAAGTCAAAATTAATAAAATAAACTTACTCTCACTTGTACCTGGGGAAAACAAACAAACAAACAAACAATAAACAAAGCACTCCTAGAAATTGATGAGATAAAGAGACAATCCAGCAGCAAAATGGGCTGAAGATATGGACAGGCATTTAACAGAAAAGGAAATAAATACAAATGGCTCTGAAACAAATGCATTCTCTTCAACTTCATGCATACTAAGAAATGCAATAAACTGCAATGCGGTACCATTCCCCCCCGCACATATTAGGTTAACAAAAATTTAAGTTTAATAATACACTCTATATGGTGAGGCTGTCAGTATACAAGTTTTCATAGGTTGTTAGTATAAGTTGATAAATTCATATAGGGTATTTTGCTAGGATATGTCAGAATAACAAAAGCATATACTCTTTCCCAAAAGTCCATGAATATAACTCTTGCTCTGATAGCTACATTTGTATGTGTACAAAATGGCATTAACTGCAACATTGTTTATAATAGCAAAACATTAGAAATGGTCATATGACTATCTATTGGAAACTGGTAAAATAAATTATGGTTCTTTCAGCTGAAACCGGTTTGGCTCAGTGGATAGAATGTCTGTCTGCAGCCTGGAAGGTCCCAGGTTTGATTCCAGTCAAGGGCATGTCCATTGGTTGTGGGCACATCCCCTATTGGGGCTGTGCAGGAGGCAGCTGGTCTATGTTTCTCTCTCATCGATGTTTCTAACTCTCTTATCACTCTTTCTTTGTCTCTGTGAAAAATCAATAAAATACATATTTTTTAAATTATGGTCCATTCAGTAAATGTAAAATAATGCTATGTAATTGTGAAAAGAATGAAGATGCTCTTTGTATACCAAAATGGAAAGGTCTCCTAGTAAAAGGCAGGGTTTAGAACATTGTATAGAAAGATGTATTTTGGATTAATATATACATATGTATTTTTATTTCCTTATTAATACGTAAAAATACCTGGAAGGTACATACAACTGATAACAGTAGTTACTCTTGGTGCAGAGGGTAGGATAAGGGATGAGAACTCCATTGATAAGGAAGTGGATGGTAGACAGATTTTTTCTCTGCATATTTAAAGGAAGGCTCTGGAAATAGAATGCTTGTATGCATATTCTGGCTCCGTTACTTTTTAGCTGTGTTATCTTGGGCACATTTCTTAGTCACTTTGTGCCCGTGTTTTCTTCTATAAAATTAGAGTAATCATGCCAAACTCCTAGGGTGGTTGTAAGGATGAAATGAGATAACACTTGAAGTGCAAAGAACAATGCCTGGCATGTGATGAGTGCTCAATAAATGTTTGCTTAAAAGTAGAAAGCCGTGCCGAAACCGGTTTGGCTCAGTGGTAGAGCGTCGGTCTGCGGACTGAGAGGTCCCAGGTTCGATTCTGGTCAGGGGCATGTACGTTGGTTGTGGGCACATCCCTGGTAGGGGGTGTGCAGGAGGCAGCTGGTCGATGTTTCTCTCTCATCGACGTTTCTAGCTCTCTATCTCTCTCCTTCCTCTCTGTAAAAAATCAATAAAATATATTAAAAAAATAAAGTAGAAAGCCCTTAATATAGAATGGGAATTTAATTTTAGGTGTTCCTTACACTGAAATGGGTGATAGGCTTTTGCATATTTGCCTTCAGATAGATGCCGTATTTTTTCGTGAATAAGATGGCCCCACTTTTCCAACCCCAAATTAAGAAATCAATATTTTAAACAGAACAGACCACATTTTTATTTAGTAATTACATACCAATACTCTGATATGATGCAGCATATCACTTTTTTCAGCTTCTGTTGTATCACTGCTCTCTTCATCACTATTAGTTCCACACATATCAATTTCTTCAACGTCTATTGTATTGCTGTTGTCTTCTGAGTCACTGTCTATATATCTGAGGTCATCCTATTATACCAATGGCATTTTCTGATCTAACGTCACTCGTGTTCTCATGACCAACCTTTCTCTCTTTGTGAATTTGAAGCATCATTTTGCCTTTTCTATAAAATCAATGTTCATTTCACTTGTACATATTCTTGCCTGACATTAATAAGCTTGGTTGACAGACATAAGTCACTCTGGTGCTGCTCTAAGTTTGCCCATTTTTCTGGTTTTCCTCTAAAGGCCTTCTTCATTTTTGGCATCTTAATGAATTGTTCTTCCTGTTTTCTCCACTGTCTGGTCAGACACTCAATGGGAGGAGATCCAAATTGTCTCTCTGCAGCTCTATTTCCATGTTCTGTTGCATAGCTGATTACATTCAGATTGAATTTTGCAGAGCAAGGCAGTTGCTTACTGATATTTATTGTGTTGTTTTTTTTGACATCTTTATGGGCTCAGAAAGCTCCAGTCCCTGTTGCATTTGCGCACTCTCCACCTCCTCTTCAATTGAGGCATCAGCTGCTGTCAGTAACAATAAGGCTGCTGATTAGAGGAAGCTTGTTTGACAAGTATGGGCAGCCCTCGGGGCTCCATCCTTGGCTGACTTCTGTGTACAAGATGCCCCTCGATTTACAGTCTAATGATTTTAGAAAAAAATAGTATGTTACATACGGAAAAATATGGTAATATATCTTTTCATTTAGAACTGAAATTCAAGTATTCCAAAAAAAATTGAGTGTCTTCCTACTCTGTCCCATACATTATGCTAAGCTTGAAAGCACTTCTTTAACTTCAGTCTTCAATTATTATGTTAAAATTGTTGGATCTCATATTTTTAAAATGTGCCAACATTTCAAAAAAAAAAAGTATGTTTGTGATACTTAGAGGTAACGCAATATTTGAGCAAGATACAAAATTACTGGATTTCTTTAAAGATACAGAAAAAAAATAAAGGAATTAAAGTCCCCCCTTTTTTTGTTCCTTGGAGGAGCACATAAATAATGGAAGTTAGTTTCATTTTCAAAAGTTTATTTAATGATGAATAATTGGAAGATGTTTTAGTCTACTCAGGTTGCTATAAAAAAATTACAGTTTCGGTGGCTTGACTAACCACCATATATTTCTCACAATTCTCGAGACTGAGGAGTCCAAGATCAAGGTACTCGCAGTTTTGGTGTCTGGATAGGACTCCACTTCCTGTTCGTTCATAGTAGGTTATCCACTCATTGTGTCTTCACTTGGCAGAAGAGCTGAGGGAAAGGGCACCAATATCATTCATGTGGGCTCTATGCTCATGACCTAATCACCCCAGAGGCTCATACTATCTATCACATTGCAGGGTTATGAATTTTGAATTTGGAGAGGACACAGGCATTCAGTTTATATCAGAAGGTATATTTTGTGTACTGTATGTGGCGGAACATAGGCACTTGAATAAATTCTAGTTATTCACACTTTAAAATTCTGCCCCTCCCAAAAAGTTAAGCAGGTCTTTAAATTGAAAATAAATGTATTTGATTGCATCTCTCTCTTTTTTTTTTTCTTTTTTTTTTTTTTATGGTTGTAGCTATTTTAATAGCAGTCCCAATTTTTTTTTTTTTTTTTTTTTTTTTGCTTATTATATAAGTATGTTGTTAATGAACAGGGCATCCACTGTTTACAAGGTGCTTGACTATAGGAAAAATTTATTTACCATGAACTGATAAAATGTAGAGAACAAAAGCATTTTAAATGGAAATCATTGTACTGTGAATTAGCAAATAAACTGAAAACAACTCTTCATCCTTGTTTATTAATTCTTGAATTCCCTCACTCACCTTAGGATCTGCTTTCTAGCCCATAGCACCAACATTGATTCAGTTGCCAAATCTTATTGGTTCTTTTCTTAGTAACTCTCACATTTCCTTTTCTTTGCAAATGGCTAAATGTGTGACCTTCAGCTAGATGCTTTAAATTATTAGGGCCAATAGTTTCCTGCAATCTCATCTAATATTTATTTTTATACTAATTAGATCATTACTAGTCTATGTAAATACTGTGGCTAAAAATTTCTAACTGATGTTTCTATTCCAATTCATCCTTCCTATTAATTTAGAATTAATCTTCCTAAGACATATTTCTGTTTCTGTTGAATTTGCCCAACTGAACTACTATATCCCACATCTCCCTGGTCACTGTTGTAAGAAGTCAAATTGCATATTTTTGTGTAGTACTGAAAGAGAGTAGTTACCTGGCATTCAGTAAATAAGTTGCTTGGCTGTCTTCCTATTTCATATGATTGTTTAGATAAAAATCTCCTTTACCATGCCAACTCCTGGAGAGTAGAATCCTTACTTTAGTATATATCTTTGTCACTGTGGTGAGTATACTCTGGTACACACAGAAAAGAATATGGGTTTACTGAATGCACACAGACTCGTGTTTCGATGAATTTGATGGCCATAAGCTACATTCAAAAATTTAAAAATTGAAACTGTTCTGAAGATGTACATATTGGATATGATATATTAAAGTTGGTTGGGTCCTAAGGGGAAGCAAGAATGAGGTTTGGAAGAAATTTATTATACTCAGATCTGAGAGGGGTCACTGCATGCCACACAGAGAGTAATCAATCAGGAGGCAGAAGACAAGAGTGCAGGTTCTGACATTTATTGGGTTTTCCCAGGGAAAGATAAGAATCAACAATTTACGATTGGCTAGTTTAATTCCTCCAGGCTTTGGGTTATAAGGTTGCTTTCTAGTTTCTTACTACCTGGCCCTGGGATGATTTATGGTAAGGGAAATACTACCCTGTTTCCCCGAAAATAAGACAGTGTCTTATATTAATTTTTACTCCCAAAGATGTGCTAGGTCTTATTTTCAGGGGATGTCTTATTTTTCCATGAAGAAGAATATGGTACACATTTATTGTTAAATGAAAATAAAGGAAATTTATTAACTGTATACGGTACGGTAGTATGGTAGTTGTCAACACAAACCAGACAAACTGTGAATCCTACAGTATCAAGAATTTACTCATTTATTCAATGACAATCATGTCATCATCTTCTGGAACATCATCATAACAATCCAATTCCTGAATTTCCTGGTGAATTTCTTGTGACTCCATTTCTTTCAGAATCAGTGGACCAAATCTCTCATGTTTAGCAATAGCATTCTGAAACAGAGCCTGGGGGGGGGGGGAGCTTATTTTCGGGGGGATGCCTTATATTTCACTCAGAAGGAAACCTGTAAGTCAGTCTTATTTTCGGGAAACAAGGTAGCTTGGTGTGTGAGAATTAGATAAGGATTTAGTTGGTGTTATAAACTTTGAATTGGCTGGTTTGCATATGAAAAGCATGCTAGTAAGCAAGTTGTTCTCTAGGAATTTGTCCTGAAGGGACAGTCTCTTTTGTGCTCTGTACCTCACTCTCCAAGTCAGAGCAACAAGAATACAGAAAATACGAACATATGTTCATATAATTGATCCTGTGATGAATGGATATAAAATATATGAATAAATATTCTTAAAAAACAAGGATACATACACAAAACAGTACAAAACCTCTGCTAGTATATTTTGAGGATTAGTTCTTATTTTTCTTAAAAAGAAATTGAAGTAAAGCAACTATATGACATTATATATATATATATGTTGGAGTCTTTGTATTTCAAGACTTCTCCTTTTCTCTTCAGAGCAATTAATTTCAGCAGTTCCTAAAGGGCTTTTCTTTAAAAAAAAAAATACTGTAAAGCCCTAGATTTTTATAAAATGTTAAGTATATTTGAAAAATCAATTATTAAAACATAATCATGTTCTTTAAATATTGTTAACAGAAGGACGATAAATAGGGGGATGTTTATATGTTAGTACCTTGATCTGTGAAGTAGGGATGATGGTACACCCTCATGGTGTTATGAGGATTAAATGAGATTATTAAGTCATTTAGCACAGTGCCAGGCTCTTGATGTATGTTAACTGTGTACCTCTATGTAGATAGAATGCGTAAGAGGGGTATGAACTTGTAAACATACCCATTTGTAAAGAATTTTAAAAATCTAGTTATAACTCCATATGAATATTATTTTGTGGGCTGTCAACTAAGATATATAAGTCACTTTACATTAACTTTAGATTTTATCAGGCAACTCAGAATGCTTTAATGACTATGGGTTATACAGTTTCAAATTTCTATTGTACTAATTTGGAGAATAGACACTTTAATTTTTTGATGTTTTAGTCTTATTTCCTTCAGTCTCAATTTAGTTTTATAATATACTTTTTGATCATTATATGGATTATATTAGAGATCCTTCACAAAGTGTCAGTAAACAAAAACTTTACTTTAAGAATAGGGAAATACATGCCTTGAGTGAAGTAGCCTTTTGCTTCTTTGTTATCTAACAAAATTTACTATAACTATTTAAAGTTTAAAAAGCATTCTGAATTATTTATTGCTATTCACTAATCTTTTTTTAAAAATGTGTGTGTGGTCAAAACCGGTTTGGTTCAGTTGATAGGGTGTCAGCCTTCGGACTGAAAGGTCCCGGGTTCGATTCCGGTCAAGCGCATGTACCTTGGTTGCAGGCATGTCCTCAGTAGGGGGTGTGCAAGAGGCAGCTGATCGATGTTTCTCTCTCATCGATGTTTCTAACTCTCTATCCCTCTCTCTTTCTCTTTGTGAAAAATTAATAAAATATATTAAATAAATAAAAGTGTGTGTGTGTGTGTGTGTGTGTATTTATTTATTTCAGACAGGAAGGGAGAGGGATAGAAAGATAGAAACATCAATGATGACGCCGAAGCCGGTTTGGCTCAGTGGTAGAGCGTCGGTCTACGGACCGGAAGGTCCCAGATTCGATTTCGGTCAAGGGCATGTACATTGTTTGCGGGCACATCTCCGGTGGGGGTGTGCAAGAGGCAGCTGGTCGATGTTTCTCTCTCATCGATGTTTCTAGCTATCTCTCTCTCCCTTCCTCTGTAAAAAAATCAAAATATATATTATAAAAAAAAAAAAAGAAGAAACATCAATGATGAGAGAGAATCATTGATTGGCTGCCTCCTGCTTGCCCCCTACTAGGGATTGAGCCTACAACCTAGGCATGTACCCTTGTCTGGAATCAAACCTGGGACCCTTCATCTATCTGGGACCGTTCTATCCACTGACACAAACCAGCTAGAGCTAATGTCATCTTTCAGAAGTCAGAATCATAAATGCATTAACTATACATTCAGTTGTTTAGTTAAATAATTAAAAGAACCACAAGAAAAAAAATACCCTTATAGGTAACCAGAGTTGACATTTTAGTATTTATTTTCTCAGTCTTTTTCTGCATGTGTATTGGGGCTGAGTGGCTATTTAAAAAAAAGAGAAATATGGACATGAACATTAATCAGTTGCCTCCTAATTGGGCATCAAACCCTTGACTTTCAGTACCTGAGTTGATGCTCAACCAACTTGAACCACATTGGCCAGGGCTATGTGTGACATTTTAAACAAGAATGGAGATATAATAGTGCCTCTTTAATAAAATACTCTCTTGTGAATGTTACACTTTTAGAGATGAATTGTTCTTTTTTAGAGTTTGGAGTTATTCAGAGAGAAGGAAAGAAGAAACAGCAACGAATAAGACATGGTAGTTCAGAAGATTTTGAAACTTAAACTCTGGAAGAATTAAACATTGGCAGATAGATATCTGGCAAAATTACTAAGAAATTGAAATGATGCCTCTTTAAATTAATTATTTAACAGTATATTTTTTAGTTTTAGAATTGTTATCAACATAACTCTGCTTGGTATTCATAAACAATACTGTTTTTTCACCCTAACCGGTTTGGCTTACTGGATAGAGTGTTAGCCTGTGGACTCAAGGGTCACAGGTTCGATTCCAGTCAAGGGCATGTACCTTGGTTGCAGGCATATCCACAGTAGGGGTTGTGCAGGAGGCAGCTGATCGATGTTTCTCTCATCGATATTTCTAACTCTCTATCCCTCTCTCTTCCTCTCTGTAAAAAATCAATAAAATATATTTTAAAAAAACATTGTACCTAATAATTATATTTAAGTGAACTGTGTAGTGTTTTCTATAGAAAAAATTCATTTGAGTTTTAAATTTGAGTTTTAAATGTCAGAAAAATATCTGCACCCTTTAGCTTTCCTGACTTGTTTAGTTCTGTTGGTTTATCAGTTCCAGAAAGTTCAGGATAATTTGTGGGTAGCATTTAACTTAACTAAAGATAAACAATATCTGATCACAGCCTCTGTTTCCTAGGTAAGAACCTCTTACCACTCCAAGTTAATTATTTCCCTAATGTTTTGATGTTGGGAAAGAGGACATTTGTTCCTGTGGGGTTCATGGGTCATTTTATAAATTGGGGGCTTTCTATGCCTTAAAAAGTTCTTTTATTCTTTTTTTCTGATTACCAAAATAATATAAGTACTTTATATCTTTTTTAGACTTAAAGAAGTATATGATCTAAAAAAGGGAAGTCATTTCCCCTATACATTCTAAAGATGGCTACTACTATTTATATTTTCATGTCTTTTATACTTGTGTTAAAAGTCATAATTTTATACACATTTATATAAAGGTCTGCGATTTGCATTTTATTTGACACTAGAGGTCTCTGTGCACAGGATTTGTGCACTGGTGAAGAATGTGTCCTGCGGGTATTGGCTTCCATGGGAACCCGTTCATCCCAGTCAGCCAAGCGGCTGTGAACTTGCCCTCTGAGCAGCTCTTCTCACTGCAGTAGCAGCTGCTCATCCCAATCAGCGGCAGCTTCTGTGTTGAGCGTCTGCCCCCTGATGGTCAGTGTGCATCATAGCGACTGGTCGATCATTCTGGTCATTCCACTGTTCAGTCACTGGACTTCTATTATCTGTACTAACCCTGTGTGGTAGTCATGCCCTCACTCCATAACAATCCGTCACCAGGAGGCTGCACGGGCAGGGAATTGGGGCTGAGTGCGCCGCTTGGAGGCGGGTCCCAGTGGCTCTGCTTGGCAACACCTCGGGGTCCTGCAGCTCCACGTGGTGAGGCTTGGGGGTCCCGAGGCTCTGCCTACTTCTTTGGGGCAGTATCGAGGAGCCCTGGATGGGTGGGTGGGATCTTCCTTTTTGGGGCAATTGATCACAGGGCTCCCACACTGTGAGAGGGCACAGGCCAGGCAGGTCCCCCCCCCCCTGCCCCCCCCATTCAGTGCTCAAATTTCAGTGCACCAGGTGTCTAATTTAGGATATTTGTCTTGTTACATAGTAGATATTCCATAACTTATCTACTTTCAGGTTATTTCCTGTTGTTTCCCCCCCAATTACAAACAGATTCAATAAACATTGTTTTACAATGTATAATGAGTTCTTAAAAGGAAATTTTCTGGGTCAAAGGGCATGCATGTTTAGAATTGTAAAGTGTATTCCCAACTTGCCTTTTAAAAAACTTTTTTTGGCTCATATTTTAAAGATGTGGTTTTTTTGCCAATTTCATGTAAATATTTTTTGACATTTTTAACCCTTTGGGAACACAATAACACCCCATAAGGTTTTAACATCTGTGGATGACAGATTATGTTATAGAGTGATATAATAATGTTTATTTTTTCCCCTCAAATTGCTGAGTTAAAAATCCTTTTGTTCTTGCCTGGTCAATTGAGAACTGTAACAAAAGCTTAGCTGGAACATAAGGTTAAATATATATAGTTGATTAATCAATTATACATCTGTTAGTTAAAGGGCGGGGAAGGAAAAAAAAGGGAAGAGAAATAAAATATTTCTATCTTTTCTCATTTCAGTACTGTAAACAACTGTTCTTTTTGCAGTATATTTAGTGCCTCATTTTTCATATTTTTGTACTTTTAAAAAAAATATTTCAGAGAGAAAGGGAGAGATCGAAACATCAATGATGAGAGAGAATCATTGATAGGCTGCCTCCTGCATGACCCCAACTGGGGATTGAGCCTGGAATCCAGGCACATGCCTTGACTGGACCCGAACCCAGGACCCTCAGTCCTCGGCCTACCAATGCTCTATCCACTGATAGTTCTGGTCAAACCAGCTAGGGAGCATTTTTATACTTTTTGTTTTCGTGATTTTACAGTTTAAAATCACCTAAGCATAGTGCTGAAGTGCCATGTAGGGTTCCTAAGCCCAAAACGGCTGTTGTAATTGATTATTTTCCCAAGTAGACTAAAATAAAATGACTGAAGTTTTAACTAGAATAATGATGAAGTTTCTTAGAAGGATGGTGCAATAAATCATTATTTAGCATCCTTCAGTTTTCTTGTTTTTTGAGTTTTACATCATTTTTTAGATTTAAAAGAAGCCTGTAGTCACCATCTTTGTAGCTTTTCTTTTTCTTTGTAGCTTTTCATTGACCACAGTTGAAAATGCAGAAATTTTCATTTTGTCTTTAATGGCAAAGAGAAGAAAATGGACAGAGAAAGAAAGCTATTTCACAATTACTAGATAAATCAGAAAGTCAGTGTGGATAGTACCGCTGATCATTGAGTTTGGAGATAATTCTACATGAATTTTCACAAACTCAAGAATTGAGGGATATATTCCTTAGATTTTAAAGGAAATAGGATGTTCTTATCCACTTAGTTATTCAACAGGAAGGATTATATCTTTTTAGCATTTTACATGAAGCTATAGACCTATCCCAGTGGTCAGCAAACTCGGTCAACAGAGCCAAATATTAACAGTACAATGATTGAAATTTCTTTTGAGAGCCAAATTCTTTAAACTTCTTCTAACGACACTTCTTCAAAATAGACTCGCCCAGGCTGTGGTATCTTGAGGAAGAGCCACACTCAAGTGGCTGCATATGGCTCTCGAGCCACAGTTTGCCGACCACAGACCTATCCTGTATTGGCTAAGATGATGTGTAACAGTATTTTTTCTTATGATGTTTGTGCAATAAAATTTACTTGATGTAGCACGTAAGTGAACAAATGCTGAAATCAGATGTGCATACAAAGGTAATTTGGAGGAACTAGATGAAGTAGAAATAAAAATCATCATTAGGTTGACATTTTAATTGGTTTTTATAAATCTATACACAACAATATTTGCATTATTGAGTAAAAAAGAATATTATCTCCTTAATAAAATAATGTGCCATTGGTTTTAAAAAATATTGGATTTTAACAATAAAAGTGTAAGAAGAACCAGAAGTAATGATGAGGTAATACTGATTTGCTATCAGTATTTACAACTTGAACATATCTATACTAGTATCCGTGTGCCAGCACCTCTCTGCGAGGCCTGGCTGCTCCCTGCCCGCTGCCCAGAGGCCCATTTGCAGTTGGACGCAGAATGCTTGCCTTGTCGCCAGGGTGACGGCGCAAGCGTTCCTCTCCCTGGCCGCTTTGTGCCTGCTGCCTGTTATGGGACGACCCGCAAGAGACGACCACCAGAATCAGAGATCAAAATTTATGAGCCTTTATTAAGCTTGCCAGCGGCTACAGTTGCAGCACTTCACCGTGGTAAAGGCCGAACTGCAGTGTACACCACAGGTCTTACAGCAAATTTATACTCAGAAACCACAAGAGAGAGTTAGGATAGTTTAATGGACAACCCAAAGGTTACAAAAGTTATTTCAGCTACTTCCAAGAAATCAGGCACGGCCACCTCCTTCTAACCTCCAACGGTTTGATGACCTACTCCACATCCCGGGGAGGAACTGTGCAATGTTTGCAGCCCAGAACCTGCCCTGAGGCCTTCAGTGGCCGCCCTCCCACCCCCTGAGGACTGGGGCACTCCCGGTGGGGCTGAGAGGACTGGGCACAGCCATCTGTGGCTATGGCTGCTGCCATCTTTGTGGTGGATTGACAGTTAATTTGCATATTACCCTCTTACTAGATAGGATTGCATTTATCTAGTTCTTTTCTGTTACTGCTCCTGTCTCTGAAAAATGTATTTCTTTTTCTTTCCCAAGGCAATATCCTTTACTTAATGTTTTCTTTGCCTTTTTGTACCTCCCAGAACTAAATGTTTCTTTTTTTCTTTCCTTGAAGAGGAATATTGTGAACTGATATGGGTAGTGTTATTTTTCTCAATTTTATATGAATTTTGTGAAGCATAAAGTTGAAAGAGTAGTACAATGACCAACAGTTAAAATTTTGCCACATATTTTTTTAATCTGTATATATTAGTATTTTTTTAAAAAAATTGTTTTAATTGACTTCACAGAGGAAGGGGGGGTGGAGAGAGAGAGAAAGAGAGAAAGAGAGAGAGAGAGAGAGAGAGAGAGAGAGAGAGAGAGAGAGAGAGAAAGAAAAAAAAACCATCAGTGATCAGTCTGCAACCTGGGCATGTGTCCTTTGTTGGAAGCTGCCCATTGTCTTCACTAGCTGCGAAGGTGTGGACAAGGAACCCGGAAGGCTGGTCAATCTTGAAGCTCTGAAAGGCCTACCACCCACTGTCTAGTTGAGACAATGGTAGCTAAAGCAACTTCCACCTTTTAGTCTTATGTAAATCCTTGCTGATGGGCTGTCATGGAGCTATTACTGCAATTGCCAGCCTAAAGGCTATGGGTGTATCCCATAGTCTTAATAAAAGGGTTAGCAAGGCCAGAGTGGGGTGGAGTCCTTCCCTTTGAGTTGGGTCCCATCTGGATCCCAATATTTCCAAATTAATATTTTCTAGTTTCTTTCATTTGTGTGTGGCCTCCTCCAGATCCCAAACCCTGGGAGGGGGAGGGAAGCACTGGCAACTGGCGCCCAAATAGGGTACCCGCAGGTAACTAATATGGGCTAGTTAGTAAAATCTATGTAGCTTTTGCTGGTGCCATCTCGTGATTAAGTTCTGCCCTTCCTGGTAGAGAGGGAAAGGAGGCACATTTACAAATCTATGTTCCTGCTTTTAGGCAAATACCAGAATGGAGAGCTTTTCTTGTATTTCCTTCTTCTTAATGGCCTTCAGCTGGAAATAATCCTTATGCCAAAGTGGCATTTTTTTGGGAGGCATACCCTGCTACCTTTCAGCACTTTGGTGTATCTGTAGGATAATTTCCTGGACATGGAATTGCTAGGTTCAAAAAGAAAATACAAATATTTTGTTAGGTATTGCCACCTTCCTTTCCATTAAGATTGTTCTATTTTGTACTCCCACTATCAACATATGAGTGCCCTTTTCCTCAACAGATTAGGTCTTTTGACTGTCTCTAAAATTTTGCCTTTTCCAGAAAGTCATGTAGTTGGAATCATACAGTATGGAGCCAAGATTAGTTTCTTTCACTTAAAAGATACACGTTTAAATTTACTCCATATCTTTTCATGGCTGATAACTCATTTCTTTTTAGTGCTGAATAATAAACTATCATCTTAATGTACAGTGTATCCATTCACATACTGAAGGACGTTTTGGTTGCTTTTAAGTTTTGACAATTATGAATAAAGATGCTATAAATGCGCGTGGGAAGGTTTTTGTGTGGATATAAGTTTTTAAGTCCTTGGGTAAATACCAAGGAGTGCAATTGCTGGATCATTATGATAAGAGTGTGTTTAGTTTCTTAAGAAACTGCCAAACTGTTCTTTCAAAGTGGCAGTACCATTTGAATGTCCACCAGCAATGAGATCTGTAGCTCTATTATCCTTCCTAGCATTTGGTGATGTCAGCATTTTGAATTTTGGCCATGTTAATAGGTGTATAGTTTTAATTTACAATTTCCCTAATGACTTAGGATGTAGACCATCCTTTCATAGGCTTAACTTGCCATCTATCTCTATTTTGGTGGGGTGTCTGGTCAGATTTTGGCCTCTTTTTTTAATTGGGTTGTTCATTTTCTTGTTGAATTAGAATTTTTTCATGTATTTTGGATAATAGCCCTTTATTAGATATCTTTTGCAAAGATTTTTCCCCCCAGTCTGTGCTTGTTTTCTCATTCCCTTGATAAATGTAAACTTTTATAATAAATGGTTAAAAACTACTTAGAAAAGTACATAAATTGTGTGGCTTGCCTTGCTGGCATGGCTCAGTGGTTGAGCATCAACTTATGAACCAGGAAGGTATGGTTGGGGCACATGCCTGGGCTGCAGGCTCAGTCCCCAGTAGAGGGCGTGCAGAAGGCAGCTGCTGGATGGTTCTTTCTCATCATTGACTAGAGGTCCAGTGTACGAAAATTCGTGCACTCTGGGGAGGGTGCCCTCAGCTGGGCTTGCACCCTCTCACAGTCTGGGACTCTTCAGGGGATGTCCACCTGCTGGCTTAGGCCCACTCCCCAGGGGATCAGGTCTAAGTTGGCAGCCCGGAAGCCCTCAGGGGATGTCCCAGTGATGTGGAGTTGGCCTAAGCAGCAGTTGGATATCCTTAGGGCTGCCTTGGAGGCAGGAGAGGCTTCCACTACTGTCGCTGTACAGCGCCCAACTTGTGGCTGAGTGGAGCTCCCCTTGTGAGAGCACACTGATCACTGGATAGCTCTTGTGTTGAGTGCCTGCCCCCTTGTGATCAGTGGGTGTCATAGCAACCAGTCATTTACAGTTCTGTTAGAGTCAATTTGCATATTACCCTTTAATTATATAGGATATTTCTATCTTGTTCCCCCTCCCTTCCTCTAGGAAATCAATAAAAATATTTTTTTTTAAATGTATGGCTTTATGAGTTCTAAGTGAACATATTATTTCCCTGTTTATGTTATCAGTCTTTTCATTTCTTTTAGTTTGTTTTGCTATATAACAAATTGAATTTTCTCAAATGGGTAAATGAAATCTTCTTCCTCTGTCCTTAGCTCAGGTCTTACTTTAAGTATCTTCCAAAATTTCTCCTGATATCTTTCAAGGCTTTAATAATTCCCATGTCCCTTTTGTTTATCTTTTAGCATTTAATCACAATCCTTTATCATACTTGTTATTCTATATACTGTAAACTCCTTGAAAGCTAGAATTCTTGTTTTATTTGTCCTTGTGTGTCTAGAGCATGGAGCACAAGAAGTATTATATGCTATTACTGTTTAGTCTGAATGATTGTTTCTTTGTTTCTTGGATTTTAAGTGCCTGATTTTATAGCTATTGCTCTCTAATTTAAGTACTCTTTATTATTGTTTTACCAAGCAATCTTACTCATTCCTCTTGTCATCCTAACATTTTCTGCTCTTCGCTAGTTACCCTTGAGGATTGTTTTGGAGAAACATTAACTTATTTCTGGAGTCTCTGTGAGAGAGTAGAAATCTCTTCTGTGTTTTATTTCTTTCTTCATAATTAAAACTTACGGGAACGTTTTGATGTAAATAAATGATGCCATATTTCGAAGTCCTTTTTCTTAATTTTTTTGGGGGACAATATGTTATACCTTGTTTTCCTTTTTTTGTAAGTTTCTGCAATATAATTTTATGAAAATATGCATACAAAGAGTGAGAGATTAGTATAATGAACTTCCACGTACTGTTCACAGTTTCTTGTTATTAACTCATATAGTATTATAAGGTAATTAACTCATATAGTATTCTAAGGTAAGTACTTAAAATATTGTTAGAGTTGTACAGATTCCTAGAAGCTATTTAGTACTAACCTCCCACCCCAAAACTCAGGATAGTAATTCAAATACAATTATACATAGGGATTTAAATCTCCTTGATGTGATCTGTTTCATTATTGAACAGTAGCATTTGTATACAAAGCTAAAATATGGTTGATTCATTTTAACTACTTATGAGGCTTTTAGTTTAATAAAGAAAAACTTAAAGCTTATTAAGTTAAAATAATTTTAAGTGATATCTTAAAATAATTTGTGCTGGACCCTGGCCTGTGTGTCTCAATGGATAGAGCATTGACCTTCACATCTAAGGATAAAGGGTCCCATTCCCAATCAAGGGCACATAACTGGATATCTGGTTCTTCCCTGGGGAGAGGAGGGCAACCAATCTATGTGTTTCTTCTTCTCCTTTCCCTCTCTTTCACTCTCTAAAAATAAATGGAAAAATGTCCTCAGGTGAGGATTAACAAAACAAACAAAAACTTGTGGTGATGGTAAACTGATAAGACATTGCACATTTTAGGATTAAGGAAACAATTTCACTTTCTTGACTGATTTGTCAGTGATTACTGATAGTCTTTGAAGGGCCAGTACTTAGAATTAATTCCTAGTTTAAAACTTGAGCACGTTTTAACCACATACAGAATTTTTATGTCTTTGCTGTTAAAATGGCAGTCAATAAACTGAAATCCATTTGTTGTGGTCACATTGCCTTTCAATTCTCTCCTTAGCCTATCCAATAGATGCTTCATTAATGAGTTCTGTAAAAAATTTGTTTCCTATCAGAAATTGCCAATTCAGGTTATTTCATTAAATTCAGAATCACTCCATAGTAGTATCTATATGGTAATGTATGTGTCAATTATTTTATTATTAAAAAACAAAAACAAAACAGCCCAGGTTATTTAAGTGATTCCCTTTTTAGCTGGACTCTCTTATATTGGTAATGGCTTTGAATGAAGATCACTTTCTGAGAGAATCTTTATAACCCTTAACATTTCCCCAAAATGTTCAAGTCACTTAATAGAGTTTCCCCCCCAAAATATGTATACATTTTAACATTTTAATTTTGAAAATGAATTGTATTTTAATAAACACCGCCTATATAGTTATTCAAAATGTGTGTATATGTTTTTTTGCAACACCGTATATTCTGAGTCAATCATGCACTATGATATATATGTATATTCCACAATAAAAATTTTGTATGGAACATATTTGCTAGATTTTTCATACTAACTGAAGTTATACTTAGTCTGTATTTCAGCATTTCCTTAGCTTTCTTATGCAAGATGAAGATTGTGTTTTATTTCCATTGGTAGTTCTAAACTAGAATATAATGTTTTTCTCCTTGATTTCTGTAGAGCAGGTTGTTGCCCTGGATGCCCAAAATATTATAGCTGTTTCATGTGGAGAAGCTCATACATTAGCACTAAATGACAAGGGCCAGGTGTATGCTTGGGGTCTCGATTCTGATGGACAACTTGGCCTGCTAGGATCAGAGGAATGTATCAGAGTACCCAGGTAACAAAGGTGACCAAAAAGAGGTCCTTAATAATGTTCTATCATAGATTTATTATTAAATTATCCTGTATACTTTGGGCATGTAAAAATTGACACCTATTATTTCTCCCCTTTGAATCCTGAAGTTTACTAGTTAGGTTCTAACCTTTAATTTGGGTGGAGTATCCCCTTTTTTATATACTTTCGTTTCCCCCCACATATCTTGACTAGTCCAGCTATTGATATAGTAAAAATTGATTGGTTGCATGTTTCTCTACCTTGTTTTTTTTTTTTTTAGTATTTATTGTTTTTATTCAATACAGAAGTTCCACATGCTTAGTGTAAAAAGAATTCAGTTACTTTCCACTTTTTTATATAGCAGTGACCATGATTTATGCTAACCATTAGTCATCATAGAATTATTTAAAAACGAAAAATAAATAATGCTTCATCAGTGTTGTAGTCTTAAAGATTTACATAAGACATAATCATTGTTTTAATGTTAAAAATTATAAGAACATGAACATATCTAGGTAAAAATATAAATATTTAGATAAAAACATCTAATTTATTTTAGATAGAAAAATAATACACAAAGTCATGCTTAGTTTTAAAAATTATACAATTTTTTTGCCTCTTTAAATTCTTGCTCCTTCTTCCTACTAGTAGTTATAGGGACAAAATAGAAATCTCCAGAGAACCAAAGAATTAACCTAATTTTAGGTAGCACTTTTTTTTAAAAAAAATATATTTTATTGATTTTTTACAGAGAGGAAGGGAGAGAGAGAGAGAGAGCTAGAAACGTTGATGAAAGAGAAACATTGATCAGTTGCCTCTTGCACACCCCCTACCGGGGATGTGCCTGCAACCAATGTACATCCCCTTGACCGGAATCGAACCCGGGAACTTTCAGTCTAAAGACCGACTCTCTACCACTGAGCCAAACTGGTTTCGGCTTAGGTAGCACTTTTTAAACACACATTTAGATATTTTGTATTTAATTTAAAAATGATATTTATTTTGGTTTAAAAGATACAAAGTAGTACTAGGACAAGAAAATGGAGCACAGGAACTACTAATATATATCAGAACAGAAACTCTTATCATTGCTAGGAATGAGTTTCTTATTGTTGATTTTTTTATTTATTTTTATTTTTTTATTTTAGTTAGGGAAAGGTAGCTCTTCCAATAAGCTTGTAACCTTCCTTGTGTTGTAACATATGAAAAGTTTTTTTTATCATTGGTCTGACATTTTATATTTGTTGTGGTAACTGTCTGTTGAGACTTTGGATACATCACAATCACCTATTTATTAAACCTGTGACTAAATTTCACAAATTTCTTTCCCCCCTTTTTTTTTGTGATGACAAATAATTGGAGTGGTGAAACAAATGAGTATTTCCATTATGCTTTTAATGGTTCTGTTGGGGGGAAATCTTTTTTTTTTTTAATTAAGTAAATTAAATTCTTTTAGTCATTTCAATTTTGATTTATTTCAGAAAATGGTAATTTGCAACCAGTGGATTTTGGTTTAGTAACAAAGCATTCATAAAAACATAGTAACTGCATGTTTGTCATATTTTATATTGCTTTTATTTTCTCCCAAAAGTAATTGTTGTAGAATGGGGTTTTTAATTTAAGATTTTAAAAGTTTTGTGGTTTTAGGATTGAAAAGGGACATGTTAGATTTCCTAAGTTAATATTCTCAACCATGGTTCATAACAGAGCTTTGTAGTTTTCCCGCATTTTTACTCCACTGGTGTCTTAATTCTCACTACTTACATTTTTGTTTCTGTTTACTTCTGATATGTGAGATTTCAATCAGTAATCTGTAGATGATTAGTAAATGGGGAAGAAAGGTAACTGTAAAGAGAGAATTTCATTGTATATCAATTTATTTGAAAGTTGCCCAGTAATAAATTATGTATTTGTGACTTTACTATTTTATGAACCTAGATGGGGACCTGAAAGAGATCTTAACTTGAGGCCTTTGCTTTAAAATTCTGCTTTTGTGTTAGTTAAGCATCCTATATTAACATTAAGCTGTGTAGTCATTTTTTCTGTTCAAGCTCATAGATTTGTTGTAAACTAGTCTGTCTGGTTTTTGTGACATATGATGTTTTTACTGATATTTTCAACTTTTAAAGCCCAATTTAATATTTCAGTAAGAATATATTTTTATGAAAGACTGCCAATAATTTTTTTATTTTTAAGTTTCAGTACTATATCATTTTTTAGATGCAAGGCTTTTTCTAGATTCTTAGATATGTCAGCCAGCATTGTAAATTTCACATACATTTTGAATAAAATGTATAGAAGACAGGAGGAAACTCAAATATATACAAATAGATTTTTTAAAATAGGAGTGATCAGAAATGTGAAGATTCACATTAGACTGTCCTTTCTTGAACAAAATCATGTTTATGCTAAAAGATGAAAATGTAAATTAACTGATACTTTAAAGAATGTAAAACTAATAATAAATGGAAATTTGAAATTCTTACTACTTTGGTAGTAGTCTTTTTCTACTTCTAATTTTGTTATGTTTTGAAATAATCCATTCTTGAAATTATCAGTATCAGTGGTCTCTATAGACCTGATTTTGCTATCTTTAGTTTAATGTACCTGGAAATACATACTTTTCCATGCAAACTTTAGAAAAATAATTGTGTTAAATTCGTAGCTTATTTTTTTAAAGTCCTATTTATTGGACATATACAATAAAAATTATGACAGGAACTTGTGATATGATCCTTGTGAGAACAATTGTTTCTGGACAATAGAAATCCAACAGCTTGGTCAAAAATCATTTTATTAGTTTCACTCAGTTAAAATGGTTTTTAATACTAAAGTTTCTAAGACTTTATAAATTTATCTATCCTTTAACAATGTATTCATTACATACTTTTTGTAAGGCACTCGGGTAGGTGGCAGGGATTGTGTGGGTATAAGATACTTAATCTGCCATCGGAGAGCTTAATGTTTAATAGTACAGTGGTAATAAATAAGTATATCAGTAATTAATAGTGGTAAATGCTGTGAAGGAAAAAACATAGGGTGAATGTAATTTTTGAAGTGTTTTACTTGATTTGCAAATTGGACTTGATTAAATCCTGTTTTTGCATTGCCAATGTTTGATTTTGGTAATTGCAGAAATATGGGCATTTTTGCTACCTTTTAAAATCTGAGGGTACGTTAGATCCTTCTAACTTGTTGGGTTCTGATAAATTGTAGCAACATAACTTTCAGATTTTATATTTAAGACATAAATCCACTAAATAAAATATTTTTAATACTAATATGGGATTAGAGTAACTCATCTTTCTCCTGCTCAAAATTTGATTTGCTGAAGCTGCCTCCCGAAAATCATGATTATCGACTCTCTGGTCAGAACTTGCTCCGGACTTTCATTTGGCCGAATCAGGTCAGGTGGCAGTATCAGGTAAAGGGAAATAAGAAACATATTATGTTTCCTTCCCACTTTTTTTCTTGAAAACACTCATTCAGTAAAAAGAATAGAATGGTCAGGTAAAGGGGACTGCTTAAGAAAAACCTGGGGTGTTTGATGCAGTTACTTGATTTTTGTATTGTTTAAGAAATCACATTGCAGTTAAGGAAAATTCAGAAATGGGAAAAAAAGAAACTATAAAAATTATAAGGAAAAAAGCAGACAGCAGGATGACTGAACTTGTCAGTGATAATAAGTGTGTATTTATTAAATTTCCCTGGTTAGGAATTAAGTTGAATGTCACTGATTTAGATGTAAAGCAAAAGGGCCAAAAGAATTGATTTCATCATTTGAGAATTGGTAGCAATTCACATAATAGGAATACTTTTAGTTCTTAACCCGATAGAAGAGAACATGTATTAAACTTGGACATCAATTTTAGACAAATTAGATCCTGTACATTTGTTTTACAAATATATTACAAGTTTTATGTGTTAAGCTTTAATTTTTTTTTTAATTTTTATGATGAAAGAAAACTAAATTGTAAAAGCGCTCTGAGGGATATTTGAGGTATGCACATAGTTTGTTAAATGTTGTCCTTTCAAAGTATTTTCTCAGTACGCTTTTAATTTTCTTTATGTCTAGATTTTGTATACTAACAAATTTTTGATAAATTGGGCATGTATAAAATATAACATGAGCTGCTAGGTTGGTAGGAAACAACTTGTACATAGTAGGTGGTCAAGAAATAGCATATATGAATTAAGTATTCAGGATCCATTTAATAACTGGAATTAACTGATTCTGATATCTCTTCTTTTCTAGAAATATTAAATGTTTATCAGATATCCAGATAGTACAAGTTGCTTGTGGTTATTATCATTCACTTGCACTTTCTAAAGGTAAGCATTGTTTTTATTTTATTTTCCTTTTTCAGTTTTATTACTTGACTAGAGGCTCAGTGCACAAATTCGTGCACCATTGGGGTCCCTTAGCCTGGCCTGCTGAAGCTGGCTCTCGGCTCTGATATCCCCCGAGGGGTCCTGGATTATGATAGGATTTAGGCCAGGCCCAGGGATCCCACCGGTGCACTATCAGGGCTGGGGAAGGGATGCAGGAAGTTGGCCAGCTGGGGTGGGACTGCAGGAGGGCTTTCAGGGCGTGTCAGGCCTGCCCAATTGGCCAGAACACAGCAGCAAGGTAACCTACCAGTAGGAGCATCTGCTCCCTGGTGGTCAGTGCACATCATAGGAAGTGGTTGAGCAGCCTTAGCATATCATTAGCATATTACACTTTGACTGATTGAACATACAACTGGACAACCAGGCACTTAGTATATTGGGCTTTTTTTATACCGGATACTTTAATTGAGTAGAAAGTCCTCCAATTTTGTTCTTAAGATTGTTCTGATTCTTGATTCTTTTTCATATCCATTTTAGAATTAGCTTGACAGTTTTCACGGATGCACAAACTATTGGGATTTTGATTTGTATTATATTGTCTCTATAAATCAATTTGAGAAAAGTCTTTACACAATGTCTTTTAGTCCCTGAACATGCTGTATTCCTCCATTACTTTAATCTTTTAATTTTTCTCAATAGTATTTTGTTGTTTTCTATGGAGAAGACTTAGACTCCTTTTATTAGATTTTTCCATAGGTATTTGATATTTTGTTGTTGTTGTATGATGTCATTGTCAAATTATATATTGCTACTATATAACCATGAATGACATTTATTTTTGTTCTATTTGTTTCTTTAGTTTGTTTAATGCTATTCCTTCATAGCTGGGGAAAGTTATGACTTGCCCAACCTCATTTGATTTCACAGATAAACTATTTATAAATAAAAACAAGAAGGCCAAAATTCCTATTAGCTTTGTTTTATTTCCTTTCTTATTAGATTAATTTTTTCATATGCCAGCTAAGGATTTGTAACTTGGGTAAAGAATAGATAAGTTAACATATTGCAGACGGATCATGAAAATTCTCCCTTCATATTACACAGTGTTTTACCAAAGTATCATACTTTAAAAAGATATTAGCTTGTAAGAACATGTAATAAATAATTGCAAAATGCAATGGGTATTTAATTTTAAAGTGTGCCTTTAACAGTTATATAAAACATTTTTTGTAGTACTTGTTTAATAGGAACTTATGTGGCCACGGAATAAAGCTAGCGATAAGACTACTGGTCCGCAATGTGTTAAGAGACCTATCTTAAGATAAGTTAAGCTTTAGAGAACATACCATCTAGTGGAAGACACAGATATACAAATAAATACTGTGTTTCCCCGAAAATAAGACCTAGCGCATGGAAAGATAAGACATCCCCTGAAAATAAGACATAGCGCAACTTTGGGAGAAAAAATTAATATAAGATACTGTCTTATTTTCGGGGAAACAGGGTAGTTATAGATTAAGGGGGGGAAAAGACACACACACACACACACACACACTAGAGGGTCCCTTGGCCTGGCTTGCAGGGATAAGGTCAAAACCATCCCTCCAACATCTCCCAAGGGGTCCTGGATTGCAAGAGGGCAGTTCTTGGATGACACACCTCAGAATCGGGCTCTCTCCTCTCTGGTTCCTGATGCATCGCTTGAGAACCGCAGCTGCCAGGTCACTGGAGCTTGGCAGCTCCTGCATTGAGTGTCTGCTCCCTGTTGGTCAGTGTGCATCATAACTATCAGTTGGACTGTCTGCCCACTGGTGGTCATTGCACATCATAGCTACCAGTCGGATGGTCTAGCTAGCAGTTGGATGGTTGCTTAGGCTTTTATATATATACTATAGGCCTGGTGCATAAAATGTGTGCACGGGGTGGGAGGGGTGCCCTCAGCCCAGCCTGCACCCTCTCCAATCTCGGACTCTGTTTAGGCCTGACCTCTGTGAGATTAGGCCTAAACGGGCAGTCAGACATCTCTCATAATCCAAGACTGCTGGCTCCAAACCACTTGCCTGCCTGCCTACCTGGTTGCCCCTAACTGCTTCTGCCTGCCAGCCTGATCACACCCTAACAACTCCCCTGCCAACCTGATTGACACTTAACTTCTCCCTTGCTGGCCCAGTTGCCCCTAACTGCCCATCCCTGCCAGGCTGGTCGCCCCTAACTGCCTTCTGCATGCCTGGTCCCCTGTAAGTGCCCTCTCCTGTCTGCCTGGTCATCCCTAACTGCCCTCACCTGCTGGCCTGGTCGCTTCCAACTACTCTCCTCTGCAGGCCTGGTGGCCCCCAACTGCCCTCCCCTACAGGCCTGGTCTGCCCTCCTTCCCCCTACTGCCCTCCCTTGCAGGCCTGGTCCCTCCCAATTGTCCTCCCATGGTGGCCATCTTGGGTCCACCTGGGGGCAGCCATCTTGTGTGCTGGAGTGATGGTCAATTTGCATATCATCTCTTTATTTTATAGGATAAATGCTATTTTGCATGAGGTTAAAGTAAAATGCTAGAAGAATGAAGAAAAAGTGTAGTTAGTTCCAGTCAGTAGAATTAGTGGCAATAATGAGGGGATATAGTATATTTGATGCAAGTCTTGAAAGATTAGTAGAATTTATTCAGAATTGGAGAAATGGTTAGAAATGCTAGTGGAAATATTGAGAATTGGCTAAGGTGATAGTATTAGTAAAGGCATAGAATCAGGAAACTATTTTGCTTATTTGAGTATTGATATGTAGTTTTATGTGGGTATTGTGAGAGAATTGGAAACATACTCTTACTTTAGTTGAAACTGAATTAAAAACAAATCTGTTAAAAAGGGCCTTAAATCCCAAAATAAGGAATTTAGACTTTTGTAAGTAATAGGGAAGGTGGCATTCCTATATTCTTTATTTTACTTTGCCAACTTTTCTTTTAATATTTTGGTAGGTAGTTCCATGATAAATTTAAACTCAGAGGTTTTCACTGTTGAGGGCAGTTTTCTATCTTGACTCATAGGTAGGTAATCTTTTGCCTTGTTCCGGTTTAATCTAAGGACAGTATTTTATTTATTATGTGAATCAATCTCCCTCCCCCCTCCACTTAGTATGAACTAGACACTCTGGAGTGTGCAACATTCAGTGATAAGCAGTACACTACTCGCCCTTATGATACAGTCACACAAATAATACTGTGATTACATACTATGAAAAAAGACTGTAAAGAAAAAAACTTTAGGATATTTAGAACATGTAATAGAGTGACTGAACTTAATCTGAGAGATCAGAGAGGGCTTCCTGCTGGGGGAGAGTGGAAGTGAATTAGACAAAGATGAAGGGGAAATTTAGTTGAAAGGAACAGCAAGTGGGTGAAAAATTGGCATTTTTCAGGTGAGCAACATTATCAAATCTGCATTTTTTTTATATACTATGTATATGTACAAATGCCTACTAGTATGTGCATAGAATATTTCTGGAAGTACTGGTCAGTAATTGAAAAAGAGTAGCTATCTCTTGGGAAGAAAATACAGAGATCTAATTTTAGAGGGAGATTTACTTTGTGTACTATCTTATAGTATCAATTTTAAAAAATCAGTTGTGGGTCAGTCAGTTATTTAATGTATTAGTTTTGTTTATTTAATTAAAAAAATATGTTTAAAGTTGCAAAATAGGGTGGCAGTGTGGGGGCAAAAATGCCAAGCAGACCGAACTATTATAGGAACCAGGAGAGATGGTGGGGAGTGGATCTATTTAAAATATTTTTCTTTAGACATAAAATTGTATATAACTTGGTAATAGATAATAGATTGATTCAAATCTTTGTATAAGGTAAGAAAGGAGGGAAATATTTAGGATGACTACCTATATTTATGATTTGTGCTGTTGAATTAGTTACAATGTCATTTACTGAGAGAGGGAACCCTAGGAAGAGGTCCCGGTATGGGAGGTAGGGTGAACGTCATGAACTGAGTTTGGGATACACTGAGCTGAAAGTGCCTTGAAATATCCAAGTATAGGTGTCAGGTAACAATTGGATACATGGATTTATTGCTCAGAGAACAGGGTTGGTCTGATAATAAAATTTTGAATGTTATTAGCATATTATTTTTAAAAATATATATTTTATTGATTTTTTACAGAGAGTAAGGGAGAGGGATAGAAAATCAGAAACATCGATGAGAGAGAAACATCGATCAGCTGCCTCTTGCATACCCCCGGCTGGGGATGTGCCCGCAACCAAGGTACATGCCCTTGACCGGAATCGAACCCGGGATCCTTGAGTCCGCAGGCCAACGCTCTACCATTGAGCCAAACCGGTTTTGGCATTAGCATATTATTGATAACTGAAACCTTGAGCTTGGATGAGGCCTCTTCAGGAGAAATCATAGAGTAAAAGTAAAACCTGAGAATTATTAAAAAGAGATGGTCCTTTCCTGAGGACCATAGTTACTTGACTTACCATTCATTACTAAATATAGAATGTTCTTCTAAGTAATATTATATTTCTATGTAAGAAATAAACTTAAGCCGAAACTGGTTTGGCTCAATGGATAGAGCGTCGGCTTGGGGACTGAAGGGACCCCGGTTCGATTACGTTCAAGGGCATGTACCTTGGTTGCGGGCATATCCCCAGTAGGGGGTGTGCAAGAGGCAGCTGATCGATGACTGTCTCTCATCGATGTTTCTAACTCTCTATCTCCCTCCCTTCCTCTCTGTACAAAATCAATTTTAAAAAAAAAGAAATAAACTTGAGGAATATGTATTTCCATCTGATAAGAGGAAGAATATCTCAAAATAACTGATGATCTTCAAATGAAACTGTGTGTGTGAGAAAAATCGTTAATTTTATGATTTTTGTTTTACAGCAAGTGAAGTTTTCTCCTGGGGACAGAATAAATATGGCCAGTTGGGTTTAGGCACTGACAGTAAAAAGCAAGCTTCACCACAACTGATTAAGTCCTTGATTGGAATCCCTTTCATGCAAGTTGCAGCAGGAGGAGCCCATAGTTTTGTACTCACCCTTTCTGGAGCTATCTTTGGATGGGGACGCAACAAATTTGGTCAACTAGGTCTTAATGATGAAAATGGTAGGTTCTCATTACTGCAAATGTACTTTTAAGAAGAGATGATCCTTTGAGATGGCTCAGTGAGCGAATCTTAATGTCAAAGAGAAATGAACTGAAATCTTTCCTGATAGGGAGGTGGGATGAGAGGTTAATTTTAAAATGCCATTTGATAATAATTTTAGGGGATGGTGGTAGGCCAAAAAAATAACATTTTATCATAAAATAAATTATAGAAATTATAACTGCACAAAAGTTCTTTGCTGTTGGATATTCATTAAAAGGTAATTGAAAAACATCACTTCAAATTGGTAACCACATTGGCTAACAGTGGTGAAAAGAAGCAATACAATTATTTTGAAAAGTAAACAAAGCATTCATTGAAATTTTCAAGGATTTATTTAAATAATCTGGATCATTAAATTAATCTTTAGTTTGGGCTTCTTTTAACATTGATTCTAGAGTCTTGAAAATACACATTTGGAATTTAAAAAATTATAACTACTTGAAACAATTTGGGATCTTGGAATTGATTTTTCTTAACTACATTAGGTCAAATGCCAGTACTTGAAATACAGAAACTAAGTTCATAAAGTTCAACATAATTGTAATAACAAAAGTGAGTTGTTGGTCTAGTAGCAACTAGTAATGATAACCAACTAATACTCTCAAAAATAATTTAAAATGTTTTTTTCTGCATAAGAAAAATTGGGTAGGGCATTATATCTCTTTTTCTCCTAGAAAATAGCAGAAAATATAATTTTCAAAATATGATCCTATGAGTTGAATTACCATGAGGTGAATTTAAAGTATTTATATGGATTAGAAGCAAATAGCTTTCTAATTCCTTGATTGCTGATTTGCATTTAAGCAATTCAGCACTTAAATTACTGTTTTTAAATTCCTCCTTCATCACAGTAAAATAGAAAGGCCTGAAACCCAACTTAGTAGCTTTGTAATGCAAAAATCATTGAATCATGGTTAAAATTATTTAGTCATCACTGTCCACTGAGCTTGGGAAGCTATTGAGAAAACTCTGTAGAAGAGTTTTAATTAAATATTGTTAACGTCTCTTGTTGGAATTTTCAGATAGGTATGTTCCTAATTTACTAAAGTCACTAAGAACTCAGAAAATAGTATATATTTGTTGTGGAGAAGATCATACTGCTGCACTAACCAAGGTATTGTACTCCTATAAAACTTCTTTATTATTACTCATAGAAGTTATTTCATAATTGGTAAATGTTTTCCTAATATGTACATTAAAAGGAGTGTTAAAAATATTTTTAAAATAATTTATCTTGGAAAAGGACCTAGATTATTATTCTCAAAAACAGTTTACCTTAATTTTCTCATTTGTTTTATGTTATGAAATGTGAATTATAATCTTCTGTTAAATGATGAGAATATATATTATTCAGTTTCTCAGCTTTGTGTGAAATACTGCTTACATAATTTGAATAAAACAATTCCTTTTAAGTTAGTCAGGCTTGCCATGCTATATATCTCTATTCCACTCATGCATAGCTCTTCTTAATTTTAATTTAGCTCCTATTTGGCTTATAAATATAACGAATAAGAAAGCAATCCCATTCACAATAGCATGAAAAAATAATAAATACTTAGGAACAAATTTAACCGAGGTGAAAGACTTGTACACTGAAAACTACGTAAGACATCAATGAAAAAAATTGAAGAAGATACTAATAAGTGGAAAGATATCCCATGTTCTTGGATTGTAAGGAGTAATATTAATATATACACTATTCAAAGTGATCTACAGATTCGATGCAATCCCTATCATAATTCTTATGGCATTTTCACAGAAACGGAACAGATAATTTAAGAATTTGTTTGGAATCATTCATGACCCAGAATAATCAAAACATTCTTGACGAAGAAAAGGCTAGAGATATCACAGTTCCTAGTTTCAAATTATATAAAAGTAATTAAAAACAGCTGTATTGACATAAAAACAGATACATAGACCAATCAAAAAGGGTAGCCGAGCAATAAATCCACACATGTATGGTCAACTAATCATTGACAAGGCACCAAGAACACACAGTGGCACAAGATAATCTTTAATAAATGGTGTTTGCAAAATGATATCTACATGTAAAAAAACAAAATTGGATCCCTATCTTGCACCACTCATAAAATTTCAAAATAGAAGGACTTAAATGTGAGGCCTAAAACTGAAAAAACTCTTGGAAGAAAACATGGGGGAGAAACCATTAGTTTTGGTAATCATTTTTTTTTTTGGTAATCATTTTTTTTTGATATGACACCAAAAGTGCAGGCATCAAAAGAAAAACAAAAACAAATGGGACTATATCAACAACAACAAAAAGACAAACAAAAAAAACCTTCACTGCAAAGGAAACAGTCAACAAAATGAAAAGGCAACTTATGAAATGGGAGAAAACATTTGTAAATCTTATCTGATAAGGCTTAATATTAAATATACTAGTATATAAGGAACACATAAAACTCAATAGCTTAAAATAATCTAATTATAAAAAGGAGACGGTCCTGAGTAGACATTTTCCCAAGGAAGAACACCAATGGCCAATAGGTACAGGCAAAGGTGCTCAATGTTAACATCACAGTCATCAGGGAAATGCAAATTAAATCACAATGAGCTATCACCTCACATTTTTTAGGATGGCTATTCTCAAAAATCCCCGCAAAGGACAAGGCTTAGGGAGGATGTGGTGAAAGGAGAAGCCTTGTACATTGTTGATTGGAAGATGAATTGCATAGCCATTATGGAAAACGGTATGAAGGTTCCTCAAAAATTACAAATAGAACCGTATGAGCAAGCAATTCCACTTCTGGAATTATATCTGAAGGAAATGAAAACAGAATCTTAAAGAGATAACTGCACTCCCATGTTTGTTACATCAATATATAAGTGGAATCTTAAAATAATCTAAAGAGAAACAGTAGAATGGTGTTTGCCAGGAGATTGGGGAAAATGGGGAGATGTTGAACAAACAATATAAACTTTCAATTACAAGATAAGTTCTGAGGATCCAGTGCACAACATGGTGATTATAGTTAATAATACTATGCTGTATAATTAAAATTTGCTAAGAGTAGATCTGAAGCATTCACACACACAGAAGTATGTGAGGTGATGGATTTGTTAATTATCTTGGTTACAGTAGTCATTTCACAATGTTTATAGATGTCAAAACCCATTGTATACATCATACTTTTTGGGAAATTAAGTCATATCTGAATAAAACGGAAAATATCAGTTACAAAAATCATAAATAAAAATTAACACTTTATATCCAGAAAAGTAAATGAATACTAACTTTATCTACACTAATGAAAGAGTAAGATGCAAATTGACTATACCTTCACAACACCCATCAGCCAATTAGGAGTGAGTATGCAAATTAACCCAACAAAGATGGTGGGTTAATTGGCATATACAGGTGCTGAGTGGCTGGGGGTGGGACAGGACACAAACGTTCTACATTACCCCAGCCACTCTGGGCCTCTGGGCAGCATGGGAAGGCCGAAGGGCATCTCCAGCCTGAGTGAAGGTAGTGTAGGCAGCCAGGGGAAGGAAGGCCCATTCTTGCATGAATCTTCATGCATCAGGCCTCTGGTGTGATAATAATATTGTAATATATGTTTTTACCTGTTAGATGTTTAAGCCAGTGAAGATCGATAAACATTTATAGATAAAATGTTTGATGAGAGAGAGGGAGAGAGATAGAGACATCAATAATGACAGAGAATCATTCATTAGCTAGCTACTTTCTGCACACCCCACACAGGGATTGAGCCTGCAGCCTGGGCATGTGCCCTGATCGGGAATCAAACCGTGACCACCTGATTCGTAGGCTGATGCTGAACCATAGCCATGCTGGCTGGGCCCAAAATTTGCTTTATTTTATTTTTAATCCTCACCTGAGGTTATATTTTTCATTTTTCCATTGATTTTTAGAGAGAGGGGGGAAAAAACATCGATGTGAGAGAAACACCTCGATTGGTTGCCTCCTGCACAAGCCCCAACCAGGGCCCAGGTCCGGGAGGAGCCTGCAACCAAGGCACATATCCTTTATCGGAATTGAACCCAGGACCCTTTAGTCCATAGTCTGGTACTCTGTCCACTGAGCCAAACCGGCTGGGCCCATAGTTTGCTTTACAAAAGGACTCTGGAATGGACATCCGAGAAAAAGAAATGGTAGTACCTAACTTTTGCTAGTTGTTGAAACTGAGTGATGGTTATATATTTCATGTTTATTTTTGTCTTTAATTTTGGGTATTTGAGATTTTTCCATGACAAAAAGTTTTTAAAAGAAAAAAAATCAGTTTCCTTATGTAATAACATATAAATACTTAGATTGTTATTATTTATTTATTTTATTTTTATCCTCACCCAAGGACATTTTTTCAATTGATTGTTCAGACAAAATGGTAGGGAGGAAGGAAGGGTAGAGGGGGAGAGAGAGAAACATCCACAGGCAAGAGACATGGCATTTGGTTGCCTCCATACATTTGGGGATGGGATTAAACACAAAAAAAAGGGTGAATTATATATAAAGCTACAATATGAAGAAAAACAATAGAAAAATACTAATTTTGCTTGTTTGTTAAACTGCCATCAAAGATCACTTTATATAATAACCTCTAATCCAGCTATAAATTTTATAATAATTTTTTTCTAATTTAATTTTTTTCATCACCATTTATCCCCCCTATACCCTCTTACACCTCCACCCACTCCTTTTTAATAAAACTTTTAAGGACCATTTATATTGTGTGCTAAAAATAGCAATATTTGTGCACTCTGGTTATATATACTTTGTGTTAAAAGTATAGCTTGTTTGAAAACAGGATGATACCATTTTAATGGTTTTGTGAAATTTTATAGGTGTGTACTTGGAATTCAACAAGAATATGACAGTGAAAGGCGTTGCAAAAGTAGTTATTAGTATCTCTTCAGTGATGACTTCAACTAATTATAATAGCAAGAACATAATTAAATACTTTAAAAACATGTGAAAATATTTAGTCATGAACCTGGAACTCGCTTCGTTTTAAGACATTTTACCTTAAAAAGTCTCAGGTATCATCTGTTAAATTGTGAAGATAATAAAAGTAAAAATTGACTCCATAGTTAAGATTAGTTTATTTTCCTGAAGATGATTTGCTTTTATCAGGCCTTCTAATGATAGAGGGTTTTGTCTTTTTTTTTAGGAAGGCGGAGTGTTTACTTTCGGAGCTGGAGGGTATGGTCAGTTGGGTCATAATTCTACTAGTCATGAAATAAACCCGAGGAAAGTTTTTGAACTTATGGGAAGCATTGTCACTCAGATTGCTTGTGGAAGGTAAGCTATTATATAAGATATTTTGGTCTCTCTAACATTATACAATTATTTAGCAAGTTTTTTTTCATATGGAATAGGTTCAGCTTGTCAAGTTTCTTTCCATTGGTTCTTACAAAGTGTGAATCTCTATGGGTGAGCAGGCTGGTGTTTCAGTTGGACCAAAAAAAAAAAAAACCTTTTGCTTTGGCATACTTTTGTTTTTGACGGTTTTCTTTCACAGGTTTCAGGAAACTATCTCAGTTCTTAGAGTACTTAGAGCAATGTCTTTCCCTTGATGTCTGCAATATCACTTTTTTAAATATATATATATAAATTTGGGTGTACAAGGAACAACTTCATATTTTCTAAAAGGCCTAGAGAACATATTGGGATGCCTCTCCTCTTTCCCTTTATAAAAGTTGGTCATTTCTTTAAATTAGCGGAAGGTGGTGGTTCCAGCTGAAAGTAAGGCTTTTTTAAAATGAGTTGTTTAGGAATCTAGTAATCTAAGATTAAAAAATATTCTCCCTTAAATGCCTAATTTGCTGTTGAGTTAAAGTAACAGGAGAAACACCTTTTATACTGATTATTTTACCTTTCTTTATCTGTTGAAGGATATATGTAATGTGTTTATTGTCTGTAGCAGTAATTTTGAAGGGACACTGTAAGTCCATCTTTTTTGTTCGTTTTTACCTTTTTATTTTTAAAGAATGAGGGAATTGGCCAATTAATAATTTTAATGCATAAGATTAGTTAGTGGTGAAAATTGAATTAGACTACAGATCTCCTGATTCCCAGTTGGTGGGAGTAAATATAAGTTAGAGTATTAAAATTTATATTTATCTTTAAATAGACTACCATACAAGAGGGTAAATGTACTTTGATGAGTTAACTCAATTTGACCATTTAGCTTAATTTTTTTCCACCTTGTATGTATTCTTATGCAATTTAGTTTAATTTTGTCAACTGTTAGCTTCAGATATGTGAAATAACATTGTAGGTAACCTTTGGTGAACTTTTTTTTAACATCTTGCTTACATGATTATCCATATGTGTGGAGCTATGGCTCCTGTAGGTCTCATTGCTGTAAAACATACATAATTATGTACTTATTCTATTATTAATGGATATTTGGATGTTTCAGTTATTGATAATTACAAATAATGTTTCTTTGAACATTTATTATATGATATATGTAAACCTTTCTATTTATAAAGTATATACCTAGAACAGTATTGCTGGGTTGTAGAGGATACTTAACTTGAATTTTGTGAGTTAATGTCATTCTACTTATCAAAGTGATACTAATTCCTATTAGTATTGTATGAGAATTCCTGACACTCGGTATTTTTGTCACCATTTGGTATCATCAGACTTTTGAAAATTTTAAATTCTTAATCATGATTTTAATTTGCTTTCTCATGATTTATAGGGATTGTATTGAATCTTTAGACCACGTTGGGAAATACTGACATCTTAACACTATTAAGTTAATAAATAATAAAAGAAAACTCTTTTGGATACTCATAACTACCGTGTTTCCCCGAAAATAAGACATCCTCTGAAAATAAGACTGACTTACAGGTTTCCTTCTGAGTGAAATATAAGGCATCCCCTCGAAAATAAGCTCCCCCTCCCCCCCCCCCCCCCAGGCTCTGTTTCAGAATGCTATTGCTAAACATGAGAGATTTGGTCCACTGATTCTGAAAGAAATGGAGTTACAAGAAATTCACCAGGAAATTCAGGAATTGGATTGTTATGATGATGTTCCAGAAGATGATGACATGATTGTCATTGAATAAATGAGTAAATTCTTGATACTGTAGGATTCACAGTTTGTCTGGTTTGTGTTGACAACTACCATACTACCGTACTGTATACAGTTAATAAATTTCCTTTATTTTCATTTAACAAAAAATGTGTATCATATTCTTCCTGGAAAAATAAGACATCCCCTGAAAATAAGACCTAGCGCATCTTTGGGAGCAAAAATTAATATAATACACTGTCTTATTTTTGGGGAAACCGGGTATGTGCCCATTATGTGAAGTGTTTGTTAACATTGTTCAAATCTTCCATGTGTTTGTTTTCATCTGCTCACTTTTTAAATCAGTTACTGAAAAGGCACTACACTGACTAGTTTCAAGTTCGCCTTGTAAGTCTGTCAATATTTCTTTTTCTTTTGATGATCTGTTATGTGCTTATGCAGCCTAGCTGTGTGATACAAAATTCATTAGTGTAGGATAGGCTATTAATAAATATTTTGTAGAGTATTATAGAACTGTGATGGCTTTATTGATTTATTTCTGAAAAAAAAAAGTCCATAATGTTTACTATGTTTTTCTAAACGTAAATTATTTAGAAGGTAACATTAAGTCTGAGGTTTTCTATCTTTTACTCTAGGCAGCACACTTCTGCTTTTGTTCCTTCATCAGGGCGAATTTATTCCTTTGGACTTGGTGGGAATGGGCAGTTAGGAACCGGTTCAACAAGCAACCGGAAAAGTCCTTTTACTGTGAAAGGAAATTGGTGCCCATATAATGGGCAGTGTCCACCAGATGTTGGTAAGTTCTGTTATACACATATTAAAGTTATTGTTAAAATGTTGCTCTTAAATCATAAAGTTTTCATTTTTAAATAAAGAATTCAAGACACATTGTTTAGTGAAAATCAGACACAAAACAATGTCTATGGTTGCTTGGTTTGTTTATATTTGAGTATATGCAAAAGGAAAGTTGGGATAAATAGAGTAATAAAAAGTCATTTCAGAGACTTGGACATAAGGGATCTGGGTGGTGACTAGATACAAGTGGAAAGGAATATTTTTGTTTTTTATTTTTAATTGTAAAATACACATAACATAAAATTTATATAACATAACCATTTTTAAGCATATTTTTAAGTATATTCATATTGTTTTGCAGCCATTCTCAAACTTCTTTCATCTCTTAAAACTAAAACTCGTTTATTAAACACTCGCCCCGTTTACTCCTCCCACCAGATTCAGCATTCTGTCTGTAAGAATTTGACTTGATCTAGGTACCTTGGATGAGTGTAACCATGTAGTATTTGTCTTTTTGTGACTGGATTATTTAATAAATTTAGCATAATCTCCTTAAGGTTTGTCCCTGTTGCAGCACATGTCAGAATATTCTTTTTAAGGCTGCATAATACTTTTTATATG
Organism: Nyctalus aviator; assembly: GCA_036971965.1. Lineage (NCBI taxonomy): Eukaryota > Metazoa > Chordata > Mammalia > Chiroptera > Vespertilionidae > Nyctalus > Nyctalus aviator. Next base: position 35,465,925 of record CM072933.1, on the reverse strand, counting down.
TCTATACCACATTTTATCCACTCATGCATTGATGGGCAATAGGATTGTTTCCACCGTTTGATTATTGTGAATAATGCTGCCATAAACATGGGTGTTACAAATATCTCTTTGAGACCCCACTTTCAATTCTTTTAGGTATATATAGGATTTTAAAATTGTTAACATTTTCTATTTTTTTGGGATCTATATTTATAAAAGCCTAAGTGACCGAATGACTGGTTGGTAGCTATGACACACACCACCAGAGTGCAGAATATATTGTCTATTTAAAATATTAAAATTTAAAAATTTCCTTTATATCCCTAGTGCTTTTGCAAAATATATAATTTATTTATTTTTATTTCCTATTCTTTCAATAGATCTGGTTATTTTTCATTGTTATTAATTAACTAGAGGCCTAGTGCATGAATTCGTGCACAGGTGAGGTCCTCCTCCTCCTCCTCCTGCTCTCCACAAGTCAGCGCCGATTGGGCCGGGTGGTTGGTGGGCTGGCCCCCCTCGCCCCCCGCCCCCCCCCCCGTCGAACTCCCTGTTGAGGGGACATTTTGCATATTATCTTTTTATTATATAGTTTTCCTTAAAGAATTAGAAAACTAAGGGCTATTTATTTATTTGATATGCTACAGCCAAAATGTCCTTGCAAACATCTATATATATAAAAGCCTAAGTGACCATTACTAGTGGTTGCTGTGACACGCACTGCCACCAGGGGACAGATACTCAATGCAGGAGCTGTCCCCTGGTGGTCAGTGAGCTACCACAGCCAACCTCCCGTGACCGACCAATCTCCTGTGGTCCCTTCCCGCAGCCAGCCAGCCCCACTCAACCTCGACCAGCCCCTATTGCCTGCCAGGCCGGGGGACTCACTTGTGCATGAATTCATGCAGTAGGCCTCTAGTATATAATAAAAGGCTGATATGCAAATCAACCAAATGGAAATCAACCATTTGCTATGACCAGGGAGAAGATGCACAACAAAGCAGCTGCCCCCTGTGGTCAGAAGCATCACTCAGCCAGAAGCTGGGCTCACAGCTCATGGCTGGCGAGCATAGTGGTGGTGGCATGAACCTCTTCCACCTCCACAACAGTACTAAGGATGTCTGACTGCCTGCTTAGGCCTGCTCCCCAGAAGGAACAGGCCTAAGTCATCAGTCAGACATCCCCTAAGGGCTCCCAGACTATGAGATTGCACAGGCCAGGCTGAGGGACCCTCCCCCATCCCTTTACTGTACACAAATGTCATGCACCAGACCTCTAGTATATAAATAATTTGCCTTTTACTTACCATCATAAACTCGTCTTCAGAATTGTTGCCTTATTTTATCTCTGATTTTCTTTGGACTTTTTCTCTGAGTTGTGGAACTTGAATCTGTTGAGACTTTATTCAGTTACTAGAGGCCCAGTGCATGAAATTTGTTCCCAGGGTTTGGGGGCCCTCAGCTTGGTCTGCACCCTCCAATCCAGGACCACAGGGATCAGGCCTAAACCAGCAGTCGGACATCCCTCACGCAATCTGGGATGCTGGCTCCTAACCACTCATCTGCCTGCCTGCCTGCTTGATCGCTCCTAACTGCCCTCCCCTGCCGGCCTGATCACCCCTAACTGCTTTTCCCTGCCGGTCTGATCGCCCCTAACCACCTCTGCCTCAGCCCCGCCACCATGGCTTTGTCTGGAAGGAGGACTGGACGACTTGAAGATGTCTGGTTGACCTGGTCTAATTAGCATACTATCCTTTTATTAGTACAGCTAAACATACTATGAAAAGGTCCATAACTTTTTATTATGAATAACCTTGTTTCTTGTTTGTTTGTTGTTTTTGGTAACTAAAAGGCTATCTCAGTTATGCTTCTATTTTGCAAAGTTCAAGATGTATTACTCTTTTCTTTTTGTTTGATTTTTATATATAGAATATGGCTTTATTTCTTCCAATTACTTATGTTTGGAATACACATTTATTTTAGTACCCTGTTTCCCCGAAAATAAGACAATGTCTTATATTATTTTTTTCTCCCAAAGTTGTGCTAGGTCTTATTTTCAGGGGATGTCTTATCTTTCCATGCGCTAGGTCTTATTTTTGGAGGATGTCTTATTTTCAGGGAAACACGGTAGTAGTGTTCTTTTTCTTGTGTCCTCAGTAGTATATTGGCATTTTATCGTATCAGTTTCTTCTATAAAGGGTACTAATAAACGAATAAGAATTTTGTATTTTGAAGCAGAATGGCTATTGTAAAGAATCATGTATTTTAGTTCATATAACTTAGTCAATTAGGAATGCATATTACTACCTTGGAATTATTTGTATTAAAATGAGAAAGGAGATGGAGTTTTAAAATTAGTTATTTTGTTACAATTTTGTTTCATCAAAAAAATATTGGTTCACAGTAGCCAACATCGATCAGTTCAAGTGTCCATTTACAGATGAATGAATGAAAAATGTAATATGTACATGTAATCAAATAGTAGTCAGTCAAAAGAATGAAATTTTGGTCTATGCAACAACATGAACCTCGAAAACATGTTAAGATACAAAAGGATACAAATAATCATGTTAAGATACAAAAGATACAAATAATCATGATTCCTCCTATATGAGGTACTTAGAACAGTGAAATTTATAAAAACAGAAAATAGTATAGAGGTTACCAGGGGAAGAGGAGAATGAAGAGTTATTGTTTAAAAGGGTACAGAATGTCTAGGATGATTAAAAAAACAAAACAAAAACATTCTGGAGATGAACTATGATGATAGCTGCACATGATTTTAAGTGTGCTTAATGCTGCTGAATTGTATACTTTATTTATTTTTTAATATATTTTATTGATTTTTTTTTTTTTTTTTTTTTTACAGAGAGGAAGGGAGAGGGATAGAGAGCTAGAAACATTGATGAGAAAGAAACATTGACCAGCTGCCTCCTGAATCTCCCCCAACACTGGGGATGTACCCATAACCAATGCACATGCCCTTGACTGGAATCGAACCCGGCACCTTTCAGTCCACAGACCAACGCTCTGTCCACTGAGCCAAACCGGTTTCAGCTGAATTGTACACTTTGAAATAGTTAAAATGGGTCCTTGGACTGAAGGATCACAGATTCGATTCCCTTCAAGGGCACAAACCTTGGTTGCAGGTGCATGCAGAAGGTAACCAATAGATGTTCCCACTTCAATGTTTCTCTCTCCCTTCCTTTCACCCTCTCTAAAAGTCAATGGGAGGAATATCCTTGGGTGAGGATTAACTAAAAATTTTTTAAAAATAAATACATAAAATAGTTAAAATGATAAATTTTATTATGTACCTTTTACAACACTATATATACTGTATACTATGTACATATACAGGGTGGGGCAAAAGTAGATTTATACTTGTGAGTACACCAAACAGTTTATTCTTCTATTGTTATTTATTAATTATTGTAGTTTTCATATAACTGAGCCTACTTTTGCCTCACCCTGTATAATGATTGATAATTATTTGCACTATCCTAAAGGTGTGACATACACACTAGTTAAATGTGAATTAAATTTACTCGACTCCTCCATAGGTGAAGTCTGTAGCCCCAGTGTAAATCACATTGTTAACATAACTTAATCTGGTGTGGCCTTAAGGACATAGATAACACTTTTTGATAGATATTCCAAAGACTTCCAGATAGTTGCTTAAAGCTGGCCAAAGGGGTAATGTTTGGACACCGGTATTAGTTTGCTAGGGCTGCTATAACAAAATATAAACTGAGTGGCTTGAACAACACAAAATGTATTGACTCACAGTTCTGGAGGCTAGAAATCCAAGATCAAGGGATTGGCAGGATTGCTTTCTTCTGAGGGCTATAATGGAAAATCTGTTCCATATATCTCTTCTGGCTTCTAGGAGTTTGCTGGCAGTCTTTGGCATTCCTTGCTTAGTAGATTTCTGCCTTCATTTTCACATGGCTTTCTTTCTGGGTGCATATCTAGGTCCCAATTTTCCTTTTTTATATGGACTCCAGTCATCTTGTATTAGGAGCCTATCCTTTTCACTATGACCTAAACTAATTATATATGACATCAGTGTTTTTCTCTCTCATCCCACTCTACCCCACTATCTTAAAAAAGAAAAGAAAATGAAAGAAAAAAGGATATAGACTAGAAAACACCATTTTTGTGTGCAGGCCAGAAGAAAGACTTCTAAACTTACCAAATGCTGCTTATGCTTGTGGGATCATTTAATGTTTGTACTTGGTCAGTCTCATTTCCATAGCAATTAGAATATTCCCATATATTTTATATCGTTGGGTCCATGAATGGGAGGATGATTAAGAGAAAATTCAGTAGCATATTTGATGCTTTGAAAAATGTGATATAAATCTTGATTTTTTTTTCTTCTTTTTTACATTTTTTATCACAGACTCTGAAGAATCTTTCTGTGTAAAAAGAATTTTCTCAGGTGGTGATCAGAGCTTTTCACATTACTCTAATCCCCAGGTAATAGTAGTCATAAATAATTACTAAATTCAAATAAATTTAAGGAAATTTTTCAACCAATAAATGTTCTTTATATTTTATATTTCAACCAATAAATAATTACTAAATTCAAATAAATTTGAGGAAATTTTTCAACCAATAAATGTTCTTTATGTTTTATATTTCAACCAATAAATAATTACTAAATTCAAATAAATTTGAGGAAATTTTTCAACCAATAAATGTTCTTTATATTTTATAAAGTAACTAGAGGCCCAGTGCATGAAATTCGTACATGAGGGTGGGTGTATGTGTCCCTCAGCTCAGCCTGCACCCTCTGCAATCTGGGACATCCCTCTCACAATCCAGGACTGCTGGCTCCTAACTCCTCACCTGCCTGCCTGCCTGATTGCCCCTAACCACTTCTGCCAGCCTGATTGACGCCTAACTGCTTCCCTGCAGGCCTGGTCACCCCTAACTGCCCTCTTCTACTAGCCTGGTCACTCCCTACTGCCCTCCCTGCAGGACTGGTTTTCCCTAACTGCCCTCCCCTGCAGGCCTTTGTTGCTCCCAACTGCCCTCTGTCAACTCAGTTACTCCCAAGTGCCCTCCCCTGCAGGCCTGGGTCCCCCCCAGCTGCCCTCCCCTGCAGGCTTGGGTTCCCCCAACTGCCCTCCCCTGCTGACCTGATAGCCCACTACTGCCCTCCCCTGCTGGCCATCTTGTGGTGGCCATATGTGTATTGGAGTGGTGGTCAATTTCCATATTACTCTTTTATTAGATAGGATTGCCTTACATTTTTTCCCCCTCAAGTTTACAAAATTTTGCTGATTCACTTAAGAAGTTTTTGTTTCAGGTATTTAGTAGATATTTACTTCTGTTTTTTAAAAAGCCAAATACTATACATACTATATTTGATTATATATCTAGGTTTAAATTATATGTAATATCTCTTCCCTCTGACTAATCTGCTTGTTTTAAAATGTAGAATGGTGAGCCACCAGATGACTTTAGATGTCCTGATCCTTCAAAGCAGATCTGGACTGTGAGTGAAGGTCTGATTCAAAAATGGCTGAGCTACCCCTCTGGAAGATTTCCTGTGGAGATAGCCAAGTAAGAAATACATTTTACCTGCACAGCACAAACTCCCAACTTTATGGTAGAGCAAACCTGTACTTAGGAGTTTTTATTTAAGTAAATATTTTGTTAAATATCACTTACTGAATTGTATAGAAAAGATAAAATGCCTAGAACTTCTATAATAACGGGTATCTTAAGAGATCCTTCTTTTAGATTTATGTTAGAATTTTTTCATATACATAATGATACATGAAATGCCTTTATTTTAGTTTTTTAACTTATTTTTATTTTTTAAAAATATATTTTATTGATTTTTTACAGAGAGGAAGAGAGAGGGATAGAGAGTTAGAAACATCCATGAGAGAGGAACATCAATCAGCTGCCTCTTGCACACCCCCTACTGGGGATGTGCCCGCAACCAAGGTACATGCCCTTGTCCGGAATCGAACCTGGGACCTTTCAGTCCACAGGCCTATGCTCTATCCACTGAGCCAAACCGGTTTCGGCTAAATTTCTTTATTGATTAAGTATCACATATTTGTTCTCATCTCCCCATCCCCATCCCCCATCCCCATGTTGTCCTTGACTGCTGGTTAGGCTTATATGCATGCACACAAATCTTTGATCTCCCTTTTATCCCCACCCTCCCCTACAGTCCCTCTGAGGTCCAACAGACTGATCCATGCCTCCTTGTCTCTGGGTCAGTTCTTATTCATCAGTCTATGTTGTTCATCATTTCCCCTAGATGAGTGAGATCATGTCCTATTGCAAAATGTGAAATGCCTTTGAATATTAAATGTAGCCACTTTAGGATTAGGATTGAGATGTTTCTTATAGCTTCCTGTGGTCACTGTCTTAACTTTTATACTCCCAGGAAGATTTGAGTATTACTTTCTTGAATATTTTGCTTATAGATGAACTTATTTAACTTAAAGTTTTTCTAACTGTAGGTTGTGTTGGATAGACTTCCAAAATAATAACATCCCAGATTACATTTACCAGAGTGTGAAATTAAGAAAATTAAATGTGCATGTTTTCACTTAAAAATTTATTTGAAAAACATCAGACGTGTTAATGAGTCAGATGAAAGTAATATTTGAAAAACTCGGGGATATATAGTAATATCTTTATCAAGTATTATTTAATCAATCTTTAATTTATAAAATCTAAGGTTCTAATTAAGTGTTGATGAGAAGAATGCTTGTAGAATTAAATAATCGATTAAACATTTATTTTAATTTTTATTAAAGGCAAACAGATTTTTCATTTTGTGATTTTTAAATTCCTTTTTAGTGAAATAGATGGAACATTTTCTTCTTCTGGTTGTCTAAATGGAAGTTTTTTAGCTGTTAGGTAAGTGGCAATTTCTTTGATAAACTGAATTTTTAAAGTTTATTATATTAAATAAGTGAAATAATTTTAAAGTTTTGTTTTATTATTTTCTCTCTCTTTTTTTTAATAGCAATGATGATCACTATAGAACAGGTACCAGATTCTCAGGGGTTGATATGAATGCTGCTAGGCTTTTATTCCACAAACTCATACAACCTGATTATCCTCAGATAGCTCAGCAGGTTCGTTCTTTTTAATTGCCTCGTGTTTGTATTATGTAGCCTGTTGAGTGTTTTATTCCATGTTACTATATGTTTATAGCCTAATTTACTTTACAGTTTCAGACTTCATTATGGTGCCCTTTGTATGGTTTTATTAAATACAGTCAAACCTCGGTTCTCAAATTGTTCTCAAGCAATTCATACTCCAAGTTGTTCCCTGAAAAAAATGTCCTGGTTGTTGAACAAAACTTCCCTTGACAAAAAGCATCTCTCAGGCTACAAAGGAGAGCATGCAAGTCAGTTTACCAGCTACCATCTCGTTAACATTTTAGGAAGTTGTGTTGTGAACATTTTTGTTTTTGTTTTTGCTTTTGTCACTGGTGAAATGGGCAGTTAGTAAAAATTTAAAACATAAAGAGGCCATCAAGAATATTAGTGTTGCTAAGAATGTGAAAGAAACAATGATCACAGGCAATTGAATAGGTTAAAAAAAAATACACACAAAAAAACTGTTGCTGGTTTAGATAAAGGGAAAGCAGTCAGCCAGTGACAGAATTTCAGAGGCATTGATACTGAAAAAGTAAAGATGCTGCAGGCTAACTTCCTAAAGGACACCCCTGGAACAAGAGCTGAAAGTGATTCCTTTAAGGATAGGAGAGGTTGTTTTGGTAAATTTAAGAGAAGAGTGTTAATTTATAGATTGACCAGGGCTTTAGACATATACTCTATCTAAGAAAGGTTAAAACAGGGTATCTGGAATTAATTCATTTTGGTTTTCAAATAAATCGTTTTTTGAAGAGCCTTCCAGAATGAATAAGTTCAAGAACCGAGGTTCCACTGTATATAAATATAATAATTCATTACACATTAAAATATTTGTATTTTAGTTGTCAAATATCTGTAAATCTTTTCAGACATCTGGCACAGACCCTTAATTGCTCAATATTACCAATGTTGTTTAAGTCATTATATAATTGTAGAAAGAGAATTTAAATGAAACCTGCATACAAGAATTCTTTTAATTTTTATTGTGCTCCAAAGTACATTTACTCAGTCATTGCACGACTTTTTTCTTTCACTATTTCATGTTTGCTGTAGTATAAGATTATCTTTCTATTTTTATATTTTTGGAAAGTACATTTATTTTAAATGAAGTAGGTTTTACTTTTTGTCAAAATATAGGTGGCAGCTAGTTTGGAAAAGAATCTGATTCCTAAACTGACTAGCTCCTTGCCGGATGTTGAAGCACTGAGGTTTTATCTTACTCTACCAGAATGCCCCCTGATGAGTGATTCCAACAATTTTACAACAATAGCAATTCCCTTTGGCACAGCTCTTGTGAACTTAGAAAAGGCACCACTGAAAGTACTTGGTAAGAATTAATTTTTTTTTTCTTTTATAACTTTTTCTTTTTAAATGAAAATGCCCCAAACTTCTTATTTACTGTATTGCTCTTTGAAAATTTTCTACCTTACTTATTTGACATTGTCTTAGGGAAAAATAAACCTGTTTTTTCTAGTCACTTGATGCTAGTTGTTGAAAATATTAACATTTTTATCAAACACAGTGGCAGAGACTGCACCAGGAAAGATAAAAGTGGTTTTTCGTATTCCCATCTTCTCCAGAACGATCTTGCTACTAAAAAAAGTAAAGGAGAAGGAGCAATTAAAGCGGAACAAACACGGAGTTAAATCCTCCTTGAACTCTGTTTGCCCTTTGGGTTCTTTCCCTCACTCGCTAGCTTTTTCGTTTGTTTGTTTTTTAAGGGTATTCCGTGTCTGCAGAATGAAGTGTTTTTGTTTTGTTTTTAATATGTTTTTATTGATTTCAGAGAGGAAGGGAGAGGGAAAAAGAGATAGAAACATCAATGTTGAAAGAGATTCACCTATTGGCTACCTCCTGCTTGTCCCCCAATGGGGATCAAGCCTGCAACCCAGGCATGTCCCCTTGACCAGTATCGAACCCAGGACCCTGCAGTCTGCAGGCCAGTGCTCCGTCCACGGAACCAAACCAGCCAGGGCTCACTTGCTAGTTTCTTGATGTTTGGTTTATTTCTCTGCATGTAAGTGAGATTCTACTGCTTATTTGATCTTATTGTTCTCTTTCCCTTTGCTCTCATTTTTTTACCTAAATTTTTCTAATTTTTTTAAAAAAATGTGTTTTTATTGATTTCAGATAGAGGGAGAGAGAGATAGAAACATCATTGTTTAGAGAAAATTGCTCTGCTGCCTCTTACACACCCCCTACTGGGGATCCACCCTGCAACCTGGGCATGTAACTTGACTGGGAATTGAACTGTGACCTCTTGGTTCATGAGTTGATGCTCAACCACTGAGCAACACTGGCCAGCCAATTTTTCTTATCTTAATTTTTCTAATTGTAAAGATTTCATCTGTATCTCCAGGCTGTTATAATTTTTTTTGCTACAGTTAACCCAGTGCTTTCCTTCCTAAATAATATTTGTTGGTATGGGAAGCTGAGATATATGAAAGTAATAAAACCAGTACAATAATTTATAGGCTGAAGATGAGCAGTGGAAGCAACAAGTAAGGGATAGAATTTTGAAATCCTAGGGAATGAACTAGTAATAGAAGAGAGAAGCAAGGACATACAAGTAGAATATCATTTGTTTTGTCAGAAGTTTTTGTATTCCTTCTGTCTGCCTCTTAGGATTGAGTATATGTAGTTAATAACAACAAATAGTGAATGTGGGAAATGACAGACATTTTTTATTGTTCAACTCCTGTATTTGATTTTCTGGAGCACTTTGCCTTTTAAAGGTGGTGGTTCACAATATTTCAACTTTGTGTTGAGAGAGAAAGATTGGAAAGATCCTTAAATATTGGAGCAGGACAGTTCTAAAGTGTTTTATTTAAAAATTAAAATTCTAATTTCCAAAGCATTTTTTAAATAATAACTGGTTTTAATATTAGGTATAATAGTAAACCATAATTGTAACTTTATTTTTACTTTTATTTTCTTTTTATTGGATGACACTGGTTAACAAAATTATACAGGCTTCAGGTGCATGATTCAACAACTCATCATCTGTATATTTTTGCTTTTGAGAGCTTTTAGAACAGTATTTTTTAACTTGAGGGTAAGGTGAGATCAATAAACCCTCGAAATGTTACATAAAATACTGTGTCATGCGTATTTTCCTGTAATTTTCAAAGAGCCACTGCTTTAGAAGAAAAGTTGGTGTTATTTTGAAAATCATGATTCTTTAAGTTTATTTTATTTCTGTGTTCACCTTTCAATAACAGAAAACTGGTGGTCATTACTTGAACCTCCACTATTCCTCAAGATTGTAGAACTTTTTAAGGAAGTTGTGGTACATCTTTTGAAACTCTACAAGATTGGCATTCCCCCTACTGAAAGAAGAATTTTCAACAGTTTTCTTCATACTGCATTAAAGGTTTTAGAAATATTACATAGGGTATGTCCAGTTGTTTACTTTCCTTTCCTCATTGCTACTAACAGATTGATGATGCTTAATTTAACATTAATATATTACAGATTTAGATTAGCATAAAAGATACAGAATAGAATTTGAAAAAGTTACTTTTTCTTTAAAAGATTTAATACATCTGTATTTTGGAGCTTTGGTCTTATTTGGCTGTTAAAAGATAGTTATGGATAACTTGTCTGTAGTTGGGCAGACCAATAGCATATTAGTGAATTAGAATTCTCTTTATATATTCTTGTGAAGAACATAATTTGTTAGTTTAAATTACATGTTTTTTGTTATTTATAGGTGGTTGTCATATAAAGGAGACTGAATCCTAGTTGTGATTATGTGAATCAAAACTCATATTCTTTTACTGTTGGGAACTGATGGCTTCAGTTAAAGTAAAACTTCATTAGAAACAAATGACTAACTTGAAATTGGAATTATATATAATTCATTAATTTCCCTATTATTCTTTCCTGCCCTTCCTCTCAGTATGAGAAATAGTACCCTTTATACTTGTAGCAGTTCAAAGTTATATGAAGAAGTAGTTTCAGCTGTTTCATTAAAGATGGATTTGAGACATCCTTGGTAGCTGGTAGGTATATATCTATTATGCCATTTGGTATTCTTGAGATGCTATTTTCTTTTCAGGAGACATGATCTAAGGGAGAAGCTTATGTTTGTAGCCTTACAAGTGACTAAAAATCTCATATAAACCTTTACTCTTTAGTTTCCTCCTATTAACAACTTCAGTCTTTTCAGACTCTTCTTACCTAGTACCAAGGTGAATAATGAGAAAATAAAAAAGATAGTCCTTCTGTTCTCTGTAAGAAAGAACCCTAATGGAGCATTTATTATATTTTTTTTATTCTTTTAGTAAAGTTCCTGATTATTTTCTAAATGACTTGACTTTTTGAATTTACTCTTTTATTTTTAGAATGTCAAGATTTCTTGGGGGGTGGGGAAGTGGTCATTTCTCTTCACTTTATAATCAAAGAAATGATGGCCATTTCTTTTCCTGAAAAGAATCATTTTTATGTTTGCCCTTCCCAGAACAAGCCTTTCTTATAGCACTTTAGGGTTAACTGGATTCTACATTAATCTATTAAGAAAATTCTCTGACTTCATGGGATGAGCCTCTATTTTCTATATGCTTTTTGTTTAGGATTCAAGAGATTAATTAGATTTTTTTCTTTCCTCTGGACTCTCTTTTTCTACTCCAGTGAACCGTTTTTATCAGCCAGACCTGATTTCCAAATATTTATCCTTTTTCCCTTCCTTCTTAGTACTTATCTTTATTTACCCCTTGATATAGATATAGATATGGTTGCTTCAGCTGTGTCTTTTACCACAAGTAAAAGGAAGGAGAGCATAATAGGAAGGAATTGAATCTTTTTCCTTTCATAATTACAGACAGAATTTGAGCAAATAACTTATCATCTAAGCTCAGAAGCCCCAGTTTCTACTGAAGAAGAATTTTACAGGATTTCATCTCCAGAGACCTTTCATTGGAGCCATGCTAGAGACTAGAATCCTAATATTTTCTAGCTGAAAGGGAAGAGAAACTCATCTAACAATGGCCAATATTAGACTGCTTTGTATATAATACTAGAGGTCCCGGTGACTGAAATTTGTGCACCGGTAGGGTCAGTAGGCCTGGCCTGCAATCAGGGACAATCTTTCCCAGCTGTCAGCAGCCGGCCCCACCCCCCACTGCTGCCATTGGTGGCCTTCTGTATGGGGGGCCCCTCTTGCACCTGCCTTGGCCTGGCATCACCCATGTCTGCTGCCACCCACTTCTGGTTTCCTGTTCCCTATTGGGCTATCAGAACCTGCTGGCCAGGGGGAGGAACCAAGAGGTTGGCTGGCAGGCCTCGATTGGGCGATTGGGGCTTAAGGGCTGGGGGCAGCTCCTGCTTTGAGCTTCTGCCACCTGGTGGTCAGTGCACATTATACCCACCTGTCTGTCCGCTGTCCAGTCGATTTGCATATTACACTTATAGATATAGATATAGATATATATAATTGATTTTAGAGAGGGAGAGAAATATCAATGATGAGAGAGAAACACTGATTGGTTGCCTCCTACATCAGAGAACGCAACCTGGGCATGTGCCCTGACCTGGAATCGAACTATGACCTTCTGGTTCATAGGTCAATGCTCAACCACCTAGCCACATAAACCGGGTAGAATATCATTTGGGTATTAATTCATGTGAGCACATTATATTTATTCCTTATTTAACTTTTTAAACTTTGGTTGATATTTTGCCCCTTATTCTGAATGTCACAGGTCATAAACCAGTAAGTAGCAGAGTTGAAATACAAATCCAAGCCTTTGCTTCTTCTAATTATTTCTGTATTGGCAGATATAGTAATATAATAATGTTTAACAGGTGGGTTGCTTTTATTTTTATTTTTTATATACTCACCTGAGGTGTGTTTTTATTGATTTGAGAGAGAGAAGAAAAACAGGATTGGTTGCCTCCTTTACAGACCCTGGGAATCAGCCTGGGTATGTGCCCTAACTGGGAATTGAACTAGTAGTGACTTTTTGTATACTGGACAATGCTCTAACAGACTTAGCCATGCGCTCAGAGTAAGGATTTTGCTTTTATTTTATGCCCCTAGATCTAGTGGTTCATCTTTCCATGTTAGCTGATGGTAGTATTGTTAAAAAACAAAACAAAAACACAAACATATTTCTTCCCTAACTGGTTTTGCTCAGTGGATAGAGTGTCAGCCTGCAGACTGAAAGGTCCCAGGTTCGATTTCAGTCAAGGGCATATACCTTGATTGCAGGCACATCCCCAGTAGGAGGTGTGCAGGAGGCAGCTGATTGATATTTCTCTCTCATTGATGTTTCTAACTCACTATCCTTCTCCTTTCCTCTCTGTAAAAATCAATAAAGATATATATTTTTAAAAAGACCATATTCTAACTCTATTTGTGCTTCTTCCTGGCCTCTATAATTTTGAACAAGTCTTTTTCTTTATCACATGAAATGGAGAATTATCTTATCAAATAAGGATTAAAATACTGGCCTGATAGTTTTCCAGGTTTGGTGTATTACGTAAGTCACACAACATACGGAATTATTATACCTTCATTTGGCAGTGATTTTTTTTTTTTTTTTTTATCACCAGTACCTCCATTTGACTTGATTCATTGGGTTGTGTGGAAACTAAGTACTTGTTTGAAATTAATTCATACTCAAAAGCAGAATAATAATGTTATCAATTTCTTAAGCATCTTTTTTTGGGAGTTCTTAGAGTAGTCACTTGTCTTTCTTCTACCCCCTACTTTGGAGGAGACTTTCCTTGGTCCTAATCTCCCATAAATGGATACTCATGGAAATTAACTATTGGGGATGTTTCGTTTTCATCTTTAGTGAAAACCAAGGTGCTTTTCAGAAACTTACTTTTTCAAAAACACCTTAAGGTTGACAACTGTATATATCTTATTTTTTCTGCTCCCTGGTTAATAATTAGAAGTTTCCTCAAATGGTTTCCTTCTTTACCTAATCCTAGATCAAGATTAGGAACTAAAGAACTAGATTCTGTGTCCTAATCATTTTGTTCCTCCCTTATGTCATGTCCTTTGGAATGCTTTTGATTCAAAAATTATATCTGATGCTCCAAATGGCATAAGAAAGATAGTTTTATTATCTGCTGTTAGGAATGAATGCATTACCAGATAAATGAGTTTACTGGCAAGTAATTGGGTTATTTAGTAGTTTCTGAATTTTTATACAGTAAATTATAGATAATGATATTCTTAATGAAAGGATTTAACTTGGCTTATCTAGTCTATCTTGCTAATCTTGTAAAATCAATGATTTAAAAAGAATTCTTTTTGCAGTAAACCCTAAGATAAATGAAACACATAAGACACACATCTCTATTTATTATATACCACCTTTGAAGAGAGGTTTGAAGTCAGAATGCTAAGCTGTAATTAAAATGTGAAATAAAAGTGTTACAATCAAATATAATTTTATTTTGTCCATTTCAGGCAGTATGCTGAATGTACAGGTTGATTTTTTTACCAATATTTATTAAGTGCCTACTATGTGCTTTTCATTGTATTAGATGTTAGGGATGGGTGATAAGGAAAAGATGTGATTTCTGCCCTTTTTAAATTATAAACTTAGAGCACTTTATTTTTGTACCAATATACTGTGTGACCTTGATAAATTAATTTATAAATTTCAATACTCATAGATTCATTGGAATTTCTTAGTACACAATTGTGTTATTTTCTTGCCTTATTTTATTAAGACTGAGTACAATGTTGAGTGTAAGTGGTTTCAGTCGATATCCTTGCTTAGTTCCTAATCTTAGAAAGAGAGCATTTGACAATTTGCCAATAAGTATGATGTTCAAGCTATAGAGTGTGTGTGTATTTAATGTTTTATTGATTTCAGAGAGAGAAAGGGAGAGGGAGAGACATAGAAACATCAGTGATGAAAGAGAATCATTTATAGGTAGCCTCCTGCAGGCCCCCCACAGGGGATTGAGCCTGCAAACCTGGTCTTACTGGGAATTGAATTGATCTCCTGTTCATGGGTTGATGTTCAATCACCAACTTATACCAGCTGGTCTGTGGAGTTTTTATTTTTAAGGTAGGCTTTATCTATCTGAAGAAGTTTCCATTTTTCCTGGTTTGTTGAAAGTGTTTATAATAGGTGTTCAATTTTGTTAGATGTTCTTTTTGCAACTGTTGATTGAGATGAGTAAACTTTTTTTTTTTTGCTTCCCCCCCTTGTATAATGTACTAAAATGCATTGATATTTGAATATTATACCTACCTTACATTCCTGGGATAAACTCCACTTGGGCATTACATGTTATATTTTATATATACTGTTAGATTTAATTTGCTAATATTTGTTGAGGATTTTATATCTGTGTTCATAAAGGATGTTGATCTGATATTTTTGGTTTCTCATACTGCCATCAGCTTTTAGTATCAAGGTTATTCTGGCTTCATAAAATGAATTAGGGAATGATCCCTCTTTACATTTTCTGAGTTGGTTTAAGATTGGTATTATTTCTTTCTTAAACGTTAGATAGTGTTAGGTGTATGGTTTATGGCTCAGGCTGTGAAAGAATTTACAATGGAGTGAAGAGATAGGTGCAGAAGGGAAGCTTATTTCACTTTCCCAAAAGGGAAGGGCCAGTGCTTTGCTAAACAATACAAGGGCACAACAGCAAACAAATGGTGGCTCCCCTTTCAAGGCTTCACTGTTGCTAAGCAGAAGGAAGGGAGGAGAATCTTGGGCTGAAATTAAGCAGACATCAGGGTGGGTTGTAATTTGTTCTTCTGGAGACAGTTTGAGCAGATATCCTAGGAAGGTGTCTGATCAGCACTTTTCTTAAGCCTTGTAAAACATGCTTAGAGCAAGAGTTCAAAAGAGGAAGGGGAGGAGGGATTGGAACTTTCTATTAATCATCCCTGAGTTGTAAAAACAGGGAGGAGGTGTATACAATAATGCAGCTTGAAAGTAGCTTATCTTGTCCTTCAGTTTGAACAGAGGGGTTGTTTGGAGCTATCAGTCTTGGGATATAATTACTAAATGCTTCTCATAAATTGTGGAAGGCTACAACAAGGGAAAAATAGGCTTTTTTTCTATCCTAATAGAGCCTTGGCCCTTGTGGCTCAGTTGGATAGCATGTTATTCCTTACACCTTAGGGTGGCAGGTTTTATTATGGGTCTGAACAATTTTTCTCTCTCATATTGACACCCCCCACCCCACCCCCTTCCTCTTTGTAAAATCAGTTTTTAAAAGTATATCCTCTGGTGAGGGGGGGAAATGTTAAACTTAACCAGTGAAACCATCTTGGTCTGGAGTTTTCTTTATGGAAACTTAAAATTTTTTAACATTAAATTTTAAAAATAAAGTGTAATTTGTTTTCTGTTTCTTCAGTCAATTTTGGTAAGATATCTATGTGGTCATGTTCTTTCTTTCATTCCTGATAGTGATAATTTGTGGCTTCGCTTTCATTTAGTTTGGTTAGAGGCTTCTCAATTTCATTGGTCTTTTTATAAAACACATTTCCTTCACTGATTTTTCTCTAGCGTTTTTCTGTTTTCTTTCATCAATTTCTGCTCCTTATTTCCCTCTCTCTACTTGATTTTACCTTCATTTGATCTTCTAAAATAATGGCTCTTAAAGCAGAGGCTTAGATCATTGATTTTTAAAAATAATTTAATGCTTTAACTTTTCTTCTATATTCTTCTTTACCAACATCCCACAAATTTTGATTTGTATTTTTATTTTTATTAAGTTCAAAATATTTTTTCTAAAGTCCCTATCTTCATGCGTCAATATCTGAATCATCTTTAGAGTCTTGATTCATGATTGATAGCTTTCCTCAAGACTTTTGTTTATTTTGCCTTTTTTGTTGTTGCCTATAAAATGGAAGAGGCTGAAGTAAATAGATTAAAAATCTGTAAATGGGTGCATCTCTTCTTCTTTGCCTGTTATTGTGGGGATTTAAATCAATCTCTTCAAGAATTAAACTGGGATTGAGATTTTAGTTTTCTGTAGTACTGTCATTCATTGTACTATAAGCCTCAAATTCTTCTAATGTTACCTGATTTGTAAGATGGAGATGAAATGTCAAAGTGTTTTTCTCAGTACTTGTGCTTCAGACTGCATGCCTGCTCCTTATAGGAGTTTCTTTCTTTATTCTTGCACCTTCTCAGTGGTAAACTGATGCTGATTGTTAATGCTTTCAACATTGGTAGAGAAAAGAAAGGTTCTTTGTTGTGCTATAGCTTCCGTTTTAGGTGTATTATGTGTACCTGGATCTTGGGGAGGGAAGTCTCTCAGAGCTTCTGCCCCCCCCCCCCCCCACTCCCCATCCCTGGCCCCCATAGCAGGGGTCCTCTAGTCCTACTGATGGAAGATTCTGGGCTCCAGTCTGTTCCTGCCCCCCTTCCTACCAGGGATTGAGGGTTTTTCTCTCCTCCAGCAATAGGGCATGGCATTCGATTCCCTTTTCTCAGTGGCTGAAAGCTTTTGCTCTTTCTACTTGACAGAAGTATCTGGGCAGGTGTCAGGCCTTGTTCCTTTCTCACAGTACAAGCCAACTCCGTGCACCACTGAGAGAGGCTCTTGATTGCTGTTCCCAGTCATCCTCATGGGCATTGAGGATGTATGAACGAGTGCAACTGTCTGAAGCTCCCGGGCGTTCTAGACTCTTAAGTTATCCCATAGTCAGATATAAGCAGTTATCATTTTAGGTGATTTCTTTCTTTCTTTCGTGTATGACAGCAGTATCTCCTCCTGCTCCATCACAGGCGGCCCATTTCTGGCATCCTGTTTCTCTTCAGGAACTTCTGTCTGTCCTTGGCTATCTTATGACTTTAGTTCCCTGGTGGACTCAAGAAAAACTTTGGAGCCGAAACTGGCTTGGCTCAGTGGATAGAGCCTCAGCCTGCAGACTGAGGAGTCCCGGGTTCGATTCTGGGCAAGAGCATGTAACTTGATTGCGGGCACATCCCCAGTGGGGGTGGGGGGGGGGTGTTTAGGAGGCAACTGATCGATGTTTCTCATTGATGTTTCTGACTCTGTGTCCCTCTCTCTTCCTCACTGTAAAAAATCAACAAAATATAAAAAAGAAAAAGAAAAACATTGGAGAATTTAGAAATGTTTTGTTTAATTGCCAATGTTCTAGGTACATTTAGTTTAATTGTGGTCAAAGAACATGCTTTGTTTACTTTGGAT
The DNA here is from genome assembly GCA_036971965.1 of Nyctalus aviator. Lineage (NCBI taxonomy): Eukaryota > Metazoa > Chordata > Mammalia > Chiroptera > Vespertilionidae > Nyctalus > Nyctalus aviator. The sequence continues at coordinate 35,447,663 of CM072933.1, read as the reverse complement.
TCTTCTAAATGTTTTATTAAGACTTATTTTATGGTCTATTTTAGTATCTGTTCCATGTATAATTACTGGGTGGAATGTTCTATAATGGTTGGAAATGTTTAAATCTTCCATACTTAGGTGTGTGTTCTTTTATCAGTTACTGAGGGGTGTTAAAATTTTAACTATGATAACTGGGTCTGTTGATTTTCCCTTCATGTATTTTGAAGCACTCTTATTTTTGTATTGTTGTGACTTCTTGATAAATTAATTATTTTGTCTGGAAGTGCTTGTCTTGAAATCTATTTTAAGAGTACCCTCCCAGTTGCCTTCTTTTTTGGGGGTGTTCCCTTGCCCCCCAAGTCTCACCTTGAACACTTTCAGTGTAAGAGTTATTGAAAGATGTAGAGAGAATTTGCATTCAGATTTTGCTGCTTCACCCTCTGGGATTCTTTCTGAGCTTTTTTCCCCTTGCCGACTTCCACGATGGCAGTCTCAGTTTCTGATCTGTGACTTCTCTGTCTGGTAAAACTGCTGCTTTCTGCTTGAACTCTTATCTCCTAACTCTCACAGTGGTTTAAAGCCACTCCCACGGGAAAAATTTGGGACCCCCATTTTTTAAAAATCCCATTACTTTGACTTTTTGGAGAATCCTGGCCAGTCTTCTTATAGAGCTTCTAGTCGGGATGTCTGTCTGATTGTTTGCTTAAGGTGATGTTTGAATTGTTCCTTTATCCTTTGTATTTCCTATAAACTGGAATTTAGATCAAGAGACTTGATTTTTGCTTCAGAGATAATGTCTATATTTCCTGGTGCATTATATAAGCTGGGTAATGTTTGATTATTCCAGTATTGGTGATGATTATTAGTTTGATCACTCAGTTAAGGTGGTTCTCTCCACTGTAAAGATTTGTTTTTCCCTTTGTAATTATTAAGTAACTTCTAAGGTTGTAACTTATATTCTCTTTATTTTTCACATCCTGCCTACTGATACCTCTTAAAAGCATTAGCCATAAGTCCCATCCCCAACCAGAATTCCTTATAATCTCTAGTTTATATATACTATATATATATATGTTAATGGCACATTTCTCATACTGGGTGGTGGTTATATAAATTTCATTTTTACTAGATTTTCAGGTACAGAATGCATATATTAGATCTTATAAATCTGTTTAACATACATTTAATATGTGCATATAGTAGCCACTCAGTAAATTATTTTTTATAGGAAGAGGAAATTTGTTAAAGAGATTTCAAGCCTTTTTCTATGAAAACATTTTTCAATCTCAGGTAGTAGTTAAGTTAATGTTATTTATTCTTTTTTTTTTTTTTGTAGGTAAATGAGAAAGCGGGGCAGATTATACAGTATGATAAATTTTATATACATGAAGTACAAGAATTGATAGACATAAGGAATGATTATATCAACTGGGTTCAACAGCAGGCCTATGGAATGGTATGTTTCCTATTTTATGATTACATTTTTATGTGTCATTTGTCCTAATATGAAAGCAATTGTTTATTTTAGAAACACCTAAGTTTTTTCCGATCTTCTTTCCAGAGCTTACTATTGAAATAAAAACATTGTAAAGGAGCAGTTACATGTTATGCATATTTATTATAATAAACATTCCACTCTTATATCAACGTAAAATCAAAGAGTGAGATCATACTTTTTTTAAAGAACAATGCAAATTTGACATGGATTTATAACCTTTACTTATTTTCCAGGTGATTGCCTCTTAATTTTCTAATGTTGAGAATAGTAAGAGTTCCTGAGACTAGAATCCTAAGAATACTAGAGGCTCGATGCACAAAATTCATGCAAGGGGCTCAGCCCTGGCAGCCCTGGCTTCGTCCAGAAGGTCATTTGGCTGTTCTGTCTAATTAGCATATTAGCTCTTCATTGTATAGGATAGTATAACTGTTGGGAGATTAGAGCCTCAGAACTACCAGAGGAGAGCCCTAGGACCGTTGATTCTATTTTTTATTATTTCCCCTTTTATGTGTTTAATTTATTTCAGATTTCTTCATGTACATCCACATGTGTATATACTTCTTTCTATGTTGCTAAGTCTCTAATAACTAACACTTAATATCACCATTAAAATAATAGCATAGTCTTAATAAAACTTGAATTTAGCATGTATAATTTTAATATGGAAATGGGTAAGCAGCTAGATATAAAACAGTCAGGTTAATACTCTTATTTGCTAACCTTTATAGTTAACTTGAGGCCCCCTTTTCTACCCTGAATCAGAGAACTCTTATGCATTATGTATATAGGGGTTGTAGAAGGATGAGTAGCCTTTTGTTGCTTGGTATCTAATATTTTCTCTTCTCAAGTTTTCCACTTGTCTCATTATTTTTCATATTCTTTCCAGTTCACATCTCTCTTCACAATCAAATTTATGTTTTGCCAGATAGAGAAACTGAGCCCTAAAATTATTTCTTTAAGACCAAGTTAGTTAGGCTAGGATTAGTTTCCCTGCTCTACCTAAATTCTCCAAATAGGGTGCTTAGTTGCTGAAACCAAATTTTATTATATTCAAGTCTCAATAATTTTATGATCAAAGGTACCTAAAACACAGGTGTTACATTTATAACATAAGGTACATGTGGAAAGGGTACGTTTTGTTGTAGATGTATTTTGGTCTACATTAATTCAATATATGACATGCTACTTTGAATAGAAATAGTTAAATTTGGACACTAACATTGCTCTTTCCTCATTATTACATTCTGCACGGCTGTCTTAGGATATCAACCATGGATTAACTGAGGTAAGTTTGGTGTAATAGTCTCATGTTCAGAGAAAAATAGACTCTGCTTTGTCTTAAGTGATAGGAGAGCCAAAGGTTTCTCCCCTGTGTGACTTTACAATATATATACACATTTATAAAAATGAATGTGTAGAAATTATCCTGTATAGAATTTCAGAGGCATTTTATGAAGAAAATTAAACCCTGTTTTCAATTTAACCTTACACCTGTATGATTCTTTTCAGTAATATTTGCTTAAAATTCATTCCTATCCTCCCAAAGTCTTCCAGCATAAAATATAATATGTCCTCAGAATATAAAAAAGCAAAACTTTTAAAACTTGATATATGCCTATAGAATAAATAGGAAATATTTTATATTAGAGAAGTAAAATGATCTTCAAATTTTAAACTAATAATTGATGCTAGAAATGGTCATAAAATTAAATAAACTTTTAGCATGGTAATCTTCCTCACTTTGTTTTACATAATCGGCAGTCTTAAACCTACCTTTTTAACATTTGGAAATGTTACAGAACTTCCTTTATACTTTTATTGTAGATTAGGTTTTGTTTTGTTTTGCTTTGCTTTGTTTTTTTCCTACTTGAACCAATGAAGCATTTAGAGTTAGCTTTAAGTTATAGGCCTAATATCTTTGCTTCCTTATTCTTAAATAGAAGTAGCCCATAAAATTATCAAATTAAAGTTGTAGAACCAAAGGGAGAGGATTTTAGAAATCATCTTAGGCCCTAACCGGTTTGGCTCAGTGGAAAGAGCGCTGGCCTGTGGACTGAAGGGTCCCAGGTTTAATTCTGGTCAGGGGCATGTAACTTGGTTGTGGGCACATCCCCAGTAGGGGGTGTGCAGGAGGCAGCTGATCGGTGTTTCTCTCATCAATGTTTCTAATTCTCTATTCCTCTCCCTCTCCGTAAGAAAATCAATAAAATATATATATATTTTTAAAAATCATCTCAGTTTTCTGGAGTTTCAAAGTAATAAAATGACTTTCCACCATTAATAGTGACACAAATATAGGAAAGAGGTGAAAATTGTCTTATGAAAAATAGTGACGCCTTGACCAGTAAGTTCAGTGGTTAGAGTGCTAGCCCATGCACTGGAAGGGTCTTGAATTTGACTCTCGGTCAAGGGTAGTTACCTGGGTTGCAGGTTCAATCCCCGTGTGGGAGGCAACTAATCAATGTGTGTCTCTCACACTGACATTTCTCTCTCTACCTCTCCTCCTTATTCTCTCTAAAAATCAAAGGGAAACATATCCTCATGTGAGGATTAACAACAAAAATAGTAATTTATTGTAAAGTTAATATAATTCAGGTTTTGTTTTACTTGTTGAGAACATGCAATGTGTAGAAGTGCAGATTCAGACTGACAAAGGACTTTCTAAGTACTTAAAGAGAATTGGGCTATTTCATGGTGTATTAGGTTTTCATTAGAAGCCTTAAAGCAGGGGCTCTGTGTGAGGGCTGCACAAGAGCATTGCTCTTTGGGCAGGTAATAGGAATACATCCTCCTATAACTTCGAGAATCTGTGACTAGAGCAGACCTCCCAATTTTAAAGATTGGCAGAGCATAATAATACTAGCGCTTATTTTGTATGTTAAATGAAACAATATATTGTTAGGCTCGTTAATGTGGCAACCTAATGGCGTGCAGGAAATATCTTTGAAATGAGTAAACAAACAGATTGCTTTATCATTGGCCTCAGTTGCTAGAGTAGCCCTAGCTTTTGTGAATTAAGTGCTGAATTTAACTTGAAGGTTTCTAATTTTAGAATAAATTTGCAATCTACTTCACTGAAACTTATAATTTTTGGTTTTGTGGACTCTCAAGAATAATTCCCTCCTATTGGGAATTGGGTTTATCATTAAAAGTTCTATACAGGCATACCTCGTTCTATTGCAATTTATTGTGCTTCATAAATGTGGGGTTTTTTTACAAATTGAAAGCAACACCAGCAAAAAGATTGACTTGCTTTATCGTGAGACGCACTTTATTTCAGTGGTCTGGAACTGAACTTGCAATATTTCTGAGGCATTATGCCTGTATTGGGGAAACAATAACGTGTTGAATTTATGATTCCTAAACAACACGCAATGAATAAACCAAGAATGTGATCAACTTTATAAGAAGTGATGGTACCTATAAAAAATATAATCACAAACTAATTTGTACTAAATTAATTTTTTTTCCAGTTGGCAGATATCCCTGTTACAATCTGCACATATCCATTTGTATTTGATGCCCAAGCAAAAACTACTCTGCTTCAAACAGATGCAGTCCTACAGATGCAGGTAAGATATTTTATAATATGTACTAATCGTTTCAGAGTAGTTTTTGGATTTTAATGAAGTTTTAAAAAGTAAATATTTGAAAATTGCTTATAATCATCTTTGGGCATATTTTGTGCCTGTTTGTTCTGTCTTTTGTAGAATGCCTTTGCATAGAGTAAAGAGCACTGTTGTGTGTGATATGTATGTTCTTACGAGGAATAGAATAATTAAGTCTTTTATCATATATCTAAAAAAAAAAAAAAGGGTGCAATCCTCTTTCATTACAGAAATATGCAATCTTTATAAATAATTTTACTAGTTAATAAACTAATTTGCATCAAGTCTTGCTTCATTATGTGTCCCCTATTTACATGCTTTGTAAAAGATAGAGGTAAGTAGAGGTGAAAAGATATTAAGGTAGAATGCATTTGATCACTTGATAGGAGGAGGGGAAATCTTGAAGAAAGTTTTATTTAAAAAATTTTTTTCTAAATTTGGTTGTCTCCTCTCTGTCCTTTCTCCTCCAACTCCCTGTGTTTATGTTAAGTATTCTTTTATTTATCATGAGGATTTTTTAAAACTAGTTTACATGTGACTTTGAAGGGCTACAGTAGGTTTGCTTATCATTTGAACCTGTAAATAAAGGTTTTGAGTTTTTTTTTCTCTGGTATAGAATTTCTTTCTTTTTTTCTTTTTTAAGGTACGATTTCTTAGAGAATTGAAATTTTTTTAAAAATATATTTTATTGATTTTGTACAGAGAGGAAGGGACAGAGATAGATAGCTAGAAACATCGATGAGAGAGAATCATCTATCAGCTGCCTCTTGCACAGCCCCCACTGGGGATATGCCCGCAGCCAAGGTACATGCCCTTGACCATAATCGAACCCGGACCCTTAAGTCCGCAGGCTGACGCTCTATCCACTGAGCCAAACCGGTTTTGGCTGATATGGAATTTCTAACTGTAGAGACTGATGACTTAGAAAAGAATGAGAAGAAACCTTAGGCACTTAATATTCTAAAAATGTTTTTTAAAAAATTAACCCCTTGCCGAAACTGGTTTGGCTCAGTGGATAGAGCGTTGGCCTGCGGACTGAAAAGGTCTCAGGTTTGATTCTGGTCAAGAGCATGTACCTGGATTGCTGGCACATCCTCAGTAGGAAGTGTGCAGGAGGCAGCTGATCGATGTCTCTCTCTTATCGATGTTCCTAACTTTCTATCCCCCTCCCTTCCTCTCTATAAAAAATCAATAAAATATATATTTTTAAAAAATTAACCCCTTACCCCAGTGCTGATTGCTATTTTCATTCCTTTAAAATTATTTTGTAGGGTTCTATACCAACAGCTCATAAACCATTTTTTTTTGTTTGTTTGGCAGCTGTTAAGTCAGTAAGTCATTTGGTGCATTTTATATAGGATATTCCATTTTAAAAAATTATCTTTATTTGAAAGTATCATAGATATCATGCCCCACTCCACATTGATATCCCTCCATCCTGCCCCCAGCCCAAGAAACTGGAAAATCATAGGAAAAGAACACTCATTTTTTAAATTTATTTTTTATTTTAAAAAATATATTTTTATTGATGGCAAAGAGGAAGGAGGAGAGAGAGACACACATATCAATGATGAGAGAGAATCATGGATAGGTTGCCTCCTGCAGGCCCCCCTACTGGGGATGGAGCCTGTAACCTGGGCATGTGTCCTTGACTGGAATCGAACCTGGAACCCGTCAGTCCAAGCCAAACCAGCCAGGGTAAGAACAAAATCTTTAAATAGTAAAGTCAGATGCTTGCTTTGTGAGCACATATGGCGATCACTCTGCTAGATGAATTTCTATAATACCTCCTTAGCCAGGCTATTTCTTACACTTTAGAAAAGGGTTTGTTGTTTTTTACCTCACTCTACATTCCAGTTCTCTTTTGAGAAATAGTAGTGTTTAGATTTATCATATTACAGTTCTATGTTTACTTAATAGTATCATTAATTAATATAATTTCAAAAGGATACTCGTGTGTGTGTGTGTGTGTGTGTGTGTGTGTGTGTATTTTTTTAATTGATTTCAGAGAGGAAGGGTGATGTAGAGATAGAAACATCAATGATGAGAAGTAATCATTGACCAGCTGCCTTCTGCATGCCCCCTACTAGGGATTGAACCTGGGACTTTTCAGTCTGCAGGCAGACACTCTATCCATTGAGCCAAACCAGCTAGGGTTCAAAAGAGTACTCTTTATGCCCAAAGCACAGTTAATTAAGTTTTTATACTATACAATACTAGATACCGTATTAGGTGCTATATGAATTTAGTAGTATAGGAATTATTATAGGGATTATAGGATATCTAATAGGTAGAAGTTGCTTTATTTAGTCACGGTAGCTTCTCTGTAGCATTCCTACTAAACTTTTCATCTTTTGTCTTCTAGATGGCTATTGACCAGGCCCACAGACAGAATGTGTCCTCTCTTTTTCTCCCAGTGATTGAGTCTGTGAATCCCTGCTTAATTCTAGTGGTACGCAGAGAAAATATTGTAGGAGATGCAATGGAAGTCCTTAGGAAAACAAAGAATATAGACTACAAAAAACCACTCAAGGTAATTTGACTTTTTCCATTGTAATAACTGGGACTTATTTTCAGAAAATATGTCTTAACATTTTCCTATTTGTTTTTAGTATATCTGTGAAACTTAATAAAATTATATACCTAAAAAATTTTAAACTATTAATTGCTGAGCAATTTTTTGTAATCAATAACATGTTATAAAGTCTCCAGAATATACTTTCATTTCTTTACATTCAGTGTTTGCATTATGCTACCTTAGGTTATATTTGTTGGAGAAGATGCTGTGGATGCAGGAGGGGTACGCAAAGAATTTTTCTTGCTCATCATGAGGGAATTACTGGATCCTAAGTATGGCATGTTTAGGTATTATGAAGATTCCAGACTCATTTGGTTTTCTGATAAGGTAAAAGGCTCACCCATCTAAGTTACTTCTGTGTTTATACCAATGTTTGTATAGCTATCTGTATCAAATTAACTTAACAGTAATAAGAGTTATTATTGGATTAACATTTGAGCCAGAAGTCAGCTTTATTGCCATTTGAAAAGGCAACACATGTTAATGCTTACCACACATTTTAAATTAGCAAAATAAATTAAGTAATAGTCAGTCTAAAAAATGTTGGCTATTCTTTCTACTGATTTATATTTGAGGATTGAATAATAATTGCCAGATTAATTTTTCATCTGAAAAAAAATTATCATTAGGAATCATTGACTTCTCTACCTTTATCATTTAGGGCAGAGGTAAACTCAGCAAACTATAGTCTATGAGCTAAATTCTTCCCAGCACATGTGTTTGTAAATAAAGTCATTCATTTATTATCATAGCTGCTTTCTAGCAGGGTTCCTAATTTTCAATATCACTAATATTAAAAAATCCATACTAAAACAAATAATTTTTAACTCAGAAATGTGTGTTTGTGTGTATGTAGATGAAAATATAAAAAGATAGGCAGTTTCCTGGACTATGAATAGCAGTACAAACTGGAACAGGTGTGGAGAAAAATATTTTGGCAGTAAGCTTAACTACCTTTTCACTTTGTAATTTCTTTCTTACAAAGTAGAATTTTTCCTAAGGAAATATTCCAAACTATAGACCAAAATATATGCAAAAAAGATGCCTATCATATTTTTAATATTACTAACTACCGTGTTTCCCCGAAAATAAGACATCTTCCGAAAATAAGACCTAGCGCATGGAAAGATAAGACATCCCCTGAAAATAAGATCTAGCCCAACTTTGGGAGAAAAAATTAATATAAGACACTGTCTTATTTTCGGGGAAACAGGGTAGTTAGAATAACTAACATTTATTGAGCATTTACTGTGTGCTTCAGGAACTCCACTAAAAGCATTTCGTATACATTATCCCATTTAACCCTCACAACCACCATGTGAGATAAATACTATTTTTGTCTTTGAAACTCCTGAGGCTAAATGGTAAGTGAACTGTATCTGGAGCCCCAGTCTACTTTTTAAAACTTTATTCTTAACTTTCATGCTCACCATATATTACTTCTTGAAAGGTTGGGGGAGAGGTGGAATAAGCTGGTTTTCAGTACTTTAATAATCTAATTGTCCAATTAGGGTAAAATAACTAATTTAGCAAAACATGGTACTTTTATATGATGTAATGTGCTGCCATTAAAAATCATGTTCTGAAGAATACTTGGTGACATAATTAAATACTTGTATTGTAATTAGAAAAATGAGCAAACCTTAAGTATGTTTTTCTGAATATTTTTCTGAACTTACAGTAGATGAAAATACATAAGTATTTTTAAATAGCTTCTGAGTAGTTTTTGTGATTTTTGTTTTCCATATTGTGAATGTGTATAATTTTTTAAATCTGAAAAAAAGTTTGTCATCATTTATTAATTTAAAATTTAATATGAAAATGTTTATATTTCTGGGTAGAAATGCCTGTTGAGAAGTTATGTGTATAATATGATCTCAGCTAGATTTTAATTTTGTCTTAGAGAATATATTGAATGGAAATGTGCAAAAGAATGCTAGCAGTTGTTTATCACAGGGAGATAGGAATAAGAATGAACTTTTTTCTTGTTATTTTTTCTATATCTTTCCAACTTTCTACTATTAAGTATTTGTTTTTATAATCAGGAAATATTTATTACTCTTTTAACTTGGAGAACAAGTCTTTATTTTTTTCCTTATTTTTAGACATTTGAAGACAGTGATTTGTTCCATTTGATTGGTGTTATCTGTGGATTAGCTATTTATAATTTTACTATTGTGGACCTACATTTTCCTTTGGCTTTATATAAGAAATTGCTGAAAAAGAAGCCATCCCTGGATGATTTGAAAGAACTAATGCCTGATGTTGGGAGGTTAGTTGTAAAAAGTGGCACGGGTGGGGTTTAGGAAATAGGGAATATATAAAAAGCTGTCCTTTTAGGAATGATTGTGTTTCATTGTTCTTGTTGAATTTTCAAAATGAACAAAAGCTGCTTTAATAAAAGCTATTACTCTGACCCAAAATTTACAAGCATAAAGCCATTTGCTAAATTCTTATGGGTTTAACAGTACTTTGTGAATATCAGGTAATAGATTTAGGAAGGTGTTACCTTAGAGTAGTTAAATTATTTACTTGGACTTTTACTTCTAATCACCTTCATGCCAAGTTAGAATATGTAAAGTTTCTTTTTATTTATTACATAAAATGGAATGAAAATTGTATATAAATAAGGACACATATTGAAAATAGGTGAGTACCTTTGTATTCCAAGGAAGAAATAAAAGTAAAAATGTAATTATTTTTTCTTCAACAATATTTATGTTTGCTATTATACAACTAACATTTTGAAGCAAGTGTAAAAGTACAAATTACTAAGAAGATTTTATCAAAAATGAATGAGAATTATATATTTACTCATAAGCAAAATTGTCAAAATACACAATAATGTTTCGCCTAAAAGGAACATACTTTGTTTTGCAGAAGCATGCAACAATTACTTGATTATCCAGAAGATGATGTTGAGGAAACATTTTGTCTTAATTTTACGGTAAGATGGGAAAATATAGGGTAGGCTGATTATTCATCATCCCTTTTATTTCACAGATGTGCCTTATGGTATTTTTTTATTTTGATTGATGAAATTCTTAAAGAACCCTTTAGCTAACATTTATTGAGCATTAACTATATGCTAGTCCTAGAACATGCATTATTTCATTTAATCCTCGTAATAATCCTGTTAGATTGGTGGTATTATCCTTATTTTACAGATGGAGAAAACTGAAAAAAGTCATTATATGTCAGAGATAGTATTTACAACCAGCACTGATTTCAAAGCCTATGTAACATGAGAATATTTATCAACGAACTTAACCCTTATAAAAGGTTAATTTCCACTCAAGACATTCCTTCACACTAACATTCATTCTTGCCCATTTTGTCTTACTGCTGGTTGACATACCTAATAGAAATATAAATACATTGGAATGTTACTTGGAAAATGAAACTGCAAATCATGTGAAAGATGCATAATTATTTTTCCCATAAAAACTTTTTTGTATATTTGTTTTCCTCCCAAGCAGTACTTGTGATCTTATAGTTAAAGCTGATAAAATATACCATATTCTACTCACAAAATTTGCCCCAAAATTGTGCCCTCTCAGAAAATAATATATCCATTCTTTAATTATTTTTAAAATTGCCTCATGGTATAGTTTTAAGCAAATTAGTAAATGTATGGGAAGTCAGTTTTATTTCAATAATTGTTTTTGACAGGAAAAAAATATTCTCCTTGGACTTTTTTGTAATTATGACATTTTGATTCCCCTTTTCAATTATTTTACTTATAAGCATATCACTTGTCTTCGCATCTTTATTGATCATCTCAATTGACTTAAAACATTGGGTTCCACATAATTCAATTTCTAATTTATCAGTAAGTTTCTGAATGCTTAGTATATTCAAGAACTATGGTAATTCAAACATTCCCACTACCATTTCTTTCCTAGAGATTTTCAGTCGCTCTTAGTTGCTTACAGACTAAGAGCTTTCAGATTAGGATCCAAAGACATCTGTGATCTTGCTTTCTAACTCTCATTGTATTCTTCCACCCAAATTCTGTCATGCTGTAGTTTTCTTTCACACACCCTACCATCTTGTTTATTAAGTGCAATACATTTTTCAAAAATTGATATCTACTTTCATTTTTGTCCTTTAGTTCAGTCTGTGTGCTCAGTCAGATATCGAACCCCCCTCCCAATTTTCAGAGCCCTACTCATTCTTATAAGTGCTTTGAAATGACATTTCTTCCTCAAGGTCTTTCACACTTCTCCAAATAGAAGTAAGTTCTTTCCTCTGTAGACTGATAGCATATTGTTCATGTCACTATTATAGCATTTGTTTTAATATGTGTTTACATGTCACATTTCTCCTCCTTTACTAGGTAGTGAACTCCTGAGCAGGAATTTATGTATCTTTTATCTGATTGTGTCACTCCCACCATAGTGTTTATAGATAGCAGGTACTAAAAAAAATGTCTTAATAGAAGATCAGAGAGAAAAGATGCAAAGGTGGGAATGGTAACATTTATAGGAAAGTTAGCAGACTAGTAAGAGAAATAAAATGTTTTAAAATAATGACTTAACTGGAAAACCCACCTGTAATCAGGATTGCAACAAGGCAGATGTGAAGTGGAAAGAATGCATAGCTGGTCTAAACTGAATGCATTTTGACACTTGAATTCTATTTCCTGTCCAAAGAAAACATCATTTCTAATATTTTACTGTAACTTGTAATGACCATTCTAAAATTTTATGTACGATAAATACTTAGTTTATTATTAATTAACCAAATAGTAATTTGTAATTAGTCAAGGTAGGATTTCAAAGTACTAGAGAAGATGAAAATTTATAGTTGTGGCTTTATGCAAAATTCAAATAAGCTTATCATAGCAGAATTTTACCTCAAATTTATTAGTTCTTATTTTTAATGAGAGAAAGGTAGAATATAATAATAGGTTATTAAAATAATAAGTTTTGGGTCTGACGTTGACTTTTTTTAAAAATTTAAATAGATCACAGTTGAAAACTTTGGTGCAACAGAAGTGAAAGAGCTGGTTCTAAATGGTGCAGACACAGCTGTTAACAAACAAAATCGGTAAGTGAATTATAGCAGCATCAGTGGTAGTAATAAGATTTTTCTGTATTTAGAAACATGTCACACAACCTTAAGTTTTTTACCCAGATAAAACTTAACTTTTTTCATGGTCAGTGAGTAAGTAACTTCCCTTTTGCTCCTTAAATCCCTTCACCATATTAGTAAAGGGTTAAAAAGATCATAAACAAGAACAAAGAGAAGGAATAACAGAAAACAGCAGACACATTTTTTGAAGCTAGAAAACAGTGATAATTAGCTAACTTGAGAAAGCTGTAACATAAGATAGACTGGGTGGAGCCAAGAAGGTAGCCGTTCATCTTGTAGAATAAAGGCTCTGGAATTCAGAATAAAAAATGTTAGGAAGTATATGGGGTTTAGTGGAGTGCTGGAAACAGATAGATTGGCTATGAAAGCAGCAGCTAGAAACCCATTTTGCTTATCACACCAGTAGTCTGGGAACTTCCCCTCTCCAGCATTAGCAGAAGATTGGAAATTTACCTTCTGGAGAGATTAAAGTAAAGGTACTAAGGGTTTGAGGACTCATATAACCAGGGACAAGAGGCTAAACTGAAAACAGGGAGTTTGGAAGTTTACAGCTTCCTGTTTGACATTAAATTGGAGGACTCTTCTCTAGCAAAATCCCCTAACTTTTAAATGTGAGTGGTTAGCCAAAGTCAGTAGACATTTAAGGAAAAACCAAAACCAGTCAAAAGTAATTCCAAGGAAACAAAAACAGTGTAGGATGAAGAAAGTGAAGTCAGGAACCTCTAAATTATAAAGGTAGCAGCCATATGGATACTATTAAAAATTAAAAGAAATGGAAAGAATAGAATGTGTCAAAGAAAGGTACTAAAAAAAACTTTCCAGAACTGTAGTGCCTTTTAAGATTGAAAGCAGGGAAATGGGGGGGAAAGACACAGACCAGGACAAAATATAAGAAATTTCAAAATTCTGGAATAAAGGGGGCCCTAAAATCCTTTCGGGGGGTGGGGGTGGGGGGGGCGACCATATACAGAGAATTAGAGTCAGAATAATCTACTTCTTTTTGTTGTTTTTGTTAATCCTCACTGTGGGATATTTTTCCATCGATTTTTAGAGAGAGTAGAAAAGAGGAAGCGAAATATTCATGTGAAAGAGACACATTGATTGGTTGACTCCTGCAGGCCCTGCAACCAGGGTCAGGGATCAAGCTTGCAATTGAGAGGGTACATGCCTTTAACCAGGGACCCTTCCATCCACAGGCCAAAGCTGTATCTACTGAGCCAGACTTGCTAGGGCCAGAATAATCTACTTCTAAAGAATGATACTGCAGCTAGAAGATCAAAATTATGGAAGAAAAATTTTTTAACTTAGAATTCTATATTGAAACTTATCAAGTGTATGTGGGTGCATAAAAACACTTTCATACATGGAGAGTCTCAGATAATTTCCTTCCGATACCTCTTTCTCAGGAGGTTACTGAAGGATGTTCTGCCAAAATAAGCAATTAAATTAAGAAATAGAAAGACTTAGGATCCCCCAAAATAGAACCAATATAGGAAAGGGCCAAAGAGGATACCTTGTGTAGAAGGAGTACCCATCTGGGTTAGACCAAGAGGATGGAGGGCTTCAGGAGGAAAGTACAATTGATGTTACCTCGTATATTTGAATGAAATAAAAAGGAGGTTGGCAGTTCTGTTCAAATAGCAAACTAAGGGAAACAAAAGTTCCTTTTAAGAAAAGAAAGGTAACCATAGAATATTCTGTAGCTTAATTATGAATAATATTTAAATCACAAAAATGTTTACAATGAAAATTAAACCCAAAATTGTTATAATGGGAACATCCTGGGAGGCAAAGTGAGAGTAGTACAATTATGTAAAAGGTAAATCCTTATCTTTCATAGTAGATACTCTGTTCTTTAGATAGTATTTAAAATTAAAAGTCAAGTCAACAATAAAGATTGATTTAAAAAAAATAAAATTGAAAGTCAAGAAATAATAATAGAACTATGTTGCTGAAGGATGAAGGTTAATACTAGGAGGAATAGCAAGGTGATAACACATAGTTGCCTTTGAATGGCAGGAATTTCTGGTAGAAAGGTGTAAGAAAGAGAACTGCATTATTCTTTTTTATTCCAATTCTTTAGCTTAACTAGCTTAATGGCTGTTGCCAGGGACTTCATGCCAATGATTATAATCCTGATTCTGCTCCTTAAAGCTGTATAAATTTAGATAAACTAGTTGATGTCTCTCTGCCTCAGTCTCCTTTTCTGTAAAATGAGACGGTAAATTGTACCTACTGAATGGAGTTATTTTGAGGATTAAATGAGGCGATAATTACAAGAGGCTTGTTAAAATGGTACCTAGCACATGTATGTGCTCAGTAAATGTTGGCTATGAGAATTATCACTGTTTGACATTTTTAACAAAATTGTGTGTATGTCTTTGATAACAATGAAGCTGTTTCTAACATATTGTGGAAAAAACTTAGGTCTTCGTACTATTCTTTTTTTTTTTTTTTTAATCTTGCTTTTGAAAACTTAGATTTTTTTTTAATGCTTTTAAAGTTTCTATTGTTGAAATAATTCTTTAAGTTTCAAAACAATATTTCACATAGATTATTGACGTTAGAAATAATTTAAAGAATTTTGACCCTTGTACTACCAGCCCTACTTACATAATGAAACTGTTAGAGACAAAAAATGTTATTAGTACATAAAACAATTTAGCCTTTTTTGCTCAAGGGACTTTTAAGAGACTTAACTAGTATAGATAAATTTGCTTTCTAATTAGGTGAATTATAAAATTATGCATTACAAAATTGTTTCTTCTCATCAGAACCTATGTTATCCTATATAATAAGAAGTAATATGCAAATTGACCTTCATCGTCCTCCCCCAGGATGGCCTCCTCCATGTGGTCCAACATGGCTGGCAGGGGAGGGCAATTGTAGGGATCAAGTCAGTACGGGGAAGGGTAGTTGGGGACAACCAGGAGGGCAGGGAGGGCAGTTAGGGGTGACCAGGTCAATAGAGAAGGGCAGTTAGGGTAAGATGACCAGACGTCCTGCTTTTGGTGGAACAGTCCCGATTTTTAACAATTTGTTCTGAGGCGTTTTTAAAAAGTCCCGATTTTTTTAAAACGCCGGGGGATGCGGGACAAATTGTTAACAATTGCCGAAAGCAGGATGTCTGGTCACCGTAAGTTAGGGGCAACCAGGTTGGCAGAAGAGGGCAGTTGAGGCAATTGGGCCAGCAGAAGAGCAATTAGGTGTCGATCAGGCTGGCAAGGGAGTGGTTAGGGGATGGTCAGGCTGGTAGGCAGGCAAGCATTTGGGAGCCAGCAGTCCCAGATTGTGAGAGCCTAAACTGGCAGTCAGACATCCCCCACGGAGTCCCAGATTGGAGAGGGTATAGGTTGGGCTGAGGGGACCCCACCTCCCCAGTGCACAAATTTCATGTACTGGGCCTCTAGTATTCTATACTTTATAATAGCCTCCTTTACCTTTTTTTCTCTTTGTAAATTCAGTTTGGAATTATAATTTTCTAAGAAAATTATCTGTAGATGACTAAATTTACCAGTATTTTCCAATGTAGAATACAACTTTCTAATTTGGAAGACAAGAATATAAAATAATGAAATCCTTTAGTATCCATTCTTGTTATTTATTTGACCAGATAGTAGCTGCCTAAAGTGTTCGTGGCTAACAGAACAAATAAAATTGTAATTCTAATTGCTGGGTAAAGGGGCTTCCTTTTTTCTTTAGTTTCCTTTTGTATCATAACAGGCAAAAAAAATCAAGGTTGTGTGTGTGTGCATGTGCATGTACATATACACATATGTACCTTTGAAAAGAAACTATACTTGCAGTCTTAAATGATTATCCTAAAAGATTGCTTAATTGCCCCTCTTGGAATTTAGTTTTTAAAATAAGTTTTGTTCCAGATTTATTGTAACCCAAGAAAAAACAACTATCTTACCAAATAGTCTGAATCCTAAAGCTTGCTTTTTAAAAAAAAAATTTTATCACCTAATATATTTAATAAATCACTCTTTTTAGGAATACATGTGGAATGATGCATGTATATTGTAAGTAATTCGTTACTATTTTAAAATGTATTTTGATAGCCATTTGCATCTTCATTCTTCCTACTAGGAAATAATATGTTTCATTTAGGAATAGCCCCAAAATGGCTGTGAATAACAGATACATCTACATGACCCCTAGATATACCATAAACTTCTCCACAAAGCCTTGATTCCCTTTAAACCCTACTCAGTATTATAGATAAATAGCAAAAGTATAGGAGCACTCTGTTTTAATAAGACTACAATATACTCCATTTAAAAAAAAAGATTTTTATACTTGCATGTGTGATTTTATTTTATTTTATTTTTTTCCATTTCTAGGCAGGAGTTTGTTGATGCTTATGTGGATTATATATTCAATAAATCGGTGGCTTCCTTATTTGATGCTTTCCATGCGGGCTTTCATAAAGTGTGTGGAGGAAAAGTCCTTCAGCTCTTCCAGCCTAATGAACTACAAGCAATGGTTATTGGAAATACGAATTATGATTGGAAGGAACTAGAAAAGGTAGGGGAAAACATATCTATAATATTGTTTAAAGGAAAGGCAGAAGGAACATGGCTTATTGATCGAAATATTGTCCTCTCTTTTCTGTTTTGCACTGTTACTGTCACTTTTATAGGGAAACCCTTACTATACAATGAATAGGTTTTAATTGTGTATGAATTAGATAGCATTTTTATATTAGTGGTATTGGTAGTGTTCATATAGAAAAATGTCATTTGAGCTGAAGCCGGTTTGGCTCAGTAGTAGAGCGTCGGTCTGCGGACTGAAGGGTCCCAGGTTCGATTCCTGTCAAGGGCATGTACTTGGTTGGGGGCACATCCCCCGGTATGGGGGGGGGTGTGCAGGAGGCAGCTGGTCGATGTTTCTCTCTCATCGACGTTTCTAGCTCTCTCTCTCCTCTCCCTTCCTCTCTGTAAAAAATCAATAAAATATATTTACAAAAAGAGAAAAAAGAAAAATGTCACTTGATAGGCTGGATAGAGCTAAAACCATTTAGATAGCCAACATTAAAAAAATATACTAAGACAACAAGGACACAGCATTAGAAACTCTCATACATTGCTGGTGGAAGTGCAAATGATATAGCCACTTTGGAAACAGTTTGGCATTTCCTTATAAAGTTAAAATATACACTAGCTACATGACCGAGCAGTTCCATTCCTAGGGTATTTGTTTACACAAAAATCTATCAACAATGGGGGAATAAGGTGGGTGTTATTGTTTAATGGATACAGAGTTTCAGTTTTGCAAGATCAAAAAGGTTTGGAGGTGGATGGTGGTGATAGTTGTGCAAAAAGTATGAATTGCTTAATATCACTGAACTGTCAAGGATGAAGATAATAAGCTTTATGTTTTGTGCATTTTACCACAATATACATATTTTTTAAACATGTTTTTATTGATTTTTTTATAGAGAGGAAGGGAGAGAGTTAGAAACATTGATGAGAGAGAAACATCGATCAGCTGCCTCCTGCACATCCCCTACTGGGGACATGCCTGCACCCAAGGTACATGCCCCTGACCGGAATCGAACCTGGGACCCTTCAGTCTGCAGGCCGACGCTCTATCCACTGAGCCAAACCAGTTTCGGCTACCACAATATTTTTAACATGTTTTTTAAAATCTTGAAACAACTCAAAAACTGGGAACAACCCAGATATTCTTCAGTGGTTGAATGGATAAACCATCTGGTATATCCATTTAGTAGAATACACTTTAGCAATAAAAAAAAAAAAAAATCTATTGATACATGCAACACCTGGGATGACTCTCAGAATCCTTTCTCTGAGTGAAAACAGCCAGTCTCAGAGGATTACATACCATTTGATTCCATTTATATGACACTCTTGGGAAAAGACAAAGCTTTGGTGAACAGAGGCGAGGGGTGGAAGGAGTGTGTAACTGCAAAGAGGTAGCACAAAAGAGTTCTTTGGGATGATGGAACTCTTCGATATCCTGATGGTCATATGAATAATTATATATGTGTTTAAAAGCCATAAAACTATGTACGCACTAGAAAAAAATCAAATCTTACAGGGTAATAATAAAGAAAATAAAAATTTTTTGCCGAGACCGGTTTGGCTCAATGGATAGAGCGTCGGCTTGGGGACTGAAGGGTCCCGGGTTCGATTCCGGTCAAGGGCATGTACCTTGGTTGCGGGCATATCCCGAGTAGGGGGTGTGCAAGAGGCAGCTGATCGATGACTCTCTCATCGATGTTTCTAGCTTTCTCTCTCTCTCCCTCTCTGTACAAAATCAATAAAATATATTTTTTTAAAAAAAGAAAAATTTTTAATTAAAAACATAATTTAGGCCTTCTGATTTAACATAATAGAATAAACATGTCTGTCTTTTTTTTTTTTTTTTTAATAAATAGATTTTATTGATTTTTTTTTTTTACAGAGGGGAAGAGAGAGGGATAGAGAGTTAGAAACACCAATGAGAGAATCATCGATCAGCTGCCTCTTGCACACCTCCTACTGGGGATGTGCCCACAACCAAGGTACATGCCCTTGACAGGAATCGAACCTGGGACCTTTCAGTCCGCAGGCCGGTGCTCTATCCACTGAGCCAAACCGGTTTTGGCTAAACATGTCTGTCTTTGCTCACTCCCAAAATCTCACTAGAATGACAATAAAGGAATAGAAATAGAAATATACAGACCAAAAACAAAACAACAGAAATGGTGAACAAGAGAAAAAGTTTTGAAAGATGGAAAACAGGTTGTTGCATTTGTGAGTGACTCGGAGCAAAGAAAATTGGATTTTAATCCTCTGGAGGAACAGGGTTTATCAAGAGGCAACTCATTTCACACCTTGGAATCTCTGAAAGGCACAGGAATTATTATTTCATATTATTCTAATGGCAGGGTTGTGGAGTTGGGCTAAAAGCAATAGGATTACTTTAAGCTAATTTAAGAAATCAGCCGGAACCGGTTTGGCTCAATGGATAGAGCGTCGGCTTGGGGACTGAAAGGTCCCGGGTTCGATTCCGGTCAAAGGCATGTACCTTGGTTGTGGGCACATCCCCAGTGGGGGGTGTGCAAGAGGCAGCTGATCGATGACTCTCTCTCATCGATGTTTCTAGCTCTCTATCTCTCTCCCTTCCTCTCTGTACAAAATCAATAAAATATATTAAAAAAAAAAATCCCACTGGGGTTTTCTTTAAAAAAAAAAAAAAGAAATCATTAGACCTTTCATGTCCCCTCTTCGACCCAACAAAATACAATTCCTGAGAGAGGCTTTAAAATCTGAGGGATTAGATAGAATTAAGGATGGCATTCAAAAAGGTAGTACCCAGGCCTAAATCCCCCAGGAAATTGATTGAAGATTTCTTTTGGAGGTTAATTAATCTGCTGAAAAGAAGAAAAATATACTGTAAGGAGACCCCAGTGAACATGGACCCCACCTGCAATCACTCTAAAATGTAAACAATGTAATAGCTTCTTACTACACTTTAGATCATACACAGTGTGTTCTTGCCTCATCTCTCTCATTCTCCCTTTCACTTACTTTGCTTCACCCTTATTGGCCTTTGTGAGCTTAAAGCCCTCCAGGAATACACCAGTCTTGGGGCCTTTCTATTTGCTATTCCAATGTACCCAGGATTCTCTTCTTCATGATAATTTCAAGTAGCCTGGCTCTCTCACTTTGAGTCTTTATACCTTCTTAGAGACCTTCACTGCTTAACAACCTGAAATAGGGCATGCACACACACAAGCATTCTGTCTCCCCTCCCTGCTGCTCTTCTCCCCCTCCCCCCAGTTACAGTTGTCAGTATTATTTTGTATTAGTTTTGGGTACAGCATAGTAGTTAAACAATCATATACTTTACAGAATCGTTCCTTTCAATATTTGCAGTATCCACCTGCACCATACAGTTATTGCAATGTTATTGGCTATTTTCCTGTGGTGTACTTCTAATTTTGTGACCACTTTGTGACCACTAATTTGTACTTCTCGATCTCTTTACCTTTTTCACTCATCCTCCAACCCCCTCTACTTTATTTTTCATTTTCAATTTTTACTTAATTGTCTTTACTGTCTGTCGTTCTTTTCCCTCACTACAATGTGAACACCATGAAGGCAGAGTTTTTGTCTTTGTTTCCTGCTGTATTTCCAGAGCCTAGCACTCAGTAACTACTTAAAACTTTGCCTGGAGATATAATTGACAGAGCACTCATTAAGACAATTTTTTAATATATCTTAGTGTGCTTATACTTAGTATATACTTTGTTTTTTTCCATTGTGTATCCAATTTATTATAATTTTAGTGATTATGATTTGTGACTTTAAATGCTCTTTCTTCATCAGGACTCTACACATTTCCCCAGAACCACCTGGAGGTTTAAGAAAAAAAGGAATAACTTAGGCATCTTCCGTTTATTCCCCACTAACAAGCTCACAGATTTAATTAAAATAAGTGAATACATTAACTCTGGAATTCAAGCTATTTTCTCCAAATTAAATTTCTGCAAAGTACTAGCAAATATTTTGTAAATTTTAAGAATACAGTCATTGAAATATAATCATGGCTACAAATAGAGACCAAAATTCAAAAAGTCCATTAGCAAATATTTCTTGGGCCCCTGCTGGATGCCTAATATTTTGCAAGAGATTAAGGAGACATCAGTATTTTATGGTCTTTGCCTTCTAATAAGGACACTAGACATGTGATAGAAGCGAAGGAAGAGAATTTAGTGGGATGTATACAAGGAGCCTAACATAGGCTACACAAAGCTGGACAAGCCTCTTAGTAGTAGTAATTTTCAAAAGGTAACGGCTTGGTTCACTGCCGTTTCCCAATACCCCACACTGTGACCAAGACTCATTAGATATTTGAATGAACTGGTGACATTTAATATGAGTCCCAAAGGATTAAGTAGAAATTAGCTTTGATGCTGAAACCGGTTTGGCTCAATGGATAGAGCATCGGCTTGGGGACTGAAGGACCCGGGTTCGATTCCGGTCAAGGGCATGTACCTTGGTTGTGAGCATATCCCCAGTAGGGGGTGTGCAAGAGGCAGCTGATCGATGACTCTCTCTCATCGATGTTTCTAACTACTCATCTCTCTCCCTTCCTCTATGTACAAAATCAATAAAATATATTAAAAAGAAAGAAAGAAAGAAAAATTAGCCTTGATGATTAAAGAAAAAAGGAGGGTGTGTGTAAGTGGTCTAGGCTGAGGGACCAGTGTGTCCAAAGGTCCTGCTGCTGAAAGATGGTTGCTAAGAAGAAGTTAAAGCAGCTATGGCTGGATTAAAAAACACTCACAGTGCAGACTGACTTCTCTCTTTCTTATCACTCTTTTTTTTTTCCTTTTTCTTTTTCTTTTTTCTTGGTACTAATATTTTTTAAGGTGGAAATTATTGCAAATTATCCCAAAATTTAGTGGCTTAAAAATCAGAGTGAATTTTTATTGTCTCATACAGTTTCTGTGGTTCAGGAATTGAGGGATAGCTCAGCTGGATGGCTTTAACTCAGAGGTCTCTTGTGAGTTGTAGTCATGATATTGACTGTGCTGGCTTAAGGACAGAATTTCCCTTTCAAGATAGCTCACTTATGTGGCTGTTGGCCAAAAGCCCAGTGTCTTACCAGGAACCTCTCCATAGGGCTATTTGATTGTCCTCATGAAATGGCCACTGGCTCTCCCATAGTGGGTGATCAAAAAGGCAAGGTTGAAGTCATAATTTTTCATAATCTAGCCTCAGGCATTAAGTATTTCTCATATCTGCAATATCCTAATGATTGCAGAGGTCGGGTCTATTCAGTGTGGGAGGAGACTGCACAAGTGCAGGTGCCAGAGATTAGGGGAGGTCATCTTGGAAACTGACTAAACAGAAAATTATTAGTGTTTGTTTTTAGTACCATTTTTTACAGGGAAGATCGATAGAAAATAATTAATTTGATTTGTGTTCATTAATACGGAAAATTTTATATTTATTGTAGGTAATTCCTGTTGAACTTGAATAATTCGTTAACATTTTAGCAATTCTAGTTTATCCTTTAGATAATTACCTTTGGAGATATTACAATCCTATCATGCTCTTTGAAGTGGTTGAATCAACATTTCTATCAATTCATACATGTTTTCTTTCCCCTGGAATTAATAATTCCAAATTACAAAGTGCCCAGGAAATAAAGGTAATCAAACACATGAGTTTCAAACTCCTGAACAACCTTTATGTGCTAAGGAAGTGAAGCCAGTTTTTCAGATTCAAGAAAAAACGAATATCCCTCCATATTAATAGGGGTTTTTTGTTTGTTTTTTAGAATACAGAATACAAAGGGGAGTATTGGGCAGAACATCCTACAATAAAAATATTTTGGGAAGTATTTCATGAATTGCCATTGGAAAAGAAAAAACTATTTCTGTGTAAGTATTTAAGTATTTCTAACTTGTTCTATATTTTATGAGAATGTAATCTAATTAAACTTATTTAATAGGGGATTGCTTCACTTTGGTGGATATGGTTATTTCTTTTTATAGTATTGTTCCAAGGTCCTATTTATTACATATGTTTTCTTATTTTGAAAGTTAATTTGTCTCCAAAACAGAATTGGTTCTTTCAAATGAAAATAACTATAATACTGATTATTGTAAACTGGGATTGTAATTTATTTTAGAAAAAGGTCTCTTCTTTGTTGAGTCTTCATTTTCTTTTTCTCTTTGCTTCTGATCCAAAACATTGGGAATTTCTGTAGAAAATAGAACTTTTCCAGAACATAGTTCTCATATTTATACCTTAATCTCTGTTTCATCTGTTAAAATCTGTATACTAATGAAGTCTTATTTTTTTTTTCAAGTTGTCAGAATTTATGTATCTAAATCAGTGACACGTCCTTTGATAGAGTCCTGCTATTGCCAGAGATGTTTTGTCAAACTTGTTTTGATCATTGAAATGAGAATCTTGGTTAAATTAGTTTGAAGCACCATAAGGATATAAAGTCATTAAGTGATTTGAGTTTTGGCTGCTGCTTATAAATTTTTGTTTAGAAATGATTTGTCAAAACAAATAGGGGGAAAAATCATAATCAAAACTGCATTTCATATTTAATTTATAAAGTAGTCCTAAATGGCTATTCACTAAAGAAAGGCTCCTAAATGTTTTTGTCAGGAGCAATAGTCATTCATTCATCAAACATTTATTAAGCTTCTCCTGCTAATAACTAAGATTCTATAACTTTCAAAGGAAACATTGTGTTGATGTGTAATTATATTATGCCTCAAAAAGCATGCTCACACATATTCTGGAGATGGACTTCCACATTTGAGCAAATGTTAATTTAAAGGTTTGCTATAGTGTCTATAGAAAATGATTTGATAACACACTGGTTTTGATAAAAGTGGTTCGCTGAATGATTTTTTTCTTGGCAGTATTTTTGACAGGTAGTGATCGGATTCCTATTCTTGGTATGAAGAGTCTAAAACTAGTCATCCAGTCAACAGGAGGTGGTGAGGAGTATCTCCCAGTTTCCCATACCTGTTTTAATCTTCTAGATCTTCCAAAATACACAGAAAAAGAAACTCTACGCTCTAAACTGATTCAAGCTATTGATCACAATGAAGGTTTCAGTTTAATATAACTTGGTGTTATAACTATTTCGTTTACTGCACAAGCATTAAACTAATTGTGTTTTTCTTGTGGTGATGACTTCAGCAAGGTGACAGAGGGACTTACTATAATAATTCTTGCAAAATATTCAATGCTATCCGTATTTATGAAAGCCAAAAAATATTAAAGGCGAAGTACAAACTGTTAATACTGAACTTAATGTACAGAACTATGAATTTTTTTGGCCATCTTCCAATAAACATACAAGTATTGTGAATACATTGTAGTTTTACTAACATGAATTTTAAGAGTTTGCATATTTCACAAATGATTTGGTGTGTGAGTGCATGGAAATGTTGCTTGAATTTTCTTCAATCACTGGGTAAAAACCTTTAACTTTGGCCTGCAATAGTCATTTGATTATTTTTTCATTTTGTAAATAATGTTAAGTTTTGTAATAAAATAGTTATGTTCTGATACCAGTACAGTTTCTATGGTTGTAATTGAACTGAGATGACCTTTAAAGATTAAAAATTAAGATTCAAATCTTATTCTGAGAAATTAAAAAGCAAAAATTAGCATGGTGTAAACAATGGTTTTTTGTTTTCTGTTTTTTGCTAGAATAAATGTCCTTGTGAAAACCTAAATTATGGGTAGGAATATCTTAATAATTTGTAGTTCTTTCCTTTTGTGAATCTTGAAATGCTACTGATAAATGGGGTTATCAGAAAGCTTAACATTTAGTAATGGAAGAACTTTGTACTACAGTTGCCAGAAATAGAAACCTTGGCTACTATGAGAACCAATCACTGAGTTATAGTTTCCAAAACTATTGATGCTGCAGGCTGGTATATAGTCAGAATTTTCAGTGCTTTAGAACTGTTTCCTTGAATTTTTAAGAAATAAATCTTAGTTTTATGGTGCTGATGCTTAGTTAGTTATCTCCTGTCATTAAATTGTAACAGTTGATGCAACACATGTGACTTTCTGCTATAATGCAAATATTTATTTTTTAAATTTATAAAAATATGCCATGAAAACTGTTGAAATAATAAAGATTTATTGGTTTAATATTTAAATGTTCAGTGGTTCTCATATAAGATTCAAAATTCTTCAAGAAAAGTAATGTCTCAAGGAAGGGCTCTTAAATTTTGGATTGTTCCCATTTCCATCAAATTTGTCTTACTTTACAGAGGTCCCCAAGTCTTAAGAGTTCTAATTCAAAATCTAAAATAACTCTGAAAAACCTTGCTTATCTCATTTTGCAGCAAAACCCAATCTGAATTGAGGAGGCTATTTATGGTAGGTATTAAGTGGGACTTTTTGTACATTTCATTGTGGCAATATTAATGTGTTTAATTGTTTATTGTTTTATTTACACGTTGCCTTCGACCCCTATATGTATTTTTCAAAAATCTTAACTTTCACCTGGCTAGTTTAGCTCAGTGGATAGAGCATTGGCCTGTGGACTGGAGGGTCCCGGGTTCGATTCCTATCAAGGACACATGCCTGGGTTGTGGCCTCGATCCCCAGTGTGAGGCGTGATGATTCTCTCTCATCATTAGTGTTTCTATCTCTCTCTCCGTCTCCCTTCCTCTCTGAAATCAATAAAAATGTTAAAAATAATAATAATAAAAATATAATAAAAAATCTTAACTTTCATAATTCCAAAATGCAAATGAGCCCCAGATTTTGGGAGAAGAGATTGTGGACTTGTACTTTTCAGTTGTGTAACAAAAACTTCTCGTGGTTATAGGTGTCTTTTTATGTAGATAGCAGCCTTGAAAACAATATTTTCAACTAAGATAATGTTCCTTAAAATAGCATTCTTCCCTATGAAAATCATTCCATGTACCTGATATTATACAGTTTCCCTGTGCATCCATTCCTGAGGGAAGTGGTTATTCATATTAAAAACATATGCTATGAAACTGATCTGTGAAATAGCCACTTGGGAGCAATAGATAGAATTCATTGGGGAAAATACACACACACACACACACACACACACACACACACACACGCGCGCGCGCGCGTGCACGCACACGCACTAGGGATACAAGCCCCTCAGCCTAATCTGCGCCCTCTCGCTCCTTACCACCCACCTGCTCACTGTTCCTTACTGCTTGGCTCACTGCTCCTTAGTGCTGCCATGGAGGTGAGGGAGGCTCTACACTCGAGGGAGCCAGTTTCTGCATTAGTGGTGCTCCCCCTGTGGGAGCACACTGACCATCAGAGGGCAGCTCCTGCGTTGAGTGTCTGTCCCCTGGTAGTCAGTGCATGTCATAGCAACCGGTCATTTCTGCCAGTCAATTTGCATATTATGGTTTTATTATATAGAATTTTAAAGTATATTTTTATTGATCTCAGGAAGGGAGAGGGAGGGAGAGAGAGATAGAAACATCAGTGGGATGAGAGAATCACTGGCCAGTTGCCTCCTGCATGCCCCACACTGGGGATTGAGCCTGTAACCTGGGCATATGCCCTTGACTGGAACCGGACCCAAGACTCTTCAGCCCACAGGCTGGCACTCTCTTTGAGCCAAACCAGCCAGGGCTTCAACAAATTTTTTAACAGGGACACCTGGCATCTTATCTGGGAACACAACTCTACAAGCTTTAATTTGGTTAAGTCTGATATTCTTTTCCTCAGTTTCTGCGGACATAGGATAACATTAACATGGATATTCATGGTAGAAAATGAAAATATCACTGACAGGTTTTCAAATTTCCATTTTAAAACTAAAACAAAAAAATACTTTGAGCCTTCTAGACCAGTAGGAATTTTTATTGTTCATATTATTACAAATGTTCCTCTCCTCCACCAGGTTCCCACCCCACCCACCATTGTCCTCATCCATAGGTGCACAGTTTGTGTTCAGTCTCTTCCCACATCCCCTTCTCCCCAAGACTCATCAGTTCACTCCCCTTCCATACCTCTGATTCTATTATATTCAACAGTTAATATTGTTCATCAGATTTTTTTGTTTAATTTCCTTGGTTTTTAGATTCACTTGTTGATAATTACATATTTGTTGTTCATAATTTTTATCTTTATTTACTTTCTCTTCCGAAAGAACCCCCTTCAGCAATTCATATAATTCTGGTTTGATGTTGAACTCCTTTAGCTTTTTTTTTTATTAGTGAAGCTCTTTATCTGGCCTTCAATTCTGAGTGATAGCTTTGCTGGGTAGATTATCTTTGGCTGTAGGTTCTTACTATTCATCACCTTGAATATTTCTTGCCATTCCCGTCTGGCCTGCATGGTTTCTGATGAGAAATCAGCTGACAATCGTATAGGTGCTCCTTTATAGGTAACTACCTGCTTTGCTCTTGCTGCTTTTAATATTCTCTCTTTGTCTTTTGATCTTGGAATTTTAATTATGATGTGTCTTGGTGTGGTCCTCTGTGGATTCCTTTCATTTGGGATTCTGTGCGCTTCCTGGACTTGTAAGTCTAATTCTTTCACCAGAAAGGGGGAAGTTTTCTGTCACTATTTCTTTCAGTATGTTTTCGATATCTTGCTCTCTCTCATCTTCTGGGACCCCCATATTTCTGATGTTGGTTCGCTTGAAGTTGTCCCAGAGGTTTCTTACATTATCTTCAATTTTCTGGATTCTCTTGCCTTCTAGCTTCTGTGGAGGAGTATCTTCTGGCTCTTTACGTTCCAAATCTTTGACTTGATTCTTGTGATCTTCCATTCTGTTTTTAGGACTCTGTATAATATTTTTTATTTCAGACAATGTATTCTTTATTTCTTGTTGATCCCTTATTAATTCTAGTTGATCCCTTTTCATATCCTCATAGGTCTTATCGACCTTTTCTAGGAAATTCTTGAAAAACCTTATAAGCGTAGATTTGAACTCTATATCCAGTGGCTTTTTGTCCTCCATTTTTTATCTATTTTCTTTCGCAGCTTCCCTGATGGGGTGGGGTTTCAGGGTGGAGCCTACAGCCTTGGCTTTTGTCAGCCCCGCCCTATTCGGTTCCTGAGTCTCAGTAATCCCCAGGGTCCTTCAGTACTCGTTGCAAGTACCTCTGAGAGAAAGGTGCCCTCAATTTTCGCCTGCTACCAGTCTATGCTCTCCCCCAATGAGCCCGGAACTGGGGTCCAGTTCAGTTGGAAGTGGAGTTGGAGGTGGCGTTCAGAGCTGTCCGGATCTTTTTTTTTTTTTTTTTTTTTAATATTTTTTATTGACTTTGTACAGAGAGGAAGGGAGAGAGATAGTTA
This sequence comes from Nyctalus aviator, assembly GCA_036971965.1. Classification (NCBI taxonomy): domain Eukaryota; kingdom Metazoa; phylum Chordata; class Mammalia; order Chiroptera; family Vespertilionidae; genus Nyctalus; species Nyctalus aviator. The sequence continues at coordinate 35,419,088 of CM072933.1, read as the reverse complement.
GAAACATCGATGAGAGAGAGTCATCGATCAGCTGCCTCTTGCACACCCCCTACTGGGGATGTGCCCGCAACCAAGGTACATGCCCTTGACCGGAATCGAACCCAGGACCTTTCAGTCCCCAATCCAACGCTCTATCCATTGAGCCAAACCGGTCCCGGCTGTCCGGATCTATTGTCTCCTTCCCACCAGGGCAATCCCACGGCACAGCCAACCGTCCCTTCTCTGCGCACAATGTGCGCGCCTCCGGGACTTCCTTTCGCCGCTCCCCTGGGGATCCGCCTTACAGCCCACCTCCCTCTGGATGAGCCTGGGTCCCCGGGGTCTGGCCTAGAACTGGGGTTCAGAGCAGTCAGAACTGGGGCCTAGCACAGTTGGAACTTTTATCTCCTTCCCACTAGGGAATGCCAGCCAGGCACTCAGTTGCCCCTCCTCTCCGGCTCCGTTCTCTCCACACAACGCGTGTCTCCGTACCTTAGGCTTTTCCAGCTCCTCCACTCTTTCTTGTTTTCTCCTTGCTTCTCGTCGTAGAATTTCCAGTCAGTCGACTTTCCTGTAGTTCTGGGTAATGTCCATTTTATATTTTAGTTGTATTTTATTGAAATTGTTGTGTGCGGCTGCGGCTAGGTGTTTACCTGTGCAGCCATCTTGGATTCTATTAATTTTAACCAATAGCCATTGTTTAGACTGTCAGTAGAACCAAGACACCCCTTTAAATGGGCATGAAATAAAACCAGAATGGAGATTTTTAAACTGAGACCTAAATCAAAAGCCCCAGCCTTCTCAAAGGTTCACTCATGAAGACCATTCATTAGGGTTCGTTTCTACTAACAGATTTTTCACCTTTCTAAATGATTTCCCTGCATTTAGTTTAACAAAAGATCCTAAATCAAAATATATGTGTAGGGCAGCCCTCCCCTGCCCTACACATATACTGAAGAGGCAACTGGGACAGGCACATTCTTGTCCTCAGCCTCTCTAATCGCATTTTGGTCATCCAAACTTATGCTAGTTTTCTCCTTCGACTAAAGAAGTCACTCTTATTTCCTTGGCTCCCCTCCCGTGTTAGTGACAACTGAACTATTTCTAGAGATAAATTGGGAAGTCTGCCTGTTTTATTAAGTCGGCCTTCCCTGTTAGACCATCCCCTAGGAAGGAAGTATTCCTTTCTCAACTCTTGCTATACTTTTCAGTCATTTGGGTGTACTTTTTTTTTTTTTTTTTAATATCTTTCAACTCATTGAATTATCAAAGATACTTTTTTTTTTAATATATTTTATTGATTTTTCACAGCGGGGAAGAGAGAGGGATAGAGAGAAACGTTGATGAGAATCATCGACCAGCTGCCTCTTACACACCCGCTACTGGGGATGTGCGTGCAACCAAGGTACATGCCCTTGACCAGAATCGAACCAGGGACCTTTCAGTCCGGAGGCCGACGCTCTATCCACTGAGCCAAACCGGTGCCGGCTGGGTGTACTTTTTAATACTGTACACAAGCCACACCTTATACCAATTAAATCTTATCTCTAAGAGATAGTAGTTTCCTGTTGAAAGCCACTCAAAATAGGGGAAATAGATCCTATCTCAATATTTCTGCTAACATATAGTTTAACGCTCAGACTTTGTTCCTATCTGAAGGGAGAATTCCCCATACTTTTAGATTACAGGTATAGGAGTTGTGATTTGTTTCAAGTAAACATATATTTAATAGGTGGATGATGTAAAGCACCATTGATTAAAGGCACATACATCATCCTATATCATAAAGAGCTAATATGCTAATTAGACCAAACAGAATGACCATCAGGACAACTTTCCGGATGCAGCCTGACTGAGAGCTGAGCTCCTTGCACAAATTTCATGCGTCAGGCTTTCTAGTCCTATATAATAAGTCTTTTAAAAATATATATATATATATATATATATATATTGATTTTATGCAGAGAGGAAGGGGGAGAGATAGAAACATCAATGAGAGAGTCATCGATCAGCTGCCTCTTGCACACCCCCCACTGGGGATATGCCCGCAACCAAGGTACATGCCCTTGACCGGAATCGAACCCGGGACCTTTCAGTCCCCAAGCCCTCCCTCTATCCATTGAGCCAAACCAGTCCCGGCTATAAGTCTTATATGCTAAGTGTCTGTGGTCTTCAACAACCAAAGCATAATATGCTAATGACATGCTAAGACAGCTCAACTGCTCAGTATGAGATGCACTGACCACCAGGGGGTTGACATTCTGACCGGTAGGTTAGCTTTCTCCTGGGGTCTGGCCAATAGACCACCTGGACATGCCATAGGATCCTCCCACAGTCCCACCCTGGCTGGCCAACCTCCCACATCCCGCCCTGGCCCCAATCTTGCGGGGGGGGGGGGGGGTGTGCCTCAGCCTGGTTTACGCCCTCTTGCAATCCAGAACCCCTGGTTTCAGCCCAATCCTCAGGCCCGGCTGAGGGGCCTCTAGTTATTTTATATCTAAGGGTGGGATTTGGCATGTAAGTTTTCTTGTGCAAGTACGATATAGCAGAGTAATTGTTTTTTTCAATTCACTTCAAAAGTTTGCTGGGGAGAAAAAGCAGACATGAGAGCAGAAAACTGCAGTCAGGGTTTTAAGGGGTGTGTGTATTCCTGGCCTCTTTGTCCCTCAAGGACTTAAATGGACTAAGTAGGTTTTCCAAAAAATTCATCCTAGTGTGGTTTGATCTAACTTTCACAGAAAACCTAGCTTTTCTAACATGGGCTCTTGAATCCACTCCATTTGCACTATTCCCTATTGCACCTCACCACCCGCCCAAAGTCTTTATACGTCAAATTTTCTTATCTTACCTACTAAGCCGAATGGCTGAAATCGTTTAGAAACTTTTGGTGATGCACTAATTGCTATAGTCAGTACTATCAGTGTTCGCTTAAATATCATTCTGGTTAGGTGGTTACAAATTGAACAAAGACATTTACTATGAAAAGAAAGCATCTATAACATAGCCCTGAAAGCTGTACAAAACTGCAAGATTTTAAGGTTTTATAACTTAAACAATGTAAGTTAACGGGGAAAAGGTCAAATGACAATTTTAATAGACTTTAAAACAGTGTACAAGTATAAAACACTGGTTTTGTATTTCAAAAGTTGGAAGATAGCCAGTCATTAAACAGTCTACAAAACATATGCCAGTAGATTACATAAAAGACTATGTACAATATAAAAAGAGCTGAAAACAGTCTTCACTGTAAAAATAATTTAAAACAAAATTTTCAATTTAAAATATCATCTATAGCACAGACACATCATGCAAATGAAAAACTAAATATACTGCATTCTTTAGTGTAGCCAAATAAATTCAGATGGAAACACTTTTTAAGTAGGGAAGTGGCCATCCAATAAAAAAATTTTTCTAGCAGTAATGGTCCTAGCTGGGTATTTTATGCTTAAAGAACAGCTATATTTCAAACTCTTTTTTAAAATTGTAATAAATACCAAAGCAACATAGGAATACTTTATAATTTGGGAGTAATGTTGGGAAAAGTCTGGAAAATTATTTAGTGTGCAACTTTATAAAGCATGAACTTTTTTGAAAGGCTAGAAGCTTTTGCAGCTGAGAAAGTAGATCTCTAGTTTTAAGGCAGGCTAAGCTTTTAAATAAAGACACAATAAGAATTCATTTCATTCATTAACTATTCTGCTATTACAGGTTACATCATGTTCATCTCCAGAGTACTAGGCTAGCAGTTTGGTGTTTATTACACCAAATACTCCCAACAGGAAGAGACAGGTATTTACTGGCTGAGTTATATATAATTATCATTACTTTGGAACCATAATCAGGGAACCCGTCACTCTCCTCATCTGTGGAAAAGCAACAGTTCACAATATTACACTCTCCCCAAAGTTACCGTTACTATAGATCATAAAGACTTTTGCATATTCACATCTTGGCAGTTTAATACTTGTGGAAAAGAATCAATGTCAGCTCTACCACAGTGATGGGTACTGAAACAATGGGAAATACTCTCAACACTAAGGGGGCCCAGGCAGGCACTATTGTTTCTACAGCAAGTGAAACATTTCGAAAGCATTTATTTGTTTTACAGATTATTTTTATAAGCCAATATAGACATTTCTACATGTCCATTAAAGTACAAAAGCCATCTTCATTTGAACAATACAACATTCCTGAAACTTAGCACTAAGTCTTACTTTAAAAAGCAAAGAAAACTGAGTGCTCTCCCATATATTGTTGACTTCCTTCTACTCACATTGCATGTTATGAGATTTTTAAAAAGTTAGCTGCCACAAGTTTTGGAAAATGCCAGTGTTTAAAAATAGGTAATTGTGCTAATAAAGAATCAAAAGTTTAGCAGAACAGAGATTTGAGTTTTTCAAACTATTCAATGTTACAAAGAAATAGTAAATAAAAATGAAAATACCGTTCTTTGGTCTAGGTAAGCTGTTCCCTTTTATGTTAACATTCCAATGGCTTTTTGAAAACTTTAAAATGTTGAAACACACTAGACAAAAATGTATAAACAAAAATTATATATACATATGGATGTATCATACAAATGAACCTTTAAAAGTCTTGACCAAGAGCAGGTTAAAGATACTTAGTACCTTTCTTTAAAAAAAAAAAAAAAAAAAAAAAAAAAAAATTAGTGTTAAGTGTACAAGTACAGAAATAAGGAAGTTAAAAATTACCCATGGGAAAAAAAAATCTATTTTATCAGTCTATAAATATTAAATCTTTCATGTTTCCTTTGTTCTATCGTGTTCACAAGTAAACATTCATTTTGACATGCTAAAGGTTCCTAATGCTGGTGGAACAATTCCTGTACCTGGAAAATTATTACATTATGATTTGTTTGATGGGTAAGTAATGTCTGTTGCTTCCTGTTTCATAGATACAGTTTCATTGACTTCCTCTTGATCACCTTCATCAGCTCCAAATTCATTTCCTCCAGCTCTCTCATTAATATCAGGATCATCTTCCAAACCATTGTAAAATTCTTCAATCTCACTTTCATCCTCCAAGGGCTCTTCTAAGCTTGGGCTCTGGCAGGTTCCACTATCACTATTACTGGCACAAGAACTAGAGGGTAAGACATCATCTTCGGAGTCTGAATATACTTCGGCACCATGAAAAATGTAACGATTTGGTGGTAAAAATAGGTATTGATTACCTGAAATAAAGAATAAGAGAGAGAAGTTATTTTGATCTGATTGGGCAGTATGGAGTAAGTGTGTAGGTTCCAGCTCTGCCTTTTACCTGCGTATCTGTTAGAAGCTGTTGTTATTCTAGTGATTTAAAAAAACAAACAAACAAAAAAAACCAAGCTAGACTCGGTACTGGTATCGAGTCTAGCTTGTTTTTTAAAAATCACTAGAGCTTTGTAAATCACTAGTTTTTTAAACTTACCAGAGCTTTGTAAATTTGGGCACTTATTTTTCTGCCTCAATTTCCTCATCTGGAAAAAATTTTAACCCTAGTAAGTAAATTATGAAAAAACTAGGGTCCTGGTGCACAGATTTGGGTGGGGGGTTGGGGGGATTCCTCTCAGCCCAGCCAGCACCAACCTTGGGGATTGGGCCTAAGCCAGCAGTCAGACATCCCTCTTGCAGTCTGGGACCCCTCACTCCTCAGCACCCACCTGCAGCAGAGGCAGGAGAGGCTCCTGCCACCACTACTGTGCTCACCAGCTGCAAGCTGAGCAGCACTTCCCCCATAGGAGTGCACTGACCACCAGGGGGGCAGCTCCTGTGTTAAGCACAGCAACTGGTCCTTCTGCCATTTGGTCAATTTGCATAGTAGGGTCTTATATAGGATGTAGAGAACTGTGTTCAATAAAGATTTCTTATCTAATTTTAATAAATCTGATGAGATGAAATCAAGTACTCAGCCTGGTCTATATTAGATACTTCATTCATGTTCATTGAATATAACTTCTCTAAAGCATATATGCTTTCAAAGCATCTTTTTAAATATATATATATATAAAATTGATTTTTTTATAGAGAGGGAGAATTAGAAAAATCAATGAGAGATACATCAATCATCCAGGTCCTGCACTTGCCCTACTGGGAATGTGCCTGCAACCAAGGTACATGCCAGAATTGAACTGGGAGCCTTTGGGTCCACAGGCTGATACTATATCCACTGAGCCAAACCAGTTATGTCTCAAAGCATCTTTATTAAACATTTCCAGTTAGTTTGTTAATATGGCTTCACCACCTATTCACAGTCTATAGACACTGGCATCACATGAGTTTGTTACAAGTTTTCAGGCCCAATACTTCCCACCTACTGAACCAAATCTTTTATGTAAGAGTCCTCACACACACTGAAGTGAGAGAGAGCAGCACTGATCTAGCAACGGATTTTAACCTTTCTTCCTCAATTCCTCCCAAATTTGCATTGACAGAAGTGACTTCACCTATGTTAACACTAATTGTAGATTTTCCATATGGCAAAAAGGGAGATGCTATTCCTTATCTTCTACCTATATAAAACCCTAATATGCAAATAGACCGAGTGGTGGAGCCCGCAGAATGGTGCAGCAGGTAAACCAAGGCACCAGACCAAGGCCGAGCACTGGTCACTGTCATTGGGGCAAGCCTCTGGTGGTTACTGAGCATTCTTTGCTCCCACATGCCAGTGTCCCTGCCCAGAGCTGACGCCCAGTGCTGGCACCGGAGCTGGCGATCACGCCCGCTGCCGGCGCTGTCAGCACATAGGAGCAGCAGGAGGGTCTGGGTGGAGCTCGGAGGATGGGCTGAGATATTAATTAATAGGGAACTCCTGTGCCCACCACAGCCTTGCCACCCTTAGTTCGAGGTACATGAATTTGTGCACTGGGCCCCTAGTACTTCGTGAAGAATCAGGTGCTTTCTAGATCTGACCCAACACTGCATAGTGATTAAAGGGCAGGCTCTGGGGATATGCCTGGAATACAATCTTGGTTCTTCCAAATCCTAGTTGTTACCTTGCATGGGGTATTTAACTTCTATAGTCAAGATTTCCCACTGTAACAGATGTAATAATAGCTCCTACCTTATGAGATTGAAGATAGATACTATGTATAAAGCAGCTAACCCAGAATAAGCACTGAATTTCAGTCATTTCTACCAACTAAATCTCACCTGACATGGCAGAGCACTGAATATTTCCCAATTTCCTTCTCAATTTAATACTTACCTTCTTATTCCCTAGAGTAACACAAGTCCTAAGCATTCTTCAAACACTATTTCTTCCCCATATTATGTAACATACCAATGTTTATCTTTCTCCAGCTTGACTACTCAACTTTGCAATGTTACATTTAGCTGCATAAAGCTACCCTATGAATAAATCTGCCAAAGTTGCTCATTTCTTGCAAATGTTTTGTTGCAATAATTATATCTTCCAAAATAGCGTCTTACCATCAAGCCGTTTACTAATCTGCTCCTTTGCGATCTTGGCTGGCCAGTACTTTCTGACTGTTTCAGCTACTGAAGTTCTTTCATTTTTTTCCCCAGTATTGGAGCTAATGTTCTTCAAATCTGAACTCTCCAACTGTTCAGTAACATTTTCAATGCTCCTAGAAGTCTGTAGTGCCTGTGATTTTTCTTCCATACAATCTTTTGATTCAGACACATCTGGATCATCAATATTACTCTTTGCTGTATGGTCCAAAAGTGTGACAATCACTGAAGAATCTGGTGGTGAAGTTCTTTCTGGTGAACTGGAGCCTTCTGAAATATTAAGAGGTGTGGGTGGCAACTCTGACAAATGAGCCAGCTCTTTTTGTGTTCGTGGAGGTTTTTCAGTAATTTCTGAAAGCTTTATAGGGTTGCAGCAAAGTTTGGCATATTCACCACCTAACCTATGACACAATTCATTAATGATGACATCACAGTCTCCAAGAAGCTCCACATCAAAATGCAGATGAGGCAAAGGTTCCCTATTAATTAATATCTGAGGCACTTCATGGGGTATGGAACCTAAAAACAGGGCAAAAAAATAAGATTTAGAAAATGGAGATAGGTAAGCTAATAGAACAACACCACATGCACTATTGCAAAAATATAGCATGTTCCCAACACCAAAAAAGAAACCGGCCACTTAACCCAGCCATTGACATTTCATCCGGCTATCATGGGAACAGCCGAAACCGGTTTGCTCAGTGGATAGAGCTTCAGTCTGCAGACTGAAAGATCACAGGTTCGATTCCAATCAAGGGCATGTACCTTGGTTACGGGCGCATCCCCGGTGGGGGGTATGCAGGAGGCAGCTGGTTGATGTATCTTTCTCATCAATGTTTCTAGCTCTCTATCCCTATCCCTTTCTCTCTGTGAAAAATCAATAAAATATATTTAAAAAATAATAAAAAGCTATCATGGAAACAGATGAGTAAGCAAGCATCTTCCATAAAATTTCAGGTTCTGCTTCTGTCACCTAGTTACCTCTTAGCAATTTTCTTGGATTTGTTTTTCTCTGTACCTCAATTTCCTTGTCTATATAATAGGAATAATAACAGTACTTTTCCACAAAGTTGCAGTGAGGATTTAAATGAGTTAATATATTTCAAGTGCATAGAAGAGTTCTTGGCACGTAGCAAGTGATCATTATTTTTACTGAAATAGCTCCTAATATAAAGAGTGTGAGGATTTCTGGAAGATGAGCTTTCCTCTTCCCATAATCACATAAAAACTACAACTAAATTACTGAGAACTATCACTGAAGACTAAGGATATAAAGAGGTGACACAGACTGAAGGAAGGGCAGACACATAACAGGAAGATCCTGTGCCCTAGGAGGGATATCTTGGCTGCTGAGCTCCCCTTTGAGAAGCCAGGGCTCCACAGCCCATGGCACCAGTGACAGAAGAGTCCCCATTAACATCTGGCTGTGAAAATCAGCAGGGATCTGAGAATCACAGAAGTTTTGAGGACAAAGGTACTGCTCTTAAAGCAGTGGTCACCAACCTTTCATATCAGACTGGACCATCCACTGGACTGTCTGTGGACCACCAGCTGGCAACCGCTGTCTTAAAAGACCCATGCTCTAAGCTCCAGCACAGGCACCAGCTTGAAAATGCCAGGGACAGTCCTAGCCGGTTTGGCTCTGTGGATAGACCAGCAGCTTATGGACTGAAAAGTCCCAGGTTTGATTCTTGTCAAGGGCACATGGCCGGGTTGTGGGCTGAGTCCCCGTTATGGGGCATTCAAGGGGCAGTCAATGATTCTCTCTCAACATTGATGTTTCTCTCTCCCTCTCCCTCTCCCTTCCTCTCTGAAATCAATAAAAACAGATTGTTTTAAAAGTCAACCAATGAATGCATAAATAAGTGGAACAACCAATCAATGTTTCTCTCAAGTCAATTTATTTTTAAAAAGTCATTGCCTTGCCTTTAAGGAGAAAAGGAAACTCAAAAATAAAGGAGCTTATACATTAAATTTCATGTTTTATTTAATAAAGTATCCTATAGTATAGCAATAGGATTTCTCAGTTATGTAGGGAAGACAATTATACTGCTAAAAGCAACTACATATAGGGTAGGAAAAAGATGCAGAATTAGGGAGTTTAAATCCTTGTTTCTTCCCTCCATTTACCCTGGCTGCCTATTTGATTGCTGGTATAGGGATCTACTTTAATCCTCTGATGAAGGGTTTGATATTCTCTCCTCCTTTCTTCATTTTTTAGGGCATACCTGATACTACCGAGTTAGTATCCATCTTCCCTCTCCCCCTAGCTTCCTCACTAGAGGGAGAAAAAGGTAGTATGAGAGCATGTGTTCGTGACAATAATATGGTCTTCAATTGTACCTGAGCATTTTTACACACACAAACACCCTTATGGATAAAGTAACTCCACATATGATTGTGACAAGGCACGATTATTCATACCAAAACAAGCCAATTCTTTTGACTCCCCAAACTCTACCTTACATAATACATTACACTTCTATCAAGCTAGAAATTTTAACTTAATTTGAACTGTTTTCCTTTGTCTATACATTTTTCGTGTATATTAGAATCTGACATTATTTCTGTTTTGACATCCATCTCATCTCGCTGCTCACCCCACCAAGTCAAATTAACATGAACAGAATGTCACCTAAAATATAAAGTTTAGTTATCACTCTTTAAGCAGAAACAGAATAAAATCACTGGAGTCCATTGTACTGTACAGACTCATAACCCATGGGCAATATATAAGGAAATATTCTCTAAAAAGCATCACCAACTTACTTGGAATTAGTGCTACTGGTCTTACTTTCAGGGAAGACCCAATAACAATGAGGAGATCAACTTCATCTTTGTCATACTTCATGGCTCTATGAAATTGTTCTGGTAAATTTTCACCAAAAAAGACAATCTCTGGTTTCATAATAGCAAGTGGTTCATCGGCTGGGCACCTGGGGCATCGAGGAACCACCTGCACGTTTCAGGTTTGGGTTGAGGTGGGGGAGAAGGAAAGGCCCAAGTTAGAAACCGTCAGCATTTCCGCCGCTGCTAAGAATTCATTTTGAAATCAACAAAGAAAACAGAAAAGTTGTGGATAAATAAAATAGGGAAATTGGGTACAACCTAAACATGAATGTCAATTGTCACAAACATAAAAGAAATACAATGTTGCTACTACCTGTGTATGCTATTGTACTTCCGTACAAACCTACATTTGATATTAAAGGTTTATTGTATAGTAAATGAAAAAACCAGCATGTACACACATATATTCACAATCCACACACAGACTTTATCCTTTTAAAAAGTTTTGCCCGACCAGTCTGTCTCAGTGATTGAGCGTCAACCTAAGAATCAGAAGGTCAGTTTGATTCCCGGCCAGGGCACATGCCTGGGTTGCAGGCTCGATCCTAAGTATGGGGAATGCAGAAGGCAGCCAATCAATGATGCTCTCTCATCATTAATGTTTCTTTCTCCCTCTCCCTTCTCTGAAATCAATAAACAAAATAAAAATAAAACAAGATTAAGTTTGTAGGATACAATGATTACGCCCTGGCCACGTAGCTGAGTTGGTTAGAGCCGCCTGATAAGCCTAGGTTACAAGTTCAATCCGCAGTTAGGGCACATACCAGAATGAACCAATGAATGTATATATAAGTGGAACAACAAATCGATTTTTATCTCCCTAACTGCCCTCCCCTGCAGGCTTCATCGCCCCCAACTGACTCCCTTGCAGGCCTGGTCCCTCCCAAATGCCCTCCCCGCTGGCCATCTTGTGTCCCCATAGGGGCGCCATTTTGTGAGTTGGAGTGACAGTCAAGTTGCATATTACTCTTTTATTAGATAGGATATCATTTAAAAAATAAAAAAGATACAATGATCCCATTTTAATACACTACCCTCCTAAGTATATATGCAGGTAAATGAACAGAATTTATTTCTGGATGATTATCCTTTGCCATATTTTCTTGTAGTATTTTGGCAATGAGCATATACGAAATACCTTTTACAATATACATTCTTTAATTTTTAAAGAATTACCACCTTAATTTAAAATTCTGAGTCTGACAGGCACTACAAAGGGAGGGTATGAAGAAAAACTGATATAGCAACACCTCATTTATGATCTGGATTTTTATTTTAGTCTTCGATATCAAGAAGCCTGGATGTTTCTCGTGTATTTCACCAGAATTCCCAATGATAACTCTCTCTTCCTAGACCTTCCTGTACCACACAAATACTTTCAGGGGGAAAACAAAAATGGTTTGGGAGGCAAAAGAAGAAACAGATCAGCCCAGTGTCTCTCAATGGTTGAGTGTCAGGGCACATGCCTGAGCTGTGGGCTCAAAACCCAGTAGGGGGCATGCAGGAGGCAGCCTATAAATGATACTCTAATCATTGATGTTTCTCTCTCCATTTCTCTGAAATCAATAAAAATATATTTAAAACAAAATCAGAGACATGCACAATTCCTAAAATATGGGTGATAAATTACCTGATTAAAAATATCTCCTCGTACAGCTTCACAGTCAACTTTGTATTTACAAATCAGGCAAGATGCTGTTGCAAATGAACCTAAAAAAACAACATGTATGTGTTTTATTAATGAAATGTTTCCATTTATTAAACATACTACATTTTTATCAAATGTTAACATTTTAAAAGACTCCATGGGAGAATCTAGAATATGAGTAACTAAAATACTGATGTAATAAGGATCGCCACTCCTGTTTGACATAGTACTGGAAATATATATAAAAAATAAAAATAAAAAAGGAGAGAATCCAATCCTCAACTGATGTTATGTTGATACAATGACGATTCCCCTAAACTGCTACTTTCAATACAATAAACCAACTTTTCCAGGGCTAACATGCTGCCCAGTTGGAAGGTTACACTGTATTTACTTTAGCCTAAATAGTTGTTTTAAAAACAATTCAGATACATACTGTTCTGTTCTTACTTGTTATACTAAATGGTAATTTCTAAGTACTGTTCATCAGAACAATCAATTCCTTTAGTTTCATAATCTAAAGATGACTTTTCATAAATATATTACATTTGTAATTTTAAAAAGGTTACTTAAAAGATGTAAAAAAATGCAACTACTACATCTTCTGAAATCCAAAAGTATATTGATTTCTCACGTCTCGTGTGTCAAGGCCAATCCTTCAAGTTGCATAGGGGCTTTTTTGCATCCTACTTTTCTTATTTTATCTACAACTGGTCAGATAGCATGAGGAAATAATAAAATTCAATCTCCATTCCTGGATGGTAGCCTATTTCCTAAATCTAATTTTTCCTAGGATTAACAAAACTAGTAAATAACAGAAATCAATTCTGAAGTTTACTAACCATGACACTGAATTATCCTTTGGATTCCTGCAACCTGTTCCAGTGTATCTATGTTCTGAGTATAGTTGCGAAGTAGTTTTCCTTCCTTATCCGACAATGCTATGAATTTGTGACAGAGAGATGGCTGGAATTGTCCAGGATATATTTCCTATACAAGGCAAAAGGCAGAAAAAAAGATTACATTTAAGAAGTAGGTATAACAGATATCACATATTTATGTTTAACAACAACAACCACCTACCAATGTTAATGCCCCATGTATAAATAATTTAAAAACTACATGAGCTTCTCAAAGCATCTAGATGGGTACAACACACACCTACAAAAAGATTGTTGCTGTTATATGTATAAAACTCAGCAATTAGTGATCTTGGCCCCTTGAAAAGGATAAAGATGACCCATAAACATCTCTAATAAATGTTAACAGATAGTTTAATAAAAGTCAGAAGAAATATACCTTAGAATATATCTAACTTTTATTGGCTGCAAATTCAGTTGTTTTTTTAAAGCAAAAGGGGGAATAGTTTAAATTGAAATTAAAGATATCAAAGGTATGGTGACTTCTTTTTTAAAAACAAGAATATTAAAAATTTCTTATTCATCATTCATTATAAATATCAACCTGTTGGAAGTTTAAAGCTAAAGTTTTATTTCCTTACCAAAATTGTTTTCCTTCCACTGCACAGGCACATACTGGTATAGTATAGAGTTGCTCATGAATGCTGAGTTGCTGGATTTTGTGTGTGTGTTTTTCCCCCCAAATAATGCTTCAATGCTGTTTCTTCTTTAAAAACAAAGAATTCAGATATACACATGGCAAAAAGATCAGAGAAAAATTATCAATTTTGGTCCTCTCAACTTTTGACAGTGTTTATATTTCATTTAGTAAGTGACTATGGCAAAGGAAGTTTCTTCATTAAAGTAGTAATGCTATCTTCTACTTCCTTACCATTCACTCCAGCCTCTCAACTACTACAATGCTAGCAAAAAAAACTAGACACAACCATATGTCCATCAATAGGGGACTGGTTGTAGATATGTGATACCATCCATAATAGTGGAGTATGCAGCCATTAAAATTAATATGAGGTTTAGATGCACTGACCTGAAATGTGGTTCATGACATATATGAAAAAGCAAGTTAGTCACTGTGTGTTTTGTTTTTATTGTTTTGTTATTAAGCAAAAATGAAAATAATATGCACATGCACATAGATATGTTCATAAAAACATCAAGTCAGGAAGGATTCAAACAAGCCATAAACAGATGGGGAACTTCCACTTCCGATATACAAAAATGTTGAACAACATTATAGATGACTACTTTTAACCTATTTAATATTTCAATTAAAAAAAATATCTACAGGTATACTTTTCAGATAAAATTAATAAGTAAACCTATAACTATCATGTACACTGCTGCTGAAAATTGTATACAAAAATCTAAAAATTTGCCTCACATTCAAATTTTTGTCATGAATTTCATGAACTTTGCAATTTACAAAATAGGCATTGCACATATAGAAAGAAGTAACAAGAGCTTAATAAAGCTAATGTTTATAAAAAAAACTTAAAGCTACATTGTGTTCTAGACCATTGGATTGTGCTATACTAACCACTGTTTTAGCTATAAGATGCTTTCTTCTAGTACATTCATATTTACATAGAGGCTTAAACATCATTGTATTTTATTAAAGCTTCCTCTGGCCCTAACCAGTTTGGCTTAGTGGACAGAGCGTCAGCCTGCGGACTCAAGGGTCCCAGGTTCGATTCCAGTCAAGGGCATGTACCTTGGTTGTGGGCACATATCCAGTAGGGAGGCAGCTGATCAATGACTCACTCTCATCGATGTTTCTAACTCTCTATCTCTCTCCCTTCCTCTCTGTACAAAATCAATAAAATATATATTTTTTTTAAAAAAAAAACCCTCCACTTGAACAGGCTACTCAATATCTTATCTAATCAGCACTTACAAATTATTAGTCACCTGACAAATTCAATTGCCTTTTTTTTTTTTTTTTTAAATCTAATTCTCCAAGGAACTCAAGATTCAGCAAACTTTTTCCAAACGAGGATAACAGTAAATATTTAAGGATTCCATATGGTCTCTGTTGCAACCACTCAAACTCCCAATGTAGTGCAAAAGAACCTTAGACAATATCCAAATCAATGAGCTTTATTTACAGTCACAAACATGAGAATTTTCTATGTTCGTATGCCATAAAAAAAAAAAAACCACTCATTTCCCCCCTCCCATTGAAAAACTCTTAGCTCAGGGCTCTATAAAAACAGGCAGTGGGCTATATTTGGAGGCTATAGTTTGCCAATTCCTGTACTAACCTAACACAAAAGAATTTCAGTTAGTCGAACTATTAATTTACCATTTAATGAAGTTTTAGTATGCACTAAACATAACGAGCAATTTATTATAATGGTATAAATTAGGCTGAGGACTGAATTTTTACATTTTAAAAGGTTGGTCAGAAAAATAAAGAACATGTAACTAAGCTATCTTGTCCACAAAGCAGACCACGTTTACTAACTAACCCATAAAGAAAAGATGTGCTGACCATACTGTAGGATATATATATCCCCATTTTGCAGATGAAAAAAACCAAAGCAAAGAAGTCACTTGCCAAAAGTCACAAGAACCAGTAAGTAGCAGAGCTGTCATTCAAATCCAGTTTTGATACTAAAGTGTGGCTCTTAACCACTATGCAATAACTTTTTTTTAATTTAAATTATTTGTCGAAAGTATTACATATGTCTAATACCTTTTCAATGTTTGACCCTATACCTCAAGCTTCATACTCTCCTTTTAGGCTAAGCATCATTTCTGTTAGGTACTGCTAACTAGTCTAATATCTAAGATCAGTCTAGTAAGTACACTTAATTTTGCAAATCTTCATGGGATTACTGAAGGCTGGAATTCCAATCACCTCCTAACAAAACATTCTTCAAGAATACATAATGTTGCCCTAACCTGTTTGGTGGCTCAGTGGATAAAGTGTCGGCCTGTGGACTGAAAGGTCCCAGGTTCAATTCCGGTCAAGAGTATGTACCTTGCTTGTGGCACATCCCCAGTAGTGGGTGTGCAGGAGGCAGCTGCTTGATGTTTCTAACTATCCCTCTCCCCTTCCACTCTAAAAAATCAGTAATATATATATATATATATATATATATATACACACACACACACATACATATACATATATATATATTTTAATATATTTTATTGATTTTTTACAGAGAGGAAGAGAGAGGGATAGAGAGTTAGAAACATCAATGAGAGAGAATCATCAATGAACTGCCTCTTGCACACCCCGTACTGGGGATGTGCCCACAACCAAAGTACATGCCCTTGACCGGAATCGAGCCTGGGACCCTTCAGACCGCAGGCCGACGCTCTATCCACTGAGCCAAACCAGTTTTGGCAATGAATATATTTTTAAAAAATACATAATGTTCCCATAAATCAGTAAAAGAAAAACATCCCATTAGGAAAAAATGTCTAAGAACAATCAGGTGATTCAAAAATATACACATGGCCAGTTGTAGAAAGCAATCATTCACACTTTTTTCTATTAAACTAATAGTTTTAACTTCCTGAAAAAGTTGAGATGTACATTAACAGAAGATTAAATATATTGTGGTACAACTATAAAATAATACTCTACAGGCCTTTTTAAAAAATATATATTTTATTGATTTTGTACAGAGAGGAAGGGAGAGCTAGAAACATCGATGAGAGTCATCGATCAGCTGCCTCTTGCACACCCCCTAGTGGGGATGTGCCCGCAACCAAGGTACATGCCCCTGACCGGAATCGAACCCGGGACCTTTTAGTCCCCAAGCCGACGCTCTATCCACTGAGCCAAACCGGTTTCGGCTACAGGCTTTTTCTTAAAAATAAGTTATTTCTCTTAAGTATCATAATGAAACTATTTCCAAGAGTATTATGGAGGGGGGGAGCAAAGTTAGAGAAATGGGTGTATAATTCTGTTAGAAATCATTTTCAAAGTATTACTAGAAACTTACAATAATACTCCTCCCATATACATACATACACACACACACACACACACACACACACACAAACACATTTATTTATTTACTTTACTTTTGGAAGGTCCAAGAAAACACAGTAACCTTTGAGGGAAGAGATTCAAGATAGGTGAACTAAAAAGGGAGAAGGCAACTAATGTTTTATATACTGTACTGTTCAAATTTCTTTATAAATCACAATCACAACACACACAATTATTTTAAAAAGTATTTTAACGCCAATAATGCAGAGAATTTGAGGAAGTGAGCAGGGGCATGATAAATCAACTTTCTCATAAACTTCTTCTAATGGGAATGTATTTTATTCCACCTTCACAGATAGCAATGCAGCAAAATGTATCAGGACCTTTGGCAATTTCCTTTTTAGGAGTGTATCCTAAGAACATTGGAAACACACCAAAAAGGATAATCAAAGCAACCCTACTTGTAATAACAGGAAGTAAGAGAACATCCAAATGTACACTTGCAGGATTAGTTCATTATAGTACACTACTTGATGAAAATTATGTTGACTATAAAGTATTCAAGTGTCTGACACAAAAATTTATTAAGTAGGAAATACTACAAACACAAATCAATACGAAAAAAAAACCATTTTTTAAAATAAATATATTTTATTTTTTTTATTGATTTTTTACAGAAAGGAAAAGAAAGGGATAGAGCACTAGAAACATCAATGAGAGAGAAACATGGATTAGTTGCCCCTTGCACACCCCCTACTGGGGATGTGCCCGTAACCAAGGTACATGTCTTTGACCGGAATTGAACCTGGGACCTTTCAGTCTGCAGGCCGATGCTCTATCCATTGAGCCAAACCGGTTTCGGAAAAAAAAGAACCTATTTTTATAATAAAAATGTAATATATATAATACTTTACGCCCATATTTATACATCTGTAATCCATATATACATAAGTATTAATATATTGTTTTCAGATAATGCATTTTTTTATTTTTAGATAATGAACTGGTTTTAAGAGTCTTTAACTTTTATAACTACATAATCTGGTATGTTAGAACATTATCAATAAAGTGAGAATTTACTGAATATAAAAATACATTTTTTAGAATTAAGTCAAGTTCAGTTCACGTTTTCATATTTCCATCCCCTACTTCTTCTTGAGTTTTAATCACTTTAATGGAAAAAACATTCACTGAATTCTACACAGGTTAGCAAATACTTTGGACAGTCTTTAAAAAGTTATTTTATACATGTTCAGTTTCACCTTTACTGACTCAATTTTATCAGCATCAGTCAGTTATTCTAGGGACCCCTTATTAAGCAAAACGATAATGGTTCAGGTTATGGCTATACAGCTTTATGTTGGCCTTAATTATCCTTGGGTGAATTTCAAGGTGGTAACACAGCTAAGCAAACTGTATCACAATGGTGCTCAATCAGGGAACAATTTTGCAGGGAATACTTGGCAATGTATGGAGACATTTTTTAATGTCAAGACTGGGAGTGGAGTTGAAACCGGTTTGGCTCAGTGGATAGAGCTCAGCCTGCGGACTGAAGGGTCCCGGGTTCGATTCCAGTCAAGGGCATGTACCTTGATTGCGGGCACATCTTCAGTAGGGAGTGTGCAAGAGGCAGCTGATCGATGACTCTCTCTCATAGATGTTTCTAATTCTCTCTAGCTCTCTCCCTTCCTCTCTGTAAAAAATCAATATATTAAAAAAAAAAAAAAAAAAGACTGGGAGTGGGGGTGTTAATGGGATTTAGTGGGAAGAAGGATACTGCTAAATAATCCATAATTCATAGGACATCTCCTCAGAGCAAAGAATTACCCACCCCAAAATGTCAATGAATTAAGAATCTGCTTTTATGCGCCAGTAACTTCTTTAAACACACCTCTCTTTTACTTGGAATTTCCAGTCTAAATGAAATCTAAGTTTCTTCTCAATAATTATATATAGCGTTGGCTTGATGCATTAAGGAAATTATTTCCTTCCAAAAATTCACCAATAACATAACTTCATATTACATTCATTTTCTCTCACGACTAGCAAAAACCATAAACCATTTAACAAACTTTCTGCTTACTATATCAATTGGTAGAAAAACTTAATTATTAGTGTTTTATTCACATATTTCTTGAATCTTGTAAAATGTAACAATATTTGCATACCTTCTCCCTCCATTTTTGGTACTATACTTTGTTCCTTGTTCTTACTTATTTCTCCTTAACCTTTTCCCCCATTATTTATTTTTAGACCCGATATTAACTCGGCCTCTTCTACCTCTTACTATTTTAAGTGCTTCTTTAGCAACTGCAAGTTTTCTTTTAGGCAGTTCATAATGGAAGAATTAAAGTGCAACACTTCTATATAAATAATAGTTATAAAGGTTATTTAGCTTTTAACAAAACTTAAATGAAAGCTCACAATAAATAACCAAGCAAAATTAAGCTTATATGAATAAAACTTTATAGGTGAATTTTATTTATTTTATTAATAAAAATTCACAAAATCTTAAAACTTATAGAAAAGTGAAAAATACCACTCTCCAAGACTTTCTTCTCCCAGATGGTATATAACCTATACAGTGGTTAAGAACATTGTTCTCTTATGTACTGTCTAGATTTCTGTTAAGCACACTTTTAAATTTTCTTATACTTTTGTGTTTATCATTGTAATTCTGAATTTACTTTAATTTTTACATGTCAAAGCTAGTTAAGGTACCAATGAATACCCAATTTGTATATTAGACAAGTAGGGTTACAATCTTCCTCAACTTGCTATTTCTATTCTCAGTTTTCACATTTTTCCAAGTGTCAGGTGACTACTTTACTAAGCAACTTTAATAAGTACATATAGGGAAGTGATTGGGGGGGAGAGGGGGGAAGAGTGAAAAGTTAGGGCAATATGTTTTCTTTCCTCTCAGAACACAAATTACAGCAAGTCTTACAAGCATTTTATGAATGGGCTTCTGAATCAAGCTTTAATAATGAGAAATAAGATAGATCAAAGTAATTTCTAGTTACCTGCTGGTCTTCTGTAAGTGTTCATTTCTGCTAACTAGAATTGTTACATAAAGCTAGTATTTTAGGTTCAATTCAAGAAGCCTGTAACTAAGTGACATTTTATTGGTCTGCAAAATCATGCATTATGATGATGCACCAATGAAACAGTAAGTCTTCACTAATTCAAAATCTTGTAGTTAAGAGAATAATGTAAAGAAACTAACTCTATTTATGTAATTCAGTGTAAACCAGGTGTCAGTTCTTAAGGGTACATATAAATGTACATCATTACTTTATGCTGACACAAAATAAAAAGTTCAAAATTTTCACTAGTTTCAAGTTGATAGAAAAATTAAAAATTCTCTTACCCTGAAAATTTCTCAAATTCAGTTTTCAGTTTTAGCAATTAAGTCATATTCAAGAAACTTAAATATAATTTCCATTTTCCTCTCATTTTTATTTATAGCCACACTTGAATGAAACAAAAGACTATTTCTTTAAAAACAAGTCAACCGCCCAAACCGGTTTGGCTCAGTGGTAGAGCGTCGGTCTGCGGACTGAAAGGTCCCAGGTTCGATTCCGGTCAGGGGCATGTACGTTGGTTGCGGGCACATCCCCAGTAGGGGGTGTGCAAGAGGCAGCTGGTCGATGTTTCTCTCTCATCGACGTTCCTAGCTCTCTATCTCTCTCCCTTCCTCCTGTAAAAAAAAAAAAAAAAAAAAAAAAAAAAAAAAAAAAAAAAAAAAAAAAAAAAAAAACAAGTCAACCAATTTAAACTCCATTTAAATTAGCAGAGCTTTTCCTATAGTTATGTAAATAGACAATATTGTTTGAAAGTAACTGAGATTACCCCTTTAATTAAAATCTAGGTTCCTTTAACTTCTAGATTCACTAAAAACAGTCACTAACACAACACAGAAGACCCATTCAAAATACTGAAGCTTAGCAATAGCAATTTTACAATTTCTTCCCATAAGACTAAACTGTGGAGGAAAAAAATAAAGTTTTCTGATTAAAATATCTTAAGCTTGGCATAATGCAGCAATTAGCAACCTTTTTCATCTTATGGCACTCATAAACTCATTACTAAAATTCTGTGGCACATCAAAAATGTATTTTTGCTGATCTGACAAAAGCAAGCAGATTATCAGTATGATTCATCCACACTGGATGGCTATTGTTGTGTTGATTGTCGTCATTTTTTTGTTTGACAACCTAAGGGAAAAGAGTCATGCCCATGACTAGTCAGGTATTCTTAGTTTTGCCTCACCTGAGGATATTTTGAGAGAGAGAGAGAGAGAGAGAGCGCGAGCGCGCGCGCGCGCGCGCGCGTGTGTGTGTGTGTGTGTGTGTGTGTAGGGAGGTAGGTGGAGGGGGGCGGTGGGGGAGGTTTGAAAGACACATTGATTTCCTTGCCTCCCATATGTGCCCCAAAAGGGCCAGGATGGGTCAGGATCAAATCTGCACCCAGTATGTGCACTTGACAGTCAATCAAACATGTGACCCTTTGGTGCCCCCCCCCCCCAAGGGTGGGGGTGGGGGTAGGGGACGGAAAGAGGATAGAGGAGTGAAGACAGAGATAAAGCTGACTCTCTAGCCACTGAACCATCCCAGTTGAAAATTACTGGCATATATGTATTATCAAGCTTTGTACTCCCGAATAGAGCTGCCCAATAGAAATGTGATCACACCATGTATGTAATTTTAAATTTTCTAGTAATTACATTAAAATCATGGAATTTTCATAATTTACAACCCAGTATCAAAAGTATCATTATTTCCACATGTAATCGATATTTATTTATATAATCCTCCCAGGTTTCTAAAATCTGGTGGACTTTCACACTTACATCACATTTCAATATACTGAAGTGCTCAAAAGCCTCATGTGGCTAGTGGCTTCTGAACTGGGCTGTGCAACTCTAAAGACTAGAGCAGAATAGAGCCCTATTGACTAAAATGCAATCTTAGAATCTTCTCCACCCCTAATCACAAATGTTCAGGCACATTACATATGTGTTAAGACCTGCTAATACAAAGCATACCAAAGTAGATGTTAAAATCTTCATAACCCATAAGAAAATATTAAAAATCTGCTTGGTTGGTGTGGCTCAGTGGTTGAGCATCAACCTAGGAACCAATAGGTCATAGTTTGATTCCAATCAAGGCACATGCCCGGGTTGTGGGCTCGATCCCTAATAATGGGCATGTGGGAAGGAGACGGTGATTATGATTCTCTCATCATTGATATTTCTATCTCCTTCTCCCTTATTCTCTGAAATCAATAAAAACATATTAAGAACTCGCTGGTTTGGCTCAGTGGATAGAGAGAGTGTTGGCCTGCAGACTGAAGGGTCCTGGGTTCGATTCCCAGTCAAGGGCACATGCCCGGGTTGCAGGCTCGAACCCCAGTTGGGGACATGCAGAAGGCAACCAATCAGTAAGTCTCTCTTTCAATGTACACAGATAATAAATGAATTTTAAAAATGGGGGGGGGAGGGTCTCATCATTGATATTTTTCTCTCTCCTTCCTTCCTGAAATCAAAAATATATATATTTTAAAAAAAACAGCATATTAAAAATAAATAAGCACGGACAATGTAAAGGCCATTAATGCAGTGAAATTTGAAAAAGAGAAAATAGGCTCTTCTTTTAAAAGAAACTCAATCCTGCCGGGACTGGTTTGGCTCAGTGGATAGAGCGTCGGCTTGGGGACTGAAGGGTCCCGGGTTCGATTCCGGTCAAGGGCATGTACCTTGGTCGCGGGCATATCCCCAGTAGGGGGTGTGCAAGAGGCAGCTGATCGATGACTTTCTCTCATCGATGTTTCTAACTCTGTATCTCTCTCCCTTCCTCTCTGTACAAAATCAATAAAATTTAAAAAATAAAAATAAAAAAAATAAAAGAAACTCAATCCTAAAATGAAGAAAAATAACAATCCCTCTAGAAAGAAAGGAATTCTTACTGAATTGACCGTTTCAATGATGTAACTCCACATTGCAATACTAGTACCCAATTTACTAGACAATGAATGTTAAGCTTAAGAAGCCTTGATATGAAGAAATACTTTATCATTAGAGGTGGTCAATTTACAACTAGAAGGGTTCATAGTACCTTTGCGAACTTGAAGAATGGTCTTGGGTCTTTTCTGAAATACTCAATATCAAACATTGCTTGAGGATCTGGAAGGTCTGGGAAGTCTACTGCAAGACGAGCATAAATACCATCTCTTGACCTGAAGTCAGGTATTCCACAAGAAACAGAAACCTGCAAAATACATGGCACAATTTGTACAATTAAATCTTCTACTGGTATGTTTTTGCTCTCACACAATTAGGAAGAAATTGAAAAATAATTTAGTTTTTAAACTTCTTTTAGAGAACAGAAATACCACCCTATTCCAACTTAAAATAGAAATAAAACAACCCCTAAACAAGTATTACTAAATCCATGACATTCCACTCATAACGGGGTAAGGAATTTTAAGTCAGGCAAACTTTGAATCTTAAAGCATTTAATCAACAAATTAAAGCAATAGAAATTCATTTCAAATTATTCTAACCAGAAAGCAGGGAACACTTCCATTGCAGTGAAGTGTTTCCAAAGAAATCTCTCATCTGGTCAGGGACCTACTGACCAGAATTCAAGAATACTAAATTCCTAGCCCTAGCTGGTTTGGCTCAGTGAATAGAACATCAGCCTATAGTCCCCAGTTCGATTCCAGTCAAGAGCACATATCTCAGTTGCAGGTTCCACTAGGGAGGCAACCAATCAGTGTTTCTCTCTCTCTGTTTCTCCTCACTCCCATCCACTCTCTCCAAAAATCAATGAAAAAATATCCACGGGTGAGGATTAACGAACAACAAAAAACTAAATTTCTATATTTTCTTTAAAATACTATGTAGTAGCCCTAGCTGGTTTGGGTCAGTGGATAGAGGGTCGGCCTGCAGACTCAAGGGTCCCAGGTTTGATTCTGGATAGGGCACATGCCCGGGTTGTGGGCTTGATGCCCAGTGGGGAACTTGCAGGGGGTAGCTGATTCATGATTCTCTATCATGGATGTTTCTATCTCTCCCCCCTTCTTCCTTCCTCTCTGAAATCAATTAAAAAAATATGTTTAAAAAAATACTATGTTGTACAATGTTTCAATTATTTTTATTGATTTCAGAGAGGAAGGGAGAGAGAGAAAATAGAAACTTTAATGAGAGACAATCAGTGATCCCACATGCCCTCTCCTGGGGACCGAGTTCGCAACCTGGGCATGTGCCCTGACTAGGAATCAACCACGATCTCCTGGTTCATATGTCCATATTCAACCACAGAGCCAGGCTAGCTGGGCTACAATGTTTCATTTCTTAAGAACAGATTTAGAGCCCAAGCTGGTTTGGTTCAATTTAGAGCGTCAGCCTGCCGAACGAAGGGTCCCAGGTTCGATTCCGGCCAAGGGCACTTGCCCGGTTTGCGGGCTTGATCCCCAGTATGGGCATGCAGGAGGCAGCCAATCAATGATTCTCTCCCATCATTGATGTTTCTCTCTCTCCCCCTCTCCCTTCCTCTCTAAAATCAATAAAATATATATTTTTTAAAAATAGATTTAGACACCATGCTTTCAAATAGAGGTTTGAGTGTTATCTTTTTGTTTCACAGTTTTACCGAAGTGATTCCACTTTGACCTCAGAATTAAGTCAAACTTATCTAAATCATGTCCGGGAGCAAAGCATTACTATTCTTGATCATTTAAGATTAAGCTGCCTAAGCGCTTCACTCAATGGTTGGGCATCAACCTATGAACCAGGAGTCAGGACACATGCCTGGGTTGTGGGCTTGAGGGGGTTGTACAGGAGGCAGCCCATCAATGATTCTCTCTCATCAATGATGTTTCTATCTCTCCCTCTCCCTTCCTTTCTGAAATCAATAAAAACATATTTAGAAGGAAAAAAAAGGATTAAGTGACACTCACCCTTAACTCAAAATGACAGAAAACAGAACTGAATTTTACTCCAGCATTGCTCTGGTCACTAACAAACATATTCTGTGTTCAACACAGAAAACACAATACCCATATGTAGCTAGTTATCTGTGACCCTATAGGGGAGGCAAATGAAAATTGTCAAGCCACCTCAATCACGTCACCTTAATTTAAATAGATGGGAGATAGGAATCTGTTACCTTCCTAACACTAAGTTCTTTACTTGTGAATATCAATTAGGTTCCTGGTTTCCCCATGAAGATGCAACAAAAACACACCGACACAAGCAGAATTCTCTTCATCTTCTTTAGAGTTGTGGTATAACGTAGGTAAAAATCTCGCCTTAATTCCACTTACTTACTGTATAAACAGAAGCAAATCTTTTTTATGGTTGCTGGAGAGGCTTTTAAAAACAACCAATTTAGCCTCTGTTGCTATGCTCAACTTTTAGCAATTTTCAAACACAAATAATTGCCATTATCTTGAAAGGATAAATTCTTCTACGCCAGAAAAACGTTTAATAGGAAAGACGTAAGATAAAATATTTACCACCTCCTCCTTTTTTACTCATGTTTTAAACAGGTTACATACCCCAGCTCCAGTTAGAACTATTATTTTTTTGCATTCCTGCAGTAATTTCACAGCATCTTCTATTGTGTTAATATCTTTTCTTTTTTTCCTTTTTGGTGGTTCTGAAAGGATATTAATAACAATCTGCCACAGTGTCATATCATCCCATTCAGGTGGAGGAATTGTTTCCGGTAGTAAATCTTTTAGAATTGTTCGAGGATCTGTGCCAATCATGAGATGTTGCTGAACAAAAGCATATGGACCTATATTAAGAGGACAAAGAATTACATCAAATTCACATCCAATTAATTTAAAATCTCATTTACTGAAGTAGACAATCTTTATGTTTTTTTATAAAGTAATAAAATGCAATATAAAAACATTTCATTTTCACAGCATCCTCAAAACTAATGCTATATCCCAATGAAATTAAGGTCTCAAGAGTTTGGGTCTGCCCTTTGAAATATAAAATACAAAATATTTTGAGTCAAGCCCTATCCGGTTTGGCTCAGTGGACAAAGCATCAGCCTACAGACTGAAAGGTCCCAGGTTCGATTCCTGGTCAGGGGCATGTACCTTGGTTGCGGGCACATCCCCAGTAGGAGGTGTGCAGGAGGCAGCCAATTGGTGTTTCTCTCTCATCCAATGTTTCTAACTCTCTAGCCTTCTCCCTGCCTCTTTGTAAAAAAAAATCAATAAAATATATATTTTTTAAAAAGAGTCAAATTAATTACCAGAGTTAAATTTTCATCGTTAAAAATCCAGAAATATATACCATAATTAGTAACAGGAGCATGTATGTACAAAAGTATTCTACAAATCAACATAAGAAAGATCCTACCAGTCCCAAAAGCCCATACTATTTATCAATTAAAACATAAGGGAAAGCCTTGGCCAGGTAACTCAATTTAGTTAGAGCATTGTCCCAACAAGAATTAACCTTGAGTGTATAAATAAGTGGAACAAGCTGATGTTTCTCGCTCTCTCGCTTTCCACCTTCCTCTCTCTAAAATTAATAAATTTTTAAAAAGACATAAGTGAAAAGGAAATTTATATACCTCTCTAAGGAAATCTATACATAAGTAATATCTTTTAAATTTTTTTCAGTAATGTTAATTTGATCTTAACAAATCTCTGAAAATTATACATATAATGCTGATATGTTTTAAGCACTAAATTTTTTTACCCTAACATTTCTTAAGTCAGTTTTCTAACTTGAGAAAACAAAAAATACAGTAATACTATGGACACTAAGGAACTAATCACCACTGCATTTAAATAATCAAAAATGAAGGCACATTAAGAAAAAGATCATTTTCAAGATGGTCATGTTATAATTTTAGTATAAATACCTAATAGTGTTCTCTATTCCTAAGGGACATTTCCAATTGTGAATACTCGAAACGCAGTTTATTCTTAGATTAATTAGTGTATTATTTACTTGTATCACAACTATAAGCTACTTTTGCCGACCCCTGTACTTTCCCATTATCATCAACATAGTTAAAGACTTACTGAGCACAAATTACGTGCCAAGCACTTTTCTAGGAACTGACAAAACAGCCCACAAATCAGTTTAAAAAAAAAAAATCCCTTGTCCCCAATAGGGCTTATATTCTAGCATAAGAAACACAATAAAAAAATTAAGATTCAGCCGGGACCTGTTTGGCTCAATGGATAGAGCGTCAGCTTGGGGACTGAAGGGTCCCGGGTTCGATTCCGGTCAAGGGCATGTACCTTGGTTGCGGGCATATCCCCAGTGGGGGGTGTGCAAGAGGCAGCTGATCGATGGCTCTCTCTCATCGATGTTTCTAACTCTCTATCCCTCTCCCTTCTTCTCTGTACAAAATCAATAAAATATATTAAAAAAAAAAAAAAAAAAAAAAAAGTTAAGATTCAGCCCAGCCTGCGTGGCTCAGTTGTTGGGCGTCGATCTATGAACCAGGAGGTCTCAATTCGATACCCAGTCAGGGCACATACCCAGTTGCAGGCTCAATCCCCAGTGGGTGATGTGCAGGAGAAAGCAGATTGATATCTCTCTGTCTCTCTAAAATCAACAAAAACATCTTTTTTAAAAAGCAGTATGTTGAGCCGAAACCGGTTTGGCTCAGTGGTAGAGCGTCGGTCTGCGGACTGAAAGGTCCCAGGTTCGATTCCGGTCAGGGGCATGTACGTTGGTTGCGGACACATCCCCTGTGGGGGTGTGCAGGAGGCAGCTGGTCGATGTTTCTCTCTCATCGACGTTTCTAGCTCTCTATCTCTCTCCCTCCTCTCTGTAAAATATCAATAAAATATTTAAAAAAAAAAAAAAAGCAGTATGTTGAAAGAAAAGGAAGAGCAGATAGGAAGGAAGAGCATCACACAGGAAACGTGGAAAGGACCCAAGGGCCTGAGGTCTGAGGACGCGGTTGGTGGAGGAATACTAGAGGCCAGCTTCCTGGCCCTGAGCCGTTCAAAAACAAAACAGCAGCAGCGCTAGACTTTCCCTAGAGACCGAGATCTTAGCAAGCACCTAAGGAATCTCACCACCAGGTTACAAGGAGGCAGATCATTACCGTTTTAGTTAGCACAAAACAAAACACAAAGAAAAAGACAACATTTGCTCTCCGAAGCTGTGAAGCCATACCTATCCGTGGCCTTGGAGTCCAGTCACTAGAGCTTGCATGTGAGGCTCGATCATCCTCATCACTTTCACAGGAATGGAAACCATTGGTAATTATTTCATCACCGAACAGAAGGTTATCTGCAAAAGAAACCAAAAGCAACTCAGTCTGCTGAACAATCTGCACCTAAAATGTATGAAGATCTGGGCCCGGGCCCGGTAGCTCAGTTGGTTAGATATGGTTAGATATGCCAAGGTTGTGGGTTCAATCCCTGGTCAGGGAGCATGTAAGAATCAACCAATGAATGTATAAGTGGAACAACAAATCGATGTTTCACCATACCTATCCCCAGTCTCTCTCTCTGGGTTGCAGGTTCAGATCCTCAGGCTTGTGCTGGAAGCAGCCAATTGATGTCTCTCTCCTATAGATATCTCTCCTCTCCCCTTCCTTCTATCTCTAGGGGGGGAGGAAATCAATGGGAAAAATATCCCAGGGTAAAGATTAATAAAAATAAAATAGTATGAAGATCAGTAATGGTTATGATCTAATAATTTTCACTGAGTAAGACATTCAATTCTCGGTCAGGGCATATACCCAGGTTTCAGGTTCAGTTCCCAGGAGGTAACCCATTCATGTTTCTCTCCCTTCCTATCTAAGCAAAGTCAATAAGAACGTATTTAAAAGAATGCCTGCTGGGTCATCGTATGTGGTTGGTTCATAAACACAGCATTTTTCTCCTTAAGGGATTCTAACCTCAATCTAAAAGCCTCAGTTCATCACAAATCTTCATATAAATCAAGTCTACTACAATCCAAACCCAAAAGTAGCAATCTAGTAAGGCTGAATTTACCAATTACAAACAATGGAGCTCATAAAACTTGTCAACTAAAAACTTACCGGAAAAAAATTCAAATGAAGCTACAGCAATTTACAACTTCTCATAAACATATCAAGATAGCTTTGCCTTAATTCGTTGCCCTTATTAAACTTCCTTGAAATGAGGTCTTTTGACTAATCCAGCCCCTAATGCACCTGTTACCTTTATATACAGCCCTGTATGTGCACCGATTAGATTTACTGATGCAAACACGGATGGAAACGAACATCCATCCCAGGACAGAAACTCCTCAGGTCGAAGACATGAAACTTCAGGGGTGACAGGACAAATACAACTCACACATCTAACTCAGTATGCCAGGAAAAATGCCAATTCGTGTCTCGGGGTTCTATTTGCACACAGCAAAGGACCAGAACTAGTCTTGAAAACAACTGGAACATGAGAGAAACACTCTTCATGTCAAGCACTCAGAAAGCGCCACGGCTCGCCTCTGCCCACTGCTAACTGCACCGTAGGGCGGCCTTTAGAAACAGCTGTGCTCTTGAAAATTGAGGGTGTATGGGTTTAGAATTCAGCTCTGCTCTTTAAAGCAAATGTACAAAATCAAGATCCTTCCACTCCCCCCCCCCAAAAAAAAATCACGAATTGCAGAAAAATCACGAATTGAAGAAAAATCACGAATTGAAGAAAAACCACGAATTGCACATATCTAATCACGAGTTCCATTTTGCAAAGACAACTGCAAAAAGATAGGCAAAAGTTGCAGGTTTCAGTGTATTGGGGGGGCGGGAAGTTGAGGGGAAGCAATAAGGTTTAACGAAAGCGGTATGTATATACTAAAAGGGTGGGAAGCGAAAGAAACTTATTTTAAAAGCAACTGCGAGTGCCCCGGCCCGGCGGCTGCGCACGGCGCCCGGGCCCCGCGGCGGCGGCGGCGGCGGGAGGGGAGGCGGGGGGAGCGGGAGGGAGGGGCGCGGGCGGCCGCCCCGGAGGCGCCCGGAGGCCGGCGGTGGGTGGGGGGACGCCGCCGAGCCCGCCCCGAGCCCCGGCCCGGCCCGGCCCGCCCCCGCCCCCGGCCCGGAGGGGCCCGCGGAGGGAGGAGGGATGCGCAGTCCCGGCCGCCCGCGCCCCGCGCACCTCGGTACCCAATCCCTGCCGCCGCCGCCGCCGCCGCCTCTTCCTCCTCCTCGTCCTCGTCGTCGTCGTCGTCATCGAAGTCGTCGTCCGGCGGCGGCGGGTCCCAGGAGCGGCCCTGCAGGCCGGGCCCATTGTCTCCTCCTCCGCCCGCCGCCGCCGCCGCCGCCTGGGCCTCCCATTCGCCGCCGGCCGCCGCCGCCGGGCCGCCCCCGGCCGCCGCCAGCGCCTCTCGCTCCGGGGCCGCCCCATCGGGCTCGCCCGGGCTCCGCCCGAGGCCCGCGCCGTCCCTCCGCGGCCGCTTGCGGAGCGGCTCCCCGGGGGGCGGCGGGGAGGCCTCCCTCTCGGCCGCCGCTGCGGAAGGGGAGCCGCCGCCGGGCTGAAGGGCGAGCGCCGCCTCGTCCGCCATCTTCAAACTGCCTCTCTGGCCGCCGCCTCGCCTCCTCCGCTCCCGCTCGCACTCGCGGCTCTGGCGCCCCCGCGGCTCCGGCTGCGGGAGATTTAAACGCCGTCACGTGACCGCGCCGCGCCGCCCCCGCCTCCCCGGCTCCCGCCGCCCACGCGAGCGGGACCTCGGGACGCCGGGTCACGTGGGGCGCCGCGCAGCCGCCCTGGGTCCTCTCTCCACGCCCCTCCGCGCGCCTGGGAGCCCGAGCCCGGCTTCGCGGCGTGAGTGTCGGCGTCCGGCCCCCGGCGCCGCGCCGGCCCCGGACGTAGCGGGAGGTGCAGGCGGAGGCCCCGGGAGGCCCGGGGGGAGGGCGCGGCAGACAGTGTGAGGGGAGGAAGGGGACCCGGGCCGTCCTCTCACCGCTGACAGCTCCTGGGGCGGGGAGGGGGGCAAGGGGGGGGGACCCTCTCCCCGGCTTCTCTCCTCACCGCCCCGCCCCCGCCCCCATCGCTCCAGCAGCCCGTGGTCTGCGTTTGTAAACGAGCAAACCGAGTGGGGGCTCTCTGACCCCTTTTTCCCCTGGATTGTCCAGTTACAAAGGGACGAGGGGCAGCACAATAAGCCATCTGGTGCGAAGGAATCCCATGTTAGGACTGTGTCTCTACCAGTAAGGGAGAGTAAAAAAGATAAGGGATCTAGTATCCATTCTATGCGTACTAGGAAAATTGTATTGGCAAAACTGGTTATTAATATGGGAACGTATAAATATAGAGTCTTACCTCACACTGAAAATAAATCCCAGGTGGGTTGAAGAGCTAATGAAAAAATACGATAAAAATAAGGCATTTTAGGACTTTATGTAACTGCATTAAGAAAGAGTGTTTTTTTTTTTTTTTGAAACAAGCCATTTAAAATATATATAACTACATAAACATTTAAAATGTTCTAATCTATTAGTAGTCAGGAACATACAGGTAAAACCATGAGGTATCTCACATAGGCAAAAATAAAACAATTTATTTTTTTATTGATTTTTACAGAGAGGAAGGGAGAGGGAGAGGGAGCTAGAAATATCGATGAGAAACATCAATCAGCTGCCTCCTGCACACCCCTACTACAGATGTGCCTGCAACCAAGGTACATACCCTTGACCGGAATCGAACCTGGGACCCTTCAGTCTGCAGGCCGAAGCTCTGTCCACTGAGCCAAACTGGTAAGGGCAAAACAATTTTTTTAATAGGAGTAATTATTACTCCACTAAGTAGCAGTAATCTTTTTTTTTAATGCTTTATTGTTTGAAGTATATTACATATGTCTCCTTTTGCCCCCATCAACCTCTCCCAGGCCACCCCCAATCCCCAGCACATGCCCTCACCACGCTAGTGTCCGTGTCCACTGGTTATGCTCATATGCATGCATACAAGTCCTTGGGTTGATCTCTCCCCCGTACTCCCAACCACCACTACCACCACCCCTGCCTTCACTCTGAAGTTTGATGGTCTGTTCAATGCTTCTCTGTCTCTGGATCTATTTTTGTGTATTAGTTTTTGTTGTTCATTATATTCCGCAAATGAGTGAGGTCATGTGATATTTATCTTTCTCCAACTGGCGTATTTCGCTTAGCATGATGATCTCCACCTCCATCCATGCTGTTGCCAATGGTAAGAGCTTCCTTTTTTTTATAGCAGTGTAGTATTCCATTGTGCAGATGTACCGCAGTATTTTAATCCGCTCATCTGCTGATGGGCACTTAGGCTGTTTCCAAATCTTAGCTATGGTAAATTGTGCTGCTATGAACATAGGGGTGCATATGTCCTTTCTGATGGGTGTTTCTGGTTTCTTGGGATATAGTCCTAGGAGTGGGGTTACTGGGTCAAATGGGAGTTCCAGTTTTAATTTTTTTAAAATATATATTTTAGCTCTCCCATAAGGAAGCGCGACCAAGAACCTCCTATATACTTCCGTTTCCGGCCTGTCGCCTTCCTTTCACTGCTGATAGCGGCTCGCAAACATGGTGAACGTTCCTAAAACCCGCTGAACTTTCTGTAAGAAGTGTGGCAAGCATCAACCCCACAGAGTAACACAGTACAAGAAGGGTCAGGATCCTCTGTGTGCGCAGGGAAAGCGGCGTTATGACAGGAAGCAGAGTGGCTATGGTGGGCAGACTAAGCCTATTTTCCGAAAAAAGGCTAAAACTACAAAGAAGATTGTGCTGAGGCTTGAATGCGTTGAGCCTAAGTGCAGATCTAAGAGAATGCTGGCTATTAAGAGATGCAAGCATTTTGAACTGGGAGGAGATAAGAAGAGAAAGGGTCAAGTGATCCAGTTCTAGAGCATCATATTTTGTTTTATTATATGACAATGAAATCATGACATATTAACTTCAAAAAAAATAAATAAAAATAAAAATATATATTTTATTGATTTTCACAGAGAGGAAAGGAGAGGGATAGAGAGTCAGAAACATCGATGAGAGAGAAACATAGATCAGCTGCCTCCTGCACACCCCCTACTGGGGATGTGCCTGCAAACAAGGTACATGCCTTTGACCAGAATCAAACCTGGGACCTTTCAGTCCGCAGGCAGCCGCTCTATCCACTGAGCCAAACCGGTTTTGGCCAGTTTTAATTTTTTGAGGAAACTCCTTACTGTTCTCCACAGTGGCTGCCCCAGTCTGCATTCCCACCAGCAGTGCACTCCGATTCCTTTTTCTCCGCATCCTCGGGAGCACTTGTCCTTTGTTGATGATAGCCATTCTAACAGGTGTGAAATGGTATCTCATTGTCATTTTGATTTGCATCTCTCAGATGACTGGTTAGTGACTTTGAGCATGTTTTTATATGTTTCTTGGCCTTCTGTATGTCCACTTTCGAAAAAAATGTCTATTTAGGTCTTTTGCCCATTTTTAATTGGATTATTTATCTTCCTTTTGTTAAGATGTATGAGTTCTCTATATAACATTGGCAAGTATGTTCTCCCATGCAGTGGTCTTTCTCTCTCTTTTTTAATATGTTTTATTGATTTTAGAGAGGAAGGGAGAGGGAGAGATAGAAACATCAATGATGAGAGAATCATTGATCGACTGCCTCTTGCAGGGCCCGAACCAGGAACAGAGCCCACAACTCAGGCATATGCCCTTGAACCCGGGACCCATAAGTCCGCAGGCCAGCGCTCTGTCTACTGAGCCAAACCAGCTAAGGCAAGAAATATTTATTGAAGTGTCCTTAACCTTTCCATTGTCCAACCTCTCCATCAAGAATGCTAAAAAGCTGAAACCGGTTTGGCTCAGTGGATAGGGCATCAGCCTGCGGACTGAAAGGTCCCAGGTTCGATTCCAGTCAAGGGCATGTACCTTGGTTGCCGGCACCTTCCCAGTGGGGGGCGTGCAAGAGGCAGCTGATTGATGATTCTCTCTTATGGATGTTTCTAATTCTATCCCTCTTCTCTTCCTCTCTGTAAAAAAATCAATAAAATGTATCTTTAAAAAATAAAATAAAATTTTTAAAAAAGAATGCTAAATAATAACTTTTTTTTCAGTCTTCATCAGAAAATATATTTATTATTGATAGTGAGTGAACTAAAGATGTCAGTATTTATGATAGAGAAGCGGTTGTATGAGCCCCAGTTGTCTTTATGTTGATTAAAAAATGCCTTATTTCATAAACATTATTCCAGTAAAAGAGGTATATTTTCTGAAATAAATTAAAAATACATATTTTTAAAAATAAGTGTTTCTTGCTAAAATTGTATGTATTAAAATGAGTACATTATTTTTAGTTTAAAAAGAAAAAGAGTAACCATTTTTTGAAACAGCCACCTGAGGGCTAGACTCTACAGTCTCATCAAGCCTCCCCAGTCTGTGAGGCGGGAGCAGTTGACTGACTTTCCTGACTTAGACCACTTTTTAAATTTCCTGCGTATAAACACAAATGTAGGAGGTGTTATTCTTTCGTGGCTTCATGTATGTTATTTTGTCTTTTTTATTAGATACAGTGTTGTACTTCCCTACAGACCTTAGAATTCTGCATCCTATCAAGCTGCCTCCATTTGAGCTCTCTGGGACTTTTAAACTAAATAGATGATTTGGTAATGCAGCCTGCCTTCCACCAGAAATATTAAAACCTAGACCAGTGGTTCTCAAATCACAGCGGTTTTGCAACCTTACCCCTTCTCTGGGGTATACTTGACAATATGGAGATATATTTTTTTTGTTGTTGTCATAACTCAGGGGAGACAGTACTACCAAAATTCCGCAGATAGGCCAAGGATATTGCTAAATGTTCTACAATGCAGACGACAGCCCACTGAGAAAGTGGAAAAGAAAGATTTATCCAGCCAAAATGTCAAGTGTCAGGGTTGAGAAACTCTGGCTTAGAGTTTCAGCCACACTGGGCAAGTGGTACTGCTTGGGGCTCTAACTAACAAAGATTTCCTAGGGCATAGGAGACAGGATTTCATTAGCAAGGCCAGGTTACAACGTAGCATAGGCAGTAATTTTCAAATTTTGGTTTTAAGCAGCAGAATCCATCTGTTGAATGACCTTAACTCTATTATAAAATGTAAATACAGCCCTAACTGGTTTGGCTCAGTGAATAGAGCGTTGGCCTGCGGATTCAAGGGTCCCAGGTTCGATTCCGGTCAAGGGCATGTACCTTGGTTGTGGGTTTGTCCCCATTAGGGGGTGTGCAGGAGGCGGCTGATCAATGTTTCTCTCTCGTTGATGTTTCTAGCTCTATCCCTCTCTTTTCCTCTCTGTGTGGAATCAATAAAATATTTTTTTTAATGTAAATACATTTCCTTTGATAGGTAAAGAATTCTCACCAATCAATAAGAAAAAGATTGTTAGCCCAGCTGAAAATTAAGTGTTCAATTCACAGAAAAGGGAATGTAAGTGGCTTCTAAATATGTGAAAATGTAAAACTTCACTCATAATGAGAGAAATACTCATTAATCTACAATGAGATACCATTTTTCACATATCAAACTAATACATTTGGTCATGTTGTTGTATTGTAAATCATTGAATGAGATAAGAGATGCCTCAATAAGACAATTAGGAGTCGTTTATTGTGTGCAGCCCAGAGGGAGGTATCTCTTCCAAATCTCTGAGCACCACATATAGGAAGCCTCCCGTATTTATGCTTTTCGGCCTCTTTGTTTGTAGTAATTACAAAAAGCTCTGTGTGAGTTATTGTTACAGACAGTTGTAAACTTGAATACATAATGAGTTTGTACTTGACATAAGAATATGGGAATTTTATCAGTATTAGTCTATTACATTGGATGGCTAGCTTGCAAGGTCAGACAGTTAAGTTTATCTTTTTCTGTTATTTGAACTAAAGTCATTGTATAGAATAAGAGACTGACTTAAAGTGACAAGACTTTACAGTAACAGAGTTTAGAGGACTAGGGACTATCTAACAATAGCAGAGAATTCAAGCAGCAGTTTTATACCAGATGGAGGTTTCTATGCTTCAATGTCTTGCATTGGCAAGGATGTGAAGGGCAAGTGATAGGAGTGTAAATTGGTACCCTCTGGAATGCACTATCTATCAGAATGTGAAGTGCATATGCCGTATGTATAAAATGCCATCTCTATGGGAGGATAATCACTGTGCCATGGTTTATGCTAGCAAAAGATGGGAAATACACGAATTATCCCAGTTCCTCATTAATGGGATAATTCGTGTATTTCCCATCTTTTGCTAGCATAAATATATCACCGGTACATGTGTTTATTTGTACATAAATCATCACTAAAACTCAGGAAGTGGGTGACAGAAGTTGCTCCTAGAAAGAGCAAATGGGAGACTGAACTACAGAGGTATAAAGGGTCGCAAGAGAACATAGCAAAAGCCACTGTCCTAGCTGTCTAGGGTGATTAACTACTGTAATAAATAATCCAAAAACATCAATGGCTAAACTCAGGTTTCCTAAAATGAGTTGGAAAGTGATTTCTATTTTATGGTATCATTTATAACTTAAATGTTTGGTAGACTGGAGTTTCTTTATTGGAGGATTTTAAACTACAAATTTAATTTCTTTAATAGATATGGGACAGTGAAGATTATCTGTTCTTATGTGAGTTTTGGTACTTCAAATGATTGGTCCATTTTCTTTAAGTAATTTAACTTATGGGAATAGACTTGTTTGCAATATTTGTTACTCTTTTTTAAAAAATATATATATATTTTATTGATTTTTTACAGAGAGGGACAGAGAGTTAGAAACTTTGATGAGAGAGTCATCAATCAGCTGCCTCTTGCACACCCCCTACTGGGGATGTGCCCGCAATCAAGGTACATGCCCTTGACCGGAATCGAACCTGGGTCAGTCTGCAGGCCGACGCTCTATCCACTCAGCCAAACCAGTTTCGGCTGTTTGTTACTCTTTTTGGATGTCAGTGGGGTCTGCCATAATGTCTCCTCTCTTATTCCTGATAATGTTACAGGATGGGACCCAGGCCCAGAGCGAGTCTGCCTCAGGCTGGCCTGTAATACGTGGATTCTTGATTTTGTGCAGGAAAGAGTTCCCAAAACGAGTCCAGGTGATTTTGAGAGTATGCGTTTAAAGCTGAGGAGAGGGAAGCAAAGGGAGGACTTGGGATAGACGTTGCCACAGGAGAGAGAGCCTAGGCTTTGGCTCCCTAGAAACGTTATAGGAAAAAAGAGCCAAGGTGGGGCTGCCGTTCGCTCCCTGGAAAGTCAGGCAGGATCAGGGGTGAGCCCAGGACAAGCTGCTGCTTCCACTGTCCCCCGAGTTGCAAGTCTCATGGGGTCCTTTCCAGTTTAGGAGGAAATAAACAGTTCATG
Source organism: Nyctalus aviator (assembly GCA_036971965.1). Taxonomy (NCBI): domain Eukaryota; kingdom Metazoa; phylum Chordata; class Mammalia; order Chiroptera; family Vespertilionidae; genus Nyctalus; species Nyctalus aviator. The sequence goes on along the minus strand of CM072933.1, from coordinate 35,381,954 downwards.
CCTGAGAAGGGACATGGGGGTTCTCAAGAGGGAGCCCAGCCGAGACTGATTTGGCTCAATGGATAGAGCGTCAGCTTGGGGACTGAAGGGACCCGGGTTCCATTCTGGTCAAGGGCATGTACCTTGGTTGCGGGCATATCCTCAGTAGGGATGTGCAAGAGGCAGCTGATCGATGCTCTCTCTCATCGATGTTTCTAACTCTCTATCTCTCTCCCTTCCTCTCTGTACAAAATCAATAAAATATATTTAAAAAAAAAAAAAAAAAAAAAGAGGGAGCCCAAACTGGGTCTTTGTCTTGAGGGTTTTCTCTCTCTTCTGAGGGTTTCAGTAGAATATTCATCAGCTTTGCGGGTGCGTTTTTAATATGGCTGATGCATCAAAATGAGCACATAGAAGAATTTTTGATTATTCCTTGGTCTGTTTTATCGTTTTACTTTTATTTTGGTTCTGTCTGGCTTTTATTGGGTTTTTGTTATTTGTTCCCCTGACTTCATCTGTCTTTGGGTTTAGCTGGCACAAATGGTGTTAATTGGGTCTCAGCTTTCTATTTTCCCAGCCAGGGTAATTTAATCTATGCATTCTGTGATCAGGGAGGAAAGGTATAAACCATTTTTTCTCCAGTGTCCTTGGTTAGGGAAGGTTAGGTCTTGCAATTCACTAACTGGCTGTAAGTTGTTCAGATTGTTTGGCCTTGTTTAGTTATCTTGTCTCAGTTTCCCCATTCCACTCTCTCAGGAATTTTTCTAGCTTCTTAACTATCCTACCTCAATAAGAGTAGCATGTGTCTTTCCCCGCTTATATGGTCAGTCTGGCCAGAGGTTTACTACTTTTATTGTTTAGAAATAGGAGCCCACCCCAAGTCGCCGGCCCTGCCGTGCCCTGCCTTGCTCTCCTGCCCTTAAAGCAGCTTCAGCCGCTGCTGATCAGGCCCTCCCCCAGATGAGGTGCACCGAGGCCCCTGCCCCCACGCTGGTTGACTGGTTACTGTGCCCGGTTAATTAGCATATTTCTCTATTATATACATACATGTTAGGGGAGTCCCTTTTTCAGCCCTCTTCTCCCCAGATTTCCCCATACTGGCCAGCTACCAGGGTTCCCTTTTCTCTATTCTCCGACCAGAAAGATCAACTTTCTCCTGGCATTTTAGATGCCACCGTTCTGCAAAATTTGACCAACTTTGGAGTAAACAGTGAAAGAAAAGTGAAAAAAAAAAAAACAACAACAAAAAACACGAATTGCCCCCTCCCCCCATATGCTTCAGACCACGGAGGTTCTTTTAGGCACATTCTGTACCTTCCCCCTGCGTTCAGTCTGTCCCCTGAGCCCCGCCTGGGACTCCTGCCCTCTCTGTGGTTTTCCTGTTCCAGGTGTCACAAGAGACAGCGAAGCAGCCAGGAAGAGCTCTAGCCCCGGCCGGCCCCCTGCAAACGCCGGCACCTGCGTCTGCTTAACTGCTAGCCTTGACCCACATAGGAAACAAATACCGTGCCCTCCCTCCCTACACCACTTTGGCCTCAGCCCTTCTGTTTGCAGCTATAACAGTACATTTATACATGTTGCTTTTTCATTTCATTCGGCCTGATCCCTCTTGGCATCCACCTAACGTTTTGGTGCCGACACCCTGGGATGCCGAGGGGTGTCCTTCCCAGTGCTGACCCCGCACTACACACCGGTTCCTCTCCTCTCTGGTCAGTGACAATTTGACCACCCTTCGGGATTTCAGATTTGCCACTTTCCATCTCAGACAGAGATCTGGCGCTAGGCCAGAAGTCCCCTCCAGCCCAGCCTCCGCCCGGGACCAGGCCCCACGGTCTCCCTGATGGAGGAGTCACTCCCGACAGAGATCAGACTCTCTTTCCTCAGAAGCCTGACTGGATGGTGGGGACACTCTCCCTCCAGTCCTGGGTACTTCCGTTACTCACCTCCCCTTCCCACTTACCCCATGGGGAATTCTCTTTCCGTCCTCCCCAAGACATCCTCTGGATGTCTCCTCCGTAATCCAAACACACTCGGCCTTTCCACAGAGGTCTGGCCCAAAGGCTTATATCTTCTCTTGCAATACTGCCTGGCACAATGTAAATTAGACAGTGGCTCACATTGGCCCAAGAACGGCACTTTTGGTTTTAACGTTCTCCGGGACTTCGACGGTTTCTGTCACCACAACGGTAAAGGTCAGAAATCCCCTTGGTCCAGGCCTTCTATGCACCCTGTAATCGTCCTCCTCTCTGTTAGACTAGCCTTACTTATCAAATCCGACTTCTGCACTCAAAGCCCCCTTCCTCAACCCCGGACCTTTCCACCCAAGGCTTCCGATCCATCGTTGCCTGACCAGTTGGATCCCTCAGACCCTCCTTTCGATCCTTCCCCGGTCATTCCATCCTCTGTTCCCCTCTGGGTCCCCCAAACCCAACTCCTTATGCCCCTGTGTCTCCAGATGCCACCTCTATGTTCACCCCTCTGCCTCCCTGCGGAGCCTCCGCCTCTCATTCATTCCCAGGCACCCAGCCTCCAGTCCCCGCTCACTGCCTCCCCACCCCCACTCCCCACCCCAATACCCCGCATTTATCCCTCCTAGAGGTGGCTGGGGCCAAGGGTATTGTCCAGGTACATCGCATTTTCCATGTCCCATCTCATGTACACTGAGCAGTGTCTTGGGTCTTTTTCCACCCACCTGACTACTTTTGCCAAGGAATTTGGGTACCTGACGTCTGTGTCCCCCCATCCTCCTCTCGCACCCCAGAGGCAAAGGAGCACATCTGGCTAGCCCTCCGGACCATGCCCACGCCCTCCATAGGCAGGATATGCAGCCAATTCGGTTGGCACTGACATGCTCCTCTGGGGTGACCTAAGATGGGATCACCTGGCTAATTCTCCAGGGCGCTGGCTCTGTAGTCATAGGACCACCTGCCTCACTGCCGGACTCCAGAAGGCTGCCCATGAGGCAGTCAACTATGACAACAATGAAATCACTCAGGGCCCTGACAAAACCCAGCTCTTTTCCGCCTCACTGAAATTTAGCACCTTAGACCCCACCCCCTCCCAGAGGGAACTTTAAAAAAAATAATATGTATTATTTATTTTTTATTTCAGAGGGAGAGAGAGATAGAAACGTCAATGATAAGAATCATTGATCAGCTGGCTCCTGCACGCCCTACACTGGGGATCGAGCCCTCAGCCCCGATGTGTACCCTGACTGGAAATTGAACTGTGACCTCCTGGTTCATAGGTTGATACTCACTGAGCCATGCCAGCCAGGCTCTTTTTTTTTTTCTTTAAATATATATTTTTTATTAATTTTAGAGAGCGAGAGAGAGAAACATCAGTGATGAAAGGGGAACACTCACAGGTAGAGCTGTTCCGTTACTCCCGTCCATACTTAAACGACCTACGTAACTGGACCTTCACCCAACAAAGTCCCCATCTCAGGACCGGCAGCAACCAACACTGTCCTAGCGTATCAGGCACCTCTGTGCACCAACAGAACGCTCCCTGCAGGAAAGGCTTTGGGGCGTCTTGATCAACGCCGATGCAACTTGGCTCCCAGCATCCAGCCTTCCTCCGGCTGGGCTAGCAAGTTCATCACCCAAGGAGCCTTCTTCTGAAACCCACTGGGCACTCAGCATGGCCCGCCATCTCAGCCACCTTCCCAACGGCCACGACCACACATACCTCCCAGTTCTGCTTAGGTCGACCCCTTTCCTGCGTCAGCTATTTCCCATCGCAGAGTCATAACGCTCAATTACAATCTAACTGCAGCCTACTCCCCTCCCGTGGTCTCACACACTCTGAATTTGGGGTGGAAACTGAGAAGGTGTGTGTGTGTGTGTGTGTGTGTGTGTGTATATATATATATATATATATATATATATATATATATATTTATTTATTTATTTTTATTTATTTATTTTTTTTACATCACCACTGGGGTGACCCAGGTCAATCCCAAAGGCCATTATCAGCCCCTTATTGGGACAACTTTGGCTGGAGCTCTTTCTGTGTGGGGAAAACGAAAACAACAAGCTTACCTTTTCACCGTCAAAGACACCTGCTGCTTAGAAAATCAGGGAGTCTTCTCTCTGCGGGGCACCAATACCTATCCCTGCCTACCAGCTCACTGGACTGGGACCCGGGCCCTAATCTGTCTCGCCCCCGAAGTAGGCATTGCCCCTAACTATCAGCCCTTCAAGGTTCCTCTCCCCGCTTATGCACAGACCAGGCGGGACCGTGCCCTCCTTCCCCTGCTTGCCAGCCTAGGAATAGCTACGGGCAGAGGCACTGGGTCAGACGGGGGCTGGCAACCCCCCTCTCGTGCCATCAGAGCCTGTCCGGAGACCTTGCAGACCGCTTAGAGGAGACTGCCCAAAGTATTGTCGCAGTCCGGGACTGGAGAGAGACATTGGCAGCAGTTACCCTCCAAAATCGGAGAGGACTTGCCCTCCTCACAGCGGAGGAAGTGGGCAATGCCTATTCCTAGAGGAAGATCACTGTTTTTATGCCAGCCCGTCTGGTGTCGTAAGGGCCAGACGGGCTGCCAGGAAACCAGTTGACAGGGCCCCGAAAGTCTGACAACAGCTTTCCGAATCCTGGGGCACCTGGCTACGGACTCTTCACTGGCCCCCCCTGGCTTCTACCTCCAGCTGGACCCCTCTTAATGCTCTTCCTGGCGCTCATCTTTGGCCCATGCATCCTCAGAGCCCTCTCCTCCTTCCTTCAGAACCGCATTCAGGCAATCACCAGTACCTTCCCCTGCTCTCAGTTTCTCCCCGCTTGGGGCTCCTGCCCTCTCTGTGGTTTTCCTGTTCCAGGTGTCACAGGTGACAGCTAAGTGGCCAAGAACAGCAGCTTCAGACCCAGCAGCTAGCTTTGACCCACATAAAAACATAAATACCCCTCCCTCCCCACTCCTGCTGGCTGACATGACACCACTTTGGTCCCAGCCCTTCTGTTTGCAGATGTAACAATGCATTTATAACTTTTTCATTTCATTCGGGCTGGTTCCTCTCAGCATGGACCCAATAGATCCCTTTATCTCTGTTCCCTTGGCTTGAAAGGTAAGTTTCTTATTGGGGTTTTAGATGCTGGTGCCACTGCCGCCATGTGTAGTTCAGTGAGTAGGGCTTCCCTTAGGGGGAGGGCCAAAGAGAAAGGGAAAGACAAGAAAAAAAAACAGAAGGATTTCCCACACCCCCCTGCCTGCAGGAGTGCCTTTCCAGGTCTTCCGACCAGAAATTTAGAACTTCCCCAGGAGTTTTTGCTGCCTGTGCCAACTGTGCTGTCATGCCTTGTGGCTGCCTTTGGGTCCCAGCCAAGAGATAAAAGAGGAAAACACCCCTGCATGTGCCTTCATTACCCCTGGCCCCTCTCCCAACCTTCCTGCTGCCATTGCTTTCTGTATTTTGTCCAGAGTTCTTAGTTGTGTCATTGGGGATGGCAGGCTATCGAGGACACTTACTCCTTCTTGGTTAGTACTGGCAGTCTTGAAAAGTCTGTTATTGCCCGGTAGGTGTTGCTCGGTGGTTGAGCATCGGCCACGGTTCCATTCCCTGTCAGGGCACATGTCTGGGTTGTGGGCTTGATCCCCAAGAGGGAGCGTGCAGGAGGCAGCTAGCTGATTAATGATTCTCTCTCATCACTGATGTTTCTATTTCTCTCTCCCTCTCTGAAATCGTTAAAAATATTATCTTAAAAAATAACGGAACCATCTTTCTGAGAGAGCCACAGTTAATTAAAAAAGGAACACTTATGCCGAAACCGGTTTGGCTCAATGGATAGAGCGTCGGCCTGCAGACTGAAAGGTCCCGGATTCCATTCCGGTTAAGGGCATGTACCTTGGTTGCGGGCACCTCCCCAGTAGGGGGTGCGCAAGAGGCAGCTGATCGATGATTCTCTCTCATCGATGTTTCTAACTCTCTATCCCTCTCTCTTCCTCTCTGTGAAAAATCAATAAAATATATTTAAAAATAAATTAATTAATTGAAAAGGAACACTTATTATTATTCCTTTACCACAGGATCTCACCATTTTAGAGCACAAATTCTCAAACAGTGCTTCTGCCCTGTCCAAGGGTAGAAGTACTGGAGGCAGAATGGAATGTTTTGAGGAGAGCACTCTATTCTGTGAATTAAACATTGAGACGTGTCACCTAGTACTTGGTAGGTGGGCACCAGTGAGTACTGAGGTGATTCTCAGGGCACACTGCACATGTGGTGGAAATGAGACAACTTTAAAAAATTCTGAACAAGTCAAGGCAGACTTTTAAGGGGTTGGGAGCAGACGTTAATGAGATACAGGCTAGTAAGTCAGGTGGGGAAACTGAGGCAGTTTAACGCAGTTTGCAGACATCTAGTAAATCCGATCTTCCTTAAACCAAAGACACTGGAGAGTAAATCGTTTTCACGTTTCCCTAACCGGGGGTGTTTCCTAATTGACCAGGAAGAGGGTCAATGAGAAAACACATTCAAGGAGACAGATAACAGAAATCCAAATAGTGCCACTTGCCAGCCACACTCAAGGACAGATGAAGTTAAAAGAATAATCCTCATTTTGGTACATCAGCAAAAAGCTGGTGAGTATTGAGGTCCTACTGTAAGACCTCCCCTAAACACCCAGCCTTTAGAACTCCTCAAGATGAAGGTTCACCCGGCTGGCATAGTTTAGTGGTGAGCATTGACCTATGAACCTGGAGGTCATGGTTCAATTCCTGGTCAGGACACATGCCTGGGTTTCAGCTTCCATCCCCAGTGTGGGGTGTGCAGGAGGCAGCCAATCAATGATTCTCTCTCATTGATGTTTCTAGCTCTCTCTCTCTTTTTCTCTCTCTCTCTCTCTCTCTCTCTCTCCCTCCCTCTCTCTCTCTCTTTCCCTTCCTCTCTGAAATCAATAAAAATATATTTTAAAAAAATTTTAAAAAAAGGTCTAGCCTTCCCAGGAGCACACTTGGGCCTCCCCGCTTCACCTCTCCCACTGCAGGCATGCATCTCCCAAACTCTAAGGGACCAGACAAGGCTTGCAACCAGGGCAGCAACGGGCAGCGGCAGTTCATCCCAGACAAACCCCCTGAGCCTGTCCCCACGGCCCCTCTTCTCTGACTTCTTAGTGACCACGCAGTCCAGCCTCGGCCCATTTCCCCACCTGCTCTCTCTCATGTTATCCTAGGCCCTTTCCTGCTTCCTGCCCCCAGCTTTAATGAACGTCCTCTAAGGTTCACCTGGGTCGTGTTGTGCAAGTTTTCCTGCACAAAGTCAAGAACCTGCACACTACCGGCTGGTCCGAGGAGACCCGCTCAGGTCCAGGTCCCCATGCCAGTAACAGTAATAAATAGAGCCCAACGGGATGGAAGGAGGCAGCTGGGCTTTGCCGGTGGCTAGCCTGTTAACCGGGGAGTTCCCTTTTTAATTCCTCAACATATAACGGGCGCATACTCTTTCACTAGGATGTGTCAGTACGTCACGCCGGGAGGATGTAATTTCATATTATTATTTTTTTTAATTTCTACTTAAAATAAATGAAAAGATTATGAAATATATATTTTTTGTTTATTTATATATAAAGCACAAAGGAAAATACAAAATTACAAGCAAATAGAAAAGAATACCAACAAAAAATGGAAACATCGAATTAAAAAATTATAAATTTTACAAACAATTATAAAGATTACAAAAAATATATATTTTTATTTCAATACGCAATAAAAAATATAAAAAGTTAACAATTACAGAACAATAAACAAAAGCACACAAAATAGAAATATTGAGTTTAAAAAATTAAAATATAGATGTAAAAATTCAAAACTCAACTTCCGTGTGATATATTTTAAAACAATTGTTGATACATAGTGCTACCTTACAATCCGGACACCAGTATGTAGATTCTTTCCTAACACCTTTTTTGTACCAAACTGGGCATTTCCTGGATTTAGTTTTTCCTATATCGCTTTTCATTTGTTCTGGAAAATGCCTTTCAACTAAGCGTGATGGTTTAGATGTAGAGCTGCTTGTTGATGTCTTTGGGTGGGTTTTCACTTTGTTGTTATCTACCAATTTCTCTACACTATCAAAACGTGTAATCGATCCAAATGACCTTTATCTTTTTTGTATATTATATATGCATTGAAGCAGCGCATATCAATTAATCGTAGAAAAAGTTTTTTATAACATTTTTTTTTACCATATTACGGGCAGCCGTGTAGGCCACCATAACTCCATCTCCCAAATCTATGCCGCCCATATTCTTGTTATAATCCAGGTCAACATTCAGTTTTTCTTGCCTTCTTGCTCTCTTTTCAATCACTGTCTTTTCGTCATTATGAATAGAACTGAGCATCAATACGTCTTTTTTTATCCTTCCATTTTAAAACCATAAGTTTTTCTTTGAATCTTACTATATGTTCATTTTTCTGTAATTTTTTTGTTTTTATTTCACTGGGGATTCGACTCTGTTTATCCTCATTGTTTCAACAATGTCTGTATTGTTTTGACACAAGAGTTCAGCCAAATGAATTGACGTATAGAAATTACCTAAATAAATCCTATACCCTTTATTCAGTAAGTCATGTGTTAACTCCAAAACAATTCTTGTTGAACACGTCCACCACTCTCAATAGCGAAATTATACTGATTCCCTCCGTGTCTTAAATTCATGTCGAGACATGTATGGATGACTAATACCTTTGTTGTTAGGAAATATATGTCCTGGCCGTTTTAGGGCGCAAAATATATTTCAAGGACTTGTGCATACGTCCTACCCGTACCGAATATTGTTTACATTTGATGTCTTTATAAGTCCCGCTAGCTCGGTTAACAGGCTAGAGTGTCATTGCTCAGTACTGCCCCTATCAGGTTTGACTTTCCACTTTCCTTACTCTCCTGTCAAGTGTTCAGGACAAAGAAGGTGGGGGTCGGGGGAAGGGAGGGTTGGTTCTTCCCTCCGTCTTTCCTTCCCTTTCAGACCAAAGGGAGCTGGATATCAACTGAACAGGAAGAGGGTCCATCAGAAAACACACTCCAAAGCAAATCCAGGGCATTGCCAAGAGGAATGGGCGCTGGGCCTCAGCGCTCCAAGCGCTGGAGTGGGGAGTTGGAGGGGGCGCTGATTCCAGGTCAGCCCCTGTGAGTGTGACCTGGAGACTGGGCAGGTACTGAAATTTAAATCTACATGTAGGATCTTAAAAGTTTACTTTCAGTGCTCTAGTAGAAGGCAGTAGCACTTTTTAAGGCCCTTATGATGCAAAAATCTCAGTGATATTTTGAAGGAAGTCATTTTAAAGATAAAAGAATGGAATGGGGTGGAACTGGGCAGGCTTTGGTTTCCAACCTTGGCTTCCCCCAGAAGATCTCTCTTTTCATTTTATTTTTTTAAATTTTAATTTATACAATTTATATTTTATTTATTTATTTATTTATTTTTTACTTTTTTAAATTAAATTATTATCTGTGTACATATTTTAACTCCTCCCCCCATACATACCCTCCCTCCCCCGAGTTTTGTGTCCATTGGTTGTACTTATATGCATGTATACAAGTCCTTCGGTTGATCCCAGAAGATCTCTTAAAAATCTGCATGCAACTAGCCCTGGCCGGTTTGGCTCAGTGGATAGGTTGAGCATTAACCCACGAACCAAGAAGTCCCTGGTTCGATTCCTGATCAGGGTACATGCCCGGGTTATGGGCTCGGTCCCCAGTGGGGGGCATGCAGAGGGCAGCAGGTCGTGTTACCTTCTCATATTGAGAATTTTCTTCCTCTCCCTTCCTCTCTCAAATCAATGATAAAATTTATTTATTTTAAAAATACATTTTTACTGATTTCAGAGAGGGAGAGGGAGAAACATCAATGATGAGAATCACTGTTTGGCTGCCTCCTGCACACCCCATCCTGGAGATGAGAATCACTGTTTGGCTGCCTCCTGCACACCCCACCCAGGCATGTGCCCTGACCAGGAATGGAACTGAGACCTCCTGGTTCATAGGGTCAATGCTCAACCACTGAGCCACACCAGCTGGGCAATAAAAAAATATTTTAAAAAATAGCGTGGAGCCGAAACTGGTTTGGCTCAGTGGTAGAGCGTCTGTCTGTGGACTGAAAGGTCCCAAGTTCGATTCCGGTCAGGGGCATGTACATTGATTGCGGGCACATCCCCGGTGGGGGGTGTGCAGGAGGCAGCTGGTCGATGTTTCTCTCTCATCGATGTTTCTAGCTCTCTATCTCTCTCCCTTCCTCTCTGTAAAAAATCAATAAAATATATTTAAAATAAATATAGTGTGGAAACACCTTCACTTCTTCGTGCCTGTAATTACTTTTACTATAGACCACACATCATAACACCAGGCTTCATAAAACGGAAAGATCTTATTCTCCTGCCTTGCCAACATAAGCAGTGGCTGGTGTCCCAGATCCTTGGCTGACTTATGTTCACTACCTCTCAGTACTTCCATCATGGGGAAAGAATGTGAAGTTTCAAATTATTTTTTTATTACCATTGTTATTGATAGTTCCTTTGGCACTGAGTTGGGGCAGGTTGTTTTTTGTTTTCTATTAAATAGGAATACTGAACAGTAATCTAGGAAAGTAAATACTGTACCTCAGAGCTGGCTGATTCCTTTGGTTCTAGTCCCTCTAGTGGCAATCATGAGGTAGTGCTGGAGACTGAGTCCAAACACAAGCTTCCTACAGGGAGTTAAAACTAACTTTTATTTAATGGAACTCTGAAGTATAATCCAGTGTAAGAATATCAGAGTTTGAAAAGATCTCACAAGTGATCCAGGGCTTTGCTACTCCAAGTGGGGTCCCTAGGTCAGCTGAGACTTCGCTTTGCGGGGGGAGTAGGGGGAGGTTGCGGATGGGGTGGGGACTTGCCAGAAATGCAGAATCTCAGACCGCACCCCGAACATCCTGAAGCAGAAGCTGCATCTGAACCAGGTCACCAGGTGGTTCGTGTGCACCTTTAAGTATGAGATTCATTATTCTGGTCTGATAGCTTCCTCTACAAACCAAGGAAGTGTGCCTCACCAAGGACCAGTAAAGAGTTGATTCAGAAATCAGCGTTCCTCATGGCATTGCCAAGTCAATTTTCTAATATGCCAAACTTCCGGCCAGATCATCTGATGTAGCATTTTTTTTTTTTAATGCATTTTCTTCACTATGGGCTTAGGAAGCAGATACAGCCAAGTTCTAATCCTCCCTTTACCACTGGAACCTAGTAGGGGCTCAATATGGTGGTTATCCTACTTCCTATTGTTTTTTAAATTAGTAAACTTATTTTTTTATTTTAAAATATATTTCATTGATTTTTTACAGAGAGGAAAAGAGTTAGAAACATCGATAAGAGAGAAATCGATCAGCTGCTTCTTGCACACCCCCTACTGGGGATATGCCCGCAACCAACGTACATGCCCTTGACCGGAATTGAACCCGGGACCTTTCAGTTCCCAAGCCGATGCTCTATCCATTGAGCCAAACCGGTTTCGGCTAAAGTTATTTTTTTTAGAGCAGTTTCAGGTTCACAGCAAAACTGAGCATAGAGTTCTCATATACCCCCATCTCATATACACATACCCTATCACTCCCCTCTATTAATATTCCCACACAGTATTATCAACGGCGGGATTACTAGCATTTATTATTGCACTTAACACTTCAAGTGAGTATCTCAACAGCCTTTAAAGCATCATAAACTCTATCGTGTCTGTCTTTAAAACTGTTCAAATATATCCATATGCTGGTCTGCTCTGGCTGCCAGGGAGGGGCTTAGTAGGCCGTTTTACAAATGCACAGTCTGCGATACAAGGGAGGTCCAAGTCCTGGCCGCCCCATTTTCCTTCCACCAGGTCTTGGGCACTGAGGGAGCCGTGGGTTCGGAGCGGCGTTGGGTCAGTAGCCGGGAAGGAACCGAGGCCTTTTCATCAGCTCCCAGGGTGCCGGCGCGGGGAGCGGGCCTGCACGTGCGATGTCAGGGCGAGGGGGTTGCAGGCTGTTTCCGGAACTTGGGCTTCGCTCTCCGGGAGCTCGGATGCGATGAGCCGCAAAGGGAAACGTGCCGCACGGTTTTGTTTGCACGACGGAAACACGGCAGGAGAGCGGCGCGCCACGCACTGAGTGCGCAGGGAGCCCGCAGAGGCGCCACTTCCGGCCCCGGCTCGGGCTCCTGGGACCCGCAGCTCGGACGTTCCAGGCTTCCCCCTTTCCGTCTGAGCTGTGCGTTACTGGTTCCTATTTCCGGATTAAAGACCGGGAGCAAACGTAATTTAAAAAAGAGGCACTTCCGGAGGGACGGTTCCTGGCGGCCGGAAGTGACGTGACGTTCAAGTCTCGCGTTCCCATTGTACGTCGTTCTCGCGATGCCTAGTGGGAATTGTGGACCTGATTGGGCGGTTCTGCGGTGAGCGGGCGGGGCGGGGCGGGGCGGGGCGGGCGCGGACCGGGCGGGGCGTGAGGGTTTTCCCGTCTGGTTGGACGTGAGCTTGTGCCTCTGACTCGCCTCGCTTGAGGTACCTTTCATTCGGTTAAAAATTTCACTTGATCTCTACTACCTATTTTATACCATTTTAAAAAGCCTTTCTCCAACGAAATATATGGAACTAAAACAAATGACACTTGTTTTAAAAACACAAAAAGCATAAAAAGAGGGAAGCAAAAGTGGTAGGGTGACTACATTGACTAGATCTAGTTCCTAAGGTATAAAAGAAATGCCTCGTTTCTGTACCTGCCCAGCTCCCACCCTACAAAGGAAAACACCTGCTTTTTAAAAGGGGGGAAAGGAGCAGACGTACACTTTTATTAAAAAGTGCACACAAAGAGAATGCCGTAATAATACTCTCTTCAACCAGCCTTTTCCATCTGATCCATTTAGAGATGCACAAAGAAAGCGATCTGACTCTTTAAAATGGTTAGTTAGTACTTTCTATAAATACCGTAATTTATTCATGCACTGCCCTCTTCTCCCACTGAAGGACATGTTGGCTGTTTCCAATGTTTTCCTGTTGCAGAGAATGTTTCAGTGCTTGCCTTGGAACATATTTTGGTGTAAATTCTCAGGGCACATTTGTAGAGAGACAAATTGCCCAGGCAACTGAGACACGTTGATAAACACCACCAAATTGCCAAATTGTATCAATTTACACTCTTACCCAAAAATGTACGAAAGTGCTAACTTTGTCATTTCTGCTTTATCATTGGATAATATCAAACGTTAGAAATTTTGCTTCTCTGATAGGTGAACTTCCGTAGTCTAGCAGTTTCATAATTATGAATAAGTTTACACTACTATCGATATTTATTGGCCATTAATTTTCCTGAAAGTAGTCATATACTTGGCCCAATTTTCTTTTTTTTAAAAAAAAATATATATTTCATTATTTGTTTGTTTTTTACAGAGAGGAAAGGAGAGGGATAGAGAGTCAGAAATACTGATGAGAAACATCAATCAGCTGCCTCCTGCACACCCCCTGCTGGGGATGTGCAGGCAACCAAGGTACATGCCCTTGACCAGAATCCAACCCAGAATCTATCCACTGAGCCAAACTGGTTAGGGCTCGGCCCAATTTTCTTAAATATGTTATTTATTTCTGAAAGATGGCGAGAGAGAAACATCAATGATGAGAATCATTGATTTGCTGCCTCCTACATGCTCCCTATTGGGAGTTGAACTGAGACCTTCTGGTTCATAGGTTGATGCTCAACCACTGAACCACACCAGCTGGGCTGATCTCCAAATTCTTAACATGTCCATGCTCTCCAAAATGGCAGCAACTAAGAGACCAAATTACTTTCATGGTTTCAGCAGGAACAGACATCTCTCTCAGCTATACCCACATTTTACCGAGTACTAGGTTAACCCTATAGGAAAGAACCAGGTACATGATTAATAGGAACCAGGAATTGAACCTGTGACCCTTGTGTGCTCCTTCCAGTGCTCTAACCATTGAGACCATCAGCCAGGGCTGTTTCCTTTTTTAAAAAAATTTTTAAGTTTTTTTTTTATTGCTTGCTTTTTCTTTTTCTTTTTTTTTTTTTTTTTTTTAATATATTTTATTGATTTTTTACAGAGAAGAAGGGAGAGAGATAGAGAGCTAGAAACGTCCATGAGGGAGAAACATCGACCAGCTGCCTCTTGCACACCCCCTACCGGGGATGTGCCCGCAACCTTGCTTGCTTTTTCTTATTAAAATAATAGTATACTGGTATGTTAAAATGAATAAAATATAAGTCACCTGTGACCCTATTATCTAAGGACAACTGATCTATTTTGGTGTATATACCTTATCATATTTTATAAATATACTAGAGGCCTGATGCACAAAATTCGTGCAAGAGTAGGCCTTCCTTCCTCCAGCAGCTGGCACCAGCTTCGCTCTGGCACCCGGGACTAGGGTTTCCCTTCAGCCACCAGCAGGCACCCGAGATCTGGGCTTCCCTTGCATCCCCGGCTTCATCAGGTCTAATTAGCATATTATGCTTTTATTATTATAGATATACAATGTACGTATACATACAATGTATATTTATAAACTGGAATCATACTTTTAAAACTTAAATTTTTACATTTTTTACTTTTAAAATTGAAATGAATTTGATATAATTTATACCCAGTAACATGCATAGGTCTTAATGCTCTGAAGTTTTACATAGTACATACTGTTTTCTAACTTTTTCTCTCCTCACAATGGAGTGTGCACATTTCCCAGGCATTAAATATGTTTCTACGTCGTTTTCAGTGACTACATGGTACATTGCAGAAGTGAGAACATGGTGTTTCAGGAAAAGAAGCCTGGGGTTGCATTTCATAAAACCTGAGTGAGTGATTACCAAAATTTTTTTCACAATTATTTTTTCTTTTGTTTTTCAAAAGAACATTGTAGCATTGTCCTGACTCTTCTCAGGATGGAGAGTAAATAAGCAATACTTCCTTTTTGTGATCAATATTGTCTAGTGTTTGAGGGAATTCATATCACTTTTCTTTTTAATTGTGGTAAAATATATATAATATAGCATTTACCATTTTAACTATTTTAAGTGTATAATTTGGTGGAATTGAGTACATTCATACTGTTATGCAACCATCACCAACATCCATCTTCAGGATTTTTCTAATTTTTCCAAACTGAAACTTTGTGCCTATTAAACACTAACTCTTCATTTCACCCTTCCTTGCGGTCCCTGGAAATTTCCATTTTTCTTTCTGTCTCTATGAAGTTGACTCCTCAAGGTACCTCATATAAGTAGAATCATACAGAATTTGTCCTTTTGTGTCTGACTTACTTCACTTAGCATAATGTCTTCATTTCATCCATGTTGTAGCATGTGTCAGAATTTCCTTCCCTTTTCTTCCAAAGAGGAAGGGTGCAGGAGAAAGAGAGATAGCAACATCAACGATGAGAAAAGTAATTAATTAGTTACATACAGAACTTTTAGCAAGAGAGGATATATAATGAAGGATTGGTGAAAATGGTGCCTCAGCTCTAACCGGTTTGGCTCAGTGGCTAGAGCGTCGGCCTGCGGACTGAAGGGTCCCAGGTTTGATTCCGGTCAAGGGCATGTACCTTGGTGCAGGCACATCCCCAGTGGGGGGTGTGCAAGAGACAGCTGATTGATGATTCTCTCTCATCGATGTTTCTAACTCTCTCTCTCCCTTCCTCTCTGTAAAAAAAATCAATAAAAAATATTTAAAAAATAAAAATATATTTTAAAAAAAAAGAAAGAAAAAAGAAAAGAAAATGGTGCCTCAGTACTTAATTCTCTTCAGAAATAAGCTTTAAAAAAAGATGTATATAGGTACGCTCAGTGAAAAATAGTATTTTCCAAGGTGATATTTATGGGGGCATTTAAAGGGTTAAGGCAGTTACAGTTTTGTATAACTCACCACTCACCTTCTCTAAATCCTAAACCAGACCTGCATTTCCTGGGCCACAGTGAGCTGACCCACAGGCTCCCTGCATCCACTCCAGACCAGACACACTCTTGAGTCTGGAGCGAGCCAGCCCAGGAGAAATGGTACAGCAAATCCACCCTCTCATCACAGAGTTACTTTTCTCACTTGCCTGTTTCAGTTCATGATTTTAAGTGTTTTCATTTGTTTGCCTCCTTCCATCAGAATGTAAACTCCCTAAGAACCCAGAGTTAGCATAACTTTCTTAAGTTCATGCTGGGCACAAAATAGGTCCTCCATAAATATTTGTTGAACGAATAAATTATCAAATGAATGAAAATTTGCTTCCCAAGTCTATTTTCTTTTATTCTATTTAAAATTTTTTGAAATTTTCTAAATTTCACAAGAAACCACCCATGACTCATATCTAACAAATTCTAAGAGTTTAGAATATTGCTTACATTTTTTTCTTTTATCACTTAAAAAGAAGTAAAAGAAAAAAAAAATACAGGAGGTGGAGAGGTGGCTCACTTGGGGAGTGTGTAAAAATGGTCAGTCCTTGTTTATCCAGAAGAGGAGTGGTGAATCTGCATCACTTATATAAACTCAAACTACAAGTCCCAGGCGGCACTGCAACAGTTTGGTAGTGGTCTGTTATTTTTTTTCTCCTGCAAGCAGCCAATGAAAGGTAGTTTACACAGGTCTTGGATGACATCTGGTGTGTGTATTGGCTGTGTCCAGCCTTAAACCTTGTGTGTGCAGTTTGGAACATGCTGCTGTAAACCAGATTTAAAAGGCCTTTCCTGTTAATTCGCAGCTCATGTGCCTCTTGTTTCGGGGGCAAGAAGAGTTGATTCAGTGATCTCAATGGACGCAATACTGAATTACAGGTTGGAAGATACTGAAGATTACTACACCTTGCTGGGGTGTGATGAACTGTCTTCGGTAAGACAGTGCATTATGCTGTTCTTTTTCACAACAGTAACTTCAGGTTTTATTTAAGATTTTAACTTTGTAATTTTAGTCACATTGCCTAGAAACCTAATCATGTATTGTTTTAAAGCACCTTTGGCTCAGAGAAAGTTAAGGATTTAAATGTGCATTGGGTCTTTACTTGAATAGTGTCTTCTTGCAGTTTTATGGATACTTGTGATTGAATATGTGTATTGCCATAGACTCTATTTCAAATATATGAAAAATAGATACTTGAAATTTTGTTGTAGTTGCTGTTGACTGTGTTTCATAGCATACATAAGCTATAGCTTTATTATGGCAACTTAAATTTTAATTGAGATGAAATGTAATTTTCTAGTAATTAGCGATTTAAAGTGTTTTATTAAAATGTGTAGTGTTATGTGAACAGCTAAATTATGCAAATCAAGAAGCATCCTTTTATGTTAATAGTTCAAATTGAGTAAGAGAAATTACTTCTTGAAAGGGTGGCTCCTGATACAAAACATGTGAAAATTCTGTTGTTTTTTCACTTGATTCATAATAGAATAATGTTTTAAAGGTCCCCATAGACAATTATAAAGGTTGTAAAAGTTTTTTAAATTATGGAAAACTCATTTATAATTCTATCTCCAATGGTAACACTGTTAATGTCTGGCATATTAGTCTTCAGTCTTTTTCCTATATGTATTTTTGAAGACATGTTTGGGAGGATATTATATATACTTGTTGATTCCTTCTTTTTATCCACTAACATTATAACAAGGATTTCTCCATGCTATGAAACATTCTTCATACATATTTAATGATCACATAATTTTATTGTACCACAATTTATATTCTGTTATTGTTACATATTTTATTTCTAGTTTTTAAAATTTTAAATATTGTTGAAATGAATATGACATATATTCAATTATGTTATTGCATATATTCATATTATTTTATGTCTATATTTTAAAATTTATTTTATTACTAAAATATAGTTATTAAAATATTTTAAAGCAAAATATATTTTTAATTTAATTTTGTTTTATATGGCTAGAGTTTAGTAATAAAATGTACTTTGTAGACTAGAATGCTATATTGGACACAAAGGATTAAAATCTCTACCATCATCACTTTGAGGAGTTTACCTTGAGTACCTTGTAGTTACACACACACACACACACACACACACACACTAAACAGGTTATATTCTCTTTTAGGTGCATATTTCTCCTTTAGGATAATATGTTACTCTTGCTTGCTTTTGTAGTGATTTTGCTTATAGCGAGTTTGAAAGCTTATTACCATTTTTTACCGTGCGTTACCATACTTTGGATTCTACTATTGCCAAATAATTTTTGAAGGAACTTTTTAAAATCATAGGAGCATAATCAGACTTGATAAGTTTCTCAACTTGGGTTAAAAAATACTGTCATACTAGGTTATAAAGAGATTTTATATCCCCATAATAAATCTTTTGACTGTTTAGTCAGTCTCTTGTAGTTCTGTTATTGTCTTTTTTAGTCTACAAAGGAAGAGGATTAATTTTGAATAGACTAAAAAAATTACCCTGTTGTTTATTTATAATGCTTATAACAGTTTAATTTCACAGTTAGCAGTTACAGTCATACTTCTCTGCAGATACTGTGGTATGTGTTAGGAGGATAAAAGCATTGATACTCCTTCTTCTGGATGCATTTTACTGACTCTGTCAATGGCACAGATTGTAGATAACAGTCATTTGTTTCAAATGAAATGACCTTCCATAATTTTGTCAATTGCTTTTTTATGTATCCTTTCCATTTAAAAATATTTTATGCCAATTTTTAGTAGTGTGACATTTTCTTTACTCGATTTGTGTTGGGTGGATTTCCTTTACTTCAAATATTCCTTGATTTGATGATCTAAAAAATTGACCATAACTGTTCATATCCCAAAACAATTTAGCAGTTATAATTTCAAAACCATTTGATATTTTCATTTTTATAACAATTGAGTTGAGACACACATAATTCTTTTTTTAAAAAAATATATTTTATTGATTTTTTACAGAGAGGAAGTGAGAAGGATAGAGAACTAGAAACACGGATGAGAGAAAAACACTGATCAGCTGCCTTTTGCACATCACCCACTGGGGATGCGCCCACAACCAAGATACATGCCCTTAACCAGAATCGAACCTGGGACTCTTCAGTTTGCAGGCCGACGCTCTATCCATTGAGCAAAACCGATTTCAGCAATTATTATTATTTTTAAATATATTTTTATTGATTTTTTTACAGAGAGGAAGAGAGAGGGATATAGAGTTAGAAACATCGATGAGAGAGAACCATCGATCAGCTGCCTCTTGCACACCCCCCACTGGGGATGTTCCCACAACCAAGGTACATGCCCTTGACCAGAATCAAACCTGGAACCTTTCAGTCCACAGGCCGACGCTCTATCCATGGGGCTGGGATGAGCAGGAGCAGCAGGCAGGCGGCATTGGACTGCTGGTTTCGGCCCAATCCCCATAGGCCATGCTGAGGGACCTCAACTGTGCATGAGTTTGTGCACCGGGCCTCAAGTCCTATATAATAAAAGGCTCATATGCAAATCAACCAAACAGCAGAACAACCAGTCACTATGACAGGCATGACCACCAGGGAGCAGACACTCAATGCAGGGTCTGCTCCCTGGTGGTCAGTGTGCTCCCACAAGGGGAGCACTGCTCAGCCAGAAGCCAGGCTCACGGCTGGCGAGCATAGCAGCAGTGGCGGCAACCTCTCCAGCCTCTGTAGCAATGCTAAGGATGTCCAACTGCCAGATTAGGCCCAGGAGGAGTGGGCCTAAGCCATCAGTCAGATATTCCCCAAGGGCTTCCAGACTGAAAGGGTGCAAGGCTGAGGGACCGCTCCCTACCACCTGAGTGTATGAATTTTATGCACTGGGCCTCTAGTATATTATATAAATAAGTACATGCATTTATGTGTATATACTTGCATGTGTATTTTTATATGTTTGAAATCAGATTGCCTAAACTCAAATCCTTGCCACTTACTATCTGTATGCCCTTGGGAAAAAATTTTTTTAACTTTTCTATGTCTGGTTTTTTGACTTTCAAAATGGGAATAATAATATTCCTCACCCCATGGAGTTGTTATGGGAATTAAGTGAGACACTATATGTAAAGTGCTAAGAGCAATGCTTGGCATACAGTAAGTGTCAATATGTCTTAGCTATTATTATTATTACGAGGGGCCCTGCATCTGGCACCCATCCCAAGGTGGGGGGGGGGTGTGATCGGCCCTCTAGGTGGTGGGATGCCCTTGCCAGGCTTGGCATCCAGGTCTGTCCAGCAGATATTTGCACCGGTTGTCAGGAGCCATATGGCAGCCACTTTTATATCGTCTCTTCCTTGTGGAGCATCCAGGGAGGGGAAGTGGCCACGGTGCCTGAGACCAACTTCCAGGAGGCCAGCAGCGCTGTCGGGATCGTGCTGTGTGCCGGTTCATCAGTGCCTGGCTTGCTCTCCAGAAATTGGACCTGCAGGACTACTGAGGGAGTGAGTTAGATGCCGTCAGGCTGGTGGGCCACCTGGACAGGTCGGTCAGCTGAGTGGCACTCCCCTGTGGGAGCACACTGACCGTTAGGGGGCGGCTCCTGCTTTGAGCGTCTGCCCCCTGATGGTTAGTGTGCATCATAGCGACTGGTCGACTGGTTATTTGGTTGCTCAGTTGCTTAGGCTTTTATATATAGAGGCCTGGTGCATGGACTTGTGCACTGAGGGCTCCCTCAGCCTGCCCTGTGCCCTCTCTCAATCCAGGACCCCTTGCAGGCCAGGCCAAGGGACCCCGCTGGTGCACGAATCCATGCACAGGCCTCTAGTATGCATATAAGACCTTTGGTTAATCTTTTCCTGCCCTCCCCCCTGCACCTTTCCTGTCTGAGATTCCTCAGTCTGTTCCATGTTTCCATGCCTGTGGTTTCCACTCTTGCATTGAGCTTCTGCCTCCTGGTGGTCAGTGCACATCATAGCTACCAGCTGGTTGGCCAGTTGGCTGGTTGGCTGAATGCATGGGCATATATGTATATATATATATATATATATATAAAATCTATCTAATAAAAGAGTAATATGCAAATTGACCATCACTCCAACACACAATATGGCTGCTCCCTTGTGGACACAAGATGGCTGCCACAAAATGGCCAGCAGGTGAGGGAGTTGGGAGGGACCAGGCCTGAAGAGAAGGGCAGTTAGGGGTGACCAGGCCAGCAGAGGAGGGACGTTGGGGGCGACCAGGCCTTTAGGAAAGGAAAGTTGGGGGGATTCAGGCCTTCAGGGGAGAGCAATTGGGGGTGACCAGGCCTGTAGGAGTGGGGAGTTAGGGGCAAACAGGCTGGCAGGAGCAGTTAGGCATCAATCAGGCTGTCAGGGGAGTGATTAGGGTGTGATCAGGCTGGCAGACAGAAGTGGTTAGCAGCAATCAGGAAGGCATTCAGGCGAGCAGTTGGGAACCAGCAGTCCTTGATTGTGAGAAGGATGTCCGATTAGGATCAGGCTTAAACAGCAGTCAGACATCCCTTGAAGAGTCCCATATTGGAGAGGGTGCAGGCTGGGCTGAGGGACCACCCCCCCCCCCCCAGCCCATAAATTTTGTGTACCAGGCCTCTAGTATATATATATATATATATAAAATTATTATTTTATATGTATATATGTGTTCATATATATATATATACATATATATATATATTACATCATTTCTTTTGAGGTTAAACATGGATTTATTCTGCACAAAATGCTTTGTAACTTACCTTTTCTCATAGAAATGCATTATATAAATAATCTCAGGTTATTAAAAGTTTTCTACCATAAGATGATTTTTTAATGACTGCAAAATATTCCAGCCTGTAGCTATATTACAGTGAACTTGAACAAATGTCTTATTATGGACAGATAGGTTTTTATTTACAAGGTATAGCATGAAACATTTTTTTTATTAAATATATTTTATTGATTTTTTTTTTTTACAGAGAGGAAAGGAGAGAGATAAAGAGCTAGAAACGTCGATGAGAGAGAAACATCGACCAGCTGCCTCTTGCACACCCCCTACTGGGGATGTGCCCGCAACCAATGTACATGCCCCTGACCAGAATCGAACCTGGGACCTTTCAGTCCGCAGACCGACGCTCTACCACTGAGCCAAACCGGTTTCGGCAGCGTGAACCTTTTTATAACTAAATTCTTTTCCTTCCTTGGATTATCTCCATAGACAGATTCGTTAAATTGGAATTGTTGGATCAAAGAGTAAGAAAAAAAATATATTTCAATTGTTTTTCAAGAAGTTAGCTCCAAGAGAGCATGAGAATGCTTAGTGCCTTGTACTTTCACTGGATGTCATAATTCCTTGGATATTTTGCTTTATTTGAGTACAAGTAAAATTGAATATTTTTGTGTGTTTACCGGCCCACAGGGTAAGCAGTTTTCCAGACCATTGAACATTGGCTTAGGAAGTCAGGATGCAGTGGGCCTTGCCATGGCGGGCCTCACCTGTTCACGGGTTGTGCTTGGCACTGGGTGCATGGGGTGGATATGCCAGAAGGCTAATAGAACGTGTCCAAGACAAAGTAGCCCACTTTACCAGTTGGTTTAACCAGAGCTAGCCTTACATAAGAGACTTATGATAAACTTTACAACAGTAAAACTGTGAAAAGTAATGAAAGACATATATGGACTTTTCTTAATTTTTTAAAATTGGCAAAATATAGAAATATATAAAGAAGAAACGGTCATACACATGAGCACTATGGAGAATTAACTACTTCGACATATTTGCTTCCAAGGGCTAATAGCAGAATGTTTCCTAATGGGATCAGAATAAAAAAATAAAACAACAACAATAAAACCCAAAATTTCTACCATTGATAGGTATGATTTTATCCATTTATTAACCACCCCTCAAGATATATGCATATATATGTAAAAAAATGTGCCTTGAAGGAGGATAAAGGAGCTTTTAATTTTTATCTGTATTGCTAGAATTTTTTTTCAAAGAGTGATAAGTATTCATAAGTTACTTGTTAATTACAAAATGCTTACTACTAGGATCTTCAGAATATTTAATATTTTAAAATTGAGAAACAAGTTATTCTCAGTTTTCTTTGTTATATATGTAGGTAATGGTGACTGATGGTTAAAGGGAACACCAGGAAGAGGAAACAATTGATTATGATTCTTTTTAAAAATATATATATTTTATTGATTTTTTACAGAGAGGAAGAGAGAGGGATAGAGAGTTAGAAAGTTAGAAACATCGATGAGAGAGAATCATCAATCAGCTGCCTCTTGCACACCCCCTACTGGGGATGTGCCCGCAACCAAGGTACATGCCATTGAACGGAATCGAACCCGGGACCTTTCAGTCCACAGGCTGACACTCTATCCACTGAGCCAAACCGGTTTCTGCAGAAAACAACATTTTCAGTCATTTGAGATTAAAAAAAAAAATAAAAAAATTTGTGTGTATGTTAAGACTAAAGGAACGGTCATCAGGAGGTGCATTGATGGGTCTCGTGGTGCGTCAGGTCTCAGTATCATGGCCCAGTGGGAGTCAGTCTGGGTCCCCCTGGCACAGTGGGAGGGAGTCTGGGTCCTGCCGGCACGGTGTGATTTCACGTGCTGAGCCTCTAGTATTAAATAAAGCCAAATGTTGATTATTTCTGATACCAGGGATTAAATCAAATCATAGATGGTCCTTAAACATAATTCTAGTTTGGGATGAAGTTTCTGTTTTCCCAGCCAAAAATCTCTAACCAAGCTGTTAATTGGTAGCAAAATGATCAGGTTTGAGTTATGTCCTTTTTTTTTAAAAAAAATGTGAAATTCTTTTTTTTTTATTTTTATTTTTTATTTATTTATTTTTTAAATGTGAAATTCTTAATAAAACTGAAAAGGGCCAAAAGACAAGAAGAAGGAACTTTATAATGGATAATTTATAAATTGGACAGTTATCCCTAAATAATGAATGGTGGCTAAGTATCTTAAAGAACTCAGATGTATGACTTGTATGCTAGTACATTCTTATGATAAACCTGTCTGACCATTTTTGACAAATATATTGAACTCATACATATCTTGGGCAATCAACAAGTTAAATTGTCATCACAAAATACTATTTGAATAGGGGCTATTATTGGATGCTTTCTGAATTGTGTAATTAAGGACATTATTTCTTAGAGTAAAAAAGTCAAAATACAAATAGAAAGATCAAAATGAAAAGTTGGGTTGATCATGGCTGCTTTGGGAAGGACTGATGTCCAAGTTCATCCTTCATGGCATTTAATCTGGACTCTTTATTTTAAACATTGATTTTTGTTTTAGGTGGAACAAATCCTGGCAGAATTTAAGGTCAGAGCCCTGGAATGTCATCCTGACAAGCATCCTGAAAACTCCAAAGCAGGTAGGTATTTTATAGCTGTTTCTCATGGAAATGAACAGTGAATAGAACTAAAAAGCCACTGTAACTTAATTTTATTTTCTCTATTACTCTCAATCTTATTTTTTTTTGTTCAATGCCAAAGAATGTTTTTGCACTATTGGATGGTAGGAGGAGGGAAGGGTGTAGGGTCTTTCCTCTATATAGTAGACATCCATTTTTCTTTCTGCTATAATATGCTGCTTCATCATTTAAAATGTGTCTGTTGCCCTAAGCTGTTTGGCTCAGTGGATAGAGCATCGGCCTGCGGACTGAAAGGTCCCAGGTTCGATTCCGGTCAGGGGCATGTACCTTGGTTGCGGGAGGCAGCTGGTCGATGTTTCTCTCTCATCGACGTTTCTAGCTTTCTATCTCTCTCTCTTCCTCTCTGTAAAAAATCAATAAAATATATTTTTAAAAAGTGTCTGCTATAATATGCTGCTTCATCATTTAAAATGCCTATTTCGCCGAAACCGGTTTGGCTCAGTGGATAGAGCGTCGGCCTGTGGACTGAAAGGTCCTGGGTTCGATTCCGGTCAAGGGCATGTACCTTGGTTGCGGGCACATCCACAGTGGGGGGTGTGCAAGAGGCAGCTGATCGATGATTCTCTCTCATCGATGTTTCTAACTCTCTATCCCTCTCTCTTCCTCTCTGTAAAATATCAATAAAATATATATTTTTAAAAAATGCCTTATTTCTCCAGCATTGGAGTGTTAACATAACTTATGCAGATTTGTAACCAGATGGTTGAGTTGATGAGAACTTGGCTGGTTTTCTTCATTTCAGGGACCTGAACATGTCCATATATGCTACATGTCCATATGTATGACAATGTATTCATACTTTAGTTTTTCCCTTATGATAGTTTAAATTCCATTATCATAAATTTAGACATAAATGCTTATGTATATCTTAACTTGATAAAAATACTAACAAACTAAAATGCTTCCTTAACCTATCTGCCTCTTGCTCCTCTCCTTCCCTTTAGAGCCAAACTTTCTGAAAAAGAAGTTCACAATTGATTTCTCTACTTCCTTTCTGCCCAGTTTTTGATTTATTCCAGTCTGACTTCCTCCTCACCTTTCTTGGAAACTGCTTTTGTAATAGTCACCAAGGACTTCTTGGCTGCCAAATCCAATGGTTGCTTTTTTGTCTTTATCTTCCTTGAGCATCAAGATTTGGTACTGTGGATCATGCCCTTTCCTTCCTTCCTTCCTTCCTTCCTTCCTTCCTTCCTTCCTTCCTTCCTTCCTTCCAGAAATATTTTATTGATTTTTTTTTTTTACAGAGAGGAAGGGAGAAGGATAGAGAGTTAGAAACATCTGTGAGAGAGAAACATCGATCAGCTGCCTTCTGCACACCCCCACTGGGGATGTGCCCACAACCAAGGTATATGCTTTGACGAATTGAACTGGGACCCTTCAGTCCACAGGTCAACATTCTATCCACTGAGCTAAACCTGGTAGGGCCATGCCCTTTCCCTTCCTTCCTTCCTTCCTTCCTTCCTTCCTTCCTTCCTTCCTTCCTTCCTTCCTTCCTTCCTTCTTCCTTCCCTCCTTCCTTTTAAAAAATATATATTTTGTTGATTTTTTTTCAGAGAGGAATTGAGAGGGATAGAGAGTTAGAAACGTCAGTGAGAGAGAAACATCGATCAGCTGCCTCCAGCACACCCCCTACTGGGATGTGCCCACAACCAAGGTACTGCCCTTGACCAGAATCGAACCTGGCACTGACACTATCTACTGAGCCAAACCGGTTTCAGATATGCCCTCTTTCTTGAAACACTCTTTGCTCTTAACTACCTGATGTGCACTCATGCTTTTTCTCCAACTTCTTAAGCTGCTATTTCTGTCTCCTTTGTGACTCCCTCAGGTTCTCTCCTAAACTCTCTGGGCTTACTCCCACTTTCTCTCTGGAGTCTTGTCTAAGTCTGTAGCTTCAATGGTTAGCTCTTTGTTCTTTTTAAAATATATACCAGTATGGCCAAACCGGTTTGGCTCAGTGGATAGAGCGTCGGTCTGCGGACTGAAGGGTCCCAGGTTCGATTCCGGTCAGGGGCATGTACACTGGTTGCGGGCACATCCCCAGTAGGGGGTGTGCAAGAGGCAGCTGCTTGATGTTTCACTCTCATCGGTTTTTCTAACTCTCTATCCGTCTCTCTTCCTCTCTGTAAAAAAAAAATCAATAAAATATTAAAAAAATATATACCAGTATGCTTGCTGCACACCCACCACTGGGGATTGAATCCCCAGCTCAGGCATGCATCCTGACCAGGAATTGAACCATGAACTCCTGGTTCATAGGGCAATACTCAACAACTGAGCTATGCCAGCAGTGCCAGCTCTTTGTTGATGATTCCCTAATCTATCCTCAACTCAGTTCTCAGTCCTCATTTTCAGACTGGAGTTTTGACTGCTGCTTGGAAATCTCTATTTGGAGACATTTCAAAGTCACCCTGTCAAAAACTGTACTGACTCATTGTTTTCCGCTCATCCTCTCTAAAATCTCATTCATTTTATTTATTTATTTTGGTTTTGTTCCCCCATCTCATTGAATAGAACCACCATCCCTTTAGTTGGTCAAACAAAAACCTTGCCTCCCTCCTCTTCACATCTGGTCCATACTGGTGACTTACCATCCACGTCCCTTTCCTCTTCCCTCCGTCCTCACAGCCGCTAGAGTAGGTAGGTCATCATCATCTCATGCCTGGATCCTTACAGTACTCCTTTAATTGCTTCACCCTGGAGATAGTGGTCTTTCTTTTCAAGTATGGGGAAAATAAAATACTTAATATGTATAAAGAATACCAAAACAAATGTATGTAAAGAATACCCAAATGTAAAAAATACCAAAACACGTAATGTACCACCCAGCTTAAAGCTTCACCAATGCACTTGAAGTCTCTTGTGTATTCATACCCTGATTCTATCCTCAGGGAAGATAGAATCTGTTGTAAACTTCATGATGGTGTTTGCCATATGTGCACACTATAGGTCTGTATATAGTATGTGTGTGTATATGTATGGTTTTCCTATAAAATATGATTAAGACCTGCCTGTAACTCTATATTGCAAAACTCCTCTTCATTAAAAAATGTTTCCTAGCCCTAGCCGTTTGGGTCAGTGGACAGAGTGTCGACCTGTGGACTGAAGGGTCCCAGGTTCGATTCTGGTCAAGGGCACATGCCCGGGTTGCGGGCTTGATCACCAGTAGGGTTGTGCAGGAGGCAGCCAATTGATGATTCTCTCTCATTGATGTTTCTCTCTCTCTCTTTCTCCCTCTCTCTCTCTCTCTCTCTCTCTCTCTCTCTCTCTCTCTCTCTCCCTCTCTCTCTCTCTCTGAAATCAATAAAATATATATTTTAAAAAGTTTCCTTTCCTAGGATCTGGGTCCTATCTGCACTTGGCACTTGTAATTATTGGGCCCGAGTAGGCAGAGTGCGTGAGTGCACAGGTGTTAAGGAGCTGTGTGTTGCTCATGTTCTAATTTTGGGGAATCTGACTGCACTTGGGGTCAGTCGTATAGTTACTTTTGCCATTATAATGATTTCACTCTTAACTGAGATATTTTTTATTGATTTCAGAGAGGAAGGGAGAGGGAGAGAGAGAGATTGAAACATCAATAATGAGAGAGAATCATTGATTGACTGCCTCCTGCATGCCCCCAACTGAGGACTGAGCATGCAACCTGAGCATGTGCCCTTGGCCGGAATCAAACCTGGGATGCTCTTTCCACTGAGCCAAACCAGCTAGGGCCTAACTGAGATATTTTTATCAGGTGTGTGAATAAATACATAAAGACTAGTACAAAAACTGTATCCTTTATCTTAAAGCTCTTTATTATATTTTTGTAGCAATTACTCGTCCTTTTGATTTGTATAAGCAGATGATTTTCCAATATATGAAGTTATTTTGTTAAATACTTAACTATTACTTTTGCTCATTTGATTCCCACCCTTTTTATTAAGGCATAACTTGTTTAAGGCCACACGAACAAATCATAAGTGTAAACTGGACAGATTTGGGTGTATGTATAACCAGATGAAGATGTAAGACATTTCCAGTATCCCTTTCATGTCCGGTTCAAAGTCAGCCGTCTCCCATTTGTGGATCTCTGTTGTCATTGATTAGTTTTGCCTGGTTTTGGATTTCGTGTAAATAGGATCATACAATGCGTACTCTTTTGTGTGTGGCTTCTTTTGATTTACATTGTGTCTATGGTATTAACCCATAGTACACATGGAGCAATAGCTCATTCTTTGTCATTGCTGGCCTTTAGGTACAAACCCCCTCATTTCGTGCCCTCCCCCCATCTCTCCATTTTCATGTTCTCTCCACTACCATGCTAGGGCCCATGTTTTAGCCACTCAGAACTATTTTGGTTCCATAGGTGCTCTGCTTTCTACTCTTCAGACCTTAACGTCTGCTGCTCCCTCTGCCTGGAGCTCCCCTGAGGCCTGCACACCTCCCTGCCCCGTTTTGATTGGCAGGTCATGCTCCAGAGTCGGGTCTCTGCTTAGCCATCTCTGCCTCTGGGAAGTCATGTGCGATTTCCAGAGCACTGTGTACGTCAGGCAGCAAACTGCTTATCGGACCATCTCCTTGTTGCCCACTTGCTTATTAGCCATACCGGAAGCTCAGTGAGGCTTATCTTGTTCCGAACGGTGTGCCCAGCAGAGGACATGTACCTACCCAGAGGATATCCACTTTGTGCAAATAGTAGTGACGGGAGTGAGTGAATGAGTGACTTCATGAACATTTCTTTAGAAGACATTAATTACTTCTCTGAACTGGAGTTAATATTAAAATATATTTTCTAGTAAACACTTGATAAAACTTAAAAACAACTATCAGCCCCAGGTTACTCTTTAACTGGATTTTTCTCCCAATGAAGCGTGGCTTTGAGTGTTTGTCTGTCCCCGGCAGTTTCTATTTGGGATACATGACGAATCACTGTGCAATCATTGCCATTTCTAGTTGCCTTAGTGATGGAGTTTTCATGTACCGGCTACCTCAGGTTTCTTGTTCAGAGAAACACTGGACTGTGTAAATATTGTTTAAAATGAAAAGGTACACAGACATCAGTACCTTTCCTTGTCAGCCTTGCAGTTGACAGGTGATTCAACCTTTGGGTAGAGATAGTTTTCAAGTCTGTTTAAGCATCCATTTACTCAATTTGGATGAATAATGTAAGTGGTTTTCTTTACATACTTGGAAAAGGATTAAGGTTCCTGATAAAAAAAAAATATTTTAAGGTCCTAGCCAGTGTTGTTCAGTGGTTAGACTGTTGGCTTGTGGACTAAAGGGTCTCAGGTTCAGTTCTGCTCAGGGGCACATACCTTGGGTGCAGGCATGTGCAGGAGGCAACCAATTGTCCCCCAATTTAAAAAAATAAAAAATAGCTGAAACCGATTTGGCTCAGTGGTAGAGTGTCGGCCTGCAGACTGAAAGGTCCCAGGTTCGATTCCGGTCAGGGGCATGTACCTTGGTTGCGGGCACATCCCCGGTGGAGGGTGTGCAAGAGGCAGCTGGTCGATGTTTCTCTCTCATCGACGTTTCTAGCTCTCTATCTCTCTCCCTTCCTCTCTGTAAAAAATCAATAAAATATATTTTAAAAATAATAAAAAATAAAAAATAAATTTTATTGATTTCAGAGAGAAAGGGAGAGGGAGAGAAAGATGGAAACATCATGCCGAAACCGGTTTGGCTCAATGGATAGAGCATCGGCTTGGGGACTGAAAGGTCCCGGGTTCGATTCCGGTCAAGGGCATGTACCTTGGTTGCGGGCATATCCCCGGTAGGGGGTGTGCAGGAGGCAGCTGATCGATGACTCTCTCTCATCGATGTTTCTAACTCTCTATCTCTCTCCCTTCCTCTCTGTACAAAATCAATAAAATATATTAAAAAAAAAAGAAAGATAGAAACATCAATGATGAGAGGGAATCATTGATTGGCTGCCTCCTATATGCCCCACATTGGGGATCAAGCCCACAACCTGGGCATGTGCTTTGACTGGGAATCAAGCCAGTGACCGCTGAGCTACACCTGGCTGGACCCCCAATTTTTTTTTTTTTTTAATGTTAAACAAAAATTCACCTAGATGCTGACTTTTAACTTGACAGAAGTAGAGAATACACTGGAAAGATTTTGAAATGTGTTTCTTTAAAGTGAAAGGCTAGCCTTTAGACCAAGTGCAGGTAGGAGAAATTAATATATACCATTTTGGACCACTAAATGTAGTGTCAACCATTGCCATTGAAATTACTGATTTGTTAGCATGATGGAGTAGTAGACATAAACATAGGCTTGTCTGTTTGGATTGCTTTTAGCTCCACTTCCAAGCTAGCTGACCTTGAGAAACTTCTCTGAGCCTGGGCATTCTCACAGGTACAAGGGTAGACAACAGTATAGTACTTCGTGTGCCTGCGGTGAAGAGTAAACAAGGTGTCCTGCATGCGGGAAGAGCTCAATGAATGTTGGCAATTACGATTCAGTGGCCTCTCTGTACTCAGCATTCTAAGATAAATATTGAACGAAGTGTAATAGTTACTTTTTTGTAAGTAACCATTAGAACTTTCTTGTTTTCATTTTAAAAGAATTTGGAAATATCTTCTCTCTAGGTGTGGGGGATGGATGAAGGACTGGTTGTGCTATAGAAATTGTGTCACTGAGTTCAAAAGATCCTGACTGCTGTTCACGCCAGTCCCGTGTATGTACGTGGCAACAACTGTTTCAGGCCAATGCTTTCAAACTTCTCTTTGATCCTGAAGAAAGGGGTCAAAAGTTTTGTGTAACGGTGTTTTTGTTATTGATTTGCGGCTTCAAAGACACACGAATATTTGAAGAAAGGCAGCTCTTTGTCCCTTGCTATCATCTTTGACTGTCTCAATGTTTTCCTACTTCAAAAACTCTTTAGCCTGGTCGGTATGACCCGTGTTCGATTCCTGGTCAGGGCACATGCGTGGGTTGCAGGTGTGCAGAAGGCAGCCAATAGATGTTTCTCTCTCATTAATGTTTCTATCTCTGTATCTTTCTCCCTTCCTCTCTCTCTCAAAAAAATCAATAGAAACATAAAAAAATTGCTTCTTTTCCTCAGAATAAAAATAATCCATAGTAATAAATAATGTTAAAGTGAAAGTCTGCTCTCTCTGTCAGAGACCACTATTAACAGTTGGCATGTTTTTCTTCAGACTTTTCTCAAAGCATGTTCTGACATCATATTATTATTATTACTTTAAGTAATCATAAATGTTCTGCATTTAAAATGTGGCTATAATAATACAAATCCTGTTGCAAATATGAATTTAAAAGAACCTATGTGTTTTCAAAACAGGAGTTAAGCCACCATGTCTCTCAAAGGTACCAGCATCATTTGCTCATATATGCTTACAAAATGAGATCTCTCTTCCCTGAACTGCTAAATATTTATCTTGTGTGATTCATTTGATTAGCTGGTATATTAAAGGAGAGATATAAACCCAAACTCATTTTTATGTAACGTGGGGAAGAGGGTGGAACAAGGAAAAGGCCACCTCTTTTGCTTTCCGCTTATCAATTGTTGTTGAGGAACTGACATCAGAATAATTCCAAGCAGGCTTCTTTTGTTCTGGAAACTCTGGAAAACAGGCTAGCAGCAATGTGCAAGGAGAAGGTGACTCATAGGTAAATATGTAAATCTTTACAACTCCTACTCAAGTAGTGTGTGCATCTGTGGTGATCATTTAATGAGCTTTTTATTCCTGTGGGGAAAAGAGACATCTCATTTATACAGAGAGACATTTACATTGTCACCAGCAACAGGAAGGATTGCTCACTGGAGCCAGCTGATACAACAGGATGATTTTTATTTGTTTCTTTGTTTCATAGCCCCATCTTTAGGTTCTTCCCTTTAACCTGTAAGTGCTACTGCTTACAGCGGTGATGCTAAATAGTTAATGGCCTGTTAGGTACTTGTGCAGGGTCCTGGAGGTGCTGTCTGTGGCAGGCTGTGTCTCTGGCTGCCGGCAGAGCACTTGAAGTGGTGTATTTGGGGGACTGGGGTTCAGAATGTTGTGAGGGTATCTGTGATTTCCTTGTGCTTAGAGCTTAGGGAATAGCGCTATGTGATTATGGGTATGTTCACATTTCAAATAGGAGACATTCACTCATTCTTTCAGTGAGCAAATACTTTTGAGCACCTGCTACGCTGTTGCAGGACAGGGGATGCAGCAGAGAACAAAAGAGATCAAGTCTCTGTCGTCATGGGGGTGCATTCTGGCAGAGGAGACAAATCACAAACAAACAACTCGATAATGTCAGGGGATAAAGAAAATAAATAAGGCAAAGGATGACGGGGAGAGCAGCCATATCTAGATAGCGCGGCCAGAGAAGACACCATTGGCAAGACAACAAGAGGGCATCTGAGCCAGCATCTGAAGGCAGTAACGTGAGTGCCTGTGGTAAAACTGTTCTTGGCAGAAAGGACAGAGGACAGTAAGTGCCAAGGCCCTGAGGCTGACGTGCTGTCAAGGAGCAGCAGGGAAGCTACTAGGGCCGTAGCAAGGGGAGACGGGGGAAAAGTAGAAGGAAAGGAGGCCAGAGAGGGAAGAGAGGAGACAGCAGCCAGAGCATGTCAGCTTACCAGCCCTGGTAAGAATTTTCAGCTTTATTCTAAGAAATAGGAAGTTGTTGGAAGTCATTTTTGAGCAGAAGACTGATAGTATGTGACTTATTTTTAAAAAGATCACTTTAACTGCTGTGTAGAAAACAGAGCTGAGGCAAAGGCAGGGGAATCAATTGAGAAGCTACTGTAATGATCCAGCCAAGGCAGAACCCTGGCTTTGACCAGAGCAGTGGCAGTTGGAGGTGGTGACAAGAGGTCAGATGTCGGGTATAGTTGAAAGGTAGAGCCAGTCAAAGTTGGCCAGCGCATTAGAAGCCGATATGTGAGAGAGAGAGAGAGGAGTTAAGGATGAATCCAAGTATACGGAAAGCGGACGAGCTATTTCCTGCCTCTCCACACAGAACCAGGCTTGCCTCTCTATTTCTGTTTACCACGCATTGAAATGATTTGTTTATAGATCTGCTTCCTTACTTCACTCTGAGCTCCTCAAGGGCACAACCTGGATCTTACTAATGAATGATGAAGTGTCTACAGTTCCTGGCAGTGGGAGAGAAAGGAGGAATTAGAGGGTAACAAGCATTGTAGGAAAGCCAGGATGGCGGTCAAGGAGAGCACCAGCTGGGGAGCCCGGCAGGCTCGGGTTTGAATCATGGCTCCATCGCTTGTAGTTTTGGGATTTGGGGCACATTACATTACCCCCTTCCGCCTTAGATGCCATAAAATGGGAGTCATAGTAATAACTTTATCCACCTCATAACGTTGTTGTAAAAAAAAGAAAAAGAAAAAAAGAAACCCTGTACTCATTAACAATCCCTTCTTATTTTCTCCTGCCCAGTCCCTGGCAACCCACACATCTACGTAACTGTTTCCATAGATTTGTTTATTCTGAGAATTTAATGTAAATGGAATCATACTTTATGGGGGAGTTTGTGCCTGGTTTATTTCATTTGGCATAATATTTTTTTAAAAAAATATATTTTTATTGATTCCAGAGAGGAAGGGAGAGGGAAAGATGGAAACATGAATGATGAGAGAGAATCATTGATCGGCTGCCTCCTGCATGACCCTCACTGGGCGTTGAGCCCGAACCCTGGGCACATGCCATGATCAGGAATTGAACTGTGGCCTCTGGTCCATCGGTTGACGCTCACTGAGCCACGCTGTTGCAGGACAGGGGATGCGCTGGGTTAGCATATTGTTTTTAAGGCTTATCCATGTTATAGCATGTATTAGTACTTATTTCTTTTTATGGCTGAATGATAATTCCATTATATGGGTCTGCCACATTTTATTTATCCATTTAATTGTTGATGGACATTTTTGAATTTTGAGTTGTTTTTGCTTTGGGCTAGTATGAATAATGCTGCTGTGAACACCAGTATACAAGTTTTTTTGTGGATACATTTTTAAATTTTATTAAGCTTATATAGTTGTCCCTTGGTATACACGAGGGATTGGTTCCAGAGCCCCTATGGATACGAAAGTCCATTATGTAAAATGGCAGTATTTGCATGTAAACGAATTAAATTATTATTATAATACCTAATACAATGTAAGTACATGTAAATAGCTGTTTTACTTTATAGTTCAGGGAATAAGAACAAGGAAAAAGTGTGTACATGTTCAGTACCGATGCAACCATTGTAGGCTTAATTACATGTGAGCAACAGTGTAACTTTTCTTCTTCTGAATATTTTTAAGTTACAGCTGGTTTAATCCATGGATGCTGAATTTGGAATACATAGGGCTGACTGTACTTAACCATTGAAATTATTGGGCCATATGGTAACTCTATGTTTAACATTTTGAGGAACTGCCAAACAGTTTTTCAGAGTAACTACCCTGTTTAACAGTTCATCTTTAATGTATGAGGCTTCCAATTTCTTCACATCTTCATTAACATTTGTATTTATCTTTTAATTTTATCCTTTCTAGTGGTGTGAAGTGGTATCTCACCATGTTGTTTTTTAAAAATATTTTTTTTATTGATTTCAGAGAAGAAGGGAGAAGGAGAGAGAGAGAAACATCGATAATGAGAGAGAATAATTGGTCAGCTGCCTCTTGCACCCCCCTCTACTGGGGATTGAGCCCATAACCTGGGCAGGTGCCTGACTGGGAATTGAACTGGTGACCACTTGGTTTCTGGTTTGATGCTCAACCACTGTGCCACAGCAGCCAAGAGTCATCTTCACTTTTTTATATGCTGATATCAGTTGTCCCAGCACAATTTGTTGAAATGACTATTTTTCCCCAATTGAATTGTCTTGATAATCTTGTAGAAATCCATTTGACTGTAAATGTGAGGGTTTACTTCTGGACTCTCAATATTTCACTGATTTATGTTTATCCGTATGCCAGTACCACACTGTTTTCATTATTGGAGGTTTGTAGAAAGTTTAAAATTGAGAAATGTGAATCCTTCCAATTTTGTTCTTATCTTTCAAGATTGTTTTGGTTATTCTAGGTCTTTTGTATTTGCATATGGATTTTAGGATCAGCTAGTCAATTTTTGCAAAAAGCAAAAAAAAAAAAAAAAGGCAGCTAAAAATATTGATAGAGATTGTATGGAATTTGTAGATCAGTTTGGGGTGTATTAGCATCTTTGCAATATTAGATCTTCTGATCTATAAACATGATGTCTTTATATTATTTAGAGATTTAATTTCTTTCAACAGAGTTTTATAATTTTCAGTGTGTAAGTCTTGTACTTCTTTTGTTAGCATTTTTCTGAAGTATTGCATTCTTTTTAAAAAAATATTTTTTATTGATTTTAGAGAGGAAGGGAGAAGGAGAGAGAGATAGAAACATTAATGAGAGAGAATCATTGATCTGCTCCCTCCTGCATGCCCCCTATTGGGGATCAAGGCCACAAGCCGTGAATGTGCCCTGACTAGGAATTGAACCGTGACTTCCAGGTTCAAAGGTGGATACTCAGCCACTGAGCCATGCCAGCTGGGCAAGTGTTGTATTCTCTTAACGCTTCTGTAAATGGAATTGTTTTCTTAATTTGATTTTCAGATTGCTCATCGCTAATGTATAGAAACAATTGATTTTTCACATATTGAACTTCTGTCCTCCTCTATAGAAAGTTTAACTTTACTGAGGAGCAAAAGTGACATTGGAAGTGTTTCCAACTGGGTCAAGAAAGGTTTTTATTGTATACCATCTGGTCAAATAGGTCAGTGAGAAAGCTACCAATTATCAACCATCTATCATGTTATTTCCTGTGTTTAAAACCTCCCAATAGCTTCCCATTGCTCTTACAACAACAAAACAAAACAAAACAAAACAAAACAAAAATATAGACCAGAATCCTCAGTATGACCTGGAAGGTCCTGGATTCTGAGTGCTTTTGTGTCCCTCATTGCTCTTCAGGCCCCGTGTCTCCTGCCACATTGCCCTTCTCTGTTTCCTCTACATCACCTCTGCATGCAAAAACTTCCCCTCTTGCTGTGACATTTTCATTGTTGCTTTCTGTATTTGTGCATTAGGTGTTTTTTATTTGTAGTGTTCCTCTAGCTTCGTCATACTCACCCAGACTCGTACTAGAAAAGGTAGTTTTCTTCCTAGTAGACAAAATTATAATTTCCCCCAATGTTTATAAATGGCTATCCCACTGAATAGATCGTGTCCGTTGTTCACACCTGAGTCATCAGCACCTGGAACAGCACCTGGCACATTCCTGGAGCTCAGTAAAGGGAGTGGATAAACTGTGAGCCAGGCACTTTACAGACATAATGCCACTTGTCCTTCTGGTACACTTCACAAATGAGGAAACTAAGTTTGAGGAGCTGACCTGGTCCAAGGTTACACAGCTAGTAAGTTAGCAGTGACTGTTTGGGAGTTTTAAATAATCCCTCCGAGAGAGTAATGCTCATCTTTTGATTTGTTTTCCAGTGGAGACTTTTCAGAAACTGCAGAAGGCAAAGGAGATTCTGACTAATGAAGGGAGCCGAGCCCGCTATGACCACTGGCGAAGGAGCCAGATTGCGATGCCATTCCAGCAGTGGGAAGCTTTGAGTGACTCGATGAAAACGGTAGGTGTCTCTCTGGGATGAAGTGAATTTATGAAGCTCAGGCTGCCCATGGATTAGACTTACGTAGTGACTTAAATAGTGACTAGGGAACGGGAGGAAGAAGGCCCAAAGGTGGTAGAATCTGGATGAAAGTGGGTCCCTGTCCACAAAGCCCTGTGCAGGCAAATGTGGCGGATCAGTGCCAGAGAGCTCATGACTATGCTTGTTTGGTTGGTTATGTACACTCCCCGTTAGCATTTACTGTTTTAAACATTCTGATAACTGTGTGTCTCAAGTTGCTAATATAATACTGCTGAATTTTGAACCATTATCTCCATCTTTTTAGTTCATATGAGCCTGTTCTCTTCTGAAGCCATATAAACTCCATAAAAAAAACCCAAACAAACAGGACCTGATTAATCAAAGAAAGCTCTAAATTATTTATAAATTACTTTTATTATAAATTCTGATGAAAGAATCATTGGATAGACGCAGGACTAAAGCATTGTGTTATTTCTTTATGCCATTAAAAAAACCCTAAATATCACCGAAACTGGTTTGGCTCAGTGGATAGAGCATTGGCCTGCAGACTCAAGGGTCCCAGGTTCGATTCCGGTCAAGGGCAAGTGCCTTGCTTGTGGGCACATTCCCCGTGGGGGTGTGCGAGAGGCAGCTGATCGATGTTTCTCTCTCATAACATCAATCTTTCTAGCTCTCTATCCTTCTCCCTTCCTTTCTGTAAAAAGTCAATAAAATACATTAAAAACAAACAAACAAAAACCCCCCTAAATATAAAAATTATCACCATATATATGTATATGTATGTGTGTGTGTGTGTATATATATATATATATATATATATTTCAATCTTTATTGTTCAGATTTTTATAGTTGTTCCTCTTTTTTCCCCTCATAGCTCCCCTCCACCTGGTTTCCACCTCCCCCATGCCCTTAACTCCCACCACTGTCCTCATCCATAGGTGTATGATTTTTGTCCAGTCTCTTCTTGCACCCCCCACACTCTCTTCCCCCCAAGAATTGTCAGTACACTCCCTTTCTATGCCCCTGATTCTATTATATTCACCAGATCATTCTTTTCATCATATATATATATATATATATATTTAAATATACTTTATTGATTTTTTTTTTTACAGAGAGGAAGGAAGAGAGAGAGATATAGAGTTAGAAACATCGATGAGACAGAAACATTGATTGTTACTGGAAGGGCTTGTTGGGGCTGCCACTCACCCTCATGTGGACCTCTTGTCCGTTGTTTCTGGCTGGAAAGGTATCTTTGGGATGAGTCCAGTTGGCTACAGACTACCAGGGAAGCTTCCTATCTTGCCTCTCTAGCCACAGTTTCCCTAGCCTCGTGGTCGGCAAACTCATTAGTCAACAGAGCCAAATATCAACAGTACAACAATTGAAATTTCTTTTGAGAGCCAAATTTTTAAACTTTAAATTTCTTCTAGCACCACTGCTTCAAAATAGACTCGCCCAGGCCGTGGTATTTTGTGGAAGAGCCACACTCAAGGGGCCAAAGTGCTGCCTGTGGCTCGTGAGCCACAGTTTGTCTATCACGGGTCTAGCCAGATGGGAAACAGGTGCAGTTCAAGGTCTTTTGGGCTTGTTCAAAGACAGTTTGTCCTAATTGGATGTTATCCAAAAACTGTCAGAGGTCAGCCAGGCAACTAAAAAAAATATGTACTCACGGAGAGCCAGGATAAAAATAACACATCAATTTTGAATAGTAACTTAGCTAAGCCATGGCTTATCTGAGTCCATTGATTTTTTTTCTAATCGTCTCAAAGTTTACTAGCACATAGACACAAGGCATTTATATTCCGTTGTTCACCAAGGTACATAATTTAAGAAAATGGCTTTCTAGATTACAAAAAAGAAAAGAAAAGAAAAGAAACAGACAGCCTATGAAGGAAAGCTGGTAAACAAGTTAATTGAGAAGGCAGAACAACATGCTGATTTCACAGAATAGGACAGTGGCTTTTGCCCCCAGGCTGGGTGTCTGCTTAGTGTTAGCCTGCTCCATGCACACAGTGATTTTCATCTGGGGCAATTCATTTTACTGTCCAGACTCTCCCTCCCCTAGAATTCCTCTTTATCTCTATCATTTGCTATCATTTGATATTTTTTATTGATGCTCAATCTATTGATCTGAGTCACTCCACAGTAGTTTACTTGATGTTAAATATTGTTGTGCCCAACTGCTATGTTAGTGGAGCTGAGAAATACATTTTGTGAACATAGAAATGTATAATCTAATTGTGTCCCAGCAAACCAGGCTGCTTAGCATTGCTCTTATGGTAGTCCTTTGATTGAACTATAAAGCATAAGAGGTGCTTGTATATATGTTAGATATAGTTTGGATTTTCCCCTTGGATATTTCATTAATTGGGATCAGCAGATATTAGGGTTGATAATAAAATACTTCATTCTGATTTGTTCATAAAGGGGATGGATGAGGAAGATGACTATCTCAATATATTTTCACTGAGAGCTTTGAAAGGATTTATTAGAGGCAAGTCATCAGTCCTCACCACCCATCTAAGGCATACCATAGTCCTTTTATTCAAAGAGAGAAGTGCTAAGGCACAGAACTAATATTATTCTGTTGTAATTAGCTAATTATTAATAACAGGAAAGGAGTGAAGGGAAGGCCAGGCATTGTGGACATGTTCCCTGTAAAACACTGGGGGAGGCAATCACACAGGGAAGATACTGGCCTGTCAGTCACACCTGGCAACCCCAGTGTTTTAGGTAAGTTTAGACTTCCCGGAAAAGAAATGCGCTATAGGTGAAAAGCAATATGCCCCTTGCATCGTGATTGAATTCCTGCTTTGTGCTGTGTGTTTTCTTAAAGAGAAGATGTATAATCCAGAATTCTAATATTTTTATTGTCGGACTTCTAATGCCAACTCTGCATTGGTCAAACTTAATGGAAGGTCACAATAGTAGTTACAGTAGTTATAATAGTAGTAGGTTTAATCTCTGGCATGACTTGAGACACACAGCCTCATTGTTTTTTGGTGGTAAAACACACACAACATAAAACATTATTTTAACCATTTTGTTTTAATAGTTTCTTAATTTTTTTGTTGTTGATTTGAGAGAGACAGAGAGATTGATTTGTTGTTCCACTCATTTATGCTTTCATTGGTTGATACCTGAATGTGCCCTCATGGAGATCAAACCCACTATCTTGACATATAGGGACAATGCTCTAATCCAGAGGTTGGCAAACTCATTAGTCAACAGATCCGGATATCAATAGTACAACGATTGAAATTTCTTTTGAGAGCCAAAATTTTTAAACTTAAACTTCTTCTAGCACCACTTCTT
Source organism: Nyctalus aviator (assembly GCA_036971965.1). Classification (NCBI taxonomy): domain Eukaryota; kingdom Metazoa; phylum Chordata; class Mammalia; order Chiroptera; family Vespertilionidae; genus Nyctalus; species Nyctalus aviator. Next base: position 35,341,718 of record CM072933.1, on the reverse strand, counting down.
CAAAACAGACTCGCCCAGGCGGTGGTATTTTGTGGAAGAGCCACACTCAAGGGGCTAAAGAGCCGCATGTGGCTTGCAAGCCGCAGTTTGCCGATCATGGCTCTAACCAACTGAATTACCCTGCCAGGACCCATTTTAACCATTTTAAAGTGTAAAATTCAGTGGCATTAAGTAAATTCACAATATTGTCCATCATCACTATCTAGTTCTAGAACTTTTTAAATTTTATTTTATTATATATATATTTTAATTTCTTTATTGATTACGGTGTTACATATATGTCCTTATTCCCCCATTACTCTCCATCTCCCCCTCATGCCCTCACACCCCTGTTGTCTCTGTTCATTGGTTAGGCTTATATACATGCATACAAGTCCTTTGGTTGATCTTTACTCCTTACCTTCAACCCCCCTATCTTCTCCTGAGGTTTAATGGTCTGATCGATGTTTCTCTGTCTGTGGATCTATTTTTGTTCACCAGTTTATGTTGTTCATTATATCCCATAAATTAGTGAGATCATGTGGTATTTATCTTTATCTGCCTGGCTTATTTCACTTAGCATAATGCTTTCTCGTTCCATCCATGCTGTTGCAAATGGTAAGAGTTCCTTCTTTTTTGCCGCAACATAGTATTCCATTGTGTAGATGTAACACAGTTTCTTAATCCACTCATCTGTTGATGGGCATTTAGGCTGTTTCCAAATCTTAGCTATTGTAAATTGTGCTGCTATGAATATAGGGGTGCAGATATCCTTTCTAATTGGTGTTTCTAGTGATTCCTGGAAGTGGGATCACTGGGTCAAATGGGAGTTCCATTTTTAGTTTTGTGAGGAAACTCCATGCTATTTTTCACAGTGGCTGTACCAGTCTGCATTCCTACCAGCAGTTTACAAGGGTTCCTTTTTCTCTGCATCCTCACCAGCACTTGTCAGTTTGTTGATTTGTTGATGATAGCCATTCTCTCAGGTGTGAGATGATAACTCATTGTTTTGATTTGTATCTCTCGAATAATTAGTGACTTTGAGCATGTTTTCATGTGCCTCTTGGCCTTCCTTCTGTCTTCTTTCGAAAAGTATCTATTTAGGTCCGTTGCCCATTTTTTGATTGGGTTGTTTATCTTCCTTTTATTATGTTGTATGAGTTCCCTGTACATGTTGGGGATTAAGCACTTATCGGTGATGACATTGGCAAATAAGTTCTCCCATGCAGTGGGCCCAGAACTTTTCCATCACCCCGAAAGGAAATTCCATGGCAATCACTTCCTATCCTTCTCTCCCCCAGCTCCTGATAACCACTTCTTTCTTTCTATATGGATTTGTCTATTCTGGATAGTTCATGTAAGTGGAATCATGCATATGTGGCTTTTTGTATCTGGCTTCTTTATTTAGCACACTATTTCCAGGGTTTATCCACATTGTAGGACTTCATTCCTTTTTTATGGTCAAATAATATGCCATCATATGAATATACCACCTTTTATTTATCTATCTATTCATTGGTTGATGGACACTTGGATTATTTTCACCTTTGGCTTTTGTTAATGAATATTCATGTGTAAGTTTTTCTTTTAACATCTGTTTTCAGTTCTTTTAAAAAAATATGTATTTTTATTGATTTCAGAGAGGAAGGGAAAGGGAAAGAGAGATAGAAATATCAATGATGACAGAGAATCATTGCCGAAAACGGTTTGGCTCAGTGGATAGAGCATCAGCCTGCGGACTGAAAGGTCCCGGGTTCGATTCCGGTCAAGGACATGTACTTTGGTTGCGTGCACGTCCCCAGTAGGGAGTGTGCAAGAGGCAGCTGATCGATGATTCTCTCTCATCGATATTTCTAACTCTCTATCCCTCTCTCTTCCTCTCTGTAAAAAGTCAATAAAAATATATTTAAAAAGACAGAGAATCATTGATCAGCTTCCTCCTTCAGGCCCCCTACTGGGGACTGAGCCCGCAACTCAGGCATGTGCCCTTGATGGAACTGAACCCAGTCCACTGAGCCAAACTGGCTAGGGCTGTTTTCAGTTCTTTTGGGTATATACCTATCACTGGAATTGCTGGGTTCGTGTGGTAATTCTAGGTTTAACTTTTTGAGGAAATATCTAATTTTTTGAATGTCTCTGATGTTTGCCCCTTTGTTCTGTACAATAATATAGATTTATTCTTATATTATTAGTCTTCCAAATCAGGGAAGATTAAATAATTAGTATCTGGATTAATTGATTAATATCTGGTTATTAGTCAAGTTTAACACTCTGAAATTAGCATTATAATAGTATGTCAGATATTCCCACATATTAAATTTTAAATACAGAAAGCTATATAATATTGATTTTATATTATATGTCTATTCTTAATGTAGTCAATGCACTGGGCTGTCAGAGGTAAAAAAGATCTAATGCTGGAAGAACGTGACCAGACTCATGCCAACAAGATTGAAAATAAGGAACAGAACGAACAAAGAGAAGTAAAGAAAGAAGAGCTGGGTTCAACCACCGAGAAAATGGAGCAAAAGGAATCTGAGTCCTTGGAGAAGTCACCCTCCCCACAGAGTCCAGATGCTTCACGTAAGTCATGTCATGTAGCTTTGCAGGCAAAGAAGGTCTGAATCTCGCCAAATCTAAGGGTTGGCTTGTCCTTCAATACTTAGTATTGGCATGGAAACTAGATGCTACATTCCTTAATTCAATCCTGGCAAAGGAATTATATAATAACTTAGTGTATACCCCAGTCTCCCATCTTTCTCTGCTTCTGTTTCCTAAAGTAATCAGTGCAGAAGCCCAGGTGTGTCTCCTTCCATACTGTTCCATTTGCTGATACAAGCATATAGTAGGAACAGTATATGTTCACTTATGAGGGCTTTAAAAATACAGAACAGTTATACACTGAGCACATTTTTCTATGTTACACAGGAGCTAAGAGCACAGTGGCCTTAGTCATATCCCAGCTTTTCCAACCATGCATCGTGTGGCCTTGGGCAAATGAGTGTGGAAGGAAAGGTGTTTTCTATGGAGAGTCACCGCACAGGGTGATCTGGTCATAAATGTCTAACTGGGCAGGTCATGGTAGGTAATCCTGCCCCAGGCATGTAACTGTTTAAGGAGGCTAGTTGCTAGAGAGAGGAAGCCGGAGGTTGCTATGTGATGTTATTACCTGGATGGACATTTAACATATTAACCATATATGGACATTTAACATATAACCATATATATATATATATTTATCTACTTTGAAAGGTTATGTTTTTGGTATGAATTATTACTATCTTACAGTAATTGATTAAGTTAAGCAGACTTTTTGAGGAATAAATAATTTAACATATGTAAAATGTTTCCATCAGGCACAGAAAAATTTTTTTTTAGTGTCAGACTTCATTATTATGAGACCTCTCCTTAGAACCTTACATTTAGAATTAACTCACTGTTTCTAACAGCTGATAAATATTCCACAGCACATAATATCAAAATTTACTCAGGATAAATTGTGAATGAAATGGAGGGGGTGAGAGGAGGAAGGATCCGCGTTCTGAGAGCTGTTGGTTGGAGAATAAGAATTATAAAATTTTGCCAAAAGCTGCATTTACCAGTATTTGTTTGTTTTTGTTTTGTTTTGTTAATCCTCACCCAAGGATATTTCCCCCACTGATTTTTAGAGAGAGTGGAAGCATTTAAGAAATATATTATTCACATCAGCTTTACTAAGCCTGGGAGGCTGCTCACATAACTTTTAAGCATATTTGTTAATTTCCTCCAGCAGTGCTTAATATTTACTTTGGAGTTTGCCCTTTGATGCCTCTTCTGTGATGAGTCCTCAAATAGTCCCCATTGCAACCAGTAAAATATGGACCAGGACATCTGCAAACCAGTGTGTGAGACAATCTCACTTTTTCCCCTCTTTCTGTTTAAATATGCAATGAACATGGTTTCTGATAAATACTGTTTTAGAATCAAATAGTTTTCGGTGACATCCTGCAATAAAAACAAATAAAAAGTCCAAGGTAGCAGATGCTGTTGCTGTGCAGTCATGTGCTCGGGGCTTCTGCCTCCCCAGGCGGGCCCTGCCTGTGGCCCTCGCTGAGGGCAGCAGGTGAGTTGTGAGAGGACGTGGTCAAGCAAAAGGAAGAAAAAACAACTTGTAATCTACCACCTCAACAACATATCGCTGATCTTTTGGTACATTTTTATATGTTAGTATACTTAAAACTAAAAGGACGACACTGTCCATATTTTGTGTGTGCCTTTCAAATACAGGTTATCAGAATTTCCTGTTTGCTTTTTCTCCAAATAGAAATTCTTTAAATTTGTTTTCTATGATAATTCTAAAGAAAGTGCAAGCAAATCCTGGTTTTTCTGAGATAATCACTGTCCACAATTCTGTTTATATTTTTTCTGCCTAGATTTTTAGACAATCATTTAAATATCAATGGAAGCATATTTTATTTTTCTGTAACCTGCGTTTTCATTAGCAATATTATAAACAACAAAAAAAAGACAAAAGGCATACTTATTCACTACAGAAAAATAAGAAAATACAGATAAACAGAAAAGGGTATTAAAAAATGAAAATTACATCTATTCCAACTATCCAGGGATAACTATTGTTAACATTTAGGGGTAATTCCTTATAGACTTTAAACATTTTTTTTTTATACATATACCCATGTAAATAAGAATTTTAAAAATGAGTCTGGCTGTTGTGGTTCATTGGTTGAGTGTCAACCTATGAACCAGGAGATTGTGGTTTGATTTCCAGTCAGGGCACCTGCCCAGGTTGCTAGCTTGATTCCCAGTAGGGGGTGTGCAGGAGGCAGTCAGTTGGTTAGTCTCTGTCAACATTGATGTTTCTTTTTTTCTTTTTAAAATATATTTTATTGATTTTTTACAGAGAGGAAGAGAGAGGGATAGAGAGAGTTAGAAACATCGATGAGAGAGAATTATCGATCAGCTGCCTCCTGCACACCCCCACCGGGGATGTGCCCACAACCATGGTACATGCCCTTGACAGGAATCGAACCCGGGACCCTTCAGTCCGCAGGCCGACGCTCTATCCACTGATCCAAACCGGTTTTGGCAACATTGATGTTTCTATTTCTCTCCCTTACCTTCTTCTCTCTGAAATCAATAAAAACATATTTTAAAAAAAATGAAATCACACTGTTTTCTAACTACCTGTCACAGCAATATGTTATGAGCATTTTTATGTGACTGTAAGTATTAAAAAATTGTTAATGACTATATCACAGCCTTTAAACCAACTTTCTATTGCTGAATACTTGGAATTTTTAAAAATATGTTTTATTGATTTTTAGAGAGAAAGGGAGAGGGAGAGAAATGGGCTATCTCCTGCATGCCCCCTCCTGGAGATTGAGCCTGCAACTCAGGCATGTGCCCTGATCGGAATCAAACTGGTGACCTAGTGATGCATGGAGATGATACTCAACCAACAGAGCCACACAGGCCAGGGCTGTTTTTTTATTTTTATTATTTAAAAAATATATTTTATTGATTTTTTACAGAGAGGAAGAGAGAGGGATAGCGAGTTAGAAACATCAATGAGAAAGAGAATCATTGATCAGCTGCCTCTTGCACTCTCCCCACTGGGGATGTGCCCGCAACCAACATATATGTCCTTGATCGGAATCGAACCCGGGTCCTTTCAGTTCACAGGTTGACGCTCTATCCACTGAGCCAAACTGGTTCCGGCTGTTTTTTATTTTTAAAAACATTTACAAAAGGTATCATGTTAAACATCTGATAGTTAAAACCCTTGAGCACATCCATGATTATTTCCTTAAGATAAATTTTCAGAAGTAGAATTGTTAGGTTATACGTTTATGCATTTTAATGAGTTTGATAAATATTGCAAGTTTCCTACCCAAAATAGTTTTGTCAGTTTACACTTTCTCTAGTAGAGAGGAAATGACCTTTTATCTAATTTTCAAGAAAGTTGTTTATTAGTCTAAAAAAAAATAAATCTTACTATTATGGAATACATTGTTTGTATTTCTGGAATCCTTTACCATTGACCTTTTACTTTTGGCAGCTGTTTGAAGGTTGTTTCCAATTTCTTTGCAGGTGAATTGTCAAAATTACCACCACTGGAGGCATTATAAATGTCCTTTTATTATTAAGTTTAAGAATGTGAGATCCTCTCATCCATATAAAATAAATCCTGTTCACAAGAATTCAACATCCTGCCTAAGTTAATCAGTTTCTGTAAGATATTAATAATTCATCCCAAAGACTTACCCTTACATTTCACTTTATTGCAGTGAAATCTCACCAGCAAGCTATTTGACTATTACAAGCTTGACTTCTTTGTTCCCACCTCTGATTTTAAAAACCTTCTCTTCTCTCCTTCAAAGGTTTTTCAGATGTGAGCAGTTGGCACCTTCGTTTCCGCTGGTCTGGGGATGCTCCTTCAGAACTCCTGAGGAAATTCAGAAACTATGAAATATGAAATGTCCCTGCTCAGTAGGAGGGAGAGCGAGTGAGCAAGACCACCCCCTGTGCTGCCAACACGCAGTCTGCGCTCAGATCTTTAAAATGCCATGTTTACATGTCATGCTTGTGAATCGCTGAGTACCGATTGATTCCTCCGCCCTTCCACCCATTCTCACAATGTTTTTTAAAATGAGAGAAATTTCAGAAGACACGTTTCTTTTACTATTAGAACAAATTAAGCCTCTTAGATCCAGAGTGGATTGTATTGTGTGTGTTTTCCTGTAAATGTTATTTAGAGAAATCCATTTTTAAATCAATCTCTGTATTTAAGTATTTCATTGATATATGATGATCTCGACTAGTACTGGGTGTACAAGAATTGTTTTCTGATTCTGGATTTAAATTGAAATGTGAAACTACTTGTCTAAACCCCATAGAATAAAATAAATAATTTCCCCAAAATTCATAATGAATGTATAATTCAGCTGTTTTTTTTGGGAAAATAATCTGAATAGGTATTTCTACTTTAATTTCAATAATTGTAAATTTAAAAGGTTATTGATTTGAGGAAACGTATTCCTACCAGATTTCTTTTGTTATATAGCAAGTGATCAGAAATTTATTTTCTTACAGTTTGAAGGCTAGAAGCCCAAGATCAAGGTTTGATTTCTTCTGAGTCCTCTCTCTTTGGTTTGCAGGTGGCTGCTTTTTCACTGTGTCCTCACATGACCTTTCTCTGTGCATGTGTATTCCTGGTGTTTCTACTTCTTGTAAGGACATCAGTCATATTGGATAAGGGCCCCAACCTAACAGCCTTCTTTTAACTTAATCATCACTTTAAAGACCTTATCTTTAAAAAGGTTACATACTGGAGGTACTGGGAGTTGGGACATCAGTATATGAATTTTGGCCCTGGCTGGGTAGCTCAGTTGATTGGAGTGTCATCCCCATATGCCAAAGTTAAGGTTTTTTCTTTTTCCTTTTTTTAAACATAGTTTTATTGATTTCAGAGAGGGAGAGGGAGAGAGAGAGAGAAACATCAATGATGAGAGAGAAGCATGGATCAGCTGCCTCTTGGATGCCCCTCACTGGAGATCGACCCTGCAAACTGGGCATGTGCCCTTGACCAGAATCGAACCCAGGACCCTTCGGTCCACAGCCCAATGGTCTACCCACAAAAGCAAAGTGGGCTATGGAGTGTTTTCCCCTTTAACAAGTCATTAAAAGTCATCCGTGCTTTGAATCCACAATGGGGGATTGGGAGAAAAAAAAAAAAAAGAATTGAAGTTTTGTTTCAGATGGATTTCCCAATTATTGACAGGAGTGAAGGCTAACTCTTACTTACTTTTCTCTCCCATGAGGCTGGCAGCCTCCAAATGAGAAATGAGAAAACTCTGCTGGAATGGGGATTTATGATGGGCCAGGCTTGTGCTAAGCACGTTATATATTTGGGCTAAGCACTTTGTGTAACTTAGTAGAAGACTTTCTTTCTTAAACACTTAACTACTCTCCTGAACTCAACGTTTAAAAAGGACTGTGCTTTGATTAGTATACAGTTTTTCTCTTGAAAAGTAAAGGGAAAACTGAACAACTTTTCTTCAATAATTTCTTTGACTCCCCAATGTGTTCAGCACAATCACAATTGTATGTATGCGAAATAGCACATTTTCAAAGCCACTTATTTTTTTATTTTTAAAAATATATTTTATTTTTTTTTACAGAGAGGAAGAGAGAGGGATAGAGAGTTAGAAACATTGATGAGAGAGAAACATGGATCAGCTGCCTCTTTCACACCCCACACAGGGGACGTGCCTGCAACCAGGGTACGTGCCCTTGACCAAAATCGAACCTGGGACCTTTCAGTACTATATGTACCCATTACTATCTATAATAATAAAAGCATAATATGCTAATTAGACTGGATGTCCTTCTGGACAACCTTCTGGACGAAGCTGGAGACCCTGGGTCCCAGGTGCCTGTTCGTGGCCAGAGGGAAGCCCAGATTCTGGGTGCCAGAGGGAAGCTGATGCCGGCAGCTGGGGGAAGAAAGGCCTTCTCCTGCATGAATTTCGTGCATTGGGCCTCTAGTTCTTACTATATAATTGCACACCCATGTTCATAATAATAGTAAGTCTTGTGATAATCAATTAACAGAATTATGGTCTCCTTCCTTCCTCAGTCCCTTTTCCCCATTTCTCTGAATCAGAGGCACTGATTCTTGCATATATTTCCATAGCTATGCTATGCGTTACACACATAGATGTGTTTCTGTTCAGAAAGAGAGAGACGAGAGAGAGAGAGAGAGAGAGAGAGAGAGAGAGAGATTGACATTGACTCATGTGAGAGCAGAACTTCAATTGGCTGCTTCCTGCACTCCCACTGACCTGCATTGAACCTGAAATCCAGGCATGTGCCCTGACTGGGAATCGAAGCATCAACCTCTAGGTACATGAATGACACCCAACCAATTGAGCCACACCAGCCAGGGCTCTGTTCTTTTCTCTATATAAATGGTAGCATACTATTTACACAGCTGCACAACTTCCATTTATTAAATTAATCCTGGGGATTTTTCCATTTTTACTATACGAGTGTACTTTATTTTTTTATTGGCTTCATGGGATTCCATTGTGTGGATGAACCAAAATATAACTTGTCCTTTATTGATGCTTTTCAAGGTTATTTACAGCTTTTATTCCTGATCACAAGAAAACACTGTAATGAATAGCTTTATACATATATTTCTTATATGGGAAGTATACCCAGAGGATAAATAACCT